>OX328101.1:7363199-7963199 GCA_946811185.2 Hippopus hippopus | reverse complement strand
AACACAGACAATAATTGTTAGAGAACACTTAAAGTGAAATCAATAGGACTGATATTGGAATGTGTGCTAAAGTGACCGACAATTTCATCGTGCGTGTTCGGAAAAGAAAGAGCATAAAAAGCCGTCTCATTGAAAACGTCATTAATAACTAAAATGACGCCAATGTCAAAAAGATACTTCGGATTAAAATCTGTATAAAATTGTGCAATGTTATGAAAATTTAATGAAATTACCACACAAAAACCTTGAAAATTTTATACACATGTATGCTTATTTTTACCTCTTTATCTGATTTTTAAAGCCATATTATAAATGTACAAAAGTGTTACCTTACTTTCCGGACACCCTGTAAGAACGATTAATTTCAACATTTTCAGGAATCGTAAGCCATGACATGGGCGAATATCGGGCAGAGACGATTCTTGCTATCATATCGATAGTTGTTGGAATTGGCGGTATTTGTAAACTTCTCTGCTGCAGCCCCAACGGTCTCTTTAACAACCACAAACACAACTGGAGTGTCCTCTGCGCCGGATCAGCCCTTAGTGGTTGGTATCATCAAGTTTGAAAACTTGGGTACATTTTTTCCAGACGAAAAAATTTTAGACTGGTCCCAATTGGGAACATTTGCAGACGACAAACAAAATGTCACTCAAATATTGGGATTCGTTTAGTTTAAACATATTAATGAGCCATGCTCTGTGAAAAAGGGGCTTAATGCATCTGCGAAAAGTTTCGGTCCAGGTCAGCCTGCGCAGTCCGCGCAGGCTGACCTGGACCGAAACTTTTCGCAATTGTTCAATTTTCTGTACGTCCAAGGACCATTCTACCTGATAAATAAGTCCGTTGTTTAAAAAAGTGGCTTTTATGGATCAATAATTATGTGTTGACTTATCAGGTATCATGTATCACGCAGATGCTTTAAGCCCCCTTTTGCCAGAGCGTGGCTCAATTTATTTTACATCGATTGAGAAACAAGTTCTTACAACTTACACTAATCCCTCTCGATTCTGCTTACTGGGAACTACACCAGTACTCGCGCCGAATGTGTGGGCCTATGAAAAATCCCAAAGTTGACACCTGCTCCCGGGTATCGAACTCAGGACCTTTTGGTTACGAGGCCGACGCTCTACCTCACGACCACGGACACCACATTGGGATTCGTTGATGATAAGTTAGAAAATATTGTTGGAAAGGGTTAGACCTTTTCCGACAATGTGGTCAAAACCTTCTTTCGTGTCGTTAACCTTCTAGCACACAATCTTTGAAAACTTTGAAAACGTGCAGTCTGATCTTGGATCTACAATGTCAAATAAGGAGACATTTTTGCCCAAAAAATAAATTTGAAATATCATCAATAGGGTTTTTACTATCCGCTTGAAAGTTTCATTTTTTCCCACCTCTATTTTTCTGTAGAGGCCATTGACAATTAGGCCTACATTTTAAAGAAGCAAATAGCAAAAACTCCACCTTTGCTTGCAAAAGAGCTACAGATGATCAAATAGAGTACTGTGTACCGTGCATGCGTACAAAACAAAAGATTTGCAATATATTTTGCCACACTGGTCAGTTTCTTGCACATTGAAAATAGAGTGAAAATAACTCTATTTGACCATATATACTTAGAGCCACCGGGATAGATTGAAAGCATAACTTTTTATTATTGACTTCCTTTTCAGGAATTCTTGCCCTTGTGGCCTCGATTAGGTACGGACAGATCATCCTTGAAGCCCACAGCGAGTTCGAAAGCTCCAACCCTTCACCCTACAAAGAGCCTTTCTCCCTCATCATCACGGGGGTAGGAGGGATCATAGCTGGGCTCATGTTTATTGCAACGGTGTTAGAGACTTGCCGGGTCATGGCTCAAATGAACAGACCGACTGTTGAAGAAATGACAAGGCCTATAGAACCATTGCCCAATTCATTCTTTTGGAATCAACCCAGATACGAGTACAATTACGCCACTCAGAAATATGAATGGAAATACTAATAAATACAAAATTTTAATGTTAGTGTAAATACGCTTAAATATAAATAGAAATTTCATTAAATATGGACAGAAATACGCATAAAAATGATTTCCGATACGCATAGGTATAATTGGGAATATCCATTAATATTGATGGAAATAACAAATGATGATGATGATGATGATGATGATCATCATCATCATCATCATCATCGTCGCCGTCGTCGTCGTCGTCGTCATCATCATCATCATCAAGAAAAAAAAAAAACATGGTTCGTTCCCTGTCATAACTATATGCACAATAACTGAGAAGAGCTGTGGTCATAGACGAAGTTTTAGAATTGACAATAAAATATTATAAGTAATTCATTCGTTAAGACTGAAATATAACATGAGTCATGCACTCTGAAAAGGTGGTCTAAAAATATCTTCAAAAATATCGACCCATGTCTACTTCCACAGTCCCTGCATGTTCACCTGGACCGATATTTTGTGCTAACGGTTAATTTTCGTAACGTCAAAGAACTATTCTTTATCACATAACCTCCCTTGTTTTCAGTGTAATATACCCATTAGGAATTTTCTTTTATTATATACCAAGGGAAAATACATGCGTCGCATGCGGATAAAATATCACACAGGACAGTAAAAAAAAAAAATCCGTATCTACGCACTGTGAAATACGGTTCCAAATATGGTATGATGACGTCATAATGACGTAACTCACGCGCAGTATACGTATGTATTCATTTGCAAATTCATTGGTCAACATTTTACGCTGTAATACTCATCCGTCATTCATAAAAACGAAGTTACTGGCTACTACACCATATTTGTTTTATTTTGCTAACCGTTTTCGAATAAAATGACAATAATTTGCAATATTTTGTTGTTGGAAAGGTGCAGGTATATAATAAATGAAATATTATGCTGTAGCGAGTTTTCTGGTGCTTGTATTTACTTCTCGCTGCGTAAGAAAATTATGGCATCTCGCTCGACCTTCGGTCTCGCGCGATACCAAATTTTCTCACGCTGCTCGAAGTAAATACAAGGACCAGGAAAGTCACTACAGCATAATATTCCGTATTTATTTCATGCTTTCCGGTAGGTTATCGAGAAATAACAGTGAAATATTTTTCGATGTTTTATGACCAGTGAAAAATACCGATTTTTATACTCTAACTCTTCAATTGAAGGCGGAAACAGTTGTTCCCGCGCACTAGTTTTTACCCTTTTTGCCTACACTTTGAAATTCAGCCACATCAAGTTTGTAGTAAGCATATGTTATTAATAAGGACAGATCTAAGATTTTGTCATCAAGTTAGTAAAGGGTTAAATCTTTATATAATAACCAGCATTTCCACCTTTTCCCTCAATGTTTTCTACTTCACTATTACAAATCCCATCCGTTGAGCTACAGTAAAAATGTCAGCTGTTAAGGTTTCAGATTTAGACCAGTCTAAAATTTTGTCGTTTGGTAAAGAGTTAAGTAGTACATGTCATGAAGTAGTATTAGGGTCTCTTTGGAGCCGAAAGATATGCGACCATCTTGTTTTTTTATTTTTAGTAACTCATTTGCATATAAGGATGCTACTATATTTCACTCAAGGTTGCCGTGTTGGAAGACCCATTATTTTTTTGGAAGGTTTAACATTTGAATTGGTTTCTGTCTTTCTGAGGAAAGTAAATAAACTATGCAAGACAGAGAAACGTGCTGGAGAGAACATATATAACAGTTTTTTAGTTTAGTTAACCGTGATTCATTTTCTTTCGAACAGTTTCTGTGAACTATGCTGTGAAAATATTTTATAAAATCTTTCATATCCTCTATATATTTTCTCTGTTCTGGGGAAACTCAAACCAAAAAAGCCAGAGCAGCTGACCCAAATTGTTCGTGACAACCTCACACTTTACGTATATAAGTTAGATCTCAGCACAAAAAGCAAGCTCACAATACTCTTTTCAGTCACCCAAAAAAGGTATATGCGAAATTGCCACAAAACTCTTGGCCGACCGAAATTATGGTCTGTTACTCAATATAGTGTCAACCTAAGAAGAAAAAACATTCCTGAAACAGTTACAAAAAAGTCTGCGATTACGTCCAGTCACTTCACCTTAGTTTCGCTGGGGAGAGACGCCTACGCGACTCCTCCATATTTCCTCCCTATTGACTTTCTGTATATCATTACAAAGTAGACAGACTCTAGAGTCAGAAAAAATGAGAAAAAGAATTTATATGTATCAATAGTGATTATATATTTATACCGTAATTTATGTTCATAAAGATTGATACTATCATTACATCTCATTTTTTTTTTTCAAATAATTTCAAAAATATACTGTATACCTTCCTTTTTGTGTCAATGATTTCAGCTCAGATCAAGTGTAACATTTCTTACTCATTAGACCGTCACTCAAAATGCATTTAATCTATTACTGTATAAATGCGTTGTGTTATGCTCCTGTGACTAATTGCTTCGTAAAACACTACAGAAAAATAAGACATTGCTGGTATTTCTTTCCACAGTGTTTTCCATATTGCTAAATATATATATTTTTTCTTTTAATATTTATTCTTTTTGTAATGCAAGAATTATACACGTCTTAAACTGCAATATATTTGTAGAACTAAAAGCAGGCTGTACAGTAACGGGCTATCACGACTGCCTAACCAACTATACATGACACTCCGGTACAGTCCGACTCTGTGGAAGCATACACGATGTAACATCCGATCTCGTCGTTACTCTGTGTGTCAACTATAGTAATCTTAGCTCTGTAGTCACCCTGAAATATACTAATACTTCTCCATCTGAGCCATGCTCTGTGAAAAGGGGGTTTAAATGCATTTGCAAAGTGTATCGACTCTGCGAACTGCGCAGGCTGACCTGAGTCGAAACATTTTGCAGTCAGTCAATTTTGTGCATGTCAAAGGACAATTCTACCTCGTGATTCAGTCAGTTGTTAGACGAAATGGATTTCATGAATTCTTAGTAGGTGACGACTTTCTGGTACCATGCGTCACTGAGATGCATTAAACCCCCTTTCATCAAATCATTGCTCATTAATATTTTCAAGCAAAGGCTGCATTTCAACTTTTAACTGATAAATCAGGGAATATAAATTGTCATTCAAGAGTAAAACCCCATTTTTTTCTTAATTTGGAAGAGCTCTCCTTCAGAAAAACATCACCCTTCCTGACGGTGTAGATCAAAGACCACTCAGGACGTTTCCGCACTGCCTCCAAAATCTCTAAAATCTGTTCTCTGTTCTTAAGAGTTACTTAATTCAAAAGATAACATTTTTTTTAAAGTAACCTTAAATTAGGATTTATGGTTATGTAGGAAAGCAGCCAGTGGCTTGGAAAGAAAATTGTGCGAAGTACTGGTAAAGAAGACCCCTGGAAAGCACGGATAGATGCTCTGGCCGCCGCGATATAACTGAAATAATGTTAAAAATGGCGATAAACACCATAAAATCAATCAATCAATCTTTCAATCATAGGATTTAAAAAAGATCGCTCGCTCAAACAGGAGAATTGTGGATTTGTAGGAATTGTGGAAGGGGAGGAGGAAGGGGGCATAGGTTCACGTTATGCTTTAACGACGTTCGCGACGGTTTCCATTTTCACGCTTCGTGTAACTATCACGCTCACCTTTTACACGAAAAACGGTGAGCACCTAACACAACTGATCTTGCCACACCTGTCATTGTCTACAGAATGGATAAACCATGAACTAAAACGGGTCGTTTCATGTTAGCAAAATGAAGTAAAAGTATTTGAATCAAGCCAAATAATTATATGCGAAGAAAGAATCCAAAATTACGCTTTCAAAAGATCGGATTGAAAGTCAAAGTGAATCACCTAACTACGTCACCTAACAACGGAAATATGGACACAGATGCTACTACTAGCGCTCTATCTGAAAACATATTTTCAGATGCAGATGCTTTCAGTTTGGTCTAATCCAAAATTATGTCACTTGGTAAAGACTTTCAGAAAACGAGGGGATGTACGTAACTCTTTAGCCCTTAGCTTGATGAGTCTGCAGCAGACAACAGTGATGAAAACATTGATGTCAAAAGGAGAAATTATCCTAATGATTGATTACTCCTTTTCCCACAATAATTTCTGACCCATCAAAGAACTGATGCATGAATACCAGGTTTTGGTTTAACGTCTGCAAACGCGTCAAATTTAGAAGAGTCTAAAATTAGTCGTTTGGAAATGGGTTAAATGCTAACATCAGTATTACATTTATATGCTATGAATTGGTTTATTATGACCACTAAACTTGATTCTTATAAACATTGTTATATTATTGAAAAAAATTAGATAATTTACTTCATATAATGTCTTTGTCTTTGGCAAACATTACATTTACTCATTAGTTAGTGCCCCACCCATAAACTTAAAATGTATTTTCTTAAAAAATAAGGCTGGTGACCTATTTGTTTTAAGCCTGATTCTTTTAGTTTAGTACCTGAATATTATTTATAGAAAAAATAAGAAAAATCTGAATGTTAGAACATGTTTAAAAAATAACTTTATAAGATACTCTGTGTTTTTTTCCAAAATAAAGGTGTTTTAGCCATGAGTTAAGGGTGTTTTTTTTTTAAAGATTGATACTCAGTATACTCTAAATTATTTTTTTCATTAAATTTGATGTTTCAGCAATACAATGACATAGAAATTGCTTGTAATTGTTGTTGTCATTAAAAAAAATATACATAGACTTAGTTTTCATAGGTGAAATTTCATCCTGAACTGCCGCAATGCAGGGTGTACTAAAACAAATATTCATAGAATTTTCCCAAAGCTGGTGACCCCCTCTTTTTATCTCCTATTTTTGTAGATCAGATAATACACTATCACCAAACAAAGTTTCGTGAAATTCTGAATGTTTTCAAAAATTGGTGAAACTGTAGCGATCGTCTTTAAAAGCGGCCAAACATAAACAATGCCGGAGTCGAAATGCAAACTTTAGTTATATTTTAGGCCAGATACTGGAACTCTGACAGATCGTACTGTAACACAATGTCATTTTTTTATTAACATCTATACTTTTAAATGGTGTGACTTAATTTGCGTGCAATTTCAATCCCGTCTGTTTTGGCCTCAAGTTGGCCTTTAAAAATTTTGAGTTTAAAAAGGGTTATCAAAGCACTTGTGTACTGACACAGTGTGTGACGCTTATGTCACGTTTTTCTCTGTCTGACCTCAATAATGTGTGATACTGAATGACTGACTCACTCTCTCACTCACCTACCCTGCCACCTACTCACTGACTCACTCACTCACTGATTCACTCACTCACTAAAATAGATTTAGTAATAAGCTAAAGAAATCAATCAGTCACTTTAGAATATGGCATCATACCTGAGCAGCCCACTTCCAAACCCCGCTGGGTTCTGATATAAAGAACGTTGTTGGATTCAGATGATAGGTTCCGGGTTCGAACGGACATGAGCAAGGAAAGTTGGGCGTGGAACTGACAATCTCGGCTGGACAATTGTTGGGTTGGTTTGGATACGCACTGCCGCTAAGTAAATCACATAGGTTGTACGTGCTGCGAAATAAAAATGTTGACCTTATCAAACTGTGTGTTATCCTTTAACAAACATTTCGCCTTTTTATGATCCTGGTGATAAAGGCTATTTAAAAACATTGTGGGAAAAGGAAAAAATGCTGCTAATCAGCATTTTCTTCTTTTCCCACAATTTTTTTAACACTTTGAAATAAGAAACGATCCCTTGAGCCACGTGTGATGTGTAACCTTCGACATTGTGTCGTCTTGAGTTTCGTTTTGGGCTATAAGATATTCGAACATGCAACCTCACTATTCGAAGCAATGTGTGTTGCCGTATGAATAACATAGTTTCAATGCAACAGATCTATAAGATGATAAAAGCATAACGAAACGGACAAAGCTGAAAAAGAAATGTATCTAAACTTTGATTTTGAAGGAAAATATTTCACGTGTGTTTTACGGGAAATTTTGAAAAAAAAAAGTTAAAAGGGGAGGAAAGAGCAGGGAAGAAAATCAAAGTTGTATACATTTAGAATGGGGTTTTGTTGTAAACAATAGGAAAAATAGATGAAGAGGAAAGATAGGTAAAGCAGTTTAGAGAACAAGTGTATTACAAGTAAAGAGAGAGAGAGAACGAACAGGCAGACAGACAGACAGACACGCAAAACTACCCACCAGCTTCCCACGTCCGAAACACAAGGAACATCCACGAAACCGAAAAAGATCTTTTTCTGTAAATGCACGCGCAATTCGTAATGCATGCCGGAAATCTTTCCCAAAAGTATCACATCAACAGACCCTGTCTCGTTCCCGGGAAAATGTACCGGATGTGCAGAAAGATGCGCATTTTCTACTCGGACAAGCTCTGTAGTTTTGTTGGCTGCAAAAGGATTTATTCTTAAGTTAACGATAAATTCGTTGTATGGTCCAAATAAAAGTATCATGCAACTTAGATATTGGGATTTGAGTAAAAAATATTGTACAAAAAAAAAAGAAAAATGCTTGTTTCCACCATCTTTTCTTTTTCCCAGAATGTTTTCAAAAGCTTTCTACACAAGGTGGTGGACAATCTGTATTGTTTGGCAAAGGGTTAGAACAATACTAATATAATATGTTTCACAGATAATATACACTAATAATAGAGTTGGGCATAACATGCGTAAAGCTGACGTTGTTGTTGTTGCTGCTGTTGTCGCTGCTGTTTCGACCAAGGTCATTTTGCGGAGATTCGGACATGGGTCGACCCTTTTTTTCAGATTCCTTAACCCTCGACCAAACAATCTCTGGTTTTCACGACCATGGAAGAGAAGGCCTTTGAAAACATTGGCGGAAAAGGAGAAAATGCTGGTAACCAGCATTTTCTCCTTTTCCCAGAATGTTTGCTACTCTGTCAGAGAGCTCAAGATCACTTTGATCAATTTTGAGAGTGTCGTCTGCAGAAGTTTTGAATTTTAAAGACCAAAATTTGTCGTTTGGGAAAGTGTTAAAGCCCTCCTTTTCACAGAGAAATGCTAATATTCAACTGGCTCAGCTAGTTGACACCAACAAGAAATAATTTGCTGGTAATCAGAGAGACAAGAACGGTAAGAGTCAAAAACTGATTCTCTTCTTTGATCACAGGCCTTTGAAGCTCCATTTGTCTATCAAAGAACACTAAAAATTTGCTTGGTCGTTTATTGAACACTTATAGGATAGCACATTGGTGCATTGTATGTATACCACGGAATACTAAAATTTTCATGAACACCTTTACTATAAATAGCACATTAGAGACTGTCTCTATGTTGTATATAGTAAGACAAGATGTGCAACGAAATCGAAGAAAATTTGACCCCTAGTCCTCTTTCAGAGGTAATATTTAACCGAAAACAGAAAAATAAACCTAGTTACTGGTGCAGACGGGTTCACAAATTATTTTTCTTGTGAGTACTGAAATATACTAAGAAAGAAAATTTCGGTATCCCGTAAAAGAACAATGGAGTTTCAGTGGCCTATGCTCCGATCCTTTCATATAATTCAAATCTGATTGTGAACTGACGAAGATAATTTTCATTGGTTTATATAAGAAATTTAAATCTATTCTAAACTTAATATCGGAGACGAGAATCTAAACGATGATAATAGGCCTACTAAAAGTGTCCAATAAAGCAGTGAAAATGGCACGGCTATCGATGGCATCACTACTGCTGATGATGATGACGAAAGATACAACACTGATGATGGTAATGATGATGACGATGATGATGATGCTGATGATGATGATGATGATTCCGTCAAATAAGCAACGATCTTACCGCAGCTTTCATACGTAAAATTTCCAGCACCCAAACACATGGCAAAGAGCGTCGAAACCACCAGTAAACGGAACATCTTGATTCTAGCAATATCTGAGCGCAAGTGACCGACTTCATTGTCATGATTTTTTACAAATAAACCCTTTCACAGGCTTTGCTGACTTACACAGCTTTGGCGAACGATGAAGATTAGGATCAGACGGCACAGAATGTGCAGTCTGATCATAAATAACCACCGCTTGCATTTTGATTCTTTCTTCTTGCCATCGACACTCTTCAATGCATTACAACGTAAAATTATGTTCTCTAAAAAATAGCTATTTTTTGGGGACAAAAGAGTTAACCCTTAGCTTCGGTGGGAATCGGTAATTGAATAGAGCTTAAGCCTGTTCAGGTTTGAATCCCGTGATGAGCGGTGCCAACATTTTGAACTACCGACATCTTGGTGCAAGGACAGGTTTCATCTCAAGGAATCAATCAACTAGGGTGATTTGGGAAAAAAATAGATTGTAGGTACTGTATAGCGATCTCAACTCTACCAATCAATCCCGAATTTTAACGACCTTGGGAAACCAGGCTATTTAAAACATTGTGGGAAAAGGAGAAAAATGCTGGTTTCCAGCATTCTCTCCTTTTCTCACAATGTTTTCTTATCTTTCAAAGACAAGTCAAATCAATTTAGCAATGCTAGATTTGCAAAACGTTTCCATATTGACAAGACATAGTCTTTTTTTTTTTTCTTGGTTAAGTGTAAAAGTGCCAAGGTTAAGACATTACCAAACGGCAGAATTTTGGACCTTTCTAAATTCAAAGCATTCGAAGACGACAAATTAAATGTGGATCAAATGGTGTAAATTATTTTCATAAGGGTGGCAAACATTGTGGGAAAAGGGAGAAAATGCTGGTTATCAGCATTTTCTCCTTTCCCCACAATGTTTTCAAAAGCCTTAATCCCTAAGGTCGTTAAAATCCGGGATTGTGCGATAAAGGTTTTTAAAGGTTACAGAGAACATAAAACAAGTCATTTCTTATCTTCGAACTTTTAGCAGAAGACATCCTTTTCTCTTTCACTTTGTACTAGATGACAAAATTTAAAGATACATCCTTACAGCCAGAAAGAAAAGTTGCTCTGTTAAAATTTGATAGACTGTAAAATGTTTCAGAATTGTTAGCTCTGTAAACATGCACAGATTACCTATATATACTCAGAGGCAAAAGAAAGTATACACCTTCTAATTTTGGCTGTTTCGGCAAAATATTTAACGCTAAGCCCTTGCAATCTTTTTCTTGCGATAGTCCAGTCATTTTTTAAACGGCAAAACTGAAAAAAAATGTCAGCAATACATCATTATTAACAGAAAACAAGGGAGTTATTTATCAAAGGTTAGCAAAAGACTTTTTTGTTACGACGGGGTTTTTAATGGTTGATGGACTAAATGGTGTTTCACTTTGCTCTCAACATTATCACAACATTAGCTCACTCCATCAAACTTATTCATGTTCATCATGAGTTTAACCGATCTACGACCGGGCCCTCAAATGTCTTGCCAAAGGAAACTCGCACGAGATCGGAACACCTTGGGTCGGGATCGAACTCTTTACGTATAAGCCATGCGGGTCCCTATTTCTTTTAAAGACAAGAAGGTGTTTCCATTTCAGTCTCTAAAAGTATTGTCAGACTCAATTTGCTTCAATAATCAGGCCTCTGGATGGGTATCTGTGATAGGTTAACTTTCTTTGGCATACTTTTAAAGCAGTTCCTCCTAATTTCCAGACACTTTCATGTGATGTTACCAAATTTCATTCTCATTTATTGATTGCAGATCTCAAATGAATCAGAACCATGTTCGTGGCTTCGAATTTGACTAAATTTGATTGAGTGCAGACACTGCACATCACCCTGATTCACTTTCACTTAAGTGATTCACTAGGACCTCGCAATGTTGATTTTATGTATCATTCCACTCCCAACTCCCGATGTACCGGTCTTACTTCGACATGATTACTTCAGGTCAAACAGACGGCAGTTCCTTCAACTCATAGCACCTTCACAGCCGATCAATCGTGACTTGTGTACATTGCAAGTAACAAGTTACAGACCGGTCTTGAATGACCAGCTTCCAAAATCTTAATGACACAATTTCTATTGGCTTCTGAAAGCCGCTCCATTGTTCGATAGAAAAACGAAAAGGCTATGTTTTTTTTAGATTATCGACTTAGAAACCAAATAACGATTTCCAGCAATATGTTGATTGTCCAATAGGTTGCAGGTGCAGATATACAAAATTGACATGTACCTGCACTGTAGCCAGTCAAGTGTGTCAATTTGTATATTAATGACAGAATATCATTTCAAACTTAGTAGCAATGGGTTTTTGAAGATTTCAGGTCAAAAATATGAAAAATGAGAATATTATGAGAGATCAAAAACTGTATACTTTCTTTTGCCTTTGAGTATATATGGTGTAAGTGATAAATGCATATCTAGAAAGTCTTTGACAAAATAAGCACGGATAGGTGCTATTTTTATTTTTTCTTATTGTTTAGAATTGTAAATACTAAAAGTGTAGAAATTTTAAGAAAAATCTGTCCGTTAGAAAGTATACTGGTGTAATCGAATTTCGCCAACGCAAGGGAAACTGCTCTTGCGGATTGCACAAAGTAATTTTCTTTCTGGTTAAATATCTATGCACTTGTATTCAAATACTTTTGTAAAAATAATTTTTACCACTTAAAAATCTAAATTTATCTGTCAAAACATCGTTAGAAGTGAGACAATACGAAGTCGCCATCTATAAAAAGAGTAAGCCAATTTCGACAACTCTGGGTTTCCAAAAATTAGAGGCCCCAGAGAGGGTAAAATGAAATTAAAAATTCGCAGCATCACTTCAGCAATATTCATTGCCTCCCTTGGATATTAACTCTACATTTACTTCCTACGAGAAAACCTAAAGAACACAAAACAAAACGCAGCTCTCAGAAAACAAAATCGACAGTTATGAGATTTTTCGTGTATTTATTTCTGCTGTGGCACTGAAATATTACAATCTAAATCAGGATGACAGTGTTGGAGATAAACTGGCTGTAAATACAAAAAAGATAACTTTTTGTAGCTCACAGAACAAAGGTATTTTCTTGTCTTTGTAGAGATTTTTGTACCCGATTCAATCTATTTTCTTAGGAAAAAATGAATAAGGACCCCTCTTTCATTCATATGGAAATATTTCCCTTTAGGTGCCCCATACGAAACTTCGGCTATTAAAGTTCAAAAGATAACCTGTCAAACCGGAAATAGAAGACACAATAAAGTTTTAAGCTGAAAGGATCATTTAAAATCTGCATATAAAGGAGACACCTGAAAAGTGATAATAAAATGGCGAGGAAAAGCATGTGAGAGGTCGCTTAGGAACTTTTTTCTTATTGATCGGTATTTTTCTGCCATTAGATTCAAATCACAGTTTAAAACATCTTTGCTGCTAAGATATCAATCATTTCCGTGAATGGATGATGTCACAGATACGAAAATATTGCCCGAGAACATAGTTGGCGAAATTCGATTACTGGCGAAATTTGCTTACGCTCCTACATGTTTTTATCAAAGATTAACCCTTAATTCGGTCAAATTATCTCCCTTTTTAACGCAAGGGTTTATGTATAACATGCATTTTTCTACATTTGCCTTGCCCAGAACCATGCTTTTATATATATTTTTTGAGCAAAACTACATGAATTTTCATTTAAATGATGTATAATTGTATATTCTTCCGGTAATTTTCCTCTTTGACTGACTGTTAAAGAAAGGCGTGTTAAATCCAGTATAATTTTGGAATTGTATATACCTTTTTCAAAGGAAAATTTCTCAGAAACGAGCACGGAGACCCTTATCTTTTTTACAGTATCTCCTAGAGACATGGTGAGCTTTGTATGTGGATAGTTTTAAAAAAATCTGCCCGTTAGAAAAAATTGTGATATACGTCGTTAATGGCAGTCTCTAGCTCCTGCTATACATATACAATGACATATGAGCCATGTTCTGGCAAAAGATGGCTTAATGCACCTGCGTGATACATTATACCAGGCAAGTCATCACATAATTATGGATCGATAATAGCCACTTTTTTTTTAAACAACCGACTTAATCATGAGGTAGACTGGTTCATTGGACATACAGAAAATTGAACAATAGCGAAAAGTTTCGGCCCTGGTCAGCCTGCGCGGACTGCGCAGGCTGACCTAGGTCGATACTTTTCGTTCGCAGATGCATTTAGCCCCCTTTTCAAGGAGAATGATTCAGATATAGGTCAGAAAAATTGAAAGGCAAAAGAAAATAGGGTGTAAACTATGTGTAAACTTCAGCCTACTAGTTAAACACATTTTTTTTTCTTCCTTTTTTACTTTTTTGATAATTCTGTTAAGTAGAGCATGAATTTATCTTTTCAAACTTAGGCTGTGAACCCATCCTCCTGCTATATAAATAAAATGAAATTTTCAATTCGATAGTAAAAACCCAAATATTGCTATTTCCAAATTATGTTTTGGGGAATAATATCTCCTTATCGGACAGTGTAGATCCAAGATCAGACTGCATGTTCTGAGCAGTCTGATCTTGATCTACACTGTCTGCAAAATGTCAGTGAGTAGCGCTTAGCAGTCAAAGGGTTGAACGCTTTTAAATGTGCCTTTGTGGACAGTGTAGATCAAGATCAGACTGCACAGAACGTGCACTGATCTTTGATCTTCAGTGTCCGATTCAGGGAGATTTTTCCCCGGCAATAAGAAGTCTAAAATGGCAGTATTTGGATTTTATACTTTAGATGGAATTTTTACTTTTTATTTTTATTTTTGAGGCGGGTCAAGGGTTCATCTACACAGATATGGTTATTTTACTTTTTATTTCAGTAAGAAAAAACCCCGACCACCATTTTAAAGTTGTTTGTGTGTTTATTTTTTCAATACATCGTACACTGTAAATCAGAAGCCGAGTCCTGGTAACTCAGTCGGTAGCGTACAGGACTTGAGAACAGGGGATCGCTGTTTCGATCCCCTTCTCGGCTAATTTCTTTCCGAGGATTGATGATAGTCATTGTGACAGGATTTATTCCTTTTTTAGCGCTGATTATTTGTTCGACGATGGCTATGTGGGAAAGCCTCGATAGCTCAGTCGGTAGCGTGCAGGAATTGAGAACAGGGGGTCGTGGGTTCAATCCCGGGCTCGGCCAATTTCTTACCGAGGATTGATGATAGTCATTGCGACAGGATTCATTCCTCTCCCACCGCTTACCACTGTTTCGACGATGATTATTTGGGAAAGCAGCCAGTGGCTTGGAAAGAAAATTGCGCGGAGTACTGGTAAAAGAGAATCCAGGAAAGCATGGATAGGTGCACTGGCCGCTGCGATATAACTGAAATAGTCAACCAATCAATTTCGTGTGATAAAGATCCTATAACTTGGACAATTAGAAGGACGTATTACATTATTATTTACTACCCGGATCATTATGTCTAAATTTGCAAAGATCGTGATACGAAAAAAATGTGTTTTTTCTAAAATTAAGTTCAAAGACATTTCAACACGTTTTTTCATGGGCCAATTGCTAAGCTTTGTCTCGTATTGGGTTTTTTTTATGGATGAAACAGGTTGGCGAAACGGATAATATCTTCTACAATGTAGAAAATATTTCGATGAAAACTTGATGTATTGTAGTACTGAAAAAATATTATTTGTAAAATCTTTATAAAGTTTTGGGTTTTTAGATCCGATAAAGAGAGTGTGTCAAACGAGTTCTGTTAAAAACATAGATCGGGATTTTAGGACAGAAACATAATTACAGTACAGAACATAATGTGGACTTTATATATGAGTAAGTTGAATAAACGCTTGTACTCTTTACCAGCCGTCAAAATTGTAGACTTTGCCAAATTGAAAGCATTTGCAGACTCCAAATTAGATATGGCTCAAAGGATGGAATTTGTCTTTAATAGGGTTAAAAACATTGTGGGAAAAGGAGAAAATGCTGGTAACCAGCATTTTCTCCTTTTCCCACAATGTTTTCCAAAGCCGTCTTTCTCAGAGTCTTTAAAACTCAAGATTTTGTAGTAAAACGTTAACACAACTCACTGCGCTAAAATTGTAGACAGTGTAAGTCAAGATCATATCTACACTCTCCTAAACACTCGTAGTGATATTCTTTGTGGGGAAGAACTTTGCTGGGTACCAGCAGTTTGGGCTTTTCTGAATGTTTTCTCACTATATTAACTGCCTGTAAGCATAAAATCAGAGGATGTGTTCCAGTGTTCATTTCAGACTGATTGATTGATTGATTGATTGTATGGTGTTTAACGCCGTTTTCAACATTATTTCAGTTATACCACGGCGGCCAGTGCACCTATCCATGCTTTCCTTGCGTTTCTTTTACCAGTACTCCGCACAATATCCTTTCCAAGCCACTGGCTGCTTTCCCACATAACCATCGTCGAAACGATGATCAGCGGTGAGAGATGAATGAATCCTGTCGAAATGACTATCATCAATCCTCGGAAAGAATTTGGCCGCGTTTGGGGATCGAACCAGCGACCCCCGTTCTTGAGTCCTGTGCGCTACCGACTGCGCTACCGGGGCCCGGCATTCGTTTCAGGCGAAGGTGTTTGATTAGTTATCTTCGGGTCTTTTGCTCGATCCTCATGCGAGACAATGAGCTTAGAGTTTTTAGAGGGGGTGTTCCTGGACAAGGCACTTCGGAGCTCAATCCTCATACTTTTGAATCTCAGGGAACACGTCAATAGTTGGCATGTCACAGTGAAACGACTAAATAAGTTGAGATCGGCATTATTCACCAATTAATCAATCCATCACCAAAATCAAATGATTTTAAGAGCAACTGCGTTTTTTAAAGGTATGGATATGAAGAAAAATATATGCTTATAGAAATATTTGAATATTCATCTTCATATTCGAACATGCTCGAGTTTTCGTGGTTTTTTTTTTTTTCAAATATATGAAAAACAATTTTCAAATACATTTTCTTTTTATTTAGTATTCGACTGATTTAGAATATTCGAACAGTCGACTATTCCATTTAATCCCTAACACGTGGGTTTAACTTACGAATTTTTTTCTAGGTTTAGGCAGTCTTTTTCTACTGTGCCATGGTGGTGGGATACAAAGAGAATGTGCTGAGCTACTAAAATCCTGCCCAATAATAAACTGTTTGAAAAGAATAGGTACAGCGGTTCAATGTGGTGAATGTTTTTTACCAAACATTTCTCCCGTTTGTGACATTCTGAAATGTTCGATAACACCATGCGAGTTGTATGTTGGCGAACAAGAATTCGATTGTGGTAAGGTTTGTTAGCTCGGTGTTTAATCTTAAGGTTGCTAAATGTGACTCGTTGCGCTCTGCAGATAGTGTAGATGAAGATCAGGCTGTACAGAAAGGGTAGTTTTCAAATCCCTATATTTGGCTGTTCACCATTCGCTGCAATTTTTATTCATAACGTACATCAGCTTTCGTCAACCATCCAAGAAAGAGCCACATATAATTTTTAGTAGATCTATTCTGATTATTTTTCAAGGAGAGACATGTACCAAAAAGCATCGCTGTTAAGCATAGATTTACTGCGAGGTTGATTGTAAGTGCTCTATACAAACGCTCTCTGTGATTATTTGCTTCTAAGAGTCATTGCTCTAGATAAATCGCTCTCCGTGATTATTTGCCTCTAAGAGCTACATATGCGCAAGACAAGAACCGCCAGAAAATAATCTAAATGAGAACTGTGCGAGACTAGTTTTATAACAATTATTGTATTATTTTATATCTTTATATTTTTCGTTATTCTTTAACCGTTCCCGTGCTTTCATCTTAAAATAGTTTCGACCCAAATATAAATAAATACAAATAAAGAAAGACAAAAACGAAGATGATGAAGATAACGAAACTGACGATGGCAACGACGTCAACAACTACGACAAGAACGACTACAACGCTTCAGATGACGACAACAACGACGTAGATGATGTTGATTATGATAATGTTGTTGTTAATGATGAGGATAATGATCATGAATTACTGTTGTCAAAATTCATTTTACTGTAAAATAACCCTGATTCTGCATCGTTTCAAAACAAACACCACAACAAGATCTACATATACTTCAATTTCTAGTTACTATAATAACTCACCATTTCAGTTTCGTAACTTATCATTTATCGCCGACTAGCATTAGTTAAGAATGTTTATTCTTTCATTTAGATAGTACTGACAAGGACAGCCAAGAAGAGCAGACAAGCAATGCGCCTGAAACGATCTCCGACGATTCTTCAGACAGTAACAACACCACTGTTATAGTTGTAGCTGTGTGTGTATCGATAGTCGTAATTGTTATAGCCGTCCTTATAGCTGGAGTCTATTGTTGGAGGTACGTAACGCCGTCCATCTAGCCGGTGCCTATTGTTTAAAGTGTGTAGCTGTCCTTTGTGGCAGGGTTATTATTGTCGCCACCGATTTCCCATCTGATATTAGATATGTTACGGGGGATACCACAAGATATAGGTCGAAGCCTAGGTTACGCCTAGTTCTGTAAAGTGTTCGGTGTATTGTAAAGTCAAGGGGTCCTCGGTTTAACGTCTCATCCGAAAAGCTAGAAATTTTACATGGCCAGTCGTGAGGCTCGAAACCATATCCTCAAGTGGCCCGACACTTGATGTTTACAAGTCTCACGCTGTAACACTTTATCCATTGTTGGTCACTATAGTAAGAGATGTGTAAAGCTGAACTTATAGCTTCGTGTATTGTAACTGGTAGTTAAGGTTAGCTGTCCTTCACTTGTAAGCGGTATTTAAAGCCTCCCTTATAGCTGGGGTCTATTGTATGGGTATGTAAAGCCGTCCTTACGGGTTAGACGTATAATAAGAGATATGTAGAGCCGGCTATACAGCTTGTTTCTTTTGTAATAGGTATTCATAGCCGCCTTCTTGGCACCGGTCTACTGTAAGAGGTATGTAAAGCCGTCCTTATAGCTGGGGTCTATTCTAAGAGGTACGTAAAGCCGTCATTATTGCTGGGGTTTATTGTAAGAGGTAAGTAAAGCCGTGCTTATAGCTGGGGTCTATTTTAAGAGGTATGTCAAGCTATGCCTATAGCTTGGGTCTATTGTAAGAGGTATGTAACGCCGCCCTTATAGCTGGGGTCTATTCTAGGACGTACATAAAGCCGTCCTTATCGCTGGGGTCTATTCTTAGAGGTACGTAAAGCCGTCATTTATGTTGGGGTCTATTGTAAGAGGGACGTTAAGCCGTGCTTATAGCTGGGGTCTATTGTAAGAGGTATGTAAAGTCGTGCCTATAGCTGGGGTCTATTGTAAGAGTTATGTAAAGCCGTGCTTATAGCTGGGGTTTCCTGTAAGAGGTATCTGCAAAAACGTTAAATTTTGATAGTTCTAAACTTTTGTCGTTTGTCGTTTGGTATTTGGTGTAGAGTGAGCTGAGCTACTTTTTTTCAATCTGTATAATTAAACTTAATCGTTTGATGTGAGATATGGTATAACTTTGTTTTCGTTTTTCGTCCGTATTATACTACTTTTAAAGACGTAAGTCGGTCAAAATTTACACATGTACATTTGGCCTCTTTTTCTGTAATTCTTCAGATACAGCTGTGTGATAGAAACAATCTGATTTTCGTTGTTTCATTAAGGTAAACTTTCATATTAAACAGAATTTGACTGATCTTATATATACACAGTCTACTCATATGTATGATAAAATTTTCTAGCAGCAAAAAAAAAATCTTTGAAAGCAGAATCTCAGGCCTACTATTACCGATTGTAAATTTCCATTTATTTTATTAGCTTAACGCTTTAAGAAGCAATCCCTACTTTTAACGATCTTGATGAAGAAGGCTTCTGTAAACATCATTTGAAAATGAGAAAATACTTGGAAGCAAACTAACATTTCTACCCTTTGAAGGATTTTCGTGTCTTGAGGAACGTTCATTTTGTTGTCTACAAATGCTCTCAGTTTGACAAGACTAAAATTTTGTCGGTTTGTGAAGAGTTCATAGTTAAATGTCAATAAACTCTTATCTAAACAGGGTACGACGCGTCTCGAGAGAACAAAAGAAAGCTGTGGACGTTGAAATGCGAAAGAGTAACAGCCCGGCAAATACTGAAATGACCGTGAATAATCCAGAAGCCTCTAGACCTAACTCCACATACTGCACGATAAATGATATAGGAGATACCAACGAATATCATGTATTAGAAGCACAAAATTCTACAGAAGTTACAGCTGCCGATAAAGATCGAGAACTTTTGGATAACTGTACAAGCCTGACAATTATGAAGTATGGTGTTGATAGAATTGAAGCAAGTAACGATTCAGAATATAATAGAATTGAGTTTAATCAGAGAAAAGTAGCTAAACTTGATCCTTCTTATTCGCATCTTGCAGGTGTAGAATCAGACTATGGAGGCGAC
Source organism: Hippopus hippopus (assembly GCA_946811185.2). NCBI lineage: Eukaryota > Metazoa > Mollusca > Bivalvia > Cardiida > Cardiidae > Hippopus > Hippopus hippopus. The sequence goes on along the minus strand of OX328101.1, from coordinate 7,942,935 downwards.
TCTGAGAGTATAACTAAAGTCTTTGCATATCAGTATGGGGTTCCCATTAAAATAAAAGATATGGATAAGCTGGAAAATTTAGACCATGACTCAGCGAACAATGGCGAACCAGTAATGCGTGATAACGTTGAAGACAAAATAGAAAACACAAAATACGGAGTTAATACGGAAACAGTGAATAAAAAAGACAGTGACAAAATGACCATTGACAACGATGACGATTACGTTATACCTAAAGAAGATCAACAGAGCAGCATTAGTAATACTGGTGCCAAGCCAAGAGCGATTGTAAACCCAATGAATCTACATGATAATCTACTCACCACTGAAGTAATCAAAGAACGGTGTGACAAAACTACTGTAGGTGAAATTGAAGATGATACAAGCCGAAGTGTTGGTGTTAAAATTGAAAGGACCGATGACTATGAAATGGCCGTCGTTAAAAATTCAGGTTTAAGTGAAAAACTAAACGAAAGCAACGCCAAAATACAACAACCAACTGTACAAATTGATCAAGACACAAAAAAAGTTACAGAGGATGGCTATGAAATAGCTGTCGTTAATAATTGAGTTCTTAGTGAGAAGACAGACAACGGTACAGCCAATACAGAATCACCAACTGTACAAATAATTCATAACACAAAACAAGTGACAGAGGACGATTATGAACTTGCTGATGTTAACAAAGGACAGACAGTCAGTGTCGATGATAATACTGATATAAGCTGGACAGGGCAGAAAATAAATGAGCCATGGTCTGTGAGAACGGGGCATAATACATTTGCGAAAAGTATCGATCCGTGTCAGCCTGCGCAGTCCGCGCAAGCTGACTTGGGCCGAAACTTTTCGCTATCTTTTTAAATTTTCTGAATGTCAAAGAATAATTTTACTTCATGATTCAGTCGGTTGCTTGACAAAAAAAAAAAAAGGATTTTATGTATCCAAAGTTATGTGCTGACTTGCTTGGTATCATGCAGCGCAGAGATGCATTAAGCCCCCTTTTGTCAGAGCATGGCTAAACATTTTTGATATCAAAGACGTTGTTGAGACAGTCGTCCATAGTTCTTAACCCTTTAAAACACAACCGCAAGTTAGAAGGATAGGGCACCCTAATGGGATTCTTGTAACATGGCCTTTCATCGCCGAAAAAACGTACGGATTCGTCTAGGACTCGGGTAATCCCTTATCGATCGGCCGATACACGCTAGTTCCCTGTATCGATTATGGTTTACCCGAATCTTAGCCGAACCCGTACGATTTTTGGGACGAAAGGCGATGTTACACGAACCCATTAGGGTGCCCTATCGTTGAAAATTCGGAAAAAGAAAGCCTTCGAAAATATTGTGGGAAAAGGAGAGATACCGGTAAACAGGTGGTGGTTGTTCTACCTTTTCAAAAAAAAAACAAACTTCGTAAACAGTTCTGAATCATTTACCACTCGATCCTGAGTTTTAACGATTCGGAGATAAAGAGTCTTTGAAAGCATTTCGAGAAAGATATGCATTTTCTCCTTTTTCCTACACTGTTTTCTACCATTATAAATAAAAAAAAAATCAATATTTGGACCACATTAAATTTATTGTCTGTAAATGCTTTCAATTTGGACGAGTCAAAGATTTTGTCGCATGGTAAAGAGTTTAGTACAAAAAAGATTGACGATTAGGCATTTAACGAGTGTAGGAATTTTGTTCACCAGGACAATTTTCCTCTAGGACAACTGCAATCTGCTGAAATAAAAGCATGGCAAATTCCAGTGGATAGTAAACACCAAAATATTGCGATTTCGAAATGCTTTTTGAAAGAAAACTCTAAAACACTGATAACCCAAGATCAGACTTCATGCTCAGTCTGGTCTTGATCTACACTGTGCGACATAGTGCAACAATTCGTGTTTGGCAGCTGTAGGGTTTCGAAGTTGCTGGGATAAAATTAGAAATGCCAATACTTGATGAACAAAATAAGTTTTAACTAAACAATAACTTAAGTACACGCCATTATTATATGAGTTAACCATTAAGGATAGGGCACCCTAATGAGATTCGTGTAACATCGCCTTTCATCGCCAAAATACGGCTATGACTATGACTATGCTATACGGATTCTGCTAAGACTCGGGTAATCCGTAATCGATGCGGGGAACCAGTGTCTATCGGCCGATTGATTATGGATTAACCGAGCCTTCGCCGAATCCGTACGTTTTTCGGCGATGAAAGGCGATGTTACACGAATCCCATTAGGGTGCCCTATCCTTAAACTGCTAAAGAGATGAAACGAAAATTTCCACTCCATGGAAAAAACCAAATATTGCGATTTAAAAGTTGATTTCACTGGAAAGAAAATATAGTATCGGACAGTGTAGATCAAAGATCAGACTGCACGTTTTGTGCAGTCTGATCTTGATCTACACTATCCGCAAAAGTACCCCTTATCAGCCTAAGGCTTAATGTTAATTGTTTTGAAGTGGAAGAGCCGATCTTATGATGAAAGTTATTGTGGTCCAATCCCATTTCAATTAGGAATTAAATGGATGTGTAACCCCTTTACCTCACGGCAAAATTTTAGATTCGTCCATAATAAAGAAATTTACAGACTACAATTCATATAGATTTTAAATGAAAGTATTTATCATTGAATAGGTAGAAAAGATTGTGTGATAAGGAAGAAATGAAGGCTACTAGTTTTTTCTGCTTTTTCAGCATTGTTTTCGAAAAAACCTTTTTCTCTCGGATTCTTTGGTAAAGGGTTAAACTAAAGAAGAGGGAGGCAAAGAATCTGTCGAGTTATAAGAGTATTTGAGATATCGAATAAGTCACTCGCAAGCAAATGTCGTGCTAAGAAAAATAAAGCAATGCTTTTTCTTTTCTTTATTGTATATTCTTTTTTTTTTACAAAGCATGTACATAAAACAAGTGCAAAGTTAACAATAAAAATATTTACAATAAATTCTGAAAGACTATTTTTTTTCACAATTTAATCCACATTTGAAAACGACATGTTGAAATTGAGATAGATCGAACTCGTGAAATAAAACAATTAGTTCGAAAATAATTGTGTCACTGGGAATTTGAATATGCATTAATCTTGAACTTTTGGTTGATTAAATGGTCCATTTACGACAATTTCAACATTATATAGAGGATTTCTTTTTTTTTTCTTTCGGTGAAAGATCAATTTTATTTAATCAAGTGAACATCATTGGTAATATTTTCACCAGTGGCGCAGCCACTCGTGAAAATATTACCGATGATGTTCATGGCATGAAATAAATTTCGGTGCAGCCACTCGTGAAAATATTACCGATGATGTTCATGAGATGAAATAAATTTCGATCTTTCACCGAAAAAAAATATCTATTTATTTCATGCTTGTAACCCCCCCCCCCTTTTTTTTTTGAGACTTTCAACGAATCCAGTATAGTTGTTTTCGGTAATTCCCCTTGGCGTATCCCCTCCCCACAAAATATGCAACGTGTTATAATATTACGTAAAGCGCGAGAAATGTAGGGTAAATGCACGTAAATACGTCAATTTCCGTCTTCTTGAATGGCACGCACAGTTTACTAGGTAATAGTGCGCTACTACTGTTTCCGCCTACTATTGAAGAGTTACGGAAACATTTAACCGTCAAACCTTATAATCCACCATTATTTCCCGATAAACTACGGAAAAGCGTGAAATAGATCAGTCGTGTCTCGCTGACAACTCATTTATTTAAGTGTTTCATGGTTCACACCAGTACAGGGCTTGGTTTCTTTCAGCACTCTTTTCCAAGAAAACTGCACAACAAGACTCGACGGTGTAGATTCAGGATATGGCTGCAAGCTGTATGCAGTCAGATCTTGATCTACACTGCTAAAGAACAAAAAACAAGTTGCATGTGACACAGAAAATGTAGACTCTACTCCTTCTCTGGCAAAAAAAAAAATGATGAACACATTTTCGACGACTGTAAATACAATACCTTTTAAATTGAAACTGTGTTTTTTCATTATTAGTTCGAAAGAAATTGTGGACGATGTAGATCAAAGGTAAAGACTGCACGTTCTGTGCAGTCTGACATTGATCTACAAAGTTCGCAAACACTATTGATGTTGTCCAAGGCAATATAATAATAAAAAAAAAAAACAGAACATCAACAAAAGTCCAGGATAAACGGTACACAAACAAAATATACATCAAGTTGACCAAAGAACCCCTCTTCTGTTCTAATCGAGACCAGTGTTATTTAAGTAATGGTTAGAAGTTGAAGCAACGAGTCTGCAGATTTACAATTTGAATAAAGGCTGTAAAAGAACGAACGTCAGTTACCAATTCTGGAGAGGGATCTACAAAACAAACATTCATTAAACGCATTGTATCTCAACTAGTTAGGTTCGTGCATATATAATCAGGGATTATATAAATCGATTTCATTGACTGGAATTCCTAGGTATTTGAACCGGGCGAAATAGTTCCTGCTCCCAAATGAGTTTTCTTATCTTTACGGGAGGTAATTCATGAATACATGAAGTCGCACTTTTACTTGCAGTGTGTGAGTTACCTAACTTGATGTGATTGGTAGCTCAAGAACAATAACTGCTTTCTTCATAACTGATTGGTTAGTTTCAGGCCGTTTTAACTTGATTTCAGTCATATCACGGCGACAGCTCGCATATGCATGTATTCACTGGGTTTCACCTGTACTAAGGGCTCTGAAGTGCGTTTTCCAAGAACGAAAAATACAGTGCTTAAAGTGAGGCTCGAACCCGGGGCCTCCATGTTACGAGTCCTGCACTGTAGCACTGAACTACGCAGTACCCCTTACTGCTTTTGTCAACGTATTTAAAATGAGTGGACGATATATATCAAAGATCAGACTGTACGTTCAGTGCAATCTGGTTTTGATCTAGGCCGTCCACAAAAGCCCGTTATTTTCCACTGTAGCGCTGACAAGGTTTCGTAAGCCTGCACAGATCCCTTTTCAGAGCTTTGTGGAGGGTAAAATCTTATACATTTCTGTTAGACTTACAGGGAAACAGCATTGCGAAAGAGTTCTTAAAAAGGGAGATTATCATGTAGATTTCCGTCGTTAAAACTCTGTTGCAACTATGTAACTTGTGTTGTTTATCCCATTCCGTGCATTTCATCTCACGCGGCGGTATTACGAAAAATTTGTGTCAACAAAAAGTGGGAAAATATTATCAAAATCATAACCAAATAATGATAAATTTAACATTTTAACATGATACGTGAATTCGGCTCTATAAACACAGTGCAACGAAAGCGTGGTAAAATCTACGTTATTCTATGTAGAGTGACGTAATTCTATATAGAGTGACGTCATTCTGCAATAATTCAATATTAATTTTTTTCATGAACATTGGCGAGTTCTGATTGGCTGAAAAAATTTTTTCATAGCTCCATGAAAAAAAAAAAAATTAGCAGTGCCGGAACTACTTTTGCATTCAAAAAAATGTAAACAAACATGTATACGAGATTCCATAATGTTTTTTCTTTCTGATTTTAGATCTATATCGAGTCCGAAGTTCAAATTGCTAGCTGAATTTATTTTCTCTGAATATCGAAAAAGAAATCCAACTGTAATTTCAAAGAGAGAACTGAAAACTCATTGTCACTTTGCTGGGTTCTAACAATCTTATTTTCAACTTAATTCTAGCGTATTGTAGATCTACTTCTAATAAATAAATCGACTAAATCTGCAAATGTTCAATACTATAATGACGTCATGAATTACGTCATTATTACGGCATGAACGAGCTGATTTACCGCGCTAAGAATTATCAATGAAATGGACTTTAAATAAATACGCAATGTTGGATTTACAAAAAAAGCAGTTAGAGTAGAACTTAAGTGCATATTTGTTGTCTGTGATATTGAATTATAAGGAATGAAGAGAATTTTTTTTTTGTTTTCATGGAGGTATGAAAAAAAAAACCTAATCACACTTTTGTATGAAACCGCTTCGCGGTTTCATACAGTGTGATTAGGTTTTTTTTTCATACCTCCATGAAAACAAAAAAAGTTCTCTTCATTCCTTAATAAAGTAAGTAAGTTATTCAATGGAATATAATCTGCATCCGCGTTTTAACTCTAAGTATGAACTTGTTTTCCTTTGATTAAGAGTTGGTCATGTTAGAATCGAAATAATCTTCTTTCTATCGTGGTTTATCGTTCAATAAACCACGTTGTAAGTTATGAGGCACAATGAATAAACCACTCGGGCTGTCGCCCTCGTGGATTATTTATTGTGCCTCATAACTCACAACTGTGGTTTATTGAACGATAAACCACGATAGAAAGATTATTTCTTAAATAGACAGACAGAAAGCTGATCATATAAATTGATATACAATTCAATTCAAATTGCATTGAGTTAATTCTTTACCAAAGACAAAATTTTAAACCTGGTCTTAACTGAAAGCACTTGCAGACGACAAAATAAATATGACTCAAGCACTGAAATTTCTCTTTGGAAGTTTAGTTTGAAAAAAAAAGTGAAAAAAGCATTGTGGAAAAAGGAAAAAAATGCTGATTACAAGCATGTTCTCCTTTTCCAACAAAGTTTTTAAAAGCACTCTTCATTGGGGTCGTTAAAACTCGAGGTTCTGTGAATAAAGTTTAATACAAGGATACATGATAGACAATTTAGGCGTGAAACATAACGTTCATCAAACAAACAGTGGAAGACCCCGGGGAATAAAATCTTTGAAAACATGGTGGGAAAAAAAAGAAAATGCTGGTTACCAGCATTTTCTTCTTTTTTTCCACGATGTTTTCTACTATCATCCGGACATAAATCCATCATTTGAGCGATATTAACATTTCGTCTGTAAATGATTTATAAACGGACAAGTTATTAATGGACACCAAAGGTTAAAACGTAAGATATCCAAGGAACGATGAATGAAGTAAACGAAATTAAGAGAACCTTGGTTTATCGAGGATTGACAAAGAAATGATGTTGATAACAGTAAGAAAGTGATAACGATGTGACAACGAAATATCAGTGACGATGCGTTACGACATGACGTCAATTCAGCAAAGTATTATCACGAAATGATATTGATAACAGTAAGAAAATGATAACATAATGATAACAAAATAATAGCGATGATACGTCACGACATGACGTCACTTCAAAAAAAGTATTTCGGGCGCCCTCTGGTGTTACTAAACTTGAAATATCCACTCTACCACACAATTGTTTCATTGAGATTCTGCTCGTATGATTTACTCCCCTTTAAATGGTGCACACCACCTTTGTCCTGTATAAAGTAGGAAGCCGATTTGATCATATTCTGTTCCTGTTCGTTCACCATTTCTTTTACTCGATTAACTGATTCATCAAAATCAAACTCATCCGCTCGTATCTTTAGTTGAATCTTATGGTCTATTTCGATAACATTCTTCCCATGTAAACTTTCCAGTGGAGCTGTATTTTTCGCGATAATTTTACCAACCTCAGCTAGGACAGCCTTCGGATTGTGCGTGGCTTCCTTGTCAGAGAGATTTTTAAGCTGTGGGAAATGTTCGCTTGCTCGTAACTCGGAGTATGTACACGGGACACAGATACAACAAGAGTTGACAACACTGTAGAATGACGTCACTATCTCTCCTTCTGACAATCTGAAAAGATGCAAATGATATAGAAGTAAAAAAAAAAGTTAGATGGATGACTTTCAACTCGGAACGTGAGTTTTTGCCCAATACATATTCCTAGGAGTAGGGGTACCAGCAGCCCCAAACCCTACCACCAATAATTGTGATGGTTGCCAAAAGTTTATCTCTCCGTATTTCTTCTAAACTGCAACAGATCTTTTTTTTTTTTTGTTATTTCGCGTTTGAATGCCTTAAGGCCTTAACTATGAAGAAAAAAAAAATTGAGACTCGTACAAATTGAAAGCACTGAAAGACGACAAATAAAATGCAGCTCAAATGATACGAGAGATAGTCCTGAGAGGAAAACATCCTTTGTGAAAAATGAAAGATATAGCTGGTTTCCTGCATTTTAATGCATGGTGGTAGATTTAATAATAGCAGAAGATATAGTGAAAACTTTAATTAATCTGTCAGCCTTTTACAGACGCTATGCCGTTTTGTCCTTGACATCTTTGTAACCCTGTACCATACAATCTAAAGTTTAAATAACCCTAAGAAAGAAGCCTATTTAAACATTACAGAACAAGGGGGAAAAGCCGGTAACCAGGATTTTCTCCTTTTTTCCATAGAGTTATCTTCTTTTTAACCTTAAATACCCATCTTTTGAACTATATCTAAAAAGTCGTTGGCAAATGCTTCCAATTTAGGAAAGTCTTAAATTTTTTCGTGCGGTAAAGAGTTAACCCTTAACCTGCTAAACAATTAACAGGAAACTTTCAAGCCGATTGTAAAAAACCCATAAATTTTGTTATTTCAAAGGTATTTTTTGGGAATCAGATATCTCCTTATTGGACAGTGTAGATCCAAGATCAGACTGCATGTTCTGTGCAGTCTGATCTTGATCTACACTGTCTGCACAAGGTCAGTGATTCGTGCTTAGCAGCCTACGGGGTCAACGACGGGGACGGATGACAGACAGAAAGATGGGATAATTTATTTACTAGTTTTATGAGGTTTGTAATACGTTTTAGAAGCATATATAATTTTCATTACCTTAGGCTATTCAGGTTTTTAGATGTGGTGATTCAGATAATTTATGAACGATCCATGCTCTGTGAAAAGGGGGCTTAATGCATCTGCAAAAAGTATCGACCCGTGTCAGCCATAATGTTTTCTATCCCTCCTCTGTTAAATTTCATTCTGTTGAGCCATATATGCATTGCTGTCTGCAAATACTTTTGAAAAAGGGGTCTGTATTCACCGGCCAGTCTTAAGTGTGAAAGTAACACAACTTCTGATTGGCTAAACCAAATGGTTTAGCCAATCAGAAGTTGTGTTACTTTCACCATTTCGAAAATCTTGGAGAAGAAGACAAAGAATGTTCGTGAGAATGGTTGGTGAATACGGACCAGGGTCTAAAATTTTGTCGTTCTGTTAAGATATTTTGTTTATGACATTTTTTTTTTTTTTCCTTAAATTTATGATAATTTTTAACAAATGTTGTTCATAAAGAAACGTTGTACAATTACAAATTGGTGTTCTTTGACCGTAAAATAATCCGATAATTTGTTATCATGCCTAGTGGCTTATTATTACTGCAATTTCGGAGTTTTCTCTCTTAACTCTTTACCAAACGACAAAATTTTAGACTTGTCCAAACTGAAAGCATTTGCAGACGACAAAATAAACGTGACTCAAAAATTGAAACTTGACTTTAGAAGAGTAGAAAACATTGTGGGAAAAGGAGAAAATGCTGGTTACCAGCATTTTCTCCTTTTCCCACAATGTTTTCAGAAGGCTTCTTCCTCTGGGTCGTTAAAAACCAGGGATTGTTTGGTAAAGGGTTAAACCTTATCCTGCTAAAGAAATGAAATGAAACTTTCCAGCCGATAGTGAAAAAACCCGAATAATGTTGTTTCTATTTATTTTGGGGGGGTAAGAAAAAATCTCCTTATCGGACAGAGTAGCATGTTCTGTGCAGTCTGATCTTGATCTACACTGTCCGCAAAAGGTCAGTGAGTCGCGCTTAGCAGCCTAAGGGTTAAACGCTGTAATCATAAGTAAAGAGTTCCAGTAGGAATATCCTTCGGCAAGGCAATGCAGAACCCAAGTTTTTTTCCTAGTTAAAACAGAAGTAAGAGTGCAGTTACCGTAATGCAGTTGAACTATGATTGAAGCTGGCGTATTTATAAGACAAATTAAGGTCTACGGCCCCTTACTCTCATATTAAAAGACGGAAGCTGCCGAGATTGGCCGAATAGACTTTACGAAAAACGTCAATGTTACGCGACATTTACCGATGACTCAGTGAGTCTACGCCCCCAACTCTCATAGTAAAAGACGGAATCTGCCGAGATTGGCCGAATAGCCGTTACGAAAACGTCGATGTTACAAGATATTTACCAATGAGTTAGGGGTCGTAGTCCATAAATGAAAAAGAAAACAGCTGAAAAGCGAAGAAATGCCATGACAGCCAAATTTTCTGTCCACAACTTTTAAATAGATTTTCAAAACTTGTTAATTTCCTTTATCAGGAAATTAATCTAAACAGCGATACGCCCCTTCGCCAATAAACCAGTTTGTAAAATCCTTTACCACACAATCCGAGTTTTAACGACCATGATTTAAAAGACGTTTGAAAACATTGAGGGAAAAGGAGAGAATTCTGGTAACCAGCATTTACTCCTTTCCCCAGAATGTTTTCTACCCTTTTAGATACAAATTCCATCATTTGAGAATCATTTTGCCTGTCGTCTGCAAATACTTTGAATTTGGACCTGTCTAAAATTTTGCCGTTTGTGTCCGTTCATGAGTAAGCTTTTTTATGCTCCAAAAACTGTCGAGCAAGATAACAAGGTCTATTTATTTCTCAGGTAGAACATTGACCCCAATAAACAAGAAATTAAAAGGTTATAAATACATAGATATAATCATAGATCTATATGATGATATCAAGATAGGCCACAGCGGACGAAAACAGAAATGTCCTTCGGCAAACTAAGGGTGATCAATCAGGTCTGATGAAGACGGAATCAGCCGAGTTGTATCGAGTGCAAAAGATGTCCGCCATGTTTTTTTACCTGATTCCATTAGCTACTATTAGAGAAAAAGGTCTTCGGCCCAAATTACAACTAGGCTAGTAAAAATGTAAGCTAAGTTTGTGTTCAGCTGGAACAACACAAATTCAGTATTACATGAAAATAACGCCACAAAGCACAGACAAAAAGTGCCATGTCGGTTCCAGTCAAAGTGTCGAAATGACTGATTTGTTGGATTTATTGCTTGATTGACTGATTGATTAATCATTAAATCGAGGTCAGGCTGAGCTAGTGTCTAAATATTTGATATATCTGGAGAAAAATGCTCGTAGGGGTATTTAATTAACATGTGACAGTCACGTGTTTTTACCACCATGAGGAAAAGCTTTTAAAAGCCACTCGTATCCATTTTTTCAACGCAGAAAGAAGTCTTGTCATTTTCGTAACATTTGCTGTCACCTGTAAATGTTTTGCAAATAGACGAGGCTCAAATTTTGATATTTGGTAGATTAATTGATTGATTGTATGGTGTTTAACGCCGTTTTCAACATTATTTCAGTTATATCGTCGAGGCCAGAGCACCTATCCATGCTTTCCTGGAGTTTGCGTTACCATGCAGTGCTCCGCACAATATTCTTTCCAAGCCACTGGCTGCTTTCCTACATAACCATCGTCGAAGCAATGGTCAGTGCTGCGAGAGGAATGAATCCTGTCGCAATGACTATCATCAATCCTCGGAAAGAAATTGGCCAAGCCGGGGATCAAACCCACGACCTCCTGTTCTCAAGTCCTGTACGCTATAGACTGAGCTACGGGGCTCGGCCATATTTGGTAGAATAGTTAAGTATTTCCCAAATGACAAAATTTTAGACTAGTCCAAATTCCAAGCACTTGCAGATAACAAATAAAATGATACTCACCTGATGGTATCAGAAAAGGTACAATACATTGAGGGAAAAGGAGAAAATGCTGGTTACCAGCATTTTCTCCTTTTCCCTCAATGTTTCCAAATGCCTTTTACATCAGGATCGTTAAAACTCGGGATTATGTGGTTTAGAGTTAACTCTTTCCTAGATGAAAAAATTTTAGTCACAGCCATTATAAAACCATTTGCAGACAACAATTCAAACGGTGAAATTTGCCTTTAAAAGAGAAGAAACCATTGTTGGGGAAAAGGAGAAAATGCTGGTTACCAGCATTTTCTCCTTTTCCCACGATGTTTTCAATAGACTTCTGGGATTAAATGTTGGTATTGTTTGGTAAAGGGTTAAAGCTTTAGTGGGGAGGTTACAAAACAAGTTAATAGAAATTGATAAATTATCTTGTTACCTTTGGAAATGTGAATAAATTATCATATAGATGTAGACACGAAAAAAAGTGGTCCATTTATTCTCTCAGAGTATAAATAACGACACTTTACATTATTCGCATGAACTTATATGTTTTTGTAGAAAGTGTAGAGCAAGATCAGGCCACAAAGAAATGCAGTTTGCACTGCGGTGCATCATGGGCGGGAAAAAAATTTAATGGCTACTAGCTGTCTCTATTTCCGGTGGAGAAACGTAAGGAATGTGTTCACGAATGGGTGCACTGGTCGTCATGTTGTAAATGCGCAGGGCTATTGCAGTGCCAAATCAAATCATTACCGGTATTTTCTCCTTTTCCCACGAACTTTTCGAAACTGCAAAGGTTTTTGAAAAAAAAAAAGGGATTATTTGTTAGAGTGTTAAGGAAGGGAGGGTTGAGGGCGACACATGTATTACTAAAATTGCAATAAGCAGTAGAGAATTCTATTTAAATGTGATCATTACATCATTTACATCTAATAATTGTGTAAATTTGACTGCTTCCAGGGCAAGAAAAAGTATGATTTCGGTACGGTTGAAAACGATATTTTGCCATTGTTTAAAGTTCTACAAGCGGGCTCTCTGGATCAAGATAAGAATGAACTTACAGAGCAGTATGTTGTTGATCTACGGCCCCCTCACAACCCTTTTATGTCCTAGATAGGTCGAACTCTTTTGCCATTAGTAAATATTCTGCATGTCAAAGGATATTTTCTCATGATTCGATCGGTTCTTAGACAAGTAAATCTATAACCTTACTGTACAAAGACTTGCTTGACAAAATGCATTATGAGGTTGCATTAAGTCCCCTTTCTCATAGATTGCCTCTCATGTACATATTCATATATGTACCCTGCTCTGTGGAAAGATGGTTTAATGCATCTGTGAAAAGTATCGACTCAGGTCAGCCTGCGCAATCCGCGCAGGCTGACCTGTGTAGAAACTTTTCGTTTTTTGCTAAAATTTCTGCATGTCCAAGGACCTTTCCACCTCAAGATTCAACTGGTTGTTGGGCAAAATGAATTTCATAGATCCATAAATATTTGATGACTTACTTGGTAAAATGCATTACGGAGATTCATTAAATACCCTTTTTGCCAGAGCATGGCCCATACATAAATGAGCTATGCTCTGTGTAAAAGGGGCTTAATGCATCTTCGTGATGCTTAAACCCAAGCAATTCGTCACATAATAATAAATCCCTAAAATCCGTTTTGTATAACAACCTTTGGAATGATGAGGTACACTGGTCCTTTGACACACAGAAACTTTACCATAAAGCAAAAGGTTTCGGCCCAGGTCAGCCTGCGCGGACTGCGCAGGCTGACATGGGTCGATACTTTTTGCAAATGCATTAAGCCGCCTTTTCACAGAGCATGGTTCATATATATTTTAATTCATCAATTGATTTGATTCTCACGATTGCAAATATTTACATATATCAACGTAATATATCACAAAAAGGAATCTTTTGATGCTTTTGTCGTTTATTTGCACAAGGCTAAACTAGGCATGCAAACCCCTTACACTGTTAAACAAATGAAATGCAAACTTGCAGTCAATGTATAAAAAAAAAAAACTGACATCGGAATTTGTTTGCTATTTTGATCGGAAAACTTAAAACATGCACCGGGACTGAATAGATCAAAGATCGGATTGCACGTTTTGTACAGCCTGATCTTGCTTGATACCATCAACCACAAAAAAGTACAACAGAAATTTGTCCTTGGTATATGGATTTTAAGCGATTTGTTTTGAATGACTATTATTGTGTTTTTTATTATATTTTTTGTCTCCATAAAGGATTTATTTGCACTGGTAAATCGAAAGTAAATATGCCTCACAATTTATACTGTATACGTTTCAATAGATGTGTCTTTAATGAGAATACAGAGCGGGTGGGGAGGTAAGACTGTTGATAAAAGGTTTTGGTAATATCGTATGAAATAAATTTGAGTCATGCTCCGTGAAAAGTGGGCTTTATGCATCTACAAAAAGTATCGACCCTTGAAGTACATGAAATAATTTACTCACTGTATTTTTTAAACCTTTTTCTCCAGTAAGCATGGCTTACTTTCATAAGCACCGACGGTTTTATTTAATTTGTTGCTTACAAATGCGTTAAAAATTGGACGAGTCTAAATTTTCGTCTTCTAGCGAAGAATTAAAAATCGATCCCACGCATATAGCTTTGCAAGTATTAAGCCGCGTAGTTCTTGATAAGTGGACTGGACCTTCTCATGATACTAAAGATACAGTTATTGCAATATTCTGAGCTGTTTTTACCAGAGCATCTGGAAAAGAAGTAGAAAATGTAGATCCAAGATCAGACTGCACGCTCCGTGCAGTCTGATCTTGATCTACACTGTCTGCATAAACAATTTAAACCGGGATAAGAGCTGGAAGTATTAATTATCTAAGAGCCCTAGCTTATCAACCATGGTTAATTAATGAGTTCGTGCCTGGTAATAAAGACCCATAAAAGGTCAACCAAGTCAAACATAGTTTCAGTGGGTTTATACTCAGGCGGCCACCCATTGCTTGTACTTTAAGTGTTTCCATGCAAACTAAGTTAATTCGATTTATTCGAGATCTAAAGGTGAGTTTTAACTCCTATTGAAGATTGTTTAGTCACCGGCTAGCATCAGGTTGCTGTCGGTGTAGATTCAGGATACAAACTGTGCAGTATGACCTTGATCGACAACGTCTGCTTAACCTTTAGGCAGCCAAGCGCTACTCACTGACCTTTTGCGGACAGTGTAGATCAAGATCAGACTGCACAGAACATGCAGTCAGATCTTGGATCTACACTGTCCAATGAGATGTCCCCTTCCCCCGCCCTCCCCGAAAAAATAAAAATAATAACATTATTCGGGTTTTACTATCGGCTTGAAAGTTTCATTGCATCTATTTAGCAGGATAAGGGTTAAAGGTACTTAAAGTGACAATAAAGCCCAAAAGTAAACAAAGCGAGTGTTCAACTGCATTTGAATTGATATCATACCATTTAAAAGTAAACCAGTGTGAAGATGACAAATAGTCATTCAACGGTCGGTCCAAGTGTTAGTCGCTGACAGAGAAATTAATTTCAAAACTAGGTTAAATCCTGCCAGGTAGCTGTGTCTTTTATTTACTTTTTACCTGATTTTAAAATTCTATTTTTCTGCCACCGACTAACATATGGCCCGACCACCACTCGTCACAACTCGGCCCATTCCGTACCTACATCTAACCTCGTCTGTATAACGGTCGTTTCCATTTGAACTGCCAAACACGTGATCTTATACATGGCGGCGCCACTGTAAGTCGTTTAGCAACGACATAAACAACCTCGATGAAGTTATTCACATCTATCTATCTGTCGGTGAAAACTTCAATCGGAATTGATAAACCAAGTTAAAAAATGAATGTACCAACTGTTGGTCAACTGAAATATAGTTAGAAAGATTTCGATAGAAAATTGAGACTCAAGTTTTCTTTTTTACGGGGATCCATACAATTTTCAGAACGGTAAACCGGCGTATTTCCGGCAATGAAATGTACCGTGTAGGTGCATATCAAGCTACCAGAAACAGCCGAGGGACTTAATGGCTCGCATCGCCCGAGGTATGCCGAGTGGCCCCGACCACACGATAACAGACTGTCATCTCCACAATATTTTCCACACTTTTAAATGGTATGACTTAAATCTAAATGTATTATGACACCTGCTTTGATATTTTGGCCTTTACTGGGCCTTTAAGTTACCGTCGGAGGTGAACGAGTTGAGTTAATCTTCTCTGCTTAAGAGGCTTTGGTTGCTTCAAATTCGGACGTATTAGACTTGAGTCCGCATTCACCAACCATTCATAAGAAGTTGTGTTACTTTCAGGTATAGAACATCTTGACGAGTAGGACTAACAATATTCTTAAGAATGGTTGGTGAATATGGACCCAGAGTGCACAAAAACCAGTATACTGTGAATGCTTTATTTGTCTGTTTGGTGTTAAATGCCGTTTTCATTATTCATTCAATTATATCGAGGCGAACGGTGTACCTTTCCAAGCTTTCCTAGAGTTTCTTCTACCAGTACTTTTCAGAACAGTAATTCAGAGTCACAGGCTGCTTTCCCATGTAAAGACCATCGAAACAAAGTACAGTGGTAAGAGAGGAATGAATCTTGATGAACTGACCGTTATCAATCAGCGAAAAAGAACTTGTAAGAGCTGGAAAACCGAACTTACCATTCCGGATTTCGAGCCTTGTATCATATAAGCCACATTTAAATTGTTGTCTGCAAATGCTTTTGAATTGGACATGTCTAAAATTTTGTTGTTCGGTAGAAACTTTAAGATACATCCGTACAGCTAGAGAAAAGAAACCCTGTTAAAGCTTAAAAAGTGTGTATAAAAGCTCAGCCGTATAAACATCTCGTATATGAATTACCAATATATATGGTGTAGGGTTCAGGAAAACACAAGGCTTTTGTCCTGATTTAACACCGGAAACTACAACAGCTATTGCTTTGAAGACCTCCAAAACATGAAATGCATTTTCTATCCGGCGTAATCTGTGTAATCTTGCAGCCATCAGGGGAAACATATTGCATGAAGATACAGGAATGATTATAGTTCCATGAAATAAGGATGAAATGGTTTAAAAACTGACTGAAAACTGCCTGAAAATCAGTATAGATGTATCATTAAGACAATTGAATAACAGGCATTTTCAGAAAATTAAAAAAACATGTTCTGGCAATGATTTATCACAAATTACTGGACTCTTTATTTCTAAGACCAGGCTGCACATTTCTGTTAGGAGTAGATGATGCATGCAAAACGAAAAAATGCTGGTAACCAGAAAATGCTGGGAACACCTACACAATGCAAAATAACAAGCATTTTCTCATTTTTCTACATTTTTGTAATCCTTTACAGAAAAATCTAGTCTTGGCGACAAATCAAGTTTGTCGTCTGCAGAAACTTTAAATCCGGACTATGCTAATATTTTGTCCTCTGATAATGAGTTAATAAAGTTAATAAAGCCTGCTCTGTTCTAGGGCAAAGAAAGCATAAGGAACAAGCAAACAGCTGCGCAAGCGATGGCTACATAACTGAGAAACTATTTGAAAAGAAAATAGATTTAAAATGAAACAAGCAAATACGTTGTCAAATATATGCAAGTTTTTTTTTTCTTTCTTTTCTCGACAGGCGTCAGCCCATCGAATGAATTAATGGCCCAAAACATTCGTTGAAAAGATTTTCTTTTTTATGATACCGTGATGTTTGTTTGATTCATAGCCGTTGATCGTATCAACTATCACTATAGTACCATGAAGTTTAAGCCTTGTTGTCACAGACGATGTGTCTCCTTAATTAAGTCGATCGAAACCTTACCTGATTCGTGAACTTGTTTCAGTTTTGGTCTTGTTACCTGGTCCTATCAGAAATATTGGCCTGGTGACTTGAACCAGTCAAGAATCTCGGTCTGGTAACCTCAGCCTATTAGAAATATTGGTCTGGTTACCTTAACCGATCGGAAATGATGGTCTGGTTACCTGAATAAATTGGAAATCTTGGTCTCGAAACCTGATACAATCAGAGGTCATATTATTGTAATCCATACCAATCAAAAATCTTTGACTGGAAACAAGAACCAATAAGAAATCTTGTTATAATAAAATGAACCAATCAGAAATCTTGGTCTGATGACTTGTACCATTCAGAAATCTTGGTCCGATGACCTGAACCAGTTAGAAATCCTCGTCTGGCAACGTGAACCATTGAGAAATCTTGTTATGGTTACCTAAATCAAATACAAACCATGGTCTTCTAACGTTTACTTATTTGAAATCTTGGTCTAGTAACTCTGAACTAATAAGAAATCTTGCCTGGTAACCAGAACCTATCGGAAATCTTGGGTTGATAACTGACCTGATCGAACTAGAAATCTAGGTTTAATAACCTGAACCAGCCAAAAATATTGGTCTGGTTACCTGAACCAATTAGAAATGTTGGTCTGTTTAATACCTGAATCAATTAGAAATCTTAGCGTAGTAACCCGAGCTTAATAAAAATCTTGGCCTAGTAGTCTAAACCAATCACAGTAGAAATCTTGATATGGTACCAAAACCATTTGAAATTTTTGGTCTGGTTACCTGAACCAATTAGAAATAACGAGAATCAATTGGCAATTTTGGTCTGTAAACCAGAACCAATTAGAAATCTTGGTCTGGTTCCCTGAGCCAATTGAAAATCTTTGTCTGGTTCTCTGGGCCAACTGAAAATTTTGGTCTGATAACCAGAACCAATTAGAAATCTTTGTCTGGTTCCCTGAACCAAATTAGAAATCTTGGTTTGGTTCCCTGAACCAAATTAAAAATCTTGGTCTGGTTCTCTGAACCAAATTAGAAATCTCGGTCAAATAACCTTAACAAAAGAAATCTCGGTCTGGTACTAGTAAACTGAAGCAATCAGAAACCTTTTTTAATAACCTTATTTAGTAAGAATATTAGTGTTAGTATTCTGGGCTAAAATATCATCTAGAAAATTCGTGCAATTGTCAAGTTTTTAAAATGTTGTAGTCATCAAATGATAATAATAGAAAAATATGAGCTATGCTCTGACAAAAGGGGGCATAATGCATGGCCGTGATGCATTATACCAAGCAAGTCTTCACATGATCATGGATCAATAAAATCCATTTTTCAAACAGCCGACTAAATAATTAGATAGAATGATCCTTTGACATGCAGAAAAATTAAAAATAACGAAAAGTATCGACCTATGTCAGCATGCGCGGACTGCGCAGGCTGACATAGGTCGATACATTTCGCAAATGCATTAAGCCCCTTTTTCACAGAGCATGGTTCATATATAATAAATGAGCCATGCTCTGTGAAACGGGAGTTAAAAGAATTTGCAAAAAAGTTTCGATCCCGGTTAGCATGCGTAGGCTGACCTGGGTCGATACATTTTTGCTATAGGTCAATTTTCTGCATACTAAAGGATCAGTCTACCACATGATCCATTTGGATTTTGGACAAAATGGATTTTATGGATCCGTAATTCAGTGATGACTTGCTTGGTATCATGCATTATAGAGATGCATTAAACCCCCTTTTGCCAGTGCATGGCTCAAATATAATGAAACCTTTCTTTCATCCTTATCCTGCTGAATGATTTAAATAAAACTTTTAAGCCGATAGTATTTTGCATTTTCAAAAATATTTTTTCGAGAAAAGTATCTCCCTATCGGACACTGTAGATCCAAGATCAGACTGCACGTTTTGTGCAGTCTGATCTTGATCTACAGTGTCCGCAAAAGGTCTGCAAGTCGCGCTCAGCAGCCTCGGGGTTAAAGGGAACGAACTCTTCTCAAATACTGCTATACAGGACACATGGTTGAAACTATAGGGAAAATTTTTGTTCGTCCACATACGGGTAACCCGAATCACATTCTATTTACCCGTTTTCATACTTCTCTCCGGTAGTATGCTTTTGAAAACAATTTGGAGAAAAAGAGAAAATGCTGGCTACCAGCATTTTCTCAGTGTTTTCTATCTATCTGTGTTAATTATCTTAATTAATAAAGGTATAAGCGATAATTCGGCTGCTGACAATGTCAAGGCCATCTAACGTCATAGGGATTTTCTCAAGAGCATTTTGCATCTTTGGTCAATCTTACATCGTTTGGGATGCGGAGTAAAGATTTAAAATGCTCTACAAAATTAAAGTGTCTCTTGGAAGAATTCTATATTGTTTGCATATTCAGACTTCCCCTACTATCGAAAAGAAAGCCCTCGTTGTCACACTAAATTATTATGAATTGTTGGAAATGCTCATATATCTTGTTATCCTAAGATCTGAGCTAAATAAAGGAATTTGAATTGAATATAGGAAAAACAATACCATGTGAGACATGTGTTCACCGCCCCCTTAGAAAGAACAGTATATCATCTGAAAAAGGTTTAATTTGTCGTCTGCAAATGCTTTCAATTTGGACTAGTCTGTAATTTTGTCGTCTGGGCTCCGAATACAGAAAAAAAAGCAGTCTGTCAGTAAAATAATGTAGACGTTTTGATTTCATTGCTTTTTGCGGATGACATATTAACAAATATTGAACAGTATATCAAAGATCAGACTGCACATTCTGTGTAGTCTGATCTTGGTTCTACATCGTCCGAAAAATAGCGTTTGGCGCCGAAAGGGTTTAATAAGTTCAATATTTTTATATGAACTTTGAACTGTGACAAATTTTCCCTTTTCTTTACAATAGTTGCAAAATTTAGTCTCTGCAGTCAATTCACTCAAATAATGGATGTGTACTCACATGGTCAAACGACAAAGAAGCTCGATTTCCTGGTAAGACGATCGCACTAATTGTCGTACAGTGTAATTTGCGGATAGTGTAGGATCAAGATCAGACTGCACAAAACGTGCAGTCTGATCTTGATTCTACACTGTCTGCAAAAGCAAATGGTGTTTCCCCAGGGCGTCTATTTGATAATTAATTAACCTCATTTACATGCAAAACAGCAAACGAGAAAGATTTTTTCTTTCAAACGCAAGCTAAATGCAATGTGTGTTATATCAGGTTTCTCTTCCTTTTCGTCATTCTAACAAAAAAAAAATAGGAAATAAAATGATAAATGATACTCCGACACAAAGTTATATATCGTCGGTTTACTTCGAAAACCTCGTAACTACAGCTTGTTACAAGCTGTAGTTACGAGGTTTTTGAAGTAAACCGACGATATCAAAGAAAAGTCCTAGAGTTTGCTTACCCCTTATCCTGGTAAATAAGTGAAATGAAACTTTCAAGCAGATAGTAAAAACCAAAAGACTGCTATTTCAAAGGAATTTTTAGGGGAGAAATATTTCCTTATCGGACAGTGTAGATACAAGATCAGACTGCACGTTCTGTGCAGTCTGATCTTGATCTACACTATCCGCAAAAGGTGTTTGAGTCACGCTAAGCAGCCTATGGGTTTAAAAAAACACATCAAATGGAGCGTTTTGTTTGTGTAAGGATTAAAAGGTTAAAAATTTACCAAAGATAGGATTTCTCTTTCTTGGATTTGTCATGTGAAAAGAAAAATTCGTTTTTATTCAGTAATTTTAGTAATTACCGGCCTCTTTCTAACGAACTAGCCGGTCAGACATTCAAAATCTTGTTATTATAGTTTGGTCACTGACTGAACTAGTTTGGACAAAACCTCGAAGCCGAGCCCGATAGCTCTGTCAGAAACAATCCAAGGGTACTTGAATCCAGAGTCGCAAGCTCGAGTACCAGCTCCACCAAGCTCTTTCCGAAGATCGGAGATAATCAGTGCGACAAAGGTCATACCTCTTTTACCACTGAATATCGTTTCAACTATGTTTACATGGGAAAGCAGCCACTGGCTTGGAAAGAATAATGTGCAAAATACTGGTAAACTGAACTCCAAGACAGCAGGAGTTGGAGCTCCGGCCCTCATGACGTGAGTGAGATAGTACTTAAAAAAACGGCGTTAACCACAAAACAAACAAATAAACAAATCCAAATCTTACGATAGCTGGATCGTTAACTGCACTAACTTCGTCGCAAATATAAAACACTTGCTTTTTGAGGGAAGTGTGGATCAAGGTCAGAGAACATGAAATCTGATCTTGACTCTACAAATATTCCTAAAACTGGCATCTGTATGTATTTTTCTCATTTATAAAGATGATAAAAGCATCACCAGATGCAATTTTAAGTTCGAGGACAGATCCAAATTCAGAATACTAAACATATTGACAAAAAGGATAGAGTTTTCATATTAAGCACTACCCCCACCCGCCAAGCTGTTTTCACGCGCCATCTGCTATAACATGTCGAAATATATTCTTGCAAAACTAAGGTTAACACTTATCCTGCTAAAGAAATGAAATGAAACTTTCAAGCCGATAGTTAAAACCATTAATTTTCTATTTGAAAGTTATTTCAGGGGGACAAATATCTCCTTATCGGACAGTGCAGATCCAAGATCAGACTGCACAGAACGTGCAGTCTGATCTTGATCTACACTGTCCGATAAAGGTCCTCGAGTCGCGCTTAGCACCTTATGGGTTAACACAATGAAACTTTGATTCATAAAATAACAACGTGAATCAAATCAGGTTTTACAACATTCACTCTACACCAAACGACAATATCTTAGACTTTACCAAATCGCGAGAATATGCAGACGACAAATTAAATGTAGCTTAAACGATGGCATTGTCTTCGAAATGGTAGAGAACATTGTGAGAAAGGGAGAAAATGCTGGTTACCAGCATTTTCCCCTTTTTACCCACAATGTTCTTAAACGGCTCCTACCCCAGTGTCGTCAGTCAAAACTCGGATAAAGGGTAAACCGTGAAGCTTAATGAATAATGTTTACTTGCTAAAAAGAACAGAATTGAATATTTCATGAACTTAAGCATTTTATTTACATCTCATTGATTTAATTTGATAGTTAATTCGCCCACGTTCTTCCCTTTTCAGTTCAGCTGAATTAACCTTGTGCCAAACATTTCCGTGTTTTATAACCCCCGGAGGACAGAGGCTGTTGCAAAATAAAACTTACGAGGGAAGGAAAAATGCTAATAACTAGCATTTTCATTCCTTTTCACAAAATTCTTTTTACACTCTCTAAGTTGACAAATTCGATCTTATAAACCAAATTCTAAATATCTCGTCTGCAAATGTTTATGCACGAAAAAGTCTAAAACTTTGTCGCTTGGTAACGACTTTTTGATAACAGAAGACAAAATTGTAGATTCGTCCATGTTATAAGCATATGTCGACGATATAAGTAACGCTCATAAGTAGTATAGGAGGAGAGCCGAGCCACCTACCAGGCCAGGGTAGGTGGCTAGGCTCTCCTCCCTGAGTGGGCTAGATCACCCTCCCTGAAAGAAATTTGTCCCTATTCTGCCCTCCCGAAAGAATTTGCATTTTTTATATTCCCTATTTTTACCTATTCTACCCTCCCTGAGAGGGATTTTTTCTGCAATTAAAGCCAATGAGGTCGGCCAAAAATGATACATCTTCGAGTGCTCTATAGGGATCTGTCAGGTCTGATCACTGAGTTGGACTTAGTTTTTTCACCCTATGAATGATTTTCTCTCTTTCTAAAAGCCTGATCACTGAGTTGGACTTAGTTTTTTTCTTCGCCTACGTATGATTTTTTCTTTCTAAATGTCTGAGCACTGAGTTGGACTTAGACTTTTTTCTGCATCTATGAATGAATTTTCTTTTCTAAAAAGAATTTGTCCCTATATCACTGAGTTGGACTTAGCTTTTTTCATTCTATGAATGAATTTCTCTCCAAAAGACTGAGCACTGGGTTGGACTTAGTTTTTTTCTTCACCTATGAATGATTTTTTCTCTTTCTAATTGCCTGACTATTGAGTTGGACTTAGACTTTTTTTCTGCATCTCTATGAATGATTTCTCTTTTCTAAAAGGAATTTATCCTATATCACTGAGTTGGACTTAGCTTTTTTTCACCCTATGAATGATTTTCTCTCTTTCTAAAAGGTTGACCATTGAGTTGGACTTAGTCTTTTTCCACAATTATGAATGATTTTTTCTTTCTAAAAGACTGAGCACTGGATTGGACTTAGTCTTTTTCTGAGTTTTTTGCTCTTTGCAGTGTAACTCTCCGGAGTGTAACTCTTTTTGGAGTGCAACTCTTCTAAAAGAAGTTTGACAATTTGAAGAAATGACAATTTTGAAGAAAGATAGATCTTTCGTGGTAGATGGTTAGTCCTGAAAAGGACTGTTGGGTTAGCTCTGAAAAGAGCTGTGACAATTTGAAGCAATGACAGTTTGAGGATAGAACTTTCGTCTGACAACTTGAAGATAGAACTTTCATCTGGCATCTTGAAGATAGATCTTTCGTGGTAGATGGTTAGTCCTGAAAAGGACTGTTGAGTTAGCTCTGAAAAGAGCTGTGACAATTTGAAGAAATGACAACTTGAAGATAGAACTTTTCGTCTGACAGCTTGAAGATAGAACTTTCGTCTGACCTCTTGAAGATAGATCTTTCGTGGTAGATGGTTAGTCCTGAAAAGGACTGTTGGGTTAGCTCTGAAAAGAGCTGTGACAATTTGAAGAAATGACAACTTGAAGCTAGAACTTTCGTCTAACAGCTTGAAGGTAGAACTTTCGTCTGACAATTTGAAGAAATGACAATTTGAAGAAAAGATAGAACTTACGTCTGACAATTTGAAGAAAGGTAGATCTTCCGTGGTAGATGGTTAGCCCTTAAAAGGGCTGTTGGGGTGGTCCTAAAAAAGGACCTGGTTTGGAGGTTGTGTTTTTAAGCACAACCTCCAACCTTTCCGCAGGCTGGGCAGCTACTATCCGTCCGTCTCTTAAGCCTTTTTAGCTGCTGTGCACTCAGGTTGTACTTCAGCGAAAATGGTGGCTCGTTATCGCTGCTCCAATCTTCAGTAGAAGGCACAACGAACTCCTTTTTCTCCTTCTTGCTTTGTGGTAATTGGGCAAAGTCCCAAAAGTCCCACCCGGTAAATAGTAGTTTCTCCTCGAAGCCATGTCTCTGTCTCCTCGCTGCCTCAGCTTCAAGTTTTTCTAACTGTCGATCTGCCTTTCCCATCGTCTTTCTTAGCTCTTCCACCGTCTTTCTTAGCTCTTCCACCGTCTTTCTTAGCTCTTCCATCGTGAAAATGAAAATGAACAATGTGCGGGAAATGTCGCTGGGTTTTATAGCTTTTCAGACGGATTGAACTAGTTGACCCATGACGTCATTTTCTCCTATGTTTTTCCCGCGTCGGCGTTTCATGCTGTTTTGGCTCCAAATTAATGTTATCCAATCAGAACCAGCGTTTTATTTCTAATACTAAATGTTTTATTGTTGGCCAATCCGTGGGTTTGTTACATTTTCTTGTTCGGGTTAGAAAAAACTAGAGTTTAACTAACCTATGACTTTTTTGATTATGAGTCTTCTGACAAAATGAAAAGAAAGATTTTTATTTAAGATAGCTAGCCCTGAAAAGAGTTGCTTTTTTGTGCAGAATACACTTTTTATCCTCCCCTCTTTCTTTTGATTGATTCCATTTTATCTAGCATTTGCATCAGATGTTCAATTTCATGTCTGATATATCTGAAACGTTCTCTTTCTTCTAACCAGAAGAGCAATAAGAGAAAAAATGTTAATCCAAACATTGTGCGATACTGGTTCAGGTTTTACGAAAAGTTAATGGTAAATGAGAAAAATAATCAAGAGTTTAGTGTTTTATATGTGTAATGGATCACTCTTTAGTTTTTTTCATCCTATGAATGATTTTTTCTCTCTAAATGGAATTTGTCCCTATATCGCTGAGTTGAACTTAGTTTTTTTCTGCAATTATGAATGATTTCTAAATGTCTGAGCGCTGAGTTGAACTTAGACTTTTTTTACTCTATGAATGAATTTTCTTTCTAAAAGCCTGACCATTGAGTTGGACTAAGTCTTTTTTTACATCTATGAATGATTTTTTTCTCTAAAAGACTGAGCACTGGGTTGGACTTAGCTTTTTTTCATTCTATGAATGAATTCTCTTTTCTATTTGCCTAATCATTGAGTCGGGATTAGTCTTTTTTCTGCATCTATGAATGATTCTTACTCCTTGGAGTGTAACTGTTTGTAGTGTAACTCTTTGGAGTGTAACTCTTCTAAAAGAAAGAAGTTTGACAATTTGAAGAAATGACAATTTGAAGAAAGATAGATCTTTCGTGGTAGATGGGTAGCCCTGAAAAGGGCTGTTTTGTTTTTTGGAGGTTATGTTTTTTTCCACTTCTAATGACAATATCCGAAATTCGCTTGGTAAATGGCTAAGATGATGTCAGACGTTGTCTTTAAAAATAGTTGAAGTAATCTTTCGCCGAGATCTTTGTAGAGCTGCGTTATAGGTTGTAGTTGGTTTTATTTCTCCTCTCCTATAAAGTGAGTGTTTAGTTGTAATAACTGTTGATCTGCATTTAGATATTCTTGGAGAGCCTCATGTAGTTGATAATTTATCTCCCCCATATTGATACTGCTTCCGAATATTGATACTGCTTCCGAAGTGATCGTTAGCTGAGAGCCAAAAACGGTGAATGTGTGAAAATAACGCTGGGCTTTATACGTTTACAGAGGATTGAGATTTTTTAAAGAGCTCGGTCTGGCAGAAAGCACATACATTTTTTCCATGCTACGTTTCATGCTAATATAGCAAAAAAGTTATGAGACGGTGTATGGAAAAATGTAGACAAAACAAGTCTTTGGGGAAAAACAGAATGAAGAGCTCTATTGTTTTTTGAACTTTTATTTACTGAACAGAACTAAACAATGAAACATTTTTTTGCAAAGCATCATAAAAAATTTCTTGACAATGAAAAAAATTTCTTGACAATGAAAAAATTCACAATGAAACATTTTTTGTAAAACATCATAAAAAATTTCTTGACAATGAAAAAAATCACAAGGAAACATTTTTACAATACATCATAAAAAACAATTTCTTGACAATGAAAAAATCGCACTGAAATATTTTTTCACAATGAATTATTCACAATGAAAAAATCACAATGAAAAAAATCGCACTGAATTATTTTTTCGCAATGAATTATTTACAATGAATTAATCGCAAAACAGTATATAACAAATTTTATGCAATGCAAATTCGCAAAACACCACGAGTTTCATATTTGTTTTCATATTCCTACCGTTTTGTTGTTTTTCTTGGTTGTTTTCGCTCTGTCTTTGGTTTTTTCGGGATCTTGAAATCAACGTGATTGTCAATGTTTTTCCCGTATTTGCCCTGGCCTGTCAATATTGGTGTAGTTGGTTTTTGATCAACTCGCTGCTTCTTGTGGAGATGGTTAGCATCTTCCTCAGATTTCCGCTTTGTTGTTTTTCTTGGCTGTTTTTCCTCTGGTTGTTTTTTCTTTGGTTGATTTTTCTTCACAACACTTACGATAGAGTCCACTAAGTTGTGAAGATTGGATTTATCAAACTCGAACTCCACAGGAATCTTCACAGGAGTTGTTGAAATGCACTGATCCTGTTGGCGTAGTACCTCGATATTTCTACTGAGCTGATCAGTACTTGCGCTTAAAGTTTTAATTTCCTCCAAATGTCTGTTTAAAGTCTCCAGCTGATCTATGATCCGGGTCATCATGCTATCTTGCTTCAAATTTAGCTGCTTTACCTCTTCATAAATGTTGTCAAACACCGACGCTGGAATGATGGTTGCCGAATTTAACTCCGGTAGTGGATTGATGATTGTCGAATTTATAACTGATGAAAGAACGTATCCATTTTTTTCCACTGGTGGAAAATCGTCCAAGTTGATTTCATCTAAGTTGTGCTTCATATTGAAACTGCTTCTGAATATTGATACTGCTTCCGAAGTGATCGTTAGCTGAGAATCAAAGAAATGGTGTTTTGTATAAAATAACGTCGAGCTTTATACGTTTACAGAGGATTGAAATTTTTAAAGAGTGCGGACCTGGCGGAAAACACCGAGTTGTACTGTGTGACATCGAAATGGGAGTGGTGAAAAAACACCGATATAACCGTCGATTTGATTGCACAATGTTAATGAAACGCCGACGCGGGAAAAACATAGGAGAAAATGACGTCATGGGTCATCTAGTTCAATCCTCCTGTAAAGCTATAAAGCCCAGTGATATTTTACATAAAATCATATTTGTTCCAGAATGGTTCGAATTCTTGTGTGCCCTCACTGTGCAAGCAGATGTCTGATAGAGTGTGGGAAATGTTTTACCATACTTGAGTATCTTGGCCAGAAGCATAACTGTCCAGATACAGATGAAGGATTTTACGATGATGATGAAGGTTCGACGATTTGCTGTGAACACTGTGGGTGTGAAATCATCCCAGTGGATCGGGCGGAAGAATCGTAGAGCTGGCTGTCAATGTGAGATCCTTCAAAAAAAGCCCTTTTCAGGGCTAACCATTTAGCACGAAAGATCTTTCTTCTCAAATTGTCAAAAGTAAAAAGACTTACAGTCACAACTAGAAAAAAGTCAAAAGTAAGAAGTAATTATTTTATATTTTTTTATTTCAAAAAGAACTTATGTACAATGAAAAAAATCAAATCATGAACTGTAAAAATGAATGAACTGTAAAGACAAAAAATGAATGAAAAAAATCAAGTCAGTCTTTTTTTGTTTATATTCAATATTGTATTGAAATCTTTTTTCACTCAGTATGTTTTTCTTTTTTCTTTGGAATGTCAGATTCACATCTGGTTTTACGTTTTCTTTTCCTTTCGTTGGTTTTTAATTCCACATCTGGACAGATTTTGTCCTCGTGTTTTGTTGATTTGCAAAAGAAATAGTTCTTTGTTACTCGTTTTTTCTTCTTTTCGTTGTTTTGCTGTTTTTCCTTTCCGTACGAACAACCCGGTTCTGCAGAAAATTCGTTTTTTAGATCCAAAGTTTGTTGTTTTCTTAGATCCAAAGTTTGTTGGTTTCTTAGATTTTTTCGTAATGTCTCTAAATCATCTGTTATTTTGCAGATTTCTGAATCGTTGATATCCGTCGTGTCGCTCTGCATGTCTACGGTCTGAGTTTCAAGCGATGAGGATGTAGCTTGTGGTGAACTTTTTTTCCATGTATTTTCACTGCAGAATGAATTTAGTGTGCCGACGAATTTTATATCTTTGAGACCATCAACGTTGTAAAACGATGGTAAAATCTCAATGTCGTGACTGTGTGGATTCACGTAGACAAAAACAATTGTTCCTAGCTGATTTTCTTTTTCTGGACATTCTTTGGCCCAATATCCTGCTTCGTTGCATGTGAAACAAATATTTGTTCTCACACCATTCGCACCATATCGTTTGTCAATCATCGCTTGATCCAAAACTCTGTAGCTGGTAGTACGGTAAACATCTTTTCTTCTAAATGTTGCTGGGATAAAAATGATCCCACATAGTTTCCGATATGTTTAACATCATACTTTGATGGTATATTGCTGATCTCATAATCGTGGGTGTATGGATTAACATACAGATACACCCTCTTTCTAAGTGGTGATGTATTTTGCAGCTTTAACTCGCTCATATTTTTTTATCAGCTGTACTGTCTGAGATCGAGTAGGAGAATGAATAGATTTTCACAACTATCGTCTCTATTTATACACTGTTACAACGGAGAGGCTATATAAATTGTTAGTTTTTCTCACTTCTGCATTATTGTCTTTTCACTCAGAGCTAAAACGATGGGTAAAAGAAAAAGAATAATAACCTATTCAGACAGTGAAAGTGACGATGAGGTGTTTCCACCAACAAAAAAGAAAAAAACTAGACCGTTGAAAGAAGAAAGTGACGATGAGATATTTCCAGCAATAAAAAAGAAAAAAACTAAACCGTTGAAAGAAGAAAATGACAGCGACGATGAAAGTATCAACTCTAACTTAGACATGAAAAGTCTATATGATTTAACAGAAAAGGGTAATAAGAAGTCAAGAAAATTTAAAACAGAATCACATGTGCTGATGCTGAGTTTTAAGAAATTTGAAGAATTAACACCTCAGAGACTACTTGGATTATTTGACGATGTTACCCGTGAAATCATTCGAAAGTTAAATGCTAGCCCTACGGATATGATTAGAATTACCATCAATCATCCTTCGTTGGAAATAGGAATCCATATTCCTTTTTTAGCTGCAGACCAGTTACAAGGTGAAACTATGCTGAATGAAATTGAACGAGTTTTACAATCGAATACAGATTTCGTCTTGAACGATGGATTCATGACATTTGACATTACACATACAATACCACCAAGTGGCAGCGGAAAACCCAAATATAGATCGTCAGAATTAGATTCAAAGTTTTTTACCCAGAAGAAGCAATCTATTATTCAAATTGACAATCATGACCAACTATGTTTTGCAAGAGCTGTTGTTGTGGGAATTTGCTACAGTGAACGTGAAAACACCAAAGTATGGAATAGAAAATGGCGTGGTATTTGTCGTTCAAAATGCCTTCTTCAAAAGACTGAAGCTGAGAAATTGTTACATGAAGCTGGAGTTTCACCAACACAGTCTGTAGGAATTGATGAATACAAAAAAATTCAAACAATCTTGTATGAAAAAGGCTATGTCATTAAAGTTCACCAGCAGCATTCAAAAGTGGAAAAAATATTTAATCATCCAAAAGTGAAAGCCAATAGTAAGATCATACATTTGTACTTTCATCAAAACCATTATGACTACATCAAATCTATCAAAGGTTTTTTTAGTTGTGGATATTATTGTGAGTTCTGTGATGTGGGTTACAATAACCGGGAAGGTCATACTTGTTCAAATATCTGTAAAGGTTGTTACCGCAAAGGAAAATGTCCATCAGGATCAAAAGAATATGTTTGCAGTGTTTGCAGTAGACGATTTTTTAGTGCTGAATGCTTTGAAAATCACAGAAATGTTCAAGGTAAAGAAAAGAAATCAATTTGTGAATTAGTGAAACTCTGCTCGAAATGTGGTGCGCAATATCATGTCAGAAAGAAAAATCATGTTTGCAATGGAAAGAAAAGATGTCATATCTGTAAGAGAATTGTTAACTTTTCTCATCAATGCTATATTCAACCTTACCAAAGTAAGTTGAACCATGACAGCGATGACGAGACGAGTTCTTCTGTAGTCAAAAAACCACAGTTTATTTTCTTTTATTTTGAATGCAAACAAGACACAGGCGTACACATCCCGAATTATTGTATCGCACACAGAGCATGTGATGTATGTATCGATAAATCACTTGATTTTCATTGTTCTACATGCAGTGAATTTGAAGAGGGTAGGGAAGTTATTTTTCAAGGTGAAGAAACTTTGAGTCAATTTTGCAACTGGCTCTTTTCAAAACATCATAAAGGGGTTACGGCTATTGCCCATAATTTCAAAGGTTATGACGGTCAGTTCATTCTTGACTATATTGTCAAAGTTGGGTTAAAACTTCCAAAATTGATCATGAATGGAAACAATATTATGAAGTTAGAACTGAATGGTGTACGTCTGATCGATTCTTTCAATTTCATGAGTTTTGGTTTGGCAAAATTTCCACCCACCTTTGGTCTTCAAGAAATGAAAAAAGGTTACTTTCCTCACTGGGCGAATACAGATGAATTTTGGAGTTACATCGGACCCTACTTGGATATGTCTTATTACACACCCGACTCAATGTCTGAAGAGGCTAGGTCAAAATTCATAGTTTGGTATAATGACAAAGTTCGAAATGGTGAGGAATTCAATTTTCAGAAGGAGATGGAATTGTACTGTAGGTCAGATGTTGATATCCTCAGACGAGGGTGTGCTGAATTCAGAAAGCTGTTTATCGAACAGGGTGGTATTTGTCCATTTTTAGAGGCGATTACCATCGCAGATGCCTGTAACAAGGTGTGGCGAAGCAAATATTTACCAGAAAATCAAATAGCTATCATTTCAAGTAAAGACTCATCCAGACGTCGCTTTTCTATGAAAGCGATACGATGGGTTCAAAGCGTTGCTCAGGAAAAAGGTATTAATATTCAGCATGCAAAAAATGGTGGTGAAGCTCAAATCGGAAAATATAGTGTAGATGGTTTTCACCGTCAATCAAACACTGTTTATGAATTTCTTAGGGATTTGTATCATGGTTGTCCTGTATGCTATACAGATCGAAAACAGATCAATCCTATTAATGGAAAACCCATGTCTGAATTGTACGAACGTACTTTTGAACGTATAGCAGATATCGAAGAAATGGGATATGATGTAGTGTACATTTGGGAACACGAATTTGATGCTAAGATGAAGGATAAAGAGTACAAAAAACTCATTGAAAAGCTATATCCACATTGGGACCCTATCGATCCGAGGGATGGTTTGTCCGGGGGAAGATGTAATGCAATAAGAATTGGATATGATATTGATGAAAAAACCAAAAAGGAAATCAAGTACATCGATATCTGTTCTCTATACCCTTATGTTTGTAAACACAAATCATACCCTGTAGGTCAGCCAAAAATTTTGTCTGCTGAGAATATTGATATGAACAATATTCGCCAATATGAGGGATTAATCAAGTGTAAAGTTTTACCTCCAACTGATTTGTTTCACCCCGTTCTCCCAGTTCACTGTAACAACAAAATGATGTTTCCACTCTGTATGAAATGTGCAGAAGAAAGCTCAAACATTTGTAGACATGGTAAAGAAGAGAGGGCTTTGGTCAGAACTTGGGTTACTTTTGAATTATTCAAGGCTCTTGACTGCGGTTATCAATTATTGCAAGTGTATGAAATTTGGCATTTCAATTCTGTGTCAGATCAGTTCTTTAAACATTATGTGGACAATTTCTTGAAAATTAAGCAAGAAGCCAGTGGTTATCCAGATTGGTGTCAATCAGACTCAGAAAAAGATCAGTTCGTTTGTGAATATGAGAAGGCGGAAGGTGTTCGTCTTGATCCAAGTTGTATTCAAAGAAATCCTGGGAGAAGATCATTTGCTAAGATTATGTTGAACTGCCTTTGGGGAAAATTAGCTCAGCGTGAAAAAATGACCCAGACGGAATACATCAGTGATCCGTCTAAATATTTTGAATTAGTCACCAATCCCATTTTCATTGTAAAGCATGTAGAAATCTTTGACGAGAACTGTTCATTCATCTTGGTTAACTATGAATCAAAGTTGGAACATATTGACACCCACGCTACAGCTAATGTGGTAGTAGGTTCTTACGTAATAGCTTATGCAAGGTTGGAATTGTACAGCGTTCTTGAAAAGTTAAAAGATAGAGTTCTGTATTTTGATACAGATAGTTGTATGTACATTCACGACCCTGAATTATGGAACCCCCCTATTATTAATAGCCGGTTAGGAAGATGGACTGATGAAGAGCCTGCTTGTAAAATTACTCAATTCAGAGGACTTGGACCTAAGAATTATGCTTACAAAATGAAAACAAAAGATGGAAAAGAGATAAGCAAATGTAAAGTAAAGGGGATTACTCTGGATTACAATACAAAACAGGTGCTAAATTTCGATACATATTCGAAATGTGCTTTGGATCGCACAATAGAAATCAAAATTCAGTATGATTGTAGAATTAAAAGACACAGAGATAGAACGGTTACCAGTGAACCACAAACAAAAACGTTTCGCTCTGTATACACCAAGAGAGTTATTGTAAATGGTACTGATACTGTACCCTACGGTTATAAAAGTTTGAGAAAATAATTTCATATCACACTGTTGTGTACCAATCAGTCAAAGTAAGTCGGGGAAAAATATTAGCCGTTGGTCAAAAAATAACAATCATGTTACCGTTACCAATAGAACTACGTGAAAAAATTTATGGAGAATTTGTTCAGCAGCATACGCTTGATAAACGAACACAGCTTAAATTTAAAATTTTTTTGTGTGAAAATTTGGATCAAAAAAATGTTTAAATGGGCTGCAAAAGGAGAAAAGTCCTACAAAGTGTATGGCATATTCAACTTTATAGCGATGATGGTGGACGATTCGGGTTTTGATCTCGATCTCAAGACTCATTTAGCAGATAGCTGCTTGAAAGACAATGTTATTAGTAAACTGTTTCGATCCACAAGTCGATGGACATTTTTTATCATAGGAAGAACAGAAGAAAGTTTTCTTAACGTTTTGAAAATGAAATCAGTTCTATTTGACTTTTACTTACGGTACAAAAAAGGATCTGTTCATGATTCCTACGGAGAAACAATGGAAACCATGTCAGGGTATATTCTATTTGATAGAGATGTTACAGAAGAAGTAGTGAATTCAACTCTTTCAACAAAAGACGCTTATAGACATGTTGCTCCATTCATAGGACTACGAGATTTCGACGCTATGGACAGTGATTATACAATGTTTTTTAGGGTATGACCAATTGCATAAAGACATTACGGAATATGAAATCAAATGTGAATCTCGTGGTATCTGCGAATTTGCATTGTAAAATATTTGTTATATACTGTTTTGCGATTAATTCATTGTAAATAATTCAATGCGAAAAAATAATTCAGTGCGATTTTTTTCATTGTGATTTTTTCATTGTGATTAAATCACTGCGAAAAAATATTTCAGTGTGATTTTTTCATTGTTAAGAAAATGTTTTTTATGCTGTATTGTAAAAAATGTTTCAGTGTGATTTTTTCATTGTTAAGAAATTGTTTTTTATGCTGTATTGTAAAAAATGTTTCCTTGTGATTTTTTCATTGTGATTAAATCGTTGTGAATAATTCATTGTCAAGAAATTTTTTCAGTGTGATTTTTTTTCATTGTCAAGAAATTTTTTATAGTGCATTGCAAAAAAATGTTTCATTGTGATTTTTTCATTGTCAAGAAATTTTTTCATTGTCAAGAAATTTTTTTCATTGTCAAGAAATTTTTTATAATGCATTGCAAAAAATGTTTCATTGTTTAGTTCTGTTCAATAAATAAAAGTTCAATAAATAAAAGTTCAAAAACAATAGAACTCTTCATTCTGTTTTTCCCCAAAGACTTGTTCTGTCTACATTTTTTCCATACATCGTCTCATAACTTTTTTGCTATATTAGCATGAAACGCAGCATGGAAAAAAATGTGTGTGCTTTCTGCCAGGTCCGAGCTCTTTAAAAAATTTCAATCCTCCTTAAACGTATAAAGCCCAGCGTTATTTTCACACATTCACCATTTTTGGCTCTCAGCTAACGATCACTTCGGAAGCAGTGTCAATATTCGGAAGCAGTATCAATATGGAGGAGGTAAATCATCAATTACGTGAGGCTCTCCAAGACTATTTGAATGCCGGCCAGCACTTATTACAACTAACCACTCAACTCGTAGGAGAGGAGGAACAAAACCAACTACAACGTATAACACAACCATACAAAGATCTCGGCGAAAGATTAGTTCAACTATTATTAAAGACAACACCGGATGTCATTTTGGTTGATATCGAATTTGGGAGGAAGATTACAGCATGCCCCATTTGCCAAGCGAATTTCGGGTGCTGCCATTAGAAGTGGAAAAACACAGCCTCCAAAAAAAACAAAACAGCCCTTTTCAGGGCTATCCATCTACCACGAAAGTTCTATCTTTTTTCAAATTGTCAAAAAAACTCAAAAGTGTCAAAAACTCAAAAGATTTACAATCAAAAAAGTCATAGATTAGTCAAACTCTAGTTTTTCTATCCCGAACAAGAAAAAATGCAACAAAGTTGCGGATTGGTCAACAATAAAACATTTAGTATTAGAAATAAAACACTGATTCTGATTGGACAACATTAATTTGGGACCCAAATCAGCATGAAACGCCGACGCGGGAAAAACATAGGAGAAAATGACGTCATGGGTCAACTAGTTCAATCCGTCTGAAAAACTATAAATCTCGGCGATTTATTTTTGCATACATTTCATTTTCACAATGGCTACGACAACACCACTTCTTGGTACTTGGATGGATGCTGAGCGAAAGTTAATAAGAGCAAGGAGGCAAATCGTCTTACTTAAACAACGCTTAGCTGGAGTGAGAAGACGATACGAGAGGGCTGAGCTTGCTAATAACAGGGTGTTCTGTTATAACCTTCGGATGAAGGAACTCATTATTGAGGGCATGCTTGAAATGTATTTTCAGTATGTTATTTCAAAAACAGAGGAGGTGTCCCGTCTTTTCCGCGCGCAAATCGCCGCTGAAAGGAGTGAGTCAGACAGCGAATCGAGTGATGCTAATACTGAATAAACATTTTCAAAAATCAGCTCTTCTCAAAACAGCCCTTTTCAGGGCTAACCATCTACCACGAAAGTTCTATCTTTCTTCAAAATTGTCATTTCTTCAAATTGTCAAACTTCTTTTAGAAGAGTTACACTCCAAAGAGTTACACTCCAGAGAGTTACACTGCAAAGAGCAAAAACTCAGAAAAAAGACTAAGTCCAACTCAATGATTAGTCAAATAGAAAAGAAAAAATCATTCACAGATGCAGAAAAAACTAAGCCCAGCTCACTGTCTAGGTGAAGAAAAAACTAAGTTCAACTCAACGATCAGACATTTAGAAAGAAAAATCATACATAGGTGAAAAAACTAAGTTCAACTCAATAGCCAGACATTTAGAAAGAGAAATCATTCATAGATGCAAAAAAAAATCTAAGTTCAACTCAGTGATATAGGGATAAATTCCTTTTAGAGAGAAAAAATCATTCATAAGATGAAAAACTAAAAAAGTGATCTATTACACATATAAAACGCTAAACTCTTGATTATTTCTCTCATTCACCATTAATTTTTTGTAAAACCTGAACCAGTATTCCACAATGTTTGGATTAACATTTTTTCTCTTATTGCTCTTCTGGTTAGAAGAAAGAGAACGTTTCAGATATATCAGACATGAAATTGAGCATCTGATGCAAATGCTAGATAAAATGGAATCAATCAAAAGAAAGAGGGGAGGATAAAAAGTGTATTCTGCACAAAAAAGCAACTCTTTTCAGGGCTAGCTATCTTAAATAAAAATCTTTCTTTTCATTTTGTCAGAAGACTCATAATCAAAAAAGTCATAGGTTAGTTAAACTCTAGTTTTTTCTAACCCGAACAAGAAAATGTAACAAACCCACGGATTGGCCAACAATAAAACATTTAGTATTAGAAATAAAACGCTGGTTCTGATTGGATAACATTAATTTGGAGCCAAAACAGCATGAAACGCCGACGCGGGAAAAACATAGGAGAAAATGACGTCATGGGTCAACTAGTTCAATCCGTCTGAAAAGCTATAAAACCCAGCGACATTTCCCGCACATTGTTCATTTTCATTTTCACGATGGAAGAGCTAAGAAAGACGGTGGAAGAGCTAAGAAAGACGGTGGAAGAGCTAAGAAAGACGATGGGAAAGGCAGATCGACTTGAAGCTGAGGCAGCGAGGAGACAGAGACATGGCTTCGAGGAGAAACTACTATTTACCGGGTGGGACTTTTGGGACTTTGCCCAATTACCACAAAGCAAGAAGGAGAAAAAGGAGTTCGTTGTGCCTTCTACTGAAGATTGGAGCAGCGATAACGAGCCACCATTTTCGCTGAAGTACAACCTGAGTGCACAGCAGCTAAAAAGGCTTAAGAGACGGACGGATAGTAGCTGCCCAGCCTGCGGAAAGGTTGGAGGTTGTGCTTAAAAACACAACCTCCAAACCAGGTCCTTTTTTAGGACCACCCCAACAGCCCTTTTCAGGGCTAACCATCTACCACGGAAGATCTACCTTTCTTCAAATTGTCAGACGTAAGTTCTATCTTTTCTTCAAATTGTCATTTCTTCAAATTGTCAGACGAAAGTTCTACCTTCAAGCTGTTAGACGAAAGTTCTAGCTTCAAGTTGTCATTTCTTCAAATTGTCACAGCTCTTTTCAGAGCTAACCCAACAGTCCTTTTCAGGACTAACCATCTACCACGAAAGATCTATCTTCAAGAGGTCAGACGAAAGTTCTATCTTCAAGCTGTCAGACGAAAAGTTCTATCTTCAAGTTGTCATTTCTTCAAATTGTCACAGCTCTTTTCAGAGCTAACTCAACAGTCCTTTTCAGGACTAACCATCTACCACGAAAGATCTATCTTCAAGATGCCAGATGAAAGTTCTATCTTCAAGTTGTCAGACGAAAGTTCTATCCTCAAACTGTCATTGCTTCAAATTGTCACAGCTCTTTTCAGAGCTAACCCAACAGTCCTTTTCAGGACTAACCATCTACCACGAAAGATCTATCTTTCTTCAAA
Source organism: Hippopus hippopus (assembly GCA_946811185.2). Taxonomy (NCBI): domain Eukaryota; kingdom Metazoa; phylum Mollusca; class Bivalvia; order Cardiida; family Cardiidae; genus Hippopus; species Hippopus hippopus. Next base: position 7,905,224 of record OX328101.1, on the reverse strand, counting down.
ATTGTCATTTCTTCAAATTGTCAAACTTCTTTTAGAAGAGTTGCACTCCAAAAAGAGTTACACTCCGGAGAGTTACACTGCAAAGAGCAAAAAACTCAGAAAAAGACTAAGTCCAATCCAGTGCTCAGTCTTTTAGAAAGAAAAAATCATTCATAATTGTGGAAAAAGACTAAGTCCAACTCAATGGTCAACCTTTTAGAAAGAGAGAAAATCATTCATAGGGTGAAAAAAAGCTAAGTCCAACTCAGTGATATAGGATAAATTCCTTTTAGAAAAGAGAAATCATTCATAGAGATGCAGAAAAAAAGTCTAAGTCCAACTCAATAGTCAGGCAATTAGAAAGAGAAAAAATCATTCATAGGTGAAGAAAAAAACTAAGTCCAACCCAGTGCTCAGTCTTTTAGAGAGAAATTCATTCATAGAATGAAGAAAGCTAAGTCCAACTCAGTGATATAGGGACAAATTCCTTTTAGAAAAGAAAATTCATTCATAGATGAAGAAAAAAGTCTAAGTCCAACTCAGTGCTCAGACATTTAGAAAGAAAAAATCATACGTAGGCGAAGAAAAAAACTAAGTCCAACTCAGTGATCAGACTTTTAGAAAGAGAGAAAATCATTCATAGGGTGAAAAAACTAAGTCCAACTCAGTGATCAGACCTGACAGATCCCTATAGAGCACTCGAAGATTTTGGCCGACCTCATTGGCTTTAATTGCAGAAAAAATCCCTCTCAGGGAGGGTAGAATAGGTAAAAATAGGGAATATAAAAAATGCAAATTCTTTCGGGAGGGCAGAATAGGGACAAATTTCTTTCAGGGAGGGTGATCTAGCCCACTCAGGGAGGAGAGCCTAGCCACCTACCCTGGCCTGGTAGGTGGCTAGGCTCTCCTCCTATACTACTCTCATATGATGAGTTTTGTCATGAAAATGGTAGAAAATTGTAGAAAACGTTGATTGATTAGAATCAATCAAGTTTTTCTTTTATGATCAAAATGTTACTTTGGGTCCTAGCCTTCTTCATGCGGGTAGCTAAGTGTCTAATCATAGTATTAACCGTTATGGGGGTTAGTATCATCTCAAATGCCATCTCATGTCAGATCATATTTTTTCTGTTAAAAATGTCTTTTCAGTCTCTTTATTTATTAATAAGAGACTTAAGCCACCGCTTCATTTTTGTAACTATGTGCGTAGCTCAGAAGTAAAGTTCAGGACTCGCAACCTCAAGCCAATGCTTGAGTCCCACTTGAATCCCGGGGTTTGTCGTGGGAGTGTTCTTGGACGAGACATATCAGAACCCTAGCCTAGCTACCACTAGTGAAACCCAGGACGTGAATAAGCAAGTTGTCGACTGAATTACTGCTGAAAGTGGAAACGAAAGCAGCGGGTTTAATGCATCTGCAAAAAGTATCGACCCAGGTCAGCCTGCGCAGTCCGCGCAGGCTGACCTGGGTCGAAAACTTTTTGCTATTGATCAATTTTCTGCATGTCAAAGGACCAGTTTACCTCTAGATTTAGTCGGTTGTTAGACAAAATGGATTTTATGGGTTCATAAATTAATTATGTGATGAATTGCTTGGTATAATGCATCACGGAGATACATTGGAACCCCTTTTGTCAGAGTATGGCTAAAATTTTATCTTAAACGTTTGTAAAGACACGTATTTCAACAACTATAGAGAAACAGGCTATTGGAAGCTTTGTGAGAAAATGATAAAATAAAGGAAATATTGTTCTTTCACACCTGCAAGGCGAAAACAGTCTTAACCTAGGCTGAAGAGAAGAGTAAGATTAGACCCTAAGGACGTGCAAGCTGATCTTTATCTCATCTTTCTATACCGTATCAAACTTAAAAGTAAAGGATTGTGTATTATACTGTAGTGTCGGCCCTTTAGAAAGGACCTGCCAATGTCTAATTTATAAGGCACTTCGTCTGGCATATTTATATCCATTCTTAACGTTTAATAGTAACGCAGTAGATAGGCAGAAATTCGAACAGTGTTATCAACGAGATGACGGCTCGTCGATCGGCCGTATCAGAATGGACCCCTCGCTAACCAAGATTCGAACCTTCGGTCTTTATTTCCTAGGCCCTCTTTTTTTCACCCGAGGGCACCACGCCACAAGGCAGGTAATCGCTCGGTTATCGTTATATAACCTGGCTGGCAGCTCACCAACCAGCCGTATCAGAACAACTACTTCCCAAGATTCGAACCTTTGACCTTCAGCTCGGTAAATAGATCCCTTAACCACTAAGCCACGTAGAAGCGTTAATTAAATTGTGTAAGCTTTTGTTTATCCATTTAATCAATAAGTAGATTATAAACTACAGGAGACGCGTCGTGAAAACAGATGGTGCAGTATAGTACGAATACAAAAGTCCCTTCTCAGGCCACAGTTTTTTTTTAATTTAATTTAGTTTAAACCTATCTACTTTACATCGATTGAGAAACAAGTTCTTACAACTTATACTAATCCCTCTCGACTCTGCTTCCTGTGAACTATACCAGTACTCGCGCCGACTGTGTGGGTAAAAGAACGGTTCGAAAGTTGACATCGACTCCCAGGTATCGAACTCAGGACCTTATGGTTACGAGGCCGACGCTCTACCTCACAACCTCGTGACACCACGGTTTCTTCCCTTGTTTTTTTAATCACAATCAAAGCAAATGGTCCGTATTCATCAAGCATTCCAGATATTGTTCCAATTCTTAAATTTAAAGACCAGTCATCTGATTGGCTGAGACGTCTGTCTCAGCCAATCAAATGACCGGTCTTTAAATTTAAAATTAGAATTTAGAATGTTTGGTGGAACACAGAAAGTGAGCCTAGAAATCTGACTGATCTACTCTTACCTGTAATAATAACGTGGCGGGAGTTCTGGTTTCACGTGTTCAAATTGGAGCTGGTTAAACTCCTGCAGCACTTGCAGGGTACCATGGTTCTCATGACATAAGTGACATGCGCAGTTCGTGAACGACATTCCCAAACTCCGACTTTGTACGGATTCTCGATGAAGAGTCCTTATGGAATATTTAAGTCCGTTGAATTTTTTCACTATATCGTCGAAATTTGACAAAAGCGTAATATTGTCCACATCTTCCGTGTTATATCCCAGTGAGGTCCCGGGATCCGCCGTGAAAATTCGGGATGCCTCCCGGCCGCACAACGGACATGACAGTTTCTCGTCTTTTGATGGCGTCATATGATTACGTATGCACTTGTGACATAACACGTGACCACATGGGAATGTGTCCGGGGCTTTTCCAATATTCACTTCTCTCTGGTACTCCGTGTCGCTCACTTTCCGAATTTGTCTCCCACCCACGGAATTAGTGTTCAGAGTATAAATAGGTTTTACCTCATTTCCGGGGTCATGTCCGTGCCCCGGAGGCACAAGCCCGTTCACTCCATTTAATCCCTTTTTAATCTTATTCCGTGACATGTTTAGCTAATAAATAATATGCACACTAAACACAGTCAACTGCACAACAGCCACATAATTTCTTTCCCGAATTAATCAATGTATGTGCGTTTGACACTATTCCACTCCAGTGCATAAACTGAAAATCATATGAAAAAAAAACTTAATAACTCTTCGAGTGTCATGGGCATAAAAAAACGGGCTCTTGCAGAAAGCATCGATCAGAGTCAGACTGCACAGATTGTGCAATATGATCTTTATTCTATACAGTCTGCTAGCAAGGTAAAGCCCTTTCGATAAAAATTTCCAGACTTTCAGTGGAAAAAATCTTCAGACGACGAAAGAGGTCGAGTTTTTATATTTTGGCACTGAAAGAGTTAAAACAAGAAATATCTTTAAAAAAGATAGACGGCGTAAATTTGCCAGCAAATAGGCAGGGGCCCTTAGAATAAACATGTCTACATGTTTGACCACAGGGACCCTTAGAATACACCTATCTTTTTTTCTTGACCAATCACGAATTTCTATTTATTCATTTGTTATCAGTGTTAAAAAGTAGGCAAAAAGTCAGCGCGTTCAGCTACGCCGAAAAAAAGAAACACCTCTCAAAACACAAAATCCGAGCTACTGAACAAACTTTGAACTTATTACACAAATTAAATATCGCCTAAGTTCAAACAACCATGTGCGTATAATAAATAATATTTAACCCCTCACTATACAATCCCGTGTTTTAACAAACCCTTGGAAAGAAGCCTCTTGAAAACATTGTGGGAAAAGGTGAAAATGCTGGTTACCAGCATTTTCACCTTTTCCCACAATGTTTCTACCATTTCAGAAACAAATCCCATCATTTAAGACATTTTCAATTTATCGTCTGCAACTGCTTTCAATTTCAGCTGGCTTTGGAAATGTTGTCGTTTGGTAAAGCGTTAAACCTCGCTAATCACTTTGAAATAAAAATTCAGTTAATCGTAACCTTCGTTGACTTTATTTCACCTTTTAAGTCCACATCCAATATGTTGTATCGATATTTCCCACATTAAACCGACGAAAGTCGTGCACCTTTCCTTCCCTCCAGTTTAATACTCTCAAATTTTCATTATCGTTCCATTTCGCTGCACAACTGAAAACATTCTATTTTAAAGATCTAACAACATCGTCGAATACGTAATTTATTTCTCCCCTTTCTCTTTTCGTAAACTCTTTACCAAACGACAAAATTTTAGACTTGCTCATATTCAAAGCATTTACTGACTACAAAATAAAACATGGCTCAAAATTTGATTTCGTTTTTTGGAAGGGTAGAAAACATTGTGGGAAAAGGAGTATTTCTCGTTTTCCCACAATGTTTTCAAAAGCCTTCTACTTTAAGGGTCTTAAAAACTCGGGATTCTGTGATACAGGGTAAACCCTTAAAACGCTAGATGAATGAAATGGACTTTCTCGGTAAAAAACAACAAAACACTTCAATTATCAAGCTTAATTTTACTACAGTATTTCCCACAATACCATTTCAGTTTCTGCATAGTCTGAAACAAAGATACCTTGACCCCTTTACCACAAAATCCAGACATTTAACGACCTCGACAAAGAAGCCTTTTGAAAACAGTATGGAAAAAAGAGAAAATGCTGGCAACCAGCATTATTTTCTCCTATTCCTACATTTTTTTTACCATTCCCAAAACAAAATTAAATTTTTCAGTCATATTTATTTTGTCGTCTGCAAATGCTTTCAATTTGGACCAGCCTAAAATTTGTCGTTTGGTAAAGAGTTAAGTTGTATTTAGTGCTCTAAGGGTTGATTTTTTTTTTCAATATGATTCCCTGGGGGTAAAAGCCGTCTGATAACATTGTGAGAAAAGGAGAAAATGCTGGTAACCAGCATTTTCTCCTTTTGTTCACAATGTTTTCTTATCTTTCATAGAAAAATCCAATCTTTTGAGCAACATTTAATATATCGTCTGCAAGTTCTTTAAATATGGGCGAGTCTTAAGTTTTGTCGTTTAGTAAAGAGTTAAACTTTTTTTGTATTCTTTTGGTGTGTAGGTGTTTGAATGACAGGACTTCACCTATGTATCTAGGCAAGAAAACTTTCATCCGCAGGCTCTTTTCTCACGTCCCCTTTTATTTCTTCTTTTCTTCTCTCGTTGTTGGGTTTGTTATACAGTTCGTCCTGAAAAAAAGCAAATGTAAATATGTAAAGAAATTTTGTAAACTGTAATAAAATCGATCAAAGAGAAAAAGGATCTTTTACTTTCTATAAATCTCCACCGTATGACAAATTTTTAACTCTTTACCAAACGACAAATTTTAAACTGGTCCAAATTGAAAGCATTTGCAGACGACAAGTCAAATGTGTTTGAAATGATGAAATTTGTCTTTTAAAGGGTAGAAAACATTGTGGGAAAAAAGGAGAAAATGCTGGTTACCAGCATTTTCTCCTTTTCCCACAATGTTTTCAAAAGGATTTTTTTCCTCAGGGTAGTTAAAGCTCGGGATTGTGTGGTAAAGGGTTTAACTTTTCTAAAATTAAAAGTAAATAATAAAAAAAATTCAAATGTGTCTCCAATGATGGAGTTTGTCCTTGAAAAGATAAAAAACATTGTGGAAATGGAGAAAGAAAAGTTACCAGCATCTTCTCCTTTTGTCACAATGTTTTGAAAAGTCCTCTTCGAAAGGATATTTGAAGCACTGAGCAATTTTCAAAATTGAAAAAATGGGGTTGACTGCATCTTCGTAATTCATTATACCAAGCAAGTCGTCGTATACGATAAACAATTTTTTTCCTACAAGACGACGAAATATCATGGATAGAATGGTCCTTTTACACGCAGAAAATTTATCAATAGCAAAAAGTATCGACTGCGCAGTCTGACATTGGTCATTACTTGGCTTGCAACACGCGAAAAGGGTCATTCGGACATTTGCGTAAAGTGTCGTCTCGGATCAGCCTGCGCAGTCCGCGCAAGCTAATCCGAAACGACACTTTCCGGGTTTTTTTTTTTGTAATTTTCTGTTTGGCGCAAGTCTGCTGTAGCACAAAATCTAATGTAGTCGTAAAGTGCCGTCTCGGATTAGCCTGCGCGGAGTGCGCAGGCTGATCCGAGACGGCACTTTACGCAAATGTCCGAATGCCCCTTTTCGCGTGTTGCAAGCCACTTTATGCAGATACAGAAAACCATCTTTTCAGAGAGCAGGGCTCATTGTATTTTTACTTTTAACCGTTTCCCTCATTCAGATGCACTTAAATGCTTCACTCTCGGAACACTTTTTTTTTTTTTAAATTGATACAAGTAGAATTTGCTGAAAACTTGCGATTTCTCTACATGACATAATTTCTTAGTTATTTCTACGTTCAGATAATATGTTTATTTTTTTTTTCTTTTCCTCTTCGAAAGCCTTTGAGTGGCGTAGTGGCTGGCAATACATAACGGTGGTGAAATACTAGGAAATGAGTCGAAGAAAAAACAAAGGCATTCTTTATAAGCTGATCGATATGAACGACTATGCAAAACATTTGTCCAAAATATTTTGGAAAAATAAAACCACCGTAAATGCATTGATACATTTCTGTTTCTACAGTCTTTGTGTGGCGTAGTTAATGCAGGCGATATATAACGGTAGTGAAATATTAGGAAATAAGTCACAGGAAAAAAAAGAAACAATCCTTATAAGGTGATCGATAAGAAAACTATGTGAAGCAGTTGTACAAAATATTTTGGAAAAAGAAACCACCTGAAATGCATTTAGATATTTCTTTTTCTACAGCCTTTGAGACGCATAGTTAAAGCTGGCAATACATAAGGGTGGTGAAATATTAGGAAATAAGTCGTGAAAAAAAACAATACTCATAAGGTGATTGATATAAAACATATGCAAAACATTTGTACAAAATATTTTGGAAAAAGGATCCCTCTAGAATGCATAAGGACAGATAAACATTCTTCACTGTTAAATCGGTGACATGTATTAACATTCATTTCACATACGCAAAATATATTTTATCACGAAATCAGAACCTTGACTGCATTATGTATTCAGAATGTACGCACGTCGTTCATTATGCACTTTACAACGTTTTCTTATCGAACTGGTTTTTGTCAAACATTTGCACTACTCTTTCACCTCTACTTGTGAACCAAGAAGCTGTTGTGGCCGGCATAGATCAAGATCAGACTGCACAGATCTATGATCTATACCGTCCGTTTCTACATTACTAAAAAATGACAAAACTAAATGGAACTGTACAATTAGACTCTTTAAAATGACGAATTTATTCAATTCACCGTGACGGAGCAGAGGACACGCCCTATACTCTAAATCAGTTAAAGTGGGAGCGTTATCGCGCAAACTATTTTACCCAAAACATCGTGATAGCAGTGATATGTTTTTCACTAAAAGGGCTGTAGGACAGAAATGATTAATAACCATAATTCCTACTAAGAAAAAGAAAACTTCTTTGTAAAATTTCTCTTTTCCCCCCTCCCCCCACCGCAGTGAATTAGATGACAAAACTAATGCATAATGTATGACAAACCACCTAAAATATTTATATATACATATCAGCCATGCTCTGTGAAAAGAAGGCTTAATGCATCTGCAAAAAGTATCGACCCAGGTCAACCTGCGCAGTCTGAACTGGGCCGAAACTTTTCGCTATTGGACAATTTTCTATATGTCCATGGATCAATCTATCTCATGATCAAGCCAATTGTTAGAAAAATGAATTTCATGGATTTATAACAATAAGATGACCTATTTGGTATACTGCACAGACGTGCAGTCTGATCTTGGTTCTGCACTGTCGGATAATGAAACATTTTTCGCCAAAAATACCTTTGAAATAGCAAAAGTTTGGTTTTTGCTATCGGCTTGAAAGTTTCATTTCACTTATTTAGTAAGATAACGGTTAATAAATAAAGACTTCTACTCTAAGCCCGTCAGGGTAGCTCAGTGGTTAGAGTATCGGACTCGTGACCTGTGGTTGAAAGTTCGATACCCGGTTGAGGCGAACTTTGTTTCCGGCGATTTCTCGCTTCTCACCTCTGATGCATGTGAGAAAACTAGTCAGTGATCTGGAAAGAAAGTTGTGTCAGTACTGGTGTGAGAAAGCCAGGAAACACATGTGTAGGTGCACTGACCGCTCTAATATGACCTAAGCTGTTAAAATGGCCTTAAGCTCCAATACAAACAAACAAACAAATCTAACCAACGACAAATTTTTCTTTCATTTAATCAGTACCTACAACCACTACAAATACTGGTTGGTTTCTTACATATAGCTCTTGCTCCGCCTGCTTAAAATAGTGAAAACTTAAATGAAACAAGATTTATTCTGCCCAAACCATGCATGACTCAAAATGAAACAACATCAGTATGAATAACCAGTTTTTGCCCAAATCCGTTTTACTGCGTGTATAGGGCGGTTTAAAACATATTACTGCATCTATCATAACGTAATTTGAGCATCCCTTCTGGATAACACGCCCTCTAGAAATGAATAAACAAATCTTTAACCATTAGACTGCTAATCGCAACTCACTGACCTTTTGAGGACAGTGTAGATCAAGATCAGACTGCACAGAACGTGCAGTCTGGTCTTGGATCTACACTGTCCGATAAGGAGATATTTTTGTCCGAAACATAAGTGTAAGGTATCATTATTCGGGTTTTTACTATCGGCTCGAAAGTTTCATTTAACTTATTAACCAGCATAAGTGTTAATCCTTTTATCAACAAAAGCAATTAAAATATACTTTTGTGGACAGTGTAGATGAAGATCAGACTGCACAGGAGGTGGAATACTGTTACACTGCCAAAAATTGACATTGAAAAGCATGCACTGTCAAGGACTTGTTATCTCAAAGCAATTGAAAAGTAAAGTTTTTTTTATTCAAAATCACTCTGAACACTATGTCATTACATACTTTGTACTAAAAGGGTCGTTTTATGATGTTGTAATATTTACCATTTTGATAAACCCGTTTTCATGCTGAATGAATTCTAATAATATGTACAGAGATAAACTAACCATTCTAATGAAATTTAATTTTAATGGCGTTATCAGCGATATTTTAGTCACATGAAGGCAACCGATCCGATAGTGGATTAACCGAGTTTTAACGACACTGAAGAAGAAGCCTTTTGAAAACATCGTGGGAAAAGGAGAAAATGCTGGTAACCAGCATTTTCTCCTTTTCCTACAATGTTTTCTACCCCTCCCGAAACAAGTTTCTATGTTTCAGTCCCATTTATTTTGTCGTCTGCAAATGCTTTCAATTTGGACAAGTCTAAATTTTTGTCGTCTGGTAAAGAGTTAAACGAAAAAGCATTCAATTCAGGCGACAACATCATCTCTGGTGTATCTGAGTCATGTTTCTTGAAAAGGATGTTTAATGCATCTTCGTAAAGCAGTATATCACGAAAGTTATTATTTGATAATGGATCTGTAAAATACATTTTGTCAATAACAACCGACTGAAAAATGAATTAGACCGGTCCTTGGAAAAGCAGAAAATTGACCAAAAGCAAAACGTTTCGACACAAGGTTAGGGTCGATACCTTTTGCAAATGCATTAAACTCCTTTTCCAAAGAATATGGCCCAATAATATTCATTTTCATTTGTCAATAATCTCTCTATCAATTCTACATTGAAACTGAAACGACATTTCACAAGTAATATTATTTTATCACATATCCCTTGTTTTTAGTGTAATATTCCCATTACGAATTTTCTTACATACGTTTGATATCACAATAAGGTGACGTCATTTTTGATGTCATTTTGTACGTATTTTATAGAAGTGAATGGGTTTTGTGGATATTACCGCGGGTGCTTTTAGAGATGATTTTGCATCTTCTGATCTATAATTTGTGAAATATCGATAGATCAATGTGATAAAAAGAATCTGACATTCGTTGGTGTTTGAGATAAATTCTATTAAATTCGTCAAGAAAATGTTACTTAGCTCGCCAAAGGCTCGCTTAAAAACATTTTCTCTAGACTCGTTTAATAGAATTTTATCTCAAACACAAACTCATGTCAGATCCTATATTTATCACATAAACTCCCTTGTTTTCAGTGTAATAATATACCCACTACGAATTTTCTTATGTTATACCACAGGCCTTTGAAGCTCTATTGGTCTATCACGGAACAATAAAATTGTCCTTGGTCGATCATCGAACACTTATGTTAGCACATTGGTGCATCGCCTGTATATCACGGTATATGTATTAAAATTTTCATTAACACTGTTTCTATAAATAGCACATTGGCGACTCCCTCTATATCGTATTTAGTAAGACAAGGTGTGCAACGAAATCGAAAAAAAATTGACCCCCGTCCCCTTTCAGAAATAATATTTAACAAAAAAATGGAAAAATAAACCTAGTTACCACTATATAGGATACAGAGGGAATCCCCAATGTGCTATTTATAGAAACAGTGTCCGATAATGAAAATTCCGTTATCCCTTGATAGACCAATGGAGTTTCAGAGGCCTGAGCATATACACGTTTTGATATCACAATTAGGTGTTGTTATTTTTGATGTCATTTTGTACGTATTTCATAGAAGTGAATGGGTTTTGTGGATATTACCGCGGGTGCATCAATAGATTATTTACACCTTCTGATCAATAGTTTGTGAAATATCGTTATGTGGTAAAAAGAATCTGACATTCGTTGGCGTTTGAGATAAAATTTTATTAGACTCGTCCAGAAAAAGAATATGTTATTAAGCTCGCCAAAGGCTCCCTTTGTAACATTTTCCCTAGACTCGTTTAACAAAATTTTATCTCAAACGCCAACTCATGTAAGATCCTATATATCGCTCAAAGATTCCTAGGAATCTAATCAGTACTCGCGCTGTAATGTGGCTAGCTCCAAAGATTGACCTTGTTCGTCCCGGAATTGAAGCCCAGAAAATCTGGCGTGAGAGGCCATGCTCTACTTATACACTGTTATGTACTTGAGGTGTTCACGCATGGTCAATCACTTAGCTTGGTTGGAAGGACGACTGGTCACTTTAAAGGAGCATGAAACAAGATTTTGACCCAAATGGGGGAAGAAATATAATACATTGTAAGGCAAGATCACAAGGACGTCATTGTTTGCCCTAAGTTGGGAAAACAAAAAAAGAACAACTGAAAAAAAAATTCTCCGGAGGGACCCTAGCTCATGACCTTCAAAACCATAGTCGGTGACTCTACCAAGGGCCTCAATCGTCACAACTCGGCCGATTCCGTACCTACATCTAACCTCGTCCGTATCAAGGCGGTTTCCATATTGAAATACTGTCAGTCACATGATCTTAAACATGGAGGTGCCCTGTAAATCAAACTGCAACGGCAACAACAGCAACCTATCGCTGAAAAATACAAACTTATTTCATAGACCGAGTAAGAAAATAAATGTACAAACTGTTTTGTCATCTGAAATGTACTTAAAAAGATTCCCACGGAAAATTGTGACAAGTGTTTGCTTTTTTAAGTGGAGTGTTACGATTTTAAGAACGGTGAAGCGGTGTACTTCAGGCGAAGAAATGTACCTTTGGGTGCATATTAAGCTACGTAATACAGCCGAGGGACTTGATCATCGGATCATCCAAGGTTTGCCGAATGCCAAAGGGCTATGGAGCTTTATGTCGCATCCCTGTGTTGAAAAATGCATTTATTCCTTGATATTCATCAAAGGCTCTACCGTTACTAACGGTATACAATAATAGTATAATATTACAGCAAAAATATAAAAACCGCTGTAACTACCCCTGTTTTCTACATGTATTTTTATCCATGTTTTAATTTCAAAGCTATCTTTTAACGCCAGTGAAAATTAAAAGTCTTTGTTCAGAATTTCTGAAAACGTGCAATGTGAAATCTGGTTAAACTCTTTACCACACGACAAAGGAAAATAGACTTGTCCACATTGAAAGCATTTGAAGACGACAATCTAAATGTTGCTCAAATGATGAGATTTGTCTTTGATAGGGAAGAAAATATTGTGGGTAAAGGAGAAACTACTGGTTGCCAGTATTTTCTCCTTTTCCCACAATATTTTCAAAAGGCTTCTTCCTTAGGGTCGTTAAAAGTTGGCATAGGGTTAAAGGGCTGTTTAAGACACCTGGGATCACCTACCTGTACTAAGAAATGATTATCTTTGCAAAATGACCCTAATCCTAAAAAGGTCCCTTTAAGTGTAGAAGTGGTGCAAACACTTTATTGGATTACAAATTGTTGACAGAGGATACCCCGATATTAAATTCCTTCAGAGTGTGAATTTCAAAGTACTCCATCGACAAGTCTTTTATGTACAAAACCCTGGGGGGCGCCAGCTACTATTCACATCGTTTGTATGAATATGTAAATTATGTGCATTTTACAAAACATTCCCAATGTTATTCGTCAAGTTTGTTTGTTATGTCAAGGTAATGTCAAGGTAAGCCTAGCCAACCCTTAGGCTGCAAAGCACGACTCACTGACCTTCTGCAGACAGAGTAGGTCCAAGATCAGACTGCACAGAACGTGCAGTCTGATCTTGGACCTACTCTGTCTGATAAGGAGATATTTTTCTAAAAAAAAAGTAAGTTTGAAGTAGCACTATTCGGTTTTTACCATCGGCTTGAAAGTTTAGTTTAACTTATTTAGCTAGATAAGAGTTAAACCAGCATAAAACTAGTTTTTTACCCATTCGTATGGACGTGACTTGTTCATTCTTATTTGATGAGACAAATCCCATTAATTTGCATCTGCTGGGATTTGAAACAAAGACCTTCAAAACCTTCAGCGACTCCAAAGAGCTATCAGGGCGACTGATGTTGGACGCCGTATTCAAGATGTATTTTTATCACATAACTTCCCTTGTTTTCAATGTAAGACAGCCATTACGAATTTTCTTGTCGTACACAAGTATATATGAAATAAGAAAATAGTGCCGTATTTGGCAAACGCGCTGTAACTATACGCCTCATTTCTAAAACATTGCCGACAAAGATTCCTGAGTGAAATTGACTGTCAAAACATTTGATCGTGACAAAGCTGCAAATTTTAGTATCTTTAGATGTAAAACAAAACCGTTATATGTGAGTTTCATTGGAAGTTTGTTTTTTTTTTTTCTGTGATGTACAAACCTTTCAAAGAAACAAATAGGCTTTCTGTCAATTTCAATACACAGGCGCAGGTTGACCTATGTTTTGAAACGTCATGAACTAATAACTTCGACCCCGTATCAAACTGAAAAGGAAATTTTACAGAAAACACTTGGATAATTCCTCGTGTTTTCTACACGCATATATTTCTTTCTGTAAGCCATTTTAGTTTTTAACCCTTTACCAGACGACAAAATTTCCGATTGGTCTAAACTGCAAGCATTATTTTGCAATCAAAGGTTGTCCAAATTACGAAATTTGTCCTTGACAGAAAGGAAAACCTTGTGGGAAAAGGAGAAAATGCTGGTTACCAGCATTTTCTCCTTTTCCCACAATGTTTTCAAAAACCCTTTTCCTCCAGGTCGTTGAAAGTCCGCATTGTATGGTAAAGGTTTAAAGTCCTCTTTGCGCGAGAATAAATAGTACCAGCCTTTGTTAAAAACTTTCTCAATGACTTGCCATTCGACATGTCATATCAAGGTTCCTCTTATTAAGAGTGTCTCAGCAAAGCGAACAGTGTAGATCAAGAGCAGATCAAGATCAGACGGCAGAAATTGTATATCAAAGATCAGAGAGCATATTTTGTACAGTCCGATCTTAGTCTACACCCCTGCAAATAAACTATAGCTCTAAAAGGTGCTGAAGGATTAAAAGGTCTTTAGTTTCCTCAAAACCGTCTATACACGAATTTCTATCGTCCTTCAACAGATGACAAGTGAGAACAATTTGGTAAAAGGAGATGCTACCAGTCATGTAGCGGAAAACGTTTCGACCTGCATTAGTGAATTATTTAAAAACTTAATCTTGTACCAAACAATCCCAAGTTTCAACTTACCTGAAGAAGAAGCTTTTTGAAAACATTGTGGGAAAAGCAGAAATGTTGGTAACCAGCATTTTCTGCTTTTCTCGCAGTGTTTTCTACCATTTCAAGAACATTTTTTTTTTTTGGGGGGGGTGGGGGGGGTTATATCTAATTTGGTCGTCTTTAAATACTTTCAATATGGACATGTCTGTAAGTTTGTCGCTTTTAAAAGAGTTAATTTATGCTAGGTATCCATACTTTAAGTTAACACTAGGGCTGCTAAGCAGGACTCAAAGACCTCTAGCGGACAGTGTAGATCAAGATCAGACTGCACAGAATGTGCAGTCTGATCTTGGATCGACACTGTTTGATAAAGATATACCACCCCTGCCCCCTCCCCCCCCCCCCCCAAAAAATACCATTGTAATAGCAATATATGTGTTTTTACTATCGGCTTATTTCATTTCATTTTTTTAGCATATAAAAAGTTAAAGCCGTACGGGTGTCAATGTTTGACCTACAACCCGTATTGCAGCCGAAAAGTCGATCTGACAATTTCACAATGCTGGCGGTCAGATTTGAGGTGCAACCACCTAGACGGTTACAGCTAACCTCCCGTGTTTTATGGTGACTTTTTGTTATGCATGACCTTTCATAAAATGATATTATCGACATTGGGAGATGATGCACAGTGACAATACATAAAATAGTGTCTATAATTATGATAGATTTATGACTGGAGGACTTTCTCCTGCTCTCTTTCTCTCTGTCTCTATCTGTCTCTGTCTCTCTGTCTCTCTCTGTATCTATCTCTCTTTGTGTGTGTCTCTGTCTCTCCCTCCCCCCCCTCTCTCTCTCTCTCTGTCTCTCTCTCTCTCTCTCTGTCTCTGTCTCTCTCTCTATCCCTCTGTCTCTCTCTCTGTCTTTTTTCTCTCTTTTTCTCTCTCTACCTCTCTCTCCCTCCCTCTCTCTCTCTCTTTCTTTCTCTCTCTCTCTCTCCCTCTCTCTCTCTCTCTCTCTCTCTCTCTCTCTCTCTCTCTCTCTCTGGTAGCGTGGAAAAAATCAAATTGAGTCATGCTCTGGCAAAAAAGGGTTAAATACATCTCCCTGATGCATTATACTAAGTTAGTTACCACATAATCCTGGTTCCATAAAATGTATTGTCTATCAACCGCCTATATCCTAAAGTAGAATAGTCCCTGGACATGCAGAAAATTTACCAAAAGCAAACGTTTCGGCATAGGTCAGCCTGCGCTAACTGCTCAGGCTCACCTGAGTCTTTTTTTTTTTTGCACAGCTCAATTAGTCTTAATTCCTTGTATAAATAAATGAGGAAAAATGATATCTTGAAATCCTTGTTGATTTGTTTGGTGTTATCTCGTTCGTAGCCAAAGTCGAAATCGGGAGCTTTAAATTAGCGGATCATGATCAGTATAGCCTAATCTTGGAACTATAACGTACACTTGTTTAGTCAAGCATGTAAAATGAAAATCTTGCTGACTTACAGCAGATTGTACTTTTAGCGGAGTTTAGATATGAGCTGCCTTGTGAAAATGGGGTTTCATACATTTGCAAAAAGTTTCGACCTATGTCAGCATTTGCAAAAAGTATCAACCATGTCAGCCTGCGCAGGCTGACATAGGTTGAAACTTTTTGTTATTGGACATATTTCTGCATATCAAAGGGCCAATCTAACTGATGACTCAGTCGGTTGTTTAATATAATGGATTTTATGAACCCATAATTATAGGATGACTTGCTTGGTACAATGCGGAGATACATCAAACTCCCTCCCCCTTCTGCCAGAGCACGGCTCAAATGTAGTGCCCAAAGAGTTAAGGCCGTCTGAACACCGAGTAAGTTGTATCAGGGCAGCCAGCGCACCTATCCTTCCTTTTATAGTACTGACGTTCTTTACCATTTAGGCTATGGTGCGAACATTCTAGATCAAGAGCAGAGAGGTGTAGTCTGATCTTGGGTTTACTTTCTCTGATTCGGTGAGACTTTTCGGCCAAATGGACTTTGGAATCGCGACAATTTCATTTCATTTATATAGTTATAGGGTTAATGGATGGTATGTACAACACTCCAAACCACTGTTTGCTTTCCCATATGATGATGATGATGATGATGATGATTACGACACAGACAACGACGACGACGATAACGACGACGACGACAGCGGTGGCGGTGATGATGATGATGATGATGATGATGATGGTGCTGATGGTGATTCTATTCATAGTTGAGACGTTGACGTTAAAACATCTACAACTATTTTCAACATGACCTTGTTACTAAGTTGAAGGAATTATTATCTAGCGTTGATGGGAAAATGACGAATAGGCGAAAACTATCAAAATATAATAAAGGTTGATGCATCCTTCAGAAGAGAAATGAGGTTGAAATGTTTTATTGCCTTCCCTGTCCACTTTTCACTCCGTTTAAACAATATTGTACTATTTTCGAATCATTTTCAATCAATACCCAAATGTACCAATCAATCCCGTGTTTTAACGACCCTGAGTATGAGAGCATTTGAAAACATCGTGGGAAAAGGAGAAAATGCTGGTAACCAGCATTTTCTCCTTGTCCCACGATGTTTTCTATATAATCAAATCTTTCTGCGCAAACTATATAAACTCAACCTCTTCCGGCGGCTGAAAAAACAGTCAACTAAAACTTGAAGAGATATTTGAACCATGCTCTGTGATAAGGGGGCTTACTGCATCTCCATGATGCATGATACCAAGCAAGTGATCACAGTACACTAGATCTCTAAATATCTATTTTGTATAACAACCTACTAAATCATAGGGTACATTGGTCCTTTGATATGCAGAAAATTTACGAAAGCAAAAAAGTTTTGGCCAAGAACAGTCTGCGCTGAATGCGCAGGCTGACCTAGGTCGATACTTCTGCAAATGCATTAAGCCCCCTTCTTCACAGAACACGGGTCATTTCCTTTTTACAGGCTTGACCAAACAAACGAACAGTATAGATCTAAAATCAAAGTGTACGCTCTATGCAGTTTGATCTCAATCTATGTCGTCCGTGAAAAACCTTTATTTTTTTTCCTCTATATGGTGCTGAAAGGGCTCAATACTAATACAGTCCTTTGAGTCACATCTATTATGTCGTCTGTCAGTGCTTTAAATTTGGACAAGTATAAATTTTTGTCGTTTGGTAAAGAGTAAATTGGTCATTAAAGTCAACTAAAAAAGACCAGAAAGCATGTACATGTACTAGAAGCCTAATCATGACCTACACCCTTTGCGATGAAAAACATAGAATATGTGTTTATGACCGCCTTTCATCTCTGACTCATGAAATTTTTGAGGAATCTAGCGTGGTCTATCGTCCAAGGCATCGAATCTGTACTAAAGCTAGCACCGTCAAGTCCCATATTGATGTAATCAACTAACCACAATTCCCAGCCGTGGAAGATTTGGCGGTCGATTTATCTTTTTAATATATATACATGAGCTATAAAGGTGACCGTTCAAACAATCAAAACTTGGTTTTTCTATTTTATTGAAAATGTGTCAACGTAAAGACTACCCACGATGACGAATTGGAGAATTTGTATCAAAAATACATACATGTACACGTGATATTTAACGTGTTAATTGATTGGACAAAAGGTCCGTAAAATATCCTTATGGAACCAATGAAATGCTTCGTATATTAATTATTTATGATATCGAAAGTTTGACAACCAAACATCCAGTTATACAAACATAAAGTTTGAAGAAAGCCAGACAGAAACCAGACCGCATGCTCGGTTTTGTCTGTTCTTGATCCACATTGTTGGCAAAAAGCAACTACAATGGTACGAGTATATCATGTATTGCCATGGCAACAAGACTTCTTAATGGAACTTAATTCCTTGAAGTTGAGTGAATCCTGAGAGAATCCGGCAGCTTTGATCATTTTCTCTAATGTTCGGGTAAAATTGGTTCTGTAGTTTCAAAAATGTTTGATTGAAAATTTAACGCAAGGACCCGTGGACGGACGTACAATGGACACCTGGCAATGACATAAACTCACACTTTGTCTGCAAATGGAGCTCACGAGACACTAGATAACACCATAACAATCTTACTATATCTATAACATAACTTTATCTTAGGCTACCATTGTTAGAAACACACATCCTGCTTTGTGAGTTATTGATTTTATTGATTTTATTGTCAAAGTCTTACCTACAAAATGTTTAAAATCCTTCAAAATACTTCGATGCACTTTTAAACCTGCCTTGTATCACTATCTAATACGTTACGTGTAAAACCTCTCTATATAAATAAACCGTCGTGGTAAACTCTTTCGTTGCCAAATATATAAACTCAACCCTCTGTCGATGCTGAAAATAAAATCCAATGGGACTCAAAAATATTTTAAACTTTAATAGGTATGACTGAATAAGTGGACAGCATAGATCCAAAATCAGACTGCACGTTCTGTGCAGTCTGATCTTGATCTATGCCGTCCGCAAAAGCCCCTGATTTCGTTTATACCGATGAAAGGTTGAAACACTGTTTATGCAAATACGGCTAGACCAGACATCCATAAAACTTCCCATCTAGGATTTTTTTTTCACGAGACAGTGAATTGAACAGTGAAATCGTTTGTATCTTGTCTTTTTTCCAGCCACTACTGAGAGAGAGAGAAAGAGAGAGATGAAAAGAGAGAGAGAGAGAGAGAGAGAGAGGCAGATAGACAGACAGAAAGACAGACAGGCAGGAAGGCAGACAGGCAGGCAGACATGCAGGCAGGCAGGCAGGCAGGCAAGCAGGCTAGACAGACAGACAGAGGCAGGCAGGAGGCAGGAAGGCTAGACAGACAGACAGACAGACAGACTGACAGACAGGCAGGCAGGCAGGCAGGCAGACAGACAGACAGACAGACAGACAGACAGAGAGATAGGGAGAGAGAGAGAGAGAGAGAGAGAGAGAGAGAGAAACAGAAAGAGAGAGAGAGAGAGAGAAACAGAGAGAGAGAGAGAGAGAAAACAGACAGAGAAACAGAAAGAGAGAGAGAGAGTAAGAGAGAGAAAGAGAATACAGACAGACAAACAGACAGACAGACAGACAAAGCAGGAGCTCAGAATTCGGTTCATTCAGCACAATCCACAAACAGTCGAAAAATTTTTCAACAAGGGAAAGATAAAAATGAAAAAGAGAGTCAAGCTCTGTGAAAAGGGTGTTTAATGCATCTGCAAAAAGTATCCACCAATGTCAACCTGCGTAGGCTGTCTTGAGTCTAAACATTTTTACATATGGTAAATTCTCTGCATGTCAAAGGATTATTCTACCCAATTATTCAGTCGGTTGTTACACATACCAGACCCATTCTATGCAACAACCTGTTTGGTATAATAAATTAAT
This sequence comes from Hippopus hippopus, assembly GCA_946811185.2. Lineage (NCBI taxonomy): Eukaryota > Metazoa > Mollusca > Bivalvia > Cardiida > Cardiidae > Hippopus > Hippopus hippopus. The sequence continues at coordinate 7,885,465 of OX328101.1, read as the reverse complement.
ATTATGCATTAAACCCGCTTTTTCCAGAACGCAGCTCTAGTCAATATACCAAGGTTAGTGCAATGACAGATACATATGAACCATGCTCTGTGAAAAGGAGGCTTAATGCATCTGCGAAAAGTATCCACCCAGGTCAGCCTGCGCAGTCCGCGCAGGCTGACCTGGGCCGAAACTTTTCGCTATAGGTAATTTTTTTGTATGTCCAAGGACCATTCTACCATATAATTAAGTCGGTTGTTTAAAAAAAGTGGCAATTATGGATTGATGATTATGTGTAGACTTGTCCGATATCGTGTATCACGGAGATGCATTAAGCCCTCCTTTGCCAGAGTCTGGCTTATATACAGCAAGCAAATAATAAAATTGACATAGGTGTAGTACCAGCCCAGGGTACGAAGTGTTGATTGATTGAATTTGAATTTATTTATCGTCGCCACCGGTTTCCCATATGGGCGACGCCCCCTGAAGGCTGTTAGTATTGTTACGGGGAATAGTGCGGATACAGGACGAAACCCATCCTAAGTTTCGCCTGGTTCTTTAACGTGCTCGGTGTATACCACCGTCACACGGGACCTCGGTTTAACGTCTCATCCGAAAGACTATTAGTAATTTTAGATGGCCAGCCGTGGGAATCGAACCCACACCCTCATGATCACGAGTCTTACGCTCTACCAACTGAGCTATGCGGGCTGGTCAAAGTGTTTTGAGGACCTAGTATAATCTTTCAACGATAACCCCCGCTTTCTCCCACGCATTATTGAATACTGCCATATATGGTTATTGTGCACCATCCATGGTTATTTGTGCAACATACGAAAGTAATTCGATATAACATGCACTTCTTGATTCAAACGTCCTCTGAAACCACTGTATGTCTCGCCATAGCTAGACATAAATTTGCGAATGCTTATTATTATATTTTCTAGTGGTGGGATTTAACCCTACACAACCCTGGGGAGAAGGCTTTTGAAAACATTGTGAGAAAAGGAGAAAATGCTAGTAATTATAGATCCACAAAATCCACTCATTTTAACAATTGACTAAATCAGGAAATAGAGTATTTCTTTGCCATGCAGAAAATCTGCAAATAACAAAAAGTTTCTATATCAGCCTGCGCGGACTGCGCTGACATGGGTCGATACTTTTTGCAGATGCATTAAGTCCCCTTTTCACAGATCATGGCTTCTCAGTTGTTACTACAAAAGATATATAAAGATAAAAGGCAAATGTTACCATCTTTTCAAATTCTGCCCGTTGAAATAAAAAAATCCCTTTCTTTTTGTGAACAATTATATAGATACAAAGACAAATTTTAAATTGAAGTCGATGTAAATGTTAATTAACTTTGTAGTAATACCCCCAGGCACGATCGTAGCGTAACCTTCTTTGAACTTTTTTTCCAGACGATAAAATTATAGCCTCGTCCTAATTGTAAACATTTGCAGACGACAAATGAAACAGGATGAAATAACATTGTAAAATGTCTTTAGAAGGGTTTAGGTTTAGGGCCGAAAACAGGGGGGAGAGGACGACAAAATGCTAGTCTCTAGTATCTGTTTTACTTTTTCCTCAGCGTTTCCAAACACAACCTCCTCGGGATAGCAACAAAAAAGCGCAGATCCCGCTTTGTAAAGGATTAAAGTATGTAATTTGGATATCTGTTTTTGCTTTTTCTTCTCTGAAATAAATCAATTGGTATTTGCGTGTTTTTTTTTTTGTTCGATTAATGATACACTCTCTTCAAAGGAAGATGTGGTAAGAAACGCTTAGATATACAGCAAAATGCATAGTAGATCTAAGATGAGACATGCATGTTCGGTACAGTCCGATTTTGATCAATACTGTTCGTGAAAGCTATTACATGTTTATCTCTAGTGGCTGTGAAACGGTTAATCATTCGCTTCAATAACGCCTTCGAACAACAGAAAACCCACAGGCATCTTAACACCTGCAGCGCTAAGCACACTGTGGTTTAATTTTGTACACAGTGAAGATCGATATCAGACTGCTTTTTGCGGTCACTGTAGGTTAAGACCAAGACTTGCACACTGTCTGATCTGCGATCTACACTGATATCTATCTGCCAGAAGTATCTTGAAAATGCAATGTTTTGGTCAATTCCCTGAATTAAGAAAGTTTTTTTCATATATTAAGGGCACTTATCCCTCACCATACAGTCGCGTATTCCAATAACCATTTCGAAGCGGGATTTTGAAAACATTGAGAAAAAAGGAGAAAATGCTGGAAACCAGCATTTTCTCCTTTTCCCACAATATTTTCAATACTTTTTTGTAGGACAAATCTCAACAGGTGAGTGAAATTCGGTTTGTTCCTTACAAATTAATACTCTCGATTTGGACAAGTCTACAACTCTGTTATCTGACAAAGATTCAAGAGTTACAAGTATTTTAGGTCACATATTCGAGCTGGAGTCCTGCGTAGCTCATTGATAATGGTTTTGAAACCTGAAGGCTCGAGCTTTGCGTCGGAGTGGTAGTGTCCTTGAGCAAGAATCTTCAGAGCCCCAGAGCCCCAGAGCCCCAGGCTAGTACAGGTGAAAACCGGGATACACATGAAAAAGTGAGCTGTCACCGTGATATGACTGACAGGCTGAACTGGGTTGAAAACTTTTGCTATTGGTAAATTTTCTGCTTGTCAAAGGCCCATTCTACCTCATGTTGCAGCCGGTTTTTAGACAAAACAGACCCATATTAAGCGAAGACTTGCTTGGTTTAATGCCTGACGAGGATACATTAAGCTTTATTTTTCAAAAGCGCCAGTCAAGTCGTATGTATAGGTTCTTTAAAAAGCTAAACCGATTACGTCGAAAATGAAGACATAATAGCAGACAGTTTTTACAACTTTCCTCTGTCGGAAATTCTTCATATATTCACTTGATTTATTACTACAAAGTGAAACCAGTCTGGTAGTATTGAACCATTATAGGAACCTTGCCAAAACTGTGGTCAACTTTAAGGCAGAGTGTTGGCCTATATAGTAACCTATGTGCATTTTGATATTAGGCTTTCGTACCAATAGATCAAGGCGTGTAGGCCAAGTAGTCCAAATTAGTAATTGATACTATGCAAACGTGCCTGTAGATTGATGCAAAATAGGCCTGGTGACCCATGGGTACTTTGATGTTGGCATCTGTGCCTATAGATCAAGGTGTATGTGTATTTTGATATTAGGCTTTCGTACCTATAGATCAAGGCGTATAGGCCAAGTAATGTATGCGTATAATGATAGTAGGCCTACGTGCCTATAGATAAAGTGGTATGGGCCACTTTGGTGGAGTATAGGCCTACTTGTATTTAGTGGAATATAGACCTACTTCTGTTTGGTTAAAGAAAGGCCAACTTGTCTTTGATGAAGTATACGCCTACTTGTGTTTATTTGAGTATAGGCATACTTGTGCTTTGTGGAGTATATGCACCTCTTGTGTTCGGTGGACTATAGGCCAACTTTTGTTTTGTGGAATATGTTACTTTTGTTTGATGGAGTAGGCCTACCTGTGTTTAATTGGGTAAATGCCTGTTTATGTTTCGTGGAATATAGGCCTATTGATGTTTGGTGGACTATATACCTATTTCTGTTCGGTGGAGTATATGCCTATCTCTGTTTGGTAGAATAAAGGCCTTTCTGAGCTTTTAAGTATAGGCCTACCTGTGTTTGGTTGGGTAAGGTGTCGCACCACTGCGAGACTGCTTCCGGTTCGTAGTATCAAAAGTAGTCCCATGTGAAAATTTGCAGTAGCACTTTTGTTGCACTGTTCTATGGAGCTAAGAGGGTTTAGTGGTATATAATTTAGATTTGCTTCAAATTTAGGCAGTGGGGGACCACTTAGATGTGTTTTTATTGTATATTGAGTGGACTATTTTGTGTCACTGGAGGAACAAAAAATCGGGGTCATGGGGGTGAACCGGTGTTTTTGAGAGGGAAAATTCTAGGGTGCCCGTTATTGTTGGGATTTAGCGAAAAACGCAATCGGTCGACTTGTTGTTTTTAATGCATTTTTCTGAAGGACTAAGGACGTACTTTAGGCAGCAAGAGACGGAAAAGCAAAGGGTTTGCCATTAAGCGATCTGTGAAGTTTCAAAGATGGCTAATTTCACTCTATTTTCAATATGGCCAAAAACCAGTGGTGTGACACCGGAAAGGCTTATTGTGTTTAGTCGAGTATTGGCCTATTTATGTTTGGTGGAATGAAAGCCTATTTATGTTAGGTTGAATGAACGCCTATTTATGTACAGACCTACTTGTGCTTAGTGGGATATAGCCCTACATGTTTTGGTGAAAACACACATAGATCACCAGGCCTGCAATCTGCTTTTAATCTTACCGAAGTCTGGCAACTTTAAGGATGACATTATTTTCTACAAGTGTCGCAGTGTTATGCAACACGAATACATAATACATGAGAGTGTTTACCCTTAGGCTAGTAAGCGCGACTCACTGACCTTTTGCAGACAGTGAAGATCAAGATCAGACTGCACAGAACGTGCAGTCTGATCTTTGATCTATACTGTCCGCTAACGACATCTTTGTCTACGAAAAATTACCTTTAAAATAACAAAATTTGGGTTTTTTCTATCGCCTTTAAATTTTCAGTTCATTTATTTATCAGGTTAAGGGTTAAAACAACGAGGCAAGCGTGATTTATCGCATGTCTACTACAGGCAAAATAAACCGGAATTTTTTCATACACGACTTAAAATTATTAACCCTTTACCGAAAACTCCCGATTTCCAACAAAATAACATCCAAGATAGTATAATGAAATTCGCTTTAACAAAATTTAAGAACAGAACATACACTTTATTAGACAAGTACTTCGTACATAGTCTTGTTTACATACATTGTATATAAGCCTTACCCAACAATCCTGGTTTTTCACAACTCTAAGAAAGAGTGATTTTGAAAACATTTTGGGTAGAGCTAAATTTCACACTTTCTTCAAACACTTTCAAAGGCAAATCTTACGACCCGAGCTGTGTTTAATTCTTCCTTAAGAAATGTGTTCCATTTGAACACGACTGAAAACTTGTTTTTCTTTGGCAAAGAGATTAAAAATACATCTATACTTGTTTTTAGCCAGTTTTTAACCCATTTTATCTTTATTTTATGAAACTGTACTTATTCTTGTATCTTCATACCAAATGTTGCCCCTTGCGGCTGCAAGGTTGCACAGATTACGACGAACAGAAAATGCATTTCATGTTTTGGAGGCCTTTAAAGTAATTTCATGTTGTCGTTTCTGGTTTTAAATACGGACAAATCCCTGGAGTTTTTCTATCTCTCACACCATATAATATTGGTAATTTATCTATATTTACACAGCTGAGCCATTCTACACACTTTCAAGTTTAAACAGTGTTTTTTTTTTTTTTTTTTCTTGTTTCTCTCTCTCTCTCTCTCTCTCTCTCTCTCTCTCTCAAGCTGTGAGTATGCATCTTTAAGTAACGAATAAGACAGTAAATTTTCACGGGCCTAATTTTCTAGTCTGTTACGGTATTTCCCGGAAGGTCCCCGTGAGATATTGCTCATGTCTTTTAGACTGATATAATGTCATCATAACGTTTATTGATTTTAGCTTGACTTTTCTGGCTCTCTTATCCCTCTGATAAAGATACAATAATTTAACCTGTTAGCTTTATGGCTGCTAAGTTAGACAAAAAGCGCGTTTGCCGACAATGCAGATCAAGATTAGACTGCTCTGAAGGTATACTGCATCAATCATAATGAGGCATGCTATGTGAAAAGGAAGCTTAATGCATCTGCAAAAAGTATCGACCCAGGTCAGCCTGCGCAGTCCGCGCAGGCTGACCTGGGCCGAAACTTTTTGCTATCGGTCAATTTTCTGCATGTCACAGGAACCAGTGTACCTCATAATTCGGACATTTGTTATACAAAATGGATATTATGGATCCATAATCATGTGATGACTTGCTTGGTACCATGCATCACGAATATGCATTAAACTCCCTTTTGCCTGAGCATGGCTGATATTATTTGTATTTTTACATTGGCTAAAAATCTTTCTTTTATTTACATATCGATTTGAACGTTAGCTATAACCTTAAACCTGCCAAATCAATTACATGAAACTTTCAAGTCGATATAGGTCTATGTAGTTAAGCAATCCAAATATTGTTATTTTAGAGTTATTTTATGGGGGAAAATACTACCTTATTGGACAGTGTAGATCCAAGATCAGACTGCATCTTGTGTGCAGTCTGATCTTAATCTATTCTGTCCGCAAAAGGTCCTTTAGACGCGCTCAGCAGCTTACGGGTTAATTTACGATTTTTACTACACGTGAAGAAAATGGCACTAAAAGCATCGTGGAGAAGGAGAAATTGTTAATTTTAGAATTATTGCTCCTGTACCCACAACGATTCGATATTTCTAGCTTAGTACCCCCTTTTCCCCCATGCAGAAGATGACTTCTAAAATTGGTCAAAAGGAGGAAGTACGAGTCAAATTTTAACTCGGCATTTTTTGTCTTTAATTAGGCTGATGAAAAGGATGCCAATAAACTTAGAGACACGGCTTTTTTTTTTTTGCATCTGTGCAGTAGCAGTACAGTGCTTCTGTTCTAAAGTCATTTTGGGTAAACATGTTATTGCTTTTACCAAGAGTAGTGGCTAAAATAATTACCTCCCTTTTACAAATTCAAATTAGATAGGATCGGAAAGACGTTGGGGGTGCTTGTGAAGATATATCAGCTAAAGCCGCATGATATCTAATCAGATTGGGGATGCCTCATTATGTTTTACGTCACTTTCAACATCATTTCAGTCAAATCAAGGCAACAGCCCACTTATTCACGTGCAAGATCAGACTGCACAGAACGTACGGCCTGATCTTTAATTTACACTGTCCCCTTCTGTGTGCGAAATTTCTGGATAACATCCTTAATGCAGTAATATCTTTGTCGGTTTTTCTGATGAATCCTTTACCAAACGACAAAATCTTTGACTCGTCCAAATCAAAACTATTGCAGCCGACAATTTACATTTCGCATTAATAACTAGATTTCTCTATTAAGTGTTAAAAATCTTGGATTGTTCTTTAGCAAAGACACACCAGAGTCCTAGCATAGTTCTAGTAAAACCGAGGACAAACACGAATAAGACAGCTGTCGCCGTGATAGGACTGAAATAATGTTGAAAGCGGTATGAAACACTATTCATTCAATCAACTAATCAATCAATTAATCAATCAATTCCCCTGAAAGCATACTGGATTAATTGATTGTATGGTGTTTAACACCGTTTCCAGCGTCATTTCAGTTATCGCGGCGATATACCATACTTTCTTGGTGTATCTTTTACCAGTGCTCCGAACAATTTTTTTTCCAAGCCACTGGCTGCTTTCCCACATAACCATCGTCGAAACAATGATCAGGGGTGAGAGAGGAATGAATCCTGTCGCAATGACTATTATCAATCCTCGGAAAGAAATTGGCCGAGCGAGGAATCGAGCCCACGACCCCTTGTTCTCAAGTCCTGCATGCTACTGACTGAGCTACCGGGGCTTGGCGAAAGCATACTGGAAGTGTCAACTCGGTGTAAATTTAATACAATAATACGAAAACACATAAATATAATATCAGTAGTTACAGTTTTCTGTCTAAAGACACATAAAAGACGGACATACCTCTCAGGGCACTTCCGGTTTCCCGTATTCCACGAGGACGCCTTAATGATCCAGACAGTCGAGAATCTCTTTCTAAATTACGTCATACAATGTATAGTTCGATGCAGCAGAATTTATCGGATGTGCAATGGCAGACGAAAAATATCGGTTAATGCACGTGGATTGATTCGGAGTCGATTACAAGAAGGCAGACGACAGTTCGGTCACGTGATATAAATAATTCAAACAAATCAAAGCTATGCGCACAACGTTGCCTGGTTGATTAACCCCTTACCACATAATCCAAAATTTTAACGACCATAAGGAGGAAGGTTTTTGAAAACATTTTGGGAAAAGGAGAAAATGCTGGTAACCAGCATTTTCTCCTTTTCCCAAAATGTTTTCTTCTATGTCAAATGCAAATTCAATAATTTGAACCACATCCAATATGCCATCTACAATTGCTTTCAATTCGGATATGGTCAAAAAAAGATTTAAATGGTAAAGGGTTAAACTTTACCAAACAACCCCTCGTTTAAACGACCCTGGGGAAGGAAGCTCCTGAAAACATTGTGGGAAAAGGAGAAACCAACTTTTCCCAGAATGTTTTCTACCCTTTTTACGGCAAATCCAATCATGTGAACTACATTTACGTTATCGTCTGCAAATGCTTTGATTTCAGGAAAGACTAAAACTTTATCGTCTGGTAAGACTTTATATATGAGCCATACTCTGACAAAATGGGGCTTGATGCATCTCCGTGATCTATGGTACCAAGCAAGCCATCACATACTTATGGATCCATAATGTCCACTTCTTTAACAGCCGACTTAATCTTGAGACAGACTGGTCCTTGAGCATACAGAAATTTGACCAATAGCGAAAAGATCCGGCCCAGGTCAGCCTGCGCGAACTGCGCAGGCTGACCTGGGTCGATACTTTTCGCAGATGCATTAGGATCCCTTTTCAAAGAGCATGTATATATACTTATAGTGTTCATTCTTTCTATTGAACGAATTTTATTTTTGTGGCAAAAGACTTCTGAAAACATTGCGACCGAAGGAGACATTGCACATTATGACATTTTCTCTATTTGTCCTAATGATTTCTTGATCGAATATTTTAAGTTTAAACATACATGTATTTTTTTTTACATCGATTGAGAAACAAGTTCTTACAACTTTACCAATCTCTCTCGATTCTGCTTCCTGGGAACTACACCAGTACTCGCACCGAATGTGTGGGCCAATGAAAAATCCTAAAGCTGACACCCGCTCCCGGGTATCGAACTCGGGACCTTTTATGAGGCCGGCGCTGTACCTCACGACTACGGGCATCACACAATAATTAATTAATCCTTTTCCTGCTAAATAAGTTTAATGAAACTTTTCAAGCCCATATAGTAAAAACCCAAATATTGCTATTTCAAAGTCATTTTTTGGGGAAAAATATCTTCTTATCGGACAGTGTAGATCCAAGATCAGACTGCACTTTCTGTGCAGTCTGATCTTGATCTACACTGTCCGTAAAAGGTCCTTGAGTCTTGCTTAGCAACCTAGGGGTTAAATCAGTTGAATCAGGGAAAAGATATGTTCTTATCGGACAGTGTAGATCCAAGATCACACTGCACGTTCTGTGCAATCTGATCTTGATCTACACTGTCCGTAAAAGGTCATTGAGTCGCTCAGAAGCCTAATATTTAAACCAGTTGAATCAGGGGAAAAATATCTTCTTATCGGACAATGTAGATCCAAGATCAGACTGCACGTTCTGTGCTGTCTGATCTTGATCCACACTGTCCGCAAAAGGGTCCTAGAGTCGTGCTAAGCAGTCTGCGGGTTAAATCAGTTGAAATATTCTGCTCTTTCCAACATAATGTCCTCTATTTTGAACAGTCCTAAATTTAAAAATTCGCACTTCTGATAAACGATAAGATTTTTTTAAAATGTCGGCATTAAACCGTATTTTGGTAATAAAAGCTTACTATGTAAATCTTGACAGTATTCCAATGTAAATATCGCACATAATAAATTGTAAAAGGTTGAAAAAGTAAAGTAAGTAAATGTATACCTACAAAAAAATAACGTTCTCTCTCCTCCTCTTTGTGGAAAGAAATGAAATGAGGCATGGTCTTTAGTTTGACTATGTCCTTACCTCACTCTCTGTCTGTCTGTCTTCGTCTATACATCTGTATGTTTATCTGAAAACGAGATCTCAAAGGGGCCTGATGTTGTCCTCAACCAAAACATGCCGTGATTTTTTCTATCCTAAGGGAGACGGTTTTTTTTTTTTTTAAGAAAAAACAAAAAGTCTGGGAAAAGGCATAAACGCTGGTAATAGGCGTTTTTTCCTTTTCATACGATGTTTCTACCATATTATAGAAAAGTCCCAACATTTGAACCACATTTACTTTTTCGTCTGCAAAGGTATTCAATATGGACAAGTATTGAAATTGCTCAGCTGGTAAAAAGTTGAAATACAGTTTTGTCTTTTTTTTTTTTTTTTTTTATAAAAAAAAAAAAGACAAAACTGTATCTCAACTTTTTACCTTTTCAGTGCCTCGGGAGAAAATAGGGACTTTTGCAAACGGCATAGATCAAGATCAGACTGCACAAAACGTGCGATTGTTAAGCGAAGCCTGCAAGGTAGAAAATATTTCTGGATTACAGTGGAATGTAATTTCAACCGCCTAAAGAGATCGAATATATTATGTATGAGTAATGCTTTTTCATGCAATGTACCGAGTAATTTGTTGCATAAAATAGACAAATTTTATCTGAACTGCAAGGTAGAGTGAGATAGAATAGTCCTTTATCATGCAGAAAATGTTTCAAGAGCAAAAGGTTTCCGCCCAGGTCAGCGTGCTCGGACTGCAAACAGGATGACATGGATCGATACTTTTTGTAGATGCATTAAACCCCCTTTTTGCAAAATATGACTTACACGTTCGGATATGCTAGAAGAGTTATATGTTGGAATTTTTCGTTTTATTTCAGATATATGAATATATATATAATCAAAGCTCCAGATAAGGGAGTGATGGTATCCTAAACCTATTAGTTCTCTCCAAAACCCTATGTTGTGGGTACTCTTAGAATCGTCTCGATGAGACGATTCTAATGAGTACCCATAACATAGGGTTTAGCGGCGAATCATTAATATATTCAATTTTGAAATGAAAATTACTGCCTCTGTCTGGAGCTCTTTATAATAATATCCATGTCTACGTTTAAGCGTAAGATTGTTTAGTACGACTCTCTTGTGGACAGTGGAGATCTACGTCAACATCAGACCAAACAAGACAAGCGGATTAATCTTGGATCTTCACTGTTTGATTTTATGACATTTCTATGTTGACCGTAGCTTCGAAATTGCAGTATTTGGAATTTCTAAATCGCAGTATTTGGAATTTTTAAATCGGCGAGAAATCATGATTCAAGTAATTCATTTAAGCAGTTCATGTTTAAAGCCGCTCGGTCCTTTGATCGATAAAATACATGTTAGTCGTAACTGGCTTTTTGCCATAGTTCCGTCGAGACGGTGTTCATTTATTTATTTCCTATCGGAATCTGGGCAAAACCCTTTACCACACAATCCCGAGTCTTTATGACCTCGAGATAGATGGCTATTGAAAACATTGCGGGAAAAGGAGAAAATGCTGGTCACCAGCATTTTCTCCTTTTCCTACAATGCTTTCTCTTCTTTTAAGGGCAAATCGCATCATTTTAGTCACGGTTAGTTTATCGTCTGCAACTATTTTCATCTAAAATTCTGTATTCTTGTGATGGGTTAAACGCCTCCTTTTAAGATTAATTGTACTAAGCACAACGAAAAAGAGGCTTTTCCGGACAGTGTAGATCAAGATTATACTATAAACACCTTGCAGTCGCACCTTGAATCGCACTGTCCAAGACCGCTCTCTCATTTATCAAGGGAAATAACTCTTTCTATCAATTCTTGACCTTAAGGCGGTTAATTCCCTTTAACAGTCCGCTCCCTCTTTCTCTTTCTTTGCACAATAATTATGTAGATAGTGTACTAGCCTGGGTTCCATTTCGATTTTTTTCCTTTTTCATATATGGACGTTACTTTGACAATAAAAAATGAGCCATACTCTAGCAAAAGGGGGTTTAATGCATCTCCGTGATCCATCGTACCAGGCGAGCCATCACATACTTATGGATCCGTAACAGACACTGCTTTTAACAACCGACTTAATCATGAGGTAGACTGGTCCTTGTACATATAGAAAATTGAGGAATAGCGAAATGTTTCGGTCCAGGTCGATACTTTTCGCAGATGCATTAAGCTCCCTTTTCACAGAGCATGGCTCGTATATTATTTAATAAATGGCGGTAACATTTTGTTTAAGCGTTTTCAAATGTCCCAAGGCACTCATTTTTGACAAATTAAAGTCCGCATACATAAAAGGAAAAAAAACCCTGGAACCCAGGCTATCATAAAACGACCTGCAGGCAAGAGTATCATGCTGTATAAACAGAACGTGCAGTCTGATCCGGTAAGCTGCCTCACTATTCTCTTAACCAGCAGTGATATTTTACCGTTGCTTCCATTGTAATAGGGATGTTGCATTCCATTTGGTGCTGTCTCTGTCTCCCTCTTCATTCTACCACTAACTGTCCTCTTACACTTATTGCTCTCTCTCTCTCATTGCTCTCTTTTCAATCACACACTCAATCATCGCCAGCTGTCTATCTACCTCTGTTCACTCTTTGTATATGTGTTTCTTAATTTTTGTCCACGCACCCATCTCTCTCTCTGTTCACTCACTCACATTTTCTACTTCTAGCTCTCTCTCTCTCTCTCTCTGTTCATGCACTTATTCTATCTCTCTTTCTTTGTCCACTCATCCATCTCTCTCTCTTTGATCACTCACTCACACTTTCTCTCTCTCTCTTTCTCTCCATGCACTTACTCATTCTCTTTCTTTGTGCACTCACCTTTCTCTCTCTGTTCACTCACTCGCACTTTCTCCATCTCTCGTTGTTCTACTCTTTCTGCTTTCTCCTTATTCACTCACTCACACTTTCTACCTCTCTCTCTCTCCATGCACTTATTCTTTCTCTCTTTCTTTGTCCACTCGTCTATCTCTCTCTCTTTCTCTTTGTTCACTCACTCACACTTTCTCCCTCTCTCTTTGTTCTCTCTTTCTCTTCACTCTCATTTTTTTTTTTACTTTGGACAACCCCGGAATCGAAACCAGGAATCCCCAGACACAAGGCCGCAATCATAACCATTTGACCACAGTCGTCGTTGTGAAAGCCTATTCAATCTATTAATTTAAACTTAATATTCGCACCTTTTTAAGCCCCTGAGGGTCATTACCCACAATGCAAAGCGGCTGTGTTTATTTGTTTAGTATTATCCAATACGTATTATACGGTTGAAAAATATTCTTCTGCATATATGCGAACACACACAAGCACAGACATACAGACGAAATATATATACTTACAAATAATGTGAGAACAACAAGATGAAGAAGGAGAGAAACAGGCAGAGAGACAGTTAGACAGAGAGAAAGACAGACATATAGACAGAAAGAAAAACAGAGACAAAGACAAAGAAAGAGACAGACTTAGAGAGAGAGAGAGAGAGAGAGAGAGAGAGAGAGAGAGAGAGAGAGAGAGAGAGGGAAGGGGGACGGACGGACGGACAGATAGACAGACAGACAGTCAGAGACTCAGCATATTATCCAACGATTGCCTTCGAGAACGTTTATAGACAGAAAGCAGCCACGTGTCCCTTAATTTTGAAATGGTTTGGTACTTGTGGATATTTGGAACTGCACGAAAAGATCCATGTCAAGAATTATTCTAGTCTAAAATTTGACCTTATCATTGTTTTCACGTTAGTCATGCCGGAACTGAGCAGCCAGTGACTTGCGAAGAATATCGTGCGAATTACTGGTAATAGAAGCTCCGGGAAAACATGGATAGGTGGACCGGCCGCCACGATATATATCTGAAATAATGTTTAAAACGATGTTTGTTATTATTATTTTTTTTGGGTCGCTCTCTCTAGAAACCCACCAGAAAACTGCTACGCTGATACTTGGTTTTTGGTAAAAATGTTGTCTTTTTATTGTAGGTCAGCCTGGTAACCCGGTCAAGAACTTACAGAGGCCACTGGTTCGAATCCCCCGACTCGACCAATTTCTTTTCGAGTATTGGTCATAACCGTTGCGATAAAGATTCACCTCTCTTTCAACACTGATAATTGCTTCGAAAATGGTTGTGTAGGAAAGCATCCAGTGGCTTTGGAAGAATAATGTGCAAGGTACTGATAAAACAAACTCGAGGAGACTATGGATAGCTAAACTGACTGTCAAGATATAACTGTAATAATCTTAATATTAAAATACATTATAAAACAAAACAGATTTAACGCTTAACCTGCTAAATTAGTAGAATGAAACTTTCAAGCTGATATTAACTCTTTTCCAAACGACGTAATTTTAGACTAGTCCAAATTGGAAGCATTTGCAGACGACAAAATTGATGTGACTCCATAATTGAAGTTTTTTTTGGAAAGGGTAGAAAACATTGTGGGAAAAGGAGAAAATGCTGGTTACCAGCATTTTCTCCCTTTCCCCACAATGTTTTCAGAAGGCTTCTTTCTCAGCGTCGTGAAAACCAGGGATTGTTTGGTCAAGGGTTAAGACGCCACATTTCGCTATTTCCAAAAAATGTTTTTAGAAAAAAATATCGCCTCAACAGACAGTGTAGATCTAAGATCAGATTGTACGTTCTGTTTAGTATTATCTTAATCTACGCTGTCAGCAAATGGTCTTTGTCTCGTGCCTGGTACCAAGAGGATTAAAAGATTCGTATAAGAACAATAACTGCTGTATAGTAGTTGCGACCAGTATACGAGTTGCCTCCCTTATACTAAACAGAATGTGCAGTCTGATCTTTTATCTACACTGCCCGATAAGGAGATATTTTTCTCCAAAACCTAAGTTTGGAATAACATTATTCGGGCTTTCACTGTCAGATTGAAAGTTTTATTTAACTTATATAGCAGGATTAGGGCTAAAGTGTCATCTGCAAATAAATCTACTTTGATTTTGGACAGATCCAAACATTGGATTAGCCCTACTCAGCATAGGGTTAACTCCTTACCAAACGACAAAATTTTAGACTGGTCAAAATTGAAAGCATTTGCAGACGACAAATTAGATGTTGTTCAAACATTGGAATTTGTCATTGAAAGGGTAGAAAACATTTTGGGAAAAGGAGAAAATGCTGGTTACTAGCATTTTCTCCTTTTCCCAAAATGTTTTCAGAGGCTGTCTTCCACAGGGTCGTTAAAACTCGGGATTATGAGGTAAAGGGTTAATTAAGTGGCTTTTTATCACACGACAAAATTCTAGTTATAAAAATTAGAGTAAATGCATGCATTACCAACCCCCTTCTTTTATCACCCTTTACTTTGAAACTGTTATTTACAGTCTTATTGGTTGCAAACATCAAATGACTCAAAGATAATAATCTAATGACGTCAAGTATCTTTAAAAAAATGCACGCAACACACATTAAAATGTCTCAAATCATGCTGTTTTAGCTTTAAAGGGGTAGAAAACATTGTTGGAAAATAAGGTAGATTCTAATGCCATTCTTTTCATAAAGCCTATCCAGAATGTTTGCTACAGGGTAAAACAGTGTAAAACATGGTCAGATAGCGCGGAGAGTCCAGTCTGATCTTTTATCCATACTTTTCGATATAAAGAGAATACGAACATAGTGTTGTCGTATTTTATCTAACGAGGTTGGGAGAATTGATAATTGTCGAGACTTTTAACTCAAAAACGAGCTAGATATCTTTTTATACACGACAACATTATTACAGGCATACCCGATATCTGTGGACCCGGAAGATACACATCATCTCATACCGGTGTTTAGCTCTCAAACAAGATGACAGCAACAAAGTTAGCTAAAGAAAAGAAAACTAATGAAACAATGCGAGGTCTTCCTCCCTTGATTTTGTACATATCAGGATTCCTGGTAAATATTTTAATACATTTCAACCTTAATAAAAGTTAAAATCGACAGAAAACTATCGAAACTTCATTACTGTCGTGGGTTTTCGTGTGTGACATCAAAGACATTGACGGATATTTTAGCTCAGCTGTTTTCGAAGAACACTTCCAGGTTTTGTCATGGCATTGTCGTCTGCGTCGTGTAAAAACTTGACTTGTCTCATTTCTCAGTTATTGCTGAAAGTAAATACTTTGGTTTCCAGCCATTTCGTACCTAGGGCATGTTGTACCCAGGTCATTTCGATTTCAGTCATTTTGTACCAAATTGATTTTATTTTGGTGGTTTTGTACCCACTTTGGTCATGTTGTACCCACTTTGGTCATGTTGTACCCACTTTGGAAATTTCGTACCTAGTAACTAATTTTCCAGTATGGTCATTTAATACATATGGTAGTTTCAGTTTCTGTTTGGTCATTTTGTGCCCTCTTTGGTCATTTTCCACCGAGTTTTGCTCTCTGTTTTGATAAATTTTAGGGCGTCCGAATACATTAGCAAATTGCAGTATTTTCTCTCTCTTTCTTGTCAGTGAAACTATCGAAACTATCGATATTTGAGGTAACTATCGGCAATAGTTATCGATTTCCAACATAACAATCGATGCAGTAGCATCGACACGCTCACCATCGCGATCCATCGATAGTCCGATGTATCGTTACACTCCTACTTGATGGTACTGCACTTTAGGCCAATTATGGTATTTACCGTACCACATGCTAGAATAATCTCAAAATGCTTTAAAATGGCTTCCAGACACCTTAAGTTAAAAAATCTTCCCACTCACAGAATGCTGGAAGAGTTCCATGGATGCACTACTTTTCCAAAGCTGACGACGGCCCAGTAAGATAGCCACTTTTTCTATTGGACTTTTGCACTTACTGTAATTCTCGAGTGATGTCAGCCTCTTGTAGACACCAACATGACTTGAATGTCTGCGATTTTTTAATTCTTAGTAAAAAAGAACACGCAGACTTACAGAAAGAAGTCCAACACAGCTTAACTACTTCAATATGTAATAGGTGAAAAGCAAGACTAGCATCTAACTGAAATAAAATCTCATGTAATTGTCCAATGGAAATAAAAGACCATGTACCACGGTCTACACTGTGTTCAAGGCACTTGGACAAAGTTGAAAATTTGTGATTATGATTAAAGAAAAAAAAAGAAGGAAGAAATTAAACATTTTTACATAGATAATTCAATGGTGCCATTAGATAGTTGGCATGAAATTTACTATGAAGATTTAATGTGATCCAAATTTATATTAAATGACCCTTGTGCATGTACATTATTAAGGTGAAAATTGCAACATAGTGTCAAAAACCTTTGTTTGAAACAATTTTCAACAGTTTCCTTTGTCATGATATGACGGTGGTATGCATAAAGGGAATCACAATACGACACACATGTATGACAACGTGTTTAACAATTCACACCTGTGAGTTTCTTTCTGTATTACCAAATCAAGAATTGAAAAGGTGGGTGTTTTGATGAAAAGCAAGTTGATTAAGTTAACAAAATGCAAAACACTGCAGGAAGGTAGCTAGCAGAATTTACATCAGATAATAATGAAATAGTAGTCATATTGGAAAAAAAATCTTCTATAATAATGATGATATTCAAAAAAAAAAATATGTTGAAATCGAGGTGTGATTACAGTGCAATAAATTCAAAAAGGTCACAAGAAAAATTTAAACAATTCCAGCCTTACATAGTGTAAGTGAAGAGGGTTTAAGAAAATTAGTAAACTTGATATGAGTAGAAGAAAATTGGAATAAGTTTTGAAATAGCAGTTGCCGTAGGGGTAAGAAGTGCAAAAAGTGTGGACAAAACTAGCAAAGATCTAAAAGTTAAGTATAGCTCAGTACCAGATAACCACAGTAAAGTCATTTTGTATCCAGTATAAACAGGTGCACAAAATAATTGAAAAAACTAGAAAGAAAAATCCAAACTTATCAAATGCATGACAAGGTACGAAATAACATTAATCTGGTTATTTTGTACAAAATGAACAGATTAAAGTCATTTCGTACCAATTAGAGAGAGTTCAAAATAGAAAAGTAGGTATATAATGATCTAGGTACGAAATAGTTACTACTAAGGTACAAAATGACCATTATTAAAGTAGGTACGAAATGACCAAAATCCTAGGGAATGACCAAGTTAAGAAATGACCTAGGTACGAAATGACCAGTTACCTGTACTTCATCCTAAATGGCTAGATTCAATTGTTTATTATCGTAGGTAAATCAAAAAGTTGCTTCATGGAATTCATTTTACAAGTAAAAGTACACACAGCTTCAGGTAAAATATTGCTAGATCTAATCAGAGTGTGGAGTATTCCCAAACAATTTATTTTTACTTACCTTTGCAAAATAATATTAGTCTTACGCTCTCTGAAATGAGTGAGCAAGTCTGTCCAAGGTTTATAATTAAATATAAAAAAAGTCATCAGATTTACTTCTTTATATAAGGGCAAGAAACCAACTGACAGACAGACGGTCTGACAATCATGAAAGTTTTGCCTTATCTGGAGCTTTGTTAACAGTCAACGGTACATGTATTTAGCAATGACTGGAAATTAGTGATCAGTTGATCATATGACTTCATTTATCCATGAAAAACAAAGGAATTGCAAATATTATCTATAAATATATTTCAGGATTTATTTGGAGTGAGCATGATCCTTCCATTGATAGTAGCTCACAGTAGAGATTTGGGTGCCTCTCCCACGGTGTCAGGCATCCTGGGTAAGAAAGTTTTTGCCGTCAGCATATAAATGATTGATAAACCTTTTACCACACGATCCCAAGTTTTAACAACCCTGAGAAAAAAGCTTTTTGAAAACATTGTTGGAAAAAGAGAAAATGCTGGTAACCAGCATTTTCTCCTTTTCCAATAATGTTTGCCACCCTATCAAAGACAACTTTCACGATTTGAACCATGTTTGATTTGTTGTCTGCAAATGCTTTCAATATCGGCAAGTTCAAAACTTTGACGCGTGGTAATGGGTTAATCCTTTTACCAAACAACAGAATTATAGACTTTGGTCTAAATTGAAAGCATTTGCAGACAACAAAGTAACTATAATTCAAACATTTGTTGTCTTGAAATACTTTCACTATGGACCAGTTAAAAAATTTGTCCTCTAGTAAAGGGGTTAACCCGTACCACACAAACTTGACTTTTGGTGACCGTGATGAAGAAGGCTCAGGAAAACATCGCTGGAAAATAGAAAAATTTGCTTGTAAGATGCATTTTCTCCTTTTTTTGAGAATGAATTTTACCCTTTCGAAAGACAGATTTCTTGTTTTCATTGTTGTCTGCAAATGCTTTGAATTTAGTCAAGGCTTACATTTTGGCATATGTTAACTCATTATAACAAATATGCAACAGCAGAAAATACTGTTGGTAAATAGCTTTTCAAAGGTCAGGCATTCATTCCCCTCTCACCATAGATCATTGTTTCAACAATGGTGATGTCGGAAGCAGCCAGTGACTTGTGAAGAATATTGTGTTAAGAAACTGCAAGAAAGCACAGATAGGTGCTCTGGCAGCTGCAATGTAAGTAAAATAATGCTGGAAATAGTATTGAAACCCATACAGACAAACATAAACCTGAAAATAGGTTTTAGTGAAAAAATGATTTTTCATTTTAACTCTTTACCACACAATCCTGTCAGAGTTTTAACAACCCTAAACAAGAAGGTTTTTGAAACATTGTTGGGGAAAGGAGAAAATGCTGGTAACCAGCATTTTCTCCTATTCCCAAAATGTTTTCTACCCTATCAAAGACAAAAATCATCATTTGAGCTACACTTATTTGTCGTCTGCAAATGCTTTCAAATTGGTTTAGTCCAAAATTTTGTTGTGTGTTAAAGAGTTAAACTCGATTAATCTTTAGCTTGTTTGACCAAGATTTGTGATTTTATCTTACAGGCTCAATATATGGTGCAATACAGCTATTTACCAGCCCAATTATAGTGAGTAGTGATTTACAGTAGTAAGTGGATTTATTCTAGCCATGGAAAGGGTTAGTACTTTGTCAAATGTTAAAGAAAGTCAAAGCACTTGTAGGCTGCAATCAAGTGTGGTTCATATGATAGAAGTTATCTTTGAAAGCACAGAAAATATTACCAGTATTTTCTCCTTTTCCCACTATGTGTCAAAAGCATTCTCTTTGAGGGTATTTAACTCTTTACCAAACGACAGAATTTTAGACTAGTCCAAATTGGAAGCATTTGCAGACGACAAAATTAGTGTAACTGAAAAATTGAAATTTGTTTTGGGAAGGGAAGAAAACATTGTGGGAAAAGGAGAAAATGCTGGTTACCAGCATTTTCTCCTTTTCCCTCAATGTTTTCAAAAGCCTTTTTCATCAGGGTCGTTAAAACTCAGGATTATGTCGTAAAGGGTGAACTCCGTACCAGGTAACAATATTTTAAACTCATGCAAGTTGTAACATTTTGCAGATGTCAATTCAGGTTTGGGACAAATGAAGGGAAAGTTTAGAAAACACTGTGCGAAAAGGAGAAAAATGCTGGTAACTTTTTGCTGTTCTGGATGTCAAAGGACCAGTGTGTCTCATGATTTAGTCTGTTGTTATACAAATTGGATTTTATGGATTCCCTAATTATTTGGCGACTTGCTTTGTATCATGTGTCACAAAGTTGCATTATGCTGCTTTTTGCCAGACCATGTTTGAATATATTAATAGGTATAAAGAACTTAATTATATACCAGTAAATTGTCCGGCTCCAATACAAACGTCTCGGTTGGATGAAATAACACACACAGCAAGAAAAAAATCTCTATCTACACACTGTGAAATACGGTCCCAAATATGGTATGGTGACGTATCTCGTGCATGGTCTAAGCATGCATTGGTTTGCGATTTGATTGGTAAAAATGTTATGCTGTAATATTAATCTGCCATTCCCAAAAACATAGTTACTACCATCCACACTATTAATTGTCTCATTTTGTGTGCCATTATCGAATAAAATGTCAATAATTGCAAAATGTTGTTGAAAGTTGTAGGTATATGATAAAAGGAATACTATGTTGTAGTAAGTTTCCTGGTGCTTGTATTTACTTCTTGCTGCGTAGAAAAATTTTGACAACGGGGGCAAGATGGACAGTCGAGCGCAATATCAAATTTTCTCATGCTGATCAAATTAAATACAAGCACCTGGAAAGTTACAACATAATATTCCGTGTTTATCTTGCAATTATTACAGGGAAGCTGGAGTGATATAAAAGGAAGACAGTTTACACTGATGGTTTGTCTGTTCATGGCTGGTTTTGGATATTCCATATTTTCCATCTCCAAAACTGTGACCTTGATGTTTGTTGCTAGGATACCCCTAGGTAAGATGAGTACCAATGGCTCAATCAATGAACACTTTACCTAACAATCCCGACTTTTAATGACTTTGAGGAAGATGTTTGAAAACATAGTTAGAAAAGCTGGTAACCAGCATTTTCTCCTTATCCCACAATGTTTTCTGTCCTATCAGAAGCAATTGTCATTTTTTCGGCAACATTTAGTTTTGTCTTATTCAAATGCTTTTGATTTGGTTTAACCCTTTACCAAACAACAGAATTTTAGACCTGTCCAAATTGAAAGCACTTGTTGTCAAAAGCTTCTTTTCCAATGGTCATTCATACTAGGAGTTGCTTGATAAAGGCTAAATTTAACAAGAAGAAAGAAAGGCTCTTGATGTAAGGAAATCAGTCTGTGATTTGTAATGAATTGAATCTTTTAACAAGCCACAAAATTTTAGACCCAAGGATAGAATTTGCTGACAACAAATCAGATGTGGCTAAACCCTTTACCACACAATGCTGACTTTTAACGACCCTGAGAAGAAGGCCTTTGAAAACATTGTGGGAAAAGCAAAATAATGCTGGTAAGCAGCATTTTCTCCTTTTCCCACAATGTTTTCTACCCTTTGAAAGACAACTTTTATGTTTTGAGTAAAATTTATTTTGTCGTCTGCAAATGCTTTCAATTTGGACAAGGCTAAAATTTTGTCGTCTGGTAAAGGGTTAAATGATAGGATTTTTCTTTTGAAAAGAAGAAAGCACTTTGGTACAATAAGAAAATGCTGGTTGCCAGCATCTTCTCCTTTTCTCACAATATTGTTTTCTCTTCTTCCCTCCATGTTTTCAAAAGCCGTCTTTCCTAGGGTTGTTTATATACAGGATTCTGTGGTAAGGGGATAAAGCACTTTACTTAAAAGTTCTAGTTTTGTTTCCCAGGTATTTTCAAGCACAGTCAAAGTATAAGTAAAGCATATCTCACAGAAATATCTGACAAGGGGGACCATGCAACGGTTTTGGGAAATTTCAATGCAGCGTCGAATTTGGGATTCATACTTGGACCAGCAGTTGCTGGGAACATTGCTGAACTTCCACATGGCTTTTATCTGGTGGCCTTGTTAACTGCATTTATTTTCTTTTTAAATGGGAGTAAGTGTGTTTTCTTTTTCTTTAACTCTTTACAAAAGGACAAAATTTTAGACTTCGAGACTGCTTGACTGTTGCTTTGAACTTGTTGCCTACCCACCCACCGCAATATTTTGACATAGGTCCGTCAGACTTAAATCTGTTCTCAAACATGAAGAAGCATTTAGCTGTGAAGCATTTTTTAACAGGATGATGACATCATATCCGCTGTAACTGACTTTTTTGATGACCAAGACGAAACCTTCTGCAAAGCAGAAATCCAACCTCTGCAGCACTGAAGTGTATGGACCGAAAGGGGTACTATGTTGAAAAATAAAGAGCAAAACATTCCTTCCAGTTTTTTGTATGACCCTCATAGTCCAAATTCAAAGCATTTGTAGACGAAAAAATAAAAGTTGGGATTGTGTGATAAAGGGTTATTTAGAAATTCTTCGGCAGTTGACAGATTCATAGATCTAATTATCCATATTACAGGCTATTAGAGACAACAAAACAAATGTGGCTTAACTCTTTACCAAACAGCAAAGTATTAGACTTGTCCACATAAAAGGTATTTTCAGACTACACATTAATTGTGGCTTAAATGATTTCTATCTTTATAATGGTGGAAAACATTGTGAGAAAATGAGAAAATGCTGGTTACCAGCATTTTCTTCTTTGCCCACAATGTTTTCAAAAGGCTTTTTCCTAGGGGTCATTACAAATCTGGAACATGTGGTAAAGGCATGCATTAAACCCCCTGTTCACAGAGCATGGCTCTAATGGTTTTGCCAACCAGAAATTGTGCTACTTTGATATTTAGAAAATATCGTAAGAATTGGAGTAAAGATGCGGTTAAGAATTGTGGTGTCTGTGATTTTGAGGTAGAGTGTCGGCCTCTTAACCAAAAGGTCCACAGTTCGAGACCTGGGAACGGGTGTCAACTTTGGGGTTTTTCATTGGCCCACACAGTTGGCGCGAGTCTGCTGTAGTTCTTAGGAAGCAGAATCGAGAGAGATTAGTATAAGTTGTAAGAACTTGTTTCTCAATCGATGTAAAATAAAATTTATGTTTAAACTAAGAATGGTTGATAAATTTGGTTTAGGAACAGAAAACCAGTTGCAAAGAACACAGAATCATTCTGTTCTCTGATTTCAGGTGTAATCTGGTTATTCCAGTCAAAGACAGGTGTTAAAGCTACAAAAGATACAGCTACTCCAGAAAAGTACAAAACAACAGAGACAGAGTTTAGTATAACAAATTTTCTGGCAGAAATGAGAGAAATTGACTGGGAAGATATGTGGGACCTGTATCTTATAAAATTTATTTTAGGAATTTCTGTGATATTATACTGGAGCAATTTTTCCCTCATGTTGATACAAAAGTTTGACACTTCACATGCGACAAATGGCTATATAATATCGTTTAAGTCAACTATTGCAGCTCTCTTTGGATTCATCACCGGAAGAATTGCAAAACTGTATTCCAATAATGCCAGATTAATGTTACATCTTGCCTTTATGCAAAGTGTAACCTTTCTTTATTTGGCTTTTTCAACATCACTCTGGATATTTTTAATTGGTTTAGTACCACTTGCTGTCATCACTACAGTTGCTAGGGTCGCAAGTACGAGTCTCTCGATGGAAAGAAATAAAGGGCAAGATATTGGACTGTTGCTAGGATTCCAGCAAAGCTGTATGTCGATTGCCAGAATGTTAGCTCCACTAGTGGCTGGTGTTGCCATGGAAATTGGCCCTTCTGCCCCTGGAATCCTTGCTGCAGGGTTATCAATCCTCAGTGTGTTGGTAATGCTAGTTAGGCCACAAGATCCACGGGAACGGCAGAAAAAATATCTGTGAAATCTGCATGCAAAAGTGTTGTAAAACCCTTAAATATACATTCCTGCATTTTTAACAGACCTGGTGGAGAGAGCTTTTGAAAACATTGTTGGAAAAAGGAGAAAATGCTGTTTAGCATTTTCTCCTTTTCCCACAATGTTTTTTACCCTATCAAAGACAGATTCCATAATTCTAGCCTCATTAATTTGTTGTCAGAAAATGTTCCTAATTTGGACAAGTCGAAAATTTTGGCCTTTGGGTAAACACTTTATTTTTCAACAGACCGCAGATTTTTAGATAAATCCATATGAACCCTTTACCACACAATGACGACTTTTAACACCTCTGATAGAGAAGGCTTTTGAAAACATTGTGAGAAAAGGTGAAAATGCTGGTTACCAGCATTTTCTCCTTTTCCCACAATGTTTTCTACCCTATCAAAGAAAAATCATTTCATATGAGCCACATTGAAACTGTCATCTGCAAATGCTTTCAATTCGGACAAGTCTAAAATTTGTCGTGTGGTAAAGGGTTAAATGAGCTGTGCTCTAGCAAGAAGGGGTTTAATGCATCTCTGTGATGTAATTTATATAAAGGAAGTCATGACATAAGTATGATCTGTGAAATCCATTTTGTCTAACAACAAACTGAATTACGAGGTTGAATGGTCCATGGACATGCAGAAAAGATACCAAAAGCAAAAAGTTTTGACTCAGGTCAGCTCCTAACCCTGACCTTATATTAAATACTTTTTTGCAGATGCATTTAACCCTTTACCACACAATGACGACTTTTAACACCCCTGATAGAGAAGGCTTTTAAAAACATTGTGGGAAAAGGAGAAAATGCTGGTTACCAGCATTTTCTCCTTTTCCCACAATGTTTTCTATCCTATCAAAGAAAAATCATTTCATATGAGCCACATTGAAACTGTCATTTGCAAATGCTTTCAATTCGGACAGGTCTAAAATTTGTCGTGTGGTAAAGGGTTAACCTGTTGTCACAGAGCATGGCTCAAATTCATTTGCAGGCTATAAATATGGCTTACATTTTTAATTGAAGGATAGAAAACATTTTGGTAAAAGGAGAAAGTGTTGGTTATTGGCATTTTCTATTTTTTTCACAATCATTTTGAAAGCTATCCCATGAATGCACAAATTTTATTTTTTATATTAGTAATTATTATACTATTTTATTACCCTTTTCTACAACATTGTAGGAAAAAAAATATCGCTTGTAACAAGTAGATGCTACTTTTGTGATGATGTTTATCATATTGCTGAACAATAGGATCCTTTATTTTTCAGACTGTGAAAATGTATTTTTCAAAAAAAAATTACGCAGGTTATCAACACATTCTCTGCTTTCTCAATCTACACACTGTAAAATTATAGAGATTTTGATAGCAGCTTAAGTTCTACAGATTTGTTATTTTATAATTTATTTATTGTTTTGTTAAGTTTTTCATAGCTGTGCTGTTTTGAAGAAAACTTTCAGGTAATGTCATAGCTCTGGTGTCCTCTTCATCCTGCAAAAAATTTTGACATTGTATAGTATCTCTGTTATTTCTAAAGATATTTATTTTTGTTAGTTGTTCACTTTCAAAAGGGGAACCCATACAAGAGGGGCAGGTAACCATCAAAACATTTTTCATACAGCTATGGCCCTTTTTTGACTTGGAATTTTCACTAAAAGCAGCTGTAGCCATGCATTGGCAGTGCATCGTCTTCATCCTGCAAAAATTTTGACATTGTATAATATCTCTGTTATTTCTAAAGATATTTATTTTTGTTAATTGTTCACTTTCAAAAGGTGAACCCATACAAGAGGGGCAGGTAACCATCAAAACATTTTTCATACAGCTACGGCCCTTTTTCGACTTAGAATTTTCACTGAAAGCAATTGCAGCCGAGCATTGGCACCAACACACCAGTGCTCTTGTTTAGTTATGTGTTATTTGTTGAAGTTTTAATGTCATGCATTGTGATGGTATATACTGGTACTTTACAAGGGTCCGTATCCACCAACCATTCTTGACAACGTTCTTAGTCTTATTCTCCAAAATTTTCTAAGTTTGAAAGTAAGACAACTTCTGATTGGCTAAACCATTTGGTTTAGCCAATCAGAAGTTGTGTTACTTTCAAATTTTGATAACCTTGAAGAATAAGACAGAGAATATTCTTAAGAATGGTTGGTGGATATGAACCCAGGATTGTCTTATCCTTTACCACATAATCAAGAGTTTTAATGACCCTGAGATATTAGGCTTTTGAAAACATTGTTTAAAAAGAAGACAATGCTGGTAACCCTTTTTTTTTATGCTCAATTGAGCACGAAGTGCTCAATGTGAGCTTTTGTGATAGTGCTGTGTGCATCATTCATCGTTATTCGTCCAGGCATCAACTTTACCTTAAGTGCACTCTAGAGGCAACATTTTTGGTCAGTTACTCTTGAAAACTTGGTCAGAATGTTTGTCTTGATGATATCTAGGACAAGATTGAAATTGGATCATGCCGATCAAAAAAACAGTAGGTCACAGGGTTAAATCTTAGAAAAACCTTGTGTGCACTCTACAGGCCACATTTTCAGCCCGATACTCTTGAAACTTGGTCAGGATCGAACAAGGTTGAAAATGGATCATGTGGGATCAAAAAGTATGTCACAGGGCTAAATCCTAGAAAAATCATGTCTGCACTTTAGTGGCCACATTTTCAGCCTGATACTCTTGAAACTTGGTCAGAATGTTCGTCATGATGTTATCTCAGACAATTTGAAATTGGGTCACGCCGGGTAAAAAGTAGGCCACAGGGCTAAATCTTAGAAAAAGCTTGTGTGTTTTCTAGAGGCAACATTTCAGCCCAAAACTCTTGAAACTTGCTCAGGATGTTTGTCTTGATATAATCTTGGACAGGAATGAAAGTGGGTCATGTGGGATCAAAAAGTAAGTCACAGGGTGAAATCTTAGGAAAACCTTGTGTGCACCCTCGAGGCCACATTTTCGGCCCAATAACCTTGAACATGGTCAGAATTTTGTCTTGATGATATCTTGGACAAGTTCGAAATTGGGTCACCCCGAGTCAAATAGTAGGTCACAGGGCTAAATATTAGAAAAAGCTTGTGTATTTTCTATAGGTCACATTATCAGCCCAATACTCTTGAAACTTGGTCAGAATATTTGTCCTGATGATGTCCGGGACAGGTGTGAAATCAGGTCAAAAAGTAGGTCACTGGGCCAAATCTGAGGAAAACCTTGTTTGCACTCTAGAGGCCACATTTCTAGCCTGATTATCAGCTTGCTCGGCAAAAAAACTTCGCCATAAAAAATTCCCGACCTGGATATATTCATGAAGTATTGGCTATCTAAGACAAAGGGTGACGCCAGTTATCCTTTATCAACTTTGTAAATTTAGACAAGACAGCAGAGTGTTATGATCCATATCTGTTACTAACTCGCTAAATCCACCTCTTTATCCCACGAAAGCCTGTCTTTTTTTCCACAGGTAAAGCGTCTGCTTATTTGTTTAAATGACGTCAGACGATCAGTACTGATTCTCAGTACATGAATAGTCGTAAAGTAAAGCAGAATTACCTCTTCTTACTGCTGGAGATATTCTTTACAAATATTTTTCAATAAATTACAATGATGGATGGTAAACCAAAGGATTAAAAAATCTTGAAAACAATCATTTGCCTTCCTCACATGGGCAGCTCAAGCAAAATCTGCAGTGCAGTGTTCTATTTATAGCATTCTATTTTTAGAATACACTACACCTTTTCCTTCCTATCAGCTGTTTTATTGACTATATATAGGTTACATCTCTGTAAACTTGTTAAGTTTAATTCTTTTAAATTTTACCAAGTCCTAGTTATGTTTTTGAATCAAGATTGTGGTTGGTCCTCATTACAGCCGTGAAGAAGTTTTTTTTTTTTTCTTTTCACATCACTCTGGACATTATTTGTAATCTGATGAGAAATGTCAGGGTTTGAAGTAATGTGTGACTCTGCATTAATGGGGTCATAAATTACAAGGCAATCAAAACCCAATGGTCAGATAATGTTCTTTTGAGTCAACAAGTAGATAAAAGTCCTTCTTATTTTTTTCTTTGATAAGCAAATCATATCCAAAAGTGATAGTAAGATTCAACTGTTTTTCACTCAATGCAGGCATACAGAAATTCTTTCATCACATACTATAATTTCTCCTGTAAAGTTCATGGAAGAAATACTGTCTACTTGCAGCACAAGTCTGCTTCTAGATTCAAACGGAATTCAACTACATTGCGTTTTTACCATGGGGTTTTTTTTTTTTGTATGTTTTATCAACCCACACAATGCCAACTTTTTAACAACCTCAATAAAGGAGACTTATGAAAACGTTGTGAGAAAAGAAAAAAATGCTGGTAACCAGCATTTTCTCCTTTTCAAATAATGTTTTCTATCCTATCACAGACAATCTTCCACTATTTTGGCAACATTTAAAATTGATGTCTGTATATGCTTTGGGTTTGGATGTGTCTAAAATTGTGTCATGTGCTAAAGGATTTTATCACATAAAACCTCCTCCGGCACTGTATTAAACCCATGACTTATTTTTGATAATACACTAGTGTATTATCGTTTTTTGGGTCCAGGTTCTGATCAGTTTTCAGTCACGAGCGCGTGAAGCGAGAGAAACCAACCACAGTTTGTGCGGGAATTTGTACTGTTACGCCGTTTCGGGGGAAAAATGATGTCACTGTTGCTAAGACGTATATCGTGATAAGTTTTTGATTTTCATGTTTGATAAAAACTAAGAAATGCAGCGAAAATCTCTTAAAATCAATTTTATTTTGGAAATAGGTGGACTTAACCCCTCTATAAACTATTTCACTCTTCTTTTGGTGTAAATGTCACAGAACTATCTGGTTGTATATGTACACATTTGAAACCAAACTACAACATAAACATGTAGTGATGAACGGTATAGAGGCTGAAGGTGATGATGCAGGATATTTTTCTGTCTGTCATTCGTTTTATGTGATAAATAGAATCTCACATTCGTGTTTATGTATTATCATTTTTATCAAACTCGTTGACTAAAATGTATTTGACGCTCGCCAAGGCTTGCGTCATACAATTTTAGTCAACTCGTTTGATAAATATGATAATACATAAACACTCATGTAAGATCCTCTATAAATCCCCATCATGTAATTTTCATCATTCATGTTTCCATATTTGTACAAATGAATTAAAATTGAAAAAAAAAAAAGCCTTGTTCTCTGTGTTAGATACCTGAACGGAATAAAGGGGGATAAATGGTGGTAAAAAGGAAAGTAGCGAAAAAGTAGAAAAAAATGGCTCATAAATTAAGAAAAGTGGCGAAAGAAATGGTAATAAATTAGGAAAAGTGGCGAAAAAAATGGCTCATAAATAAAAAAAGTGGCGAAAAGTTTTTTTAAATTGGCGAAAATAGTGGCGAAAGAAAAAAAAAGCCAGAGCAGGCCCTGCGGATACACATAAAACTTGGTCAGAATGTTTATCTTGATGATATCTCGTACAAGTTCGGAATTGGATCATATTGGGCCAAAAAGTAGGTCTCTGGACTAGATCTAAGAAAACCTTGTGTGCAGTCTAAAGGCCACATTTTTCAGCCTGATACTTACGAAACTAGGTCAGAAAGGTTGTCTTTTTGAAATCTCAGATTAGTTTGAAATTGGGTCACAACAGATCAAAAAGTAGGTCACTGGGCCAAATCTTAGGAAAACCTTGTGTGCAGTCTAGAGACGAAATTTTCAGTCTGATACTCATGAAGCATTATCAGAATGTTTGTCTTGATGATGTCTTTAACGAGTTCAAAACAAGGTCAAGTTGATCATAAAGTAGGTCACTTATGTCTTGCATTTTACATCATTAAAATCAGGATTTCTTCAGCTTTATAAACCAAAGATGACTTTACTCAGGTGAGCGCCAATGGCCCTCCTGTTTTCTTTTATCTTGAAGAGATTGGTTACTGATGTATACATTCAATTTTGTTAACACAAAACACAAATTTTATTGATACAAATATCATTTGTATAAATATTTTATTTTTATATAATTTTTTGGATAACAAGCTATTAAAATGCTGGATGGCATGCATCATAATTATAGACAATGTTTGTTTCTTTCGATATGTCATATAAAGGTATACTATTCTAAGTTTGCTAAGCACCAAGAATATTTAAGTACACACAACATAGTTTATATCATTATATCATTGTTGCAATATTGATATGATTTTATTTTAAACATTTCAAATTGTTAGTTATTTCTTTAATGATGTAAACAAGAAAGTTCATGATTTTACTGTGATTTGCAGAGTTTTTTAACTCCTAGATTTTAAGTAAGAGTATCATTTAAAAAAAAATTTTTTTTTGAAATTTACTGGAAAAGTTTGACAGTGCTGATACAGAGAATGTACCATGTACAAACCCATTTCTTTTAACCCTTTCCAAAATGACTAATTTGAATTTTGTCAAAATTTAAAACATCTTCAGACAACAATTTTGAAATTTGGTATAGATGAGCTGAAGTTTCCTAATAGGCCAGCGGGCTTATGTCATTGCCCGTTGTCCATCGTGTGTCCGTCCGTCCGTGCGTTAACTTTTATTTTAAACATCTTCTTCTCTGAAACTACCCATCCAATTTTGATGAAACTTAACAGAAATGATCCTGCCATGGTCCTCTTCAGAATTTCTTGAAAGAATTTGATTCCTTCAAAAACTCTGGTTGCCATGGCAACAAAACTTAAAAATATTGGAAATCTTTGAAAATCTTCTCGTCTGAAACCATAAGGCCTAGGGCTACCAAATTTGGCATGTAGCTTTGTCTACTGGGCCTCTATCAAGATTCTTCAAATTATAGCCCTTGGGTCAAATTTGACCCCACCCCAGGGGTCACAAGTTTTACATGAGCTTATATACGGAAAACTTTAGAAATCTCCCTGTACCTAGCCATAAGGCCTAGGGCTACCAAATTTGGCATGTAGCTTTGTCTACTGGGCCTCTATCAAGATTCTTCAAATTATAGCCCTTGGGTCAAATTTGACCCCACCCCAGGGGTCACAAGTTTTACATGAGCTTATTTAGGGAAAACTTTAGAAATCTCCCTGTACCTAGCCATAAGGCCTAGGGCTACCAAATTTTGCATGTGGCTTTATCTAGTGGGCCTCTACCAAGAGTGTGTAAATTATAGCCCTGGGGTCAAAATTGGCCCTGCCCCGGGGGTCACAAGTTTTACATGGGCATATATAGAGAAAACTTAAGAAATCTCCCTGTACTTATTCATAAAGCGTACGGCTACCAAATTTCGCATGTAGCTATATCTAGAGGGCCTTCACCAACAGTGCGTAAATTATAGCCCTAGGGTGGAATTTGATTCATCCCGAGGGGTCAGAATTTTTACATGGACTTATATAGTGAAATCTTCTTGTTACTAACCATATGAACTAGGGCTACCAATTTTAGTCCTGTCTCAGGGGTCTTATGTTCAAAACCAATTGGCCAAGTATTGTAATGTTTGGCATGTAGGGATTTTACGTATTAAGCCAGTTGAGCGATACAGGGCCATCATGGCCCTCTTGTTCCTTTTCTCACAATGTTTCCTGTCATTTTAAGAAAGACATCATTACTAAATCAACATTCAATTTGTCGTGGAGACTACAAAATTAATGCTTTCAATACAGACATTGTTTTGTTGTTTGGTAAAGAGTTAAGCTTTTTCTCAGCTATCTTGAGACCACATCTTCAGTCAAATACTAATGAAACTTGGTCAGAATGTTTTTTTTTTTAATCATACATTGTTATCTCGGACAAGTTTGTAATTTGGTCGTGTTGAGTCAAAAAGTAGGTCACCAGGTCAAATTTTTAATGAAGCAGGCAATAACCTTTTTTAAAAAAGTAGGTCACCACGTCAAATCTTAGAAAATTGTTGTGAGCACCCTAGAGGCCACATCTTCAGCCCTTAACTCGCTAAACTTGGTCAGATTGTTTGTTTAATTGAAGTCTAGGATATGTTTGAAATTGGGTCACTTCGGGTCAAAAAGTAGGTCACTGAATTAAATGTAAGTAAAACTTCATGTGCACTCTCAAAGGCCTCATCTTGAGCCCATCTCGTGAAACTTGGTCAGTGTTTGTCTTGATTAAATCTAGGACAAGTTTTGAATTGGGTAACTTATGTAAAAAAAGTAGGTCATAGAGCTTAATCTTAAAGTAACCTTGTGTGCACTCTAGAGGCAACACCTTCAGCCCTTTACCCATGAACCTTGATCAGAATATTTGTTTCAATGAGGTAAAGGACAAGTTGGGCCTTTCCTGGTCAAAAGTAGGTCAGTGGGCCAAATCTTACTACAACCTTATTTACACTTTTATGAGCTTATGCAATTTATGTTTTGGCAAATATTCAACACACACATACATCTCGCATACAAAACAGAAAAACAGCCATGCTGTCTACAAACAGATGTTCTCAAATTTTACACGGCAACAATTTTTTTTATTTCATAATTATTTCCTCTTCTGATATCTGTTTGTACCTGTCTTCATCTTGATAGACATCCATACTTGTTTCTTGTTGATCAGCCATCTTTAGTCTGCAATAGATTTGGACCATTTAATTAATTGATTTGATTAAGCTGAACTTTGACGCATTGTGGGAAAAAAAGAGACAATGCTAGTTTCTAGCATTCTTTTGCTCCATTGTTTTTGGCTCATATGGGTCAAGGTGAACTTTGTTCGAAAATCACTTCCTTGCTCCAACTATCTTGGTGATCTTTACCTGAAATATTTATAGCTCTAGCTACTGTGCAACTCAAACTTCATTTTGGTTGTCTGTCCTTTGTAGCGAATTTGTGAAGCAAATCGGCTTACTGTGATTGAACTGGCCGGAGCCAAATACATCATGCATAGTGACGCATGCATGCTCACTTTCAGTTTTAAATAGCTGGTTTTACTATTTTATTTGTTTGGTTTGTTAAGTGTTAATCATACATAAGACTTTTTTTTTTCAGTTGAACTGTATGTTATTTATACATGTATAAGTAAATATTTTGAATTTGATATTCTGTATTAATTCTTTTACTTAGGTACTTGTCTATCCCTTAACTTTTTACCAAATAATTCAGTGTAATTACGATCCTAAAGAAGACTTTTGAAAATATTGTGGTAAAAGGAGAAAATGCTGGTTATCAGCATTTTCTCCTTTTCCTACAATGTTTTCAAACCTTTCAAAAACAAATCCCAATTTTTGATCCAAATTTACTTTCTTTGAAATTGCTTTCAAAATTGACCAGTCTGAAATTTTGTTGTCTGATAAAGGGTAAACTAAACAAAATTTTGGACTTGTCCAAAATCAAAGCATTTTTAAATGACAAATTAAATGTGACTCAGGTTGTGAGATTTGTCAATGACAGGGAAGAAAACGTGGACATTCAAAAGCCCTCTCTGTCAGGGTGGTTAAATACTTGGGATTGTATGGCAAAAGGTTGATTCCTTTGCTTTGGTACCCCAGGCACTTGTTTTTTCTTTACCACAGGCCTTTTAAACTCCATTGATCTATCATTTAATAACACCCAAATTTTTATTGGTCAGTCAGCAAACACTGTTACTAAAACTACCACATTTTTATATCTGTTATTATATTCGGAATAAAGGCGATGCACCATTATGCTATTTCTGGCATGAAGTTCTCAAGTTGTGTTTTTGTGATCGTTCTGTGTCAATCATCCTTCGTGCCTAATGCGATCGTCAACATTTACCTTGTGTGTACTCCAGAGGCCACATTTTTAGTGTAATTCTCTTGAAACTTGATCAGAATGTTTGTCTTGATATTATCTTGGACAAGTTCCAAATTGGGTCACGTCAAGTCAAAAGGTAGGTCACAGGACCAAATCTGAGAAAACCTTGTGTGCACTCTAGAGGCCACATTTTAAGCCCAATACTCATGAAACTAGGTCAGAGTGTTTGTCTTGATAATATCTCAGACAACTTTGACATGGGTCATGTTGGGTCGAAAAGTAGGTCACAGGGCCAAATCTTAGAAAAACCTTGTGTGCACTCTAGAAACACATTTTATGTTTGATATTCATGTCTTGATAATTTTAGACAATTTTGACATTAGGTCATGTAGGGTCAAAAAGTAGGTCATTGGGCCAAATCTTACAAAAATCTTGTGTGCACTCTAAAGGCCACATTATATAAGTCTGATACTCTTGAAATTAGGTCAGAATATTTGTCTTGATGATATAATAGAAATTGGGTCACATTTGGTGTAAAAATAGGTCACTGGGCCCAATTTTAGAAAAGCCTTGTGTGCAGCGAAGAGGCCGCATTTTCAGCCTGATACTCGTGACACTTGGTCAGAATGTCTGTCTTGATGATCTCGGTCAAAATTTGAAATTGATTCACATCAGCTCTAAAAGTAGGTCGCCTACACTCATGTGTTTTAGATCATTAAAACCAGGATTTCTTCAGCTTTATTAACCCTTTACCACACGACAAATTTTAGACCTGTCCGAATTGAAAGCATTTGCAGAGGACAATTTCAATGTGGATCATATGAAATGATTTTTCTTTGATAGGGTAGAAAACATTGTGGGAAGAGGAGAAAATGCTGGTTACCAGCATTTTCTCCTTTTCCCACAATGTTTTCAAAAGCCTTCTCTATCAGGGGTGTCAAAAGTCGTCATTGTGTGGTAAAGGGTTAACCCTAGGTATCTTTACTCAGGTGAGTGTTTTAGGGCAAATGGCCCTCTTGTTCGTAATGGTGCTTTAACTTACTCTACAAGACAAGGTTTCCAGATTAATTCATAATTTTGACAGAGGTGTAAAAATTTTCATTTCACTGTGGGAAAGGTAAATTCGTCTGTCTCTGAAGTTTTCGTCTCAACTGTTTACAAAATGACAAAATTTCAGACTTGCTCAAATTGAAGAGTAATTGATAAAGTGTGGCTCAAAGGATGGGATTTTCTCTCAACTGGTAGAAAACATTGTGGGAAAGGGATAAAATGTTGGATATCAGCATTTTATCCTTTTTCCGAAATGTCTTCAAAAGTGTTCTTCCTCAGGGTCATAAACACTCGAGATTGTGACGTAAAGGGTTAAAGTTTAATACTCTCATCAGGAAATCTTTACAAGAGGACAAAATTTTGGACTTGTCTTAACTCTTTACCACACCATGAAATTTTAGACTTGTCCAAATTGAAAGCATTTGCAGAAGACAAATTAGAGGTAGCTCAAATGATGAAATGTGTCCATGAAATGGTAGAAAGCATTGTGGGAAAAGGAGAAAATGCTGGTTACCAGCATTTTCTCCTTTTCCAACAATGTTTTCAAAAGCCTTCTCTTTCAGGGTTGTTAAAACTCAGGATTGTGTGGTAAAGGGTTAATCCAAATCATTTGCAGATGACAGATGCAGCTAGAATGATGGGACTTGTCTCTTGTATGGTAGAAAACATTGTGGGAAAAGGAGAAAATGCTGGTTATCAGCATTTTCTCCTTTTCCCATGATGTTTTCAAAAGCCTTCTTTGTCAGGATTATTAAAATGCTGGATTTTGTAGTACAGAGTTAATCCTTTAGTGCCCTCCTACCAACCAGTTCTGGTGAAACCTATGAAATACCAGACAACAGACGCTAAGTGTCATCCACATGGACAGAATTTGCAAATGTGGCTCAAATAAATCACTGTTTTTATGCTCCCTGAAAAAATTTTTTGGGAAGCATGTAGTTGCCAAGTTGTTGGACAGAGCATGTGACCTTCCATCCCTGTGTCAACAATTTTGTTTCCTGGCTATTTCTCAGCAACTGCAGGATGAATTTCAACAAAACTTCATGGGAACTTTCCAGTAAGTAGGACAAGCTACGTTCTGGTTTAATAATTTTTGTAACAGTAATTGCCCTTTGAATGTTTATCATATACAGACAGATCACATTAAGGACAAGTGCAGTGCACATGAACCATAACTCTGTCATAATTATTTTTATAGTTATTGCCCTTACTTACTTTACATATTGGATTTTTGTGGGGAGCATAACTTCAAAAGTATAAAAGCTATGGCCTTCAAACTCCATAAAAAGATATCTTACATCGCGGAATAGTGCACTGCAAAAGATGTGTAACTTGGTCTTCATTATTTTGGAATTATTGCCCTTAGCTATATTACAATAGGTTTTTATTTGGATTGAAACTATTGACTTCGAATTTCATTGAGAGATAGATCAAACTGGTCACATTTTCTCCTTTTCCAGCAATGTGTTTTAACCTTTCAAAAACAAATCCAATCATTCAGCCACATTTGGTATGTCATCAGCAAATGTTTCGAAACTGGACCAGTATATGGCTTGCAAAACGCGTAAAGAGGCATTCGGACATATGCGTAAAGTGTCGTCTCGCATCAGCCCGCGCAGGCTAATCCAAGACGGCACTTTACGACTGCATTACTTTTTGTGCTACAGTAGACTTGTGCAAAACAGAAAATTACATAAAAATGGAAAGTGTCGTTTCGGATTAGCCTGCGTGGACTGCGCAGGCTGATATAAGACGACACTTTACGCGTGTTGGAGGCCATATAATAATATCATCTGGTAAAAAGTGAAGGTGTTAGATTTGTAACCGTCAACAATGTGGTTGATTCCTGTCCTGTTAGCGCAGCTGGTCTTGCTGGGGTGGTCTTGCTGGGGTGTCCTTGAGCAAGGAACTTCAGGTCAAGTGGGATTCCAACCTGTAACCCCAGATGGCCCTATTATATTGCCAACAGAGCTACTGGCCCCTGCTGACCCCTACTGGTCTTGG
This sequence comes from Hippopus hippopus, assembly GCA_946811185.2. Lineage (NCBI taxonomy): Eukaryota > Metazoa > Mollusca > Bivalvia > Cardiida > Cardiidae > Hippopus > Hippopus hippopus. The sequence goes on along the minus strand of OX328101.1, from coordinate 7,848,665 downwards.
CTTTACTAAGTATGATCATACTTTTAAACCCTTTACCAGATGATAAAATTCTCAGACCCTTAAATTGATGGCTTTTGCAGACGTCAAATCAAATTTGGCTCAACTGATCAAGTTGTCTTTGAAGGGGTAGAAAACATTCTAAGTAAAAAAGAAAATGATGGTTACCAGCATTTTCTCCTTTACCCACAATGTTTCCAAAGACCTTTTTTTCTCTCCAGGAAGTTGAAACATGGGATTGAGTGGTAGAGTTAAAAGTTTGAATGAAGACAAATACACAAAATTGTGTTTTAACTACTTAGGAGAAAAGGGTTTTTGAGAATATTGTGGGAAAGAGAGAAATAACAGCATTTTCTTCTTTTCCCACGTTTTCTACCCTTTCATCAAAGATCAATTCCAACATTCAAGCAAATTTACTTTGTTGCCTGCAAATTCTCGTGATAACCAGCATTTTCTCCTTTACCCACAAAGTTTTCAAAAAGTCGATAAAAAGGTCATTTTCCACTGAGGAAGTTTAAACATGGGATTGTGTGGTAATGGATTGCAAATGGGAATGAAAACTAAATTCAGACGCAAGTGTAGTCTTTAGAAAAATATCTCTTCAGTATCAACAGAAAATTTTACAGAATTTAAAAAACAAAGGCATATAAATGAAATTACAGGTAAACTAAATAAATTAAGGGATTATCTCATCAAATTACAAAGTAAATGAACCGTGCTCTGGCAAAAGGGGGCTTAATGCATCTCCGTAATCCATCATACCAAGAAAGCCATCACATACTTATGGATCCATAATAGCCACTTTTTTTAACAACCGACTCAATCATGAGGTAGACTGATCCTTTGACATGCAGAAAATCGACCAATAGCGAAAAGTTTCGGCCCAGGTCAGCCTGCGCAGTCCGCGCAGGCTGACCTGGGCCGAAACTTTTCGCAGATGCATTAAGCCCCCTTTTCACAGTGCGCGGCTCAAATGAAAGTAACTTTTTCAATGCACCTCCTGTTGACCACTTTTTCTCTTGCAGCAGAAAACTTAAGAAAACAATGTGGTCAAAGGAAAAATTGCTTTTAAGTTTTTACCAAACAACAGTACTTTGTACAAGTCCAAATCCAAGGCATATGCAGACAACAAATTCAATGTGGCTCAAATGTTTAAAATTATTGTTGAAATGGTAAAAACATTGTGGAAAAGGGGAAACAGAGCTGTTACCAGCATTTACTCCTTTTCCCACAATGTTTTCTATTCTTTTAAAGGAACATCCTACCATTTGACCTGCTTTTAATTTGTCAACAGGAAATTCTTTGCACTTGAACAAGTCCAAAATTTTGTTGTTTGGTATGGAGTTAAAGGCCCAATGATTGCCAAAAAACCAATGCAGGTGTTAAAATGCATTTAGATATTATTCAACTGACTAAAACTGTAGAAAATATTGTGAAGATGACAAGGAGTTATTGTGTAGTAGGCTGAAGGGTTAGTTACTGGAATAAAAATGAATTTTAAAATCAGGCAAAAAGTAAACAAAAGATAGAGACATCTTGCAACTCCTAACATAGGTTTAAAATTAATTTATCTGCCAGCGACTAACACTTGGACCAACCGTACAGTAAAAGATCCTCATCTTCACAATATTTTCCATACTTTTCAATATGATTTAAATTCAAATGCATTATAATGCTGTTTACTTTTGGCAACTACTGTTACTTTAAATCAAGGCATCAACAATATTATTTAGAACTTGGTGTAACAAACAAAAATACACCTTAACGTAAAAGACTTGGCGTACAAAAACTAGAGCTGTCACTGAACGTGACTTAATACCCCCGCCAGCACTTTGACAGAAACAGGCAATTATTTGTACACAGACGGACACACGGACAGACAGGCTGATTCCAGTATACCCCCGACAACATTCGTTTTGCGGGGGTATAAATATGCAGGCAGTAAATTTATAACCTTATAATTTCACTACATAATCATAATCCCTTAAATGCCTTTCACAAACTTGTGAAGTTGCCTTTGCGGCCAGTGTAGATCAAGATGAGACTGCACAAAATGTGCAGTCTGATCTTTGATCTACGCTGTCTGTTTTGCCGAGACATTTGGGATGAGGGCAACCTCAAACTTGATCTCAATAGGATCATATTTCTAGAATGAAAGTGCCTTTTAGTTTATTCTGCACTCTACAAGTTAACAGAAGAAATAAATAATACAGATATCATTCAAAACCAAAGTGACACAAGCAAAGTATACCAACTTAATGCCTGAAGTTCAAAAGTTACAGTGCATACTATCATACCAGGAAAATTTACAAAACATAATCTCTTCTTGAGAAATAAAAATTTTAATTATTATAATCCACACAAGCTTTCGACGGTAAAACCGCCTTCCTCAAGTGTAATCCTGTGATACAATCTATTGTATCATAGGATTACTCTTGAGGAAGGCGGTGGTACCGTCGAAAGCTCAATTGGATTATAATAATTCAAATTTACCAGGATGAAATGACTGCATGGTTCAGAGACCATGCACTAAACATCTCTTGTTATAATTCTAAAAAAAAAATTTACTTTTCCTTTTGGGCATAGGAGCGCCAACCGTTTTTTCCTATTTCACATTTTTTTAAATGACAAATTTTTATATAGGAATTAAAGTATACTTATTATCCGGTTATGCACTCTCCTTCACTTATTACGTTTTTTGTGCATTATAGATTAATTACAGGCAACACTTCTGTGCACACTTGTATTGATTTGTATTGCACCCTTAACTGTTTTTTGGTGACATCTCATTATGTTACGTAACCATATTTTTGCTTTATTATGGGGTTCACATATCGCCTGTTTGCTGCGGAGACCTTGTAACTACAGCTTGAATCCGGCTGCAGTTGTGATGTTTTTGCGGTGAATCTAAGGTATGCTTAATAAAATGTCTTACTCATTTACGCTAAATTGCATGCTTTCTTATGTGTATTTTCACTTTTTTCCGCAGTTTTCTGTGTAACGTAACGTTTATGACGTCCCGTTTGTTTATATCAATTTATTTTATTATGTACTCCTGAAGAAGGTAAATGCCGAAACGTCGTACAGTACATAAACATTAAAATTTTAATACATGTTGTTGTAGTTATTTAACCCTTTATAATTCTAAAACAAAGAGTTGAGTTGGCTGAAAAATTCTGTTTGGACCAATTTAATTGCTGATCCTAAGAAGCATAAATCTCTACAAAGCTGTTATTTTATTTGTGTGCCAAGACAGCTTTAAATTTATAACAAAGACTGAAATACATGTAGAAAATGCAAGGAATCACCAAGTTTTTGTATTTTTACGGTAAAAATTCCCTTTCCACTTAGTTAAATTGATAGCAATTATTACTTAACAAGGGATAAATGCATTTTACTGTAAAATATCTGTTTGCCCCGAAGCCTAGTACCAAGAGACACAGATAATGGTTTTTGATGGTTGGAGGTCTGAATCTCACCGAAGGCAATTTTTTCATTTTACCCAAACTAAAGTTAAACAGTGAGTCACATCCCTATGTTTTCAGCTTAAATCCCCCCCCCCCCAAAAAAAATGGTCTCAAACTATGATTAAATGCCCCTTTAAGACCTAATACAAGAAGAACTTGCGAGCATGACCCCACAGCATGTAGAAGTTCGAGTATATACACAAATGAGTTTGTGCTCTAGGTTTCAAATTCATTTGGGCTTCAGTGTATTCATGTGCTATATCTTACCTCTGTACCACTCAACAAAACATTAGACTCTTCTAAGTTGAAAGCATTTGTTGACAACAAATAATGATATAAGGATAAATGATGATTAATAATCTACCTCGAATAATGAAATTTGTCTTTGAAAGGGAAGAAAACATTGTGGAAAAAGGGAGAAAATGCTGGTTACCAGCGTTTTCTCCTTTTCCCACAAAGTTTTCAAAAGCCTGCTTTTACAGGGTTGTTTAAACTTGGGACTGTGTGGTAAAGGGTTAGGCAGAGATACAGAATAATCAATATGAATATTTAGGTGTTCCAAAAATGGTATCGCGTAAGTTCTTCTTCTGTCTTTTGACAGTGAAATCTCATCTGTACTTACGTAAGTTGATTGATTGATTGATTGAATTGGAATTCAATGCCATTTTAACAGCTTAGGTCATATTGCAGTAGTCAGTGCACCTACGAATGCGTTTCCTGGCTTTCTCACACCAGTACTGACATAACTTTCTCTTCAAGTCACTGACTACATGCATCATAGGTAAGAGGTGAAAAAAGAAAAGGAAAGGAAGTTTGCCACAACCGGGTATCAAACTCACAACCACCAGGTCACAAGTCCAATACGCTGACCACTAAGCTACCCGGGTGGGCCCTAATACGTAAGTATCCACAACAAAGGTTTAGTATTTATAAACATAATGACTTTGAAATTTAAAAATATCTCCCTCCATTTATACACACAAAGGCTTCGATTCATGAATTCTCTGTCACTGGCGAAAATAGTGTCCCAAAGGCTCCTTCCTTATTGAAATTACTGTTCAAAATCGGTGTACTGTGTTTCAGTGGTTGTTCATGCTCTGAGACACGAAGTAGGTCACTGTTAATTCTCGGTGCAGTTTGCTGTGTAGGTTCTCCTTGTTCTGTCACAATCTGACCAACAGGTGATGAAAGACGTCCAGTTATATGCGGGGTTCGATATGGGTTCTCTGCAGTGGTCCCACTTTGAGTGTACAACTGGGATAATGCAGCATCAATATTTAGGTTGGACAACTCTGTTGATTTTCTATGCTGAAATAGAGATATAAAACCATTTACAATGGAACCTGTCCTAGGGATCACCTGAATTAAACAACCAACTGCTTTAAACCTTTACCACACAATCCTGAGTTTGAATATCCTGAGGATTTTGTTTGTAATGGAGTTTAACACTGTTCTAACAGCTTAGGTCATATAATGGCTGTTAGTGAAACTACCCATGTGTTTCCTAGCTTTCATACACCAATACTGACACACCTTTCTTTTAAAGCCACTGTCTACTTTTCTCACATGCATCAGAGGTGAGAGGTGAAAATCGTTGGAAACAAAGTTTGCCTCATTCAGGTATCAAACTTTCAACCTCTAGATCATGAGTCAGATACAATAACCACTGAGCTACCCAGCCTGACACATCTAGAGGAAAAAAGCTTTTTAAAACATTATGGGAAAAAGACAAAATGCTGGTAATCATCATTTTCTCCTTTCATCATGATGTTTTCTACCCTTTCAAAGACAATTTTTTCCCAACATCAGCCACATTTAATTTGTCATGTATTGAATTTTGACAAGTGTAACAGGTAGCCCTTTACCAAACAATCCAAAGATTTAACAACCCTGAGAGAGAAAGCTTTTGAAAACATTTTGGAAAAGCAGTAAAGTTGGTAACCAGCACTTCTCCTTTTTCTACAATGATCAACATGTTTTCTAGCTTTTTGCACCAATCTATAATTTGTTGTCTGCAGATGTTCTGAATTAGGAAGACTGAAGTTTGTAAATTTTGGAAAGTATCAACTCTTTACCAGACGAAAAAATTTGAGAGTTGCCCAAATTGAAAGCATTTTCAGCAGACAAATTGAATGTGGACCAAATGATTGGATTTGTCTCTTAACTCTTTACCAGACGACAAAATTTTGGGCTAGTCTAAATTGAAAGCATTTGCAGACGACAAAATTACTTTGACTCAAACATGGAAATTTCCTTTGAGAAGGGTAGAAAACATTGTGGGAAAAGGAGAAAATGCTGGTTACCAGCATTTTCTCCTTTTCCCACAATGTTTTCAAAAGGTCTCTTTCTCAGGGTCGTTAAAAGTTGGGATTGTGTGGTAAAGGATTAATGATTGCTGTGAGAAAAAGAGAAAATGCTGGTAACCATTTTTGCCTTTTTTCTACAATGTTTTCAAACACCTTCTTTCTCAGGGTTGTAAAAGCCCTGATTGTGCAGTAAAAGGTTAAAAATTTATGAGACAAATAATTTCAACAAATGGAAAAAATTTACCTTTTTGTGATGTTTCTCCTTGTGTTTGCCATGCTTCTTTCTTTTCTTCTGAAAAAAAAGTTATCACAAGATTAAAGGAAAATACGGTAAAATATACAATAAAAGAATATGCTTTGGTAACCAGCACTTTCTCTTTTTCCCTCAATGCTTTCTTTTAAACTTTTAAACCCCAGCTCTTAAACTTTTACCATACAATCCCAATCCTGGAGAAGAATGCCTTGTAAAGGTTGTAACCAACATTTTCTACTCTTCCTGCAATGTTTTCTGTCCTTTCAGAGACCAATTTCATCATCTGAGCTACATTTGATTGGTCATCTGCAAATACTTTCAATCTAGATATGTCCAAAACGTCATGTTTTGGTAAAGAGTTAACTTAAGATACATTAACCCTTTACCACACAATCATATGTTTTAACGACCCAAAGGTAGCAGCCTTTTGAAACATTATGGATAAAGGAAAAAATGCTGGTTACCAGCATTTTCTCCTTTTTCCACAACGTTTTCTACCTTATCAAAGACAGAAATCATCATGTGAGCTACATTTAATTCTAAATTTTTCATGAATTTGGCGAGTCCAAAGTTTTATTGTTTGTTATATAGTTAAACTCTTTTTATAATAGCACCGAATGTATAGAGGATAATCAGCTGGTGGTGTGTGATATTAAAAATCTGTCATTCAAATGGGGCAGTGTTTCTCCCAGAGCGCGTTTCTTGCGTTTTTGACGCAATGATTTCTTAGTTGATGCAATAAAATTCGTCGTGTGCGTCTTTTTTGACACAACCAAAAAACATATCAGTTCAATCAAAACAAAAGTTTATAATGCACACCATGACGTCGAGCTGAAATATTAAGGGGCAAAATAAGGTTCATATGCAGAGAAAGATTTCGTACACCATGATTGTTTAATACTGAGAGTTTACAATACGGCGCCCAGTGTCTGAAACCGATTTTATTGATAATTCATTGATAAATATCTGCAAGTACTGCACAAAAAAGAATTAAAGAACATGAACTGCTACCAACTGGCTTCTGTCTGACACAGTCACACATTTGAAGCTCTTGTTTAGTGATAAATAACTAGGTACGAAATAACTATAGGAAGGTGAGTTGGTTGCCGCACTTTAAACATGCACGATTTGTGTATTTTAGACGCTTTCCAAAACAGAATAGCAGATGAATCAAAAAAGAAAAACAGAAAGGACTTTAAGACTGTTTTGTTGTCCCTTCCAGAAGTAAACAACTCGAAAACGTGAAAAAAATAAAAAAATAACAAATGCAACAAATATCCAGGTCTTGTCAGACTAAGAAAAATAGCTTCGGTTCTGAGTTGGCAGAGTCACAGGGAAAGGTCCTTAAATGTGAATTTAAGTAGCTTTAACCCTTTACCAAACAATGCCTGGTTTTTACGACCCAGAGGAAGAAACCTTCTTAAAACATTATGAGAAAAGGAGAAAATGCTGGTAACCAGCATTTTCTCCTTTTCCCACAATGTTTTCTACCAGATTTAAGGAAGAATTCATTTGAGCTACATTTATTTTGTCGTCTGCAAATGCTATCAATTTGGTTTAGTCCAAATTTTTGTTGTTTGGTAAAGAGTTAAAAAGGCCTTTATAAAGGTGACCCTCAAGATTTTTGTATGACCCCCAAAAATTTGGAATAGGGATCACAAAGGACCCTCAAAAAAAGGAAGCTGGGAGAAACACTGATGTGGTTGAAAAACAAGTCCGAAGGACAAGTCATAAAGTCTCAGGTTTTAACGACAGTGACAAAGACTGCTTTGGAAAACACTAAGGGAGAAGGAGCAAATGCTGGTAACCAGCACTTTCTACTCTTCCCTTCCAAAGGCAATTTTCAGTTTTCGAGCCACTTGTTTTCTGCAAATCCTTTCAATTTGGACCAGTCTAAAATTTTGTTATTTGGTAAAAAGCTAAAACACAGGTTTGTGTGGCAGACTTAAAATGATCCTCCGAGACACAACCCATCAACAACTTCCAATTTCTGTTCAAAAATTTATCATTTGGTAAAGGGCTATTTATTAGCCATATTCTTTCTGAGGATATACTTGACAGACATGTCATTGTGACTGAATTCATTCCTCTTTTACTGGAATACATTGCTTTGACAATTTTCATGTGGGAAAGCAGCCAGTGGCTTGGAATAAATGTTGTGCAAAGTGATGGTAAAAGCAACTTAACACTTTATCACACAATCCCGACTTTTAACGACCCTGAGAAAGAGGCCTTTTGAAAACTTTGAGGGAAAGGGAGAAAATGCTGGTAACCAGCATTTTCTCCTTTTCCCCACAATGTTTTCTACCCTTTCCAAAGCAAATTTCCATTTTTGAGTCAAAATAATTTTGTTGTCTGCAAATGCTTTCAATTTGGACCAGCCTAAAATTTTGTCATCTGGTAAAGAGTTAAGGGAAAGATGGGGAGGTCCACTGACAGCCATGATATAACAGAATTACTGACACCATGTTAACCCTGTACCAGATGACAGAATTTTAGACACTGTATAAAATGTATATATTACCTTATGTCTCTCTTCAAAATCCCCTTCCAGTGATTCCTCTCGCTTTCTCTTCTTGGATTTTTTCTTCTTACTGTGCTTTTTATGATGGTGAACTGTACCTTCGTCATTGGTAGAAGTTGGAACTTCACTCTGTCCTCTTTCCCCTAAATTGTCCTCTCTTACCCTAACAACACCCATCTCTTCCATTGTTACATTATTATGAATTTTCTCCATGCTTTCGGTGTTATTCCTTACACTATCTTGAAGTGTCTCACCTCCTACATCATTTATGTGTACATTTGTATAATCATTTTGTTTGTTTAAACCTGAGCTACGATCCTCATATTGCTCACTGTCTTTTTCTGCAATCCTTATACTAGCATGAGCTTTTCCTTGTTCATGAACAATTTCTGTAACAGTTTCAATACTATCCTCCGTATTGCCAGTGTTTCTCTGTATTATATCTAAAGCATCTTTCTCACTGACACTACAATTATCATTAACCCCATCTTTAATATCATGAACATTATTTCTACCATGAACAATAGTTCTATCATTAAGACTAGTTCTACCATTAACACTCCTACTATTCTGACTCTTCTCTGACCTCTCAGCTTCAGATTCGGAGTCTTCAGCATTCTTGCTACCAACTCTATCCTCTGTGTTTATATGCTCAATGTGTTCATCATTTATGGCTGTTCTGTTTTCACTACCATACTGACTAGAATCATTTTCATTCATTTCTTTTCCCTCATCTATTTCTGTTCTACTTTCAAATATTGTTTCACTTACATGCTCTTGTGCTTTAAACTCACTTATATCAATCTGAATCTCATTATTTTCTGATGTATCACCCACACCTTCCATTTCTTTCATTAAAAAATCTGTTGCTGAATTTAGTTCCTCAAGATCATTTTCCAGTTCTTTAGGATCATCATTTACTGTCTCCCCAGTCTCAGTGCATACCTCTGTATCCATGACTTGAAGGCTATTGCCAGGATCACATGATTTTTTCTGACAAATTTTGTCTTCACTGTCATTTTTATCTACAAAAATATCTCTAACCTTTTCTTTCACTGTCCTTCTTTCACTTGAAGACAATACTGTGTCATGTTTCTTAGTATCTTTCTTTTCTGATGATAAATCTCTTAACTTTTCTTTTATTGCCTTTGGCTGTTCTTTCTTCTTCGAAGACTTTTTTCTTTCACAGATATCCTTACTTTTTGAGTTTCTGCCCATATCTTTTTCTTTCCTACTTTTACTAGACCCAGCAGCCTTTTTATTTAACTTCCCATCTTTATGTGGCTTGTTTGTACAAGTGGTGCTAGAAGTAACTTTTGTCACCAGATTATTATCTGGATTATTGTCTTGCAGCATTTGCAGTATTCTCTCTACTTTATTCTGAGTACATTCTTTATCTGTTTGTGTTGGAGGGTTTTGTTCACACACAGAGTCAAAAAGTCTCTTTGCAGGGGTTTTATGCCGGACTTTGGATGGCGTTTTAAAGGGGCTATTATTTCTGGATCTCATTTTCTCTGATGGTGTGGCATTCTGGCATGCAGCAATAATATCAAGAGGGTTAGGTCTGCCTGGTGAGGTATAATTGTGAGCATTCATCAAGTCTTTAGTTGGAGTCAAACCAACATGTTCCATCCATGACTCTTTACTTGGCGTTATCTCATCTAGCTGCAGACTTCTCTGCGGACTAGCTTGAGATTTCTTCGGAGTTTTCTCACATGTTTCCTCCGATTTAAATTTCTCTTCATTCTCCTTTGTTTTTGTATGTTTGTCTTTCAACTTAATCTTCTTTACATTATCATTTTCATTTAAACTTCTCTCTTTCTTATTTCTGCTATGACTAGATGTACATTTGGATTTATTACCACTACCTTTAGCATCTTGAAGAGATTCAACAAGTCTATTTTTGACTTTACTTAATGGAAGATCTTCTGATGAGCTCTCACTTACTCCTATTTCTTCTACAAGTGATTTTCTACACTTTGATTTATGTGTAACTTTTTTCTTGAGTGGTGATTCCCCTTTATGTTTATCACTGCTTTCTTTAATACTGCTGACTTTTGTGCCACTTTCTTTTAAGGTTAACTTTTCTTTATTTTTGTATTTATCACACGATATTTCTTTACCTTGCCCTTTTTTTAACTGTAACTCAGTATCTGTACCTTTATTTTCATTCCCCTCAACCCCTAACCTTTGTTGTGTCTCGGTACACTCCTTGTTAGCTTGTAAAGCCAGCATATTTTCAGTATCACTTGCTTTACTCTGTGGCGAGGCATTTTCACTAAAATCTGAATACACATCATCTCCTTCTTCAAAAGCTCGCAAGCGTTTCCTTATCACTCTCATATCTTTGCCACCTATGGGTTTTCTTCTATATATGATCCTTTCGGAGGTGGGAGATTCACCGTTCTTAGAATTTTCTTCAGTATTGTCTACTTTTTCTGCAATGCCTTTATCATTCAGCCTCTCTAGAGTTGCTGGTTTACTAGACCTAGTATGTCTTCTAACAGGTACTGAATCAGGATCTTTGGCAACCAAGTCTGATGTGCCATGGCTTGTCAGAGAAGCAAGTTTGGATTTATTCTCTTTGCTATCACTACAGCTTGAATCACAATTTGTCGGACTTCTAAATGGGTCAGAACAAGGTGTTCTTCGTTTTGGTGTCTTAGCTATAATACTGTTAGTAGTTGAGGTAGAATCTTTGGATGGTGGACTTGCAATTTTAGTTAAAATTGTAATATTACCAGAAGTTATTGATTCAAGTTTGAGCGGTGATGGTGAATCATTTTTGGAAACTGACAGGCTTCCTTTTTCATTAGTACTTACACTGGATGCTGCTGTAGCAACACATTCTGTTTTTGTTGAACCAAAAAGTGGTGGAGGAATAAAATTACTATTGCAAACTTTATCATTTGATATCACATCATTTTCACCAGTTTTAGAGGGTGATGGTTTTGGAAGAATGGGTTTGTACTGAATCCCAAAGTCCAATATTCTGACGTGAAAATTTTTATACTTGTACTGCAATGGCGTAGCAATAAATATCTCTTCTGGCTCAACTCCTGGCTTGCCTGGTGAAGTCTGGTTTTTCCTTTGATTTTTTGATTTATCTACCTTACTATCACCTGCCCGCTTTGGTTTCTTGATACACCCTTTCTTCTTCTCATCTTTGTTATCATCAGCCATATCTTTTGCATTTTTAATAATGTCATTAGTGTTTCCAGATTTAATAGAGTCAACCAAAGCTGCGGTTGCTTGATTCTCACGTGTTATTGATATGCAGTTAGATCCCTCAGTCTCACTATCACTTGCTGACCTGGACTTTCTGTCAAAAGCCCTGCTCGGGCTAGAAATTTCATCAATACAATCCAAAACCGGTATCTTCAGTGTAGAACCGCCAGGTGACAGCATGACAAGCTGCTGATTTTCAAAATCTTGTTCTGTTAATCTGTCCGACTCTATCAACCCTTCCTCAGTGGCTGGTTTAATTTGCTGAGATAAAAGACCTCTAAGCACTTGTAATTGATCTGTAAGCATACATAGACGTGGAGCTTTTGGTAAGTTTATACAAACAGTAACCCTTTACTAGCAATCCTCTGTTTTTACAACTCTGAGAAGGAAGCCCTTACAAAAAGCATCAATGGAAAAGGGGAAAAAAAAAGACTAGTATCCTCTTCACCTCAATTATTGTGCTTATAAGGAGACTGGGGTTCTGTGTATTTCAGAATCCAGCTTTTTATATGATGTCATACACTTTCAAAATTGGACAGACCTTGATTTATCTTTGAATGAAATTTGATCCGATTCTGTTGTTCATATCAACAGCATTTCTCCAGAAATGTTGCCATGCCGACCTTTGTAAATTTTGCATTACTTCTTATATTATCTTGTATGCTATCAAAGGTTACACTTATCAACAAAACAGCTGCAAAATCAATTATTTGTAAAATAATTGTTAATGAGGTTGAACTATTTTAACTGTAAAAATAAAACCTCTTTATTATGTAATATACTCTTTTTCATTCATTCATTACATTTTAGATAGAAAAAAAGACACAAGTTATTGCTTGAAAACATTTTTCTTATTTTGCAGCTGTTTTGCTCATACATGTAAATTTTGCATTGTCATGTAAGTCACTTGACCTGTTCAGACACTGTAACCAAAACATTCCGTAAAAAATCACCTGTTTAAATACTTGTTTGGAACACATTTCATTGCACGATAACTGAGGTATGCACAATAATTGAGATTTGGCAATAATCAGTATTTTCTCCTTGTCTCAAAATGACTGCTACCCTTTCAAAGACAAATCTTATCATGAAACCTTCACAGAGCCTGATTCTTATATAACTATGATATTCACATAATTTCTTGTTTAACTCTTCACATAATCCAAACTTTTAAGGACCCTGAGAAAGAAGCCTTTTGAAAACGTGGGAAAAGAAGAAAATGCTGGTAACCAGCATTTTCTCCTTTTCCCACAATGTTTTCTACCCTTTCCAAAACAAATTTCATTTTCCAGTCACATTTAATATATCGTCTGTAAATGCTTTCAGTCTGGACCCATCTAAAAAATTTGATGTTTGGTAAAGAGTTAACTCTGTAGCAAACAACATTTTACTGGACCAAACTGAAAGCATTAGCAGATGACAAATAAAGTGTTTTCTAAAACATGAAATTTGTCTTTAAAAGGGTAGAAAACATTGTGGGAAAAAGGACAAAATGCTGGTAACCAGCATTTTCTCCTTTTTCCAACAATACTTTCAAAAGGCTTCTCTCTCTGGGTTTTAAAAGTCGGGATCATTTGGTAAAGGGTTAACTCTGTACCAATCAACAAAATTTTAAGACTGGTCCAAATTGAAGGCATTTCCAGACGAAAAAATGTGAACTCAAAAACAGAAATTTACCTCTGAAAGGGTAAAAAACAATGTTGGGAAAAAAGGAATGTTTCAAAGGCCTTTTTTCCTCAAGAATGTTAAAACTTGGGATGGTGTGGTAAAGAGTCAACACTTTACCGAGCAATTATGACTATTAACTCTTTACCAAACGACAAAATTCAGGACTAGTCTAAATTAAAACCATTTGCAGATGACAGATTAAATGTGCCTCAAATTTCGAAAATTGTTTTGAGATGGGCAGAAAACATTGTGGGAAAAGGAGAAAATGCTAGTTACCAGCATTTTCTGCTTTACCCACATCGTTTTCAAAAGGCTTCTTTTTCAGTCATTAAAGGTCAGGATTGTGTGGTAAAGAATTCAGGACCCTGAGGAAGACAGATTTTGAAAACTTTGTAGGAAAGTAGAAAACGCTGGTATTCAGCTTTTTTACCCTTCTAAAAAGAAATTTCAATTTTTGAGTCGAACTAATTTTGTTGACTATGACTACTTTCAAGTTGGACGAATCTAAAATTTTGTTGTTTGATTTGTTTGTATGTATGATGTTTAATGCTGTTTTCAACATTGTTTCAGTAATAATTATAGTAGTGGCCAAGGCTCCGTGCTTTCCTAGAGTTTCTTTTACCAATACAGTTTTTCTTCCCTATACTGGGAATGGGTCTAAGACCATGAAAATTGGCGAAAAAAAATGTGTCGTTTTCTCCAAAATTTGGAATTTTCATGATAAATAAGGCCAATATGACTCAGTCTGTATCATCCAAAATGGACAACAAATCTCGGCCATTAAATAGATAAAATTGTCACTAACCAAGTAGCTTTATATTGGCCCAGTTACAGGTCTTAGGTCTGCCGTATTAACCTTTGGCTACATTTAATGCCATCTTAAAATATTTTCAATTAGGACAATCCTTCAATACTGATGTTTGTCGAAGAGTTGAAAAAAAAAAGACATACATGTATTCATTACTTTTGTGGCAAATCAGTAAAACCTTAAAGTTAAATGCCTTTCATAACTATTTTTTCCTCTACAGCCAGTATAGATCAAGATCAGACAGCACAAAGCATGCAGTCTGATCTTGGAACTCTACAGTCCTGTTGCTTTCACACCATATACAAAAGTATAATAAAACTGATTATTTGTGTCTCATTTCTGAACTAAAAATTGGGTTTGGCACTTTACAGATTATTCTAACATGACACGTGAATTCGGCTCTATGAACACAGTGCAACGAAAGCGTGGTAAAATCTACGTTATTCTATGTAGAGTGACGTCATTCTACATAGAGTGGAATATGATCTTCATCCGCGTTTTTACTCTAAGTATGAACTTGTTTTCCCTTGATTAAGAGTCGGTCATGTTAGAATCGAAATAATCTTCTTTCTATCGTGGTTTATTGTTCAATAAACCACGTTGTGAGTTATGAGGCGCAATAAATAAACCACGAGGGCGATATCGCCCTCGTGGATTATTTATTGTGCCTCATAACTCACAACTGTGGTTTATTGAATGATAAACCACGATAGAAAGAAGATTATTTCTTAAATAATACATGATCAGTGTTCTGTCAAAAGGGGGTTTAATTCATCTGCAAAAGTATTTACCCAGGTCTGCCTGTGCAGGCTACCCCTGGGTCAAAACTTTTTGCTATAGGTAAATTCTGTGCATGTCAAAGGACCGGTGTACCTGATGACTCAGTCGCTCCAAAATTATATGAAAACTTCCTTGCATAGGTGAACGGCGAGCGACAGTGTCTCAAATTATGTATTACACACTGATATACTGAAATGTAAACAACTCGAAATATTTTTTCATTACCTGAGCCAAAGATTGAATGCTGTTTACAAGTCATTTTACTACCAATATTGATATCCATGGTACCAATGGATAGTGGAAACATTATTCTAACAAGAAAATCATATCACAATTTCACATATATTTAGCTTGAAACTGTCAAACAAATTAACTCGTAAGAGATCTGATTGCACTGATTGGCAAATATTTTCAAGACTAAAAAGCATTTAAAATGCAAAAGTATTGTTTTTGTGCAGCATACCCTTCAAGTCCACAAAATTAAAACTATATATGCTCTAAAGTTTGATCATAAATGTGTTTTTCCATTGTACAAACCTTTTTTCCATCTGAAAATTTCAGGCCATCTAAACTTAAATCCATTTTGGTGTTCTATGTGGAT
The DNA here is from genome assembly GCA_946811185.2 of Hippopus hippopus. Lineage (NCBI taxonomy): Eukaryota > Metazoa > Mollusca > Bivalvia > Cardiida > Cardiidae > Hippopus > Hippopus hippopus. The sequence continues at coordinate 7,833,033 of OX328101.1, read as the reverse complement.
TTTGTAACATGTTTTCTCATTGGCTGAGGTCAGACACACCTCCATAGATAACCAATGAAAATATGTGTTTCAAAATAACCAAGATACGCAAAAATGGTGAAATCTGGAACACTAGACAGTTTTCTCGATAGAAAAAAGGTTGATACAGCCTATTTACAGCAAATTGATAAAGGTTTGAGGCTGATATAAGATTGATGGGCCTGAAGTGTTACTTGTCAGATACTAAACAGCTTTTGCGTTAAAAAAGGGTTCATCTTTTAAAGCGAATCTATGCAATTAGATCTCTTCTGAGTTGGTTTGTTTGACAGTTTCAAGCTAGATATTTCTTAGCAACTTGAAATGTCTGCAACTATGATACGATTTTCTTGTAGAATACTGTTTCCGCTATCCATTGGTACTATGGATGTTAATATTGGTAGTAATATGACTTGTAAACGGCGTAAAATCGGTGACTTATGTATTGAAAACACATTACAAGTTGTCTACCTTTCAGCCTATCAGTGTATAATATATATATATAAGCCATGCTCTGACAAAAGGAGGCTTAATGCATCTCCGTGATCCATGGCACCGAGCAAGCCATCACATACTTATGGATCCATAATATTCACTTTCTTTTAAACTACAAACTTTATCATGAGATAGACTGGTCCTTGGGCGTACAGAAAATTGACCAATGGCGAAAAGTTTTGGCCCAGATCAGCCTGCACGGACTGCGCAGGCTGACCTGGGTCAAAACTTTTCGCAGATGCATTAAGCCCCCTTTTCACAGAGCATGGCCCATATGATTTGAAACTTTGTTGCTTGCCATTCACCTATGCTTCCTTGGTATAATAGATCACACAGATGTATTACACCCCATTTTGCCAGAGTGCTGCTCCAATCATTACCTGTGCCATTGTCTGACGTCTTTTTTCTGCTCTTTCCTTTATCACTTCTTGTAGCCCGTTTCCTTTTAGGCTGAGCTTCATTAGAAATTGTGTTTTCTTGGAAGGCGTCTGGTTCGGGTAAACTTATACATCCAATAGTATTAACTATCGTTGATGGCTCTGAATTACTACTACTACTACCATTTTCTCTGTAAATAATAGTGGTTAATCCAGGATTTTCCCGATACTGGTGTGAATTAAAATTCAAAATAGTTGTAACCCCGTTTCCTACTACAACAGAATTGGAGTCATCTGTTCCTTTTTCACCGTCAGCTGGGTCACAGTTTGTGACATTCAAAGTTTTGTCACTATGACACAAGTCTATATTTGGTACGGAGCCTGAATTCGTCACCGTGCCTTCGTCCTGGAATTGTTTATCAGTTATCTTAAGCAAAGTATTACCAGAGTTGATAGTCTTTATAGGGGGCAGCTGAGAGCTTAAAAACAATTGTGTACTCTTGACAGGATGGTGTACTGGTTTAGATGCCTGGGGACTGTAAGGACCATTGTTTTGCGGCAAACTTGGGCTTCCAGAAGGAAGATCTGTAGCTGCAGGTGGGCTACAATTACTGGGTACTGGCTGAGTGGATGAAAATTGGTTTCTCTCATTGATTACATCCCCAGGGTTATGTCTCTGAGAGGGGGGCTCCTGATATAAAACTTGTGTTTCCATGGCAACAGGTCTCCCTGGTATCTCCATAGCAACATTCGACCTTGGCGACAGATAACCAGCTGGAGATGAGCAAGAGTATGGACTGAATGGCTGGGTGGTCACACTAGCTGGACTTGCATTATATTGGCAGTTACCTGTACTATATGTTGATTTACGACTCGGGGTTGAATGAGCCGGACTACTACCAAGTTCATGGCCTCGTAGCAATGCTGTGAACTGACCAACACCATCACCAGCAATGCAATGACTAACCCCATCTCCGGCTGAAAATGGACTTTGACAGACTGACTGAGTGATGTAAGGGCTTGCAGGTTCGCTTGACTGGTGAACAGTCATTTGGTTCTGTGGACGAGACAAATTCTGTGAACCAGTCGAAGAGAATGCTGGTATCCTGTTTTCTCCCATATGCATGGAGTACGCTGGATCAGCTTGGTCACTAGTGCTTTCAGGTAACACAGGGTTAGTGCCATCTCGCTGTTTGTCATTTACTGTGGTTGTTGTGTTTGACCTTGGACCGAACTCTTCTGTGAAATAAACAACATGTTTCTTCATTATCTAGGTATAACCCCTTATCAAACAATCAGTATTTTTAACAACCACTCAAAAAAGAGGCTTTAAAAAACATAGTGAGAAAGGTAGAAAATGCTGGTAACCAGCATTTTCTCCTTTTCCCACAATGTTTTTTATCCTTTAAAATGTACATCCTATCATTTGAGTCATGTAATCATGTCTATTCTAGGATGCGTGATTGCTGAATTCATGCTAATTTTTTTTTGGATCCCTCATACATCCAGACCCAATGTGTGACAGTCCTCCATGAAAAACAAAAAAATCCCCTAAAAAATGAGTAAGTCTTTCCTTGCTGAAAACTCCACTGTTTTGAATAAAACAGCATCATTGCCAAAGGTGTTTGCAACATTTTATGTCCATTAGAGTAACCTCCCTTGACAATGTTATTTCATTAACTTTCATCAAAATGAATTTTATTGCTGTCTTACTCTTATCTATTTTTGAAAAATGGATATAATTTGTAGAGAAGGATACTCCAGAAACTGTCCTTTGAAGGGTAAACAGGTCAGTTAGTTTACTGTATATTCTTGAACAGGAATAAACGTCTGCTTTATGAGCTGTATGTTTTCTACCTGCTCGAAAACAACCTCCTATTTTTTGAAAATCCCCCATATTTTTTAATTGGAGGGGGAAAATCCCCCCCCTCATTTTCAGTTTCTGGAATAGATAGTGTGTAATAATGTTTGCAAATGCTTTCAATGTTAACAACAGGGTTCACAATTCCCACATATTTACTCGCAAAATGCGAGTCAGAAATGGAAAATGTGAGTTGAAATTTAAAGCACTTGATAAAAAATGCGAGTGCAAATTACTGAAGAACAATTACCAAAATGTACTTAATTTCATATGTGAATACAAATAAGGTAATTCTATTTGTTCTGGATAAACATCGGTCATGTCGCACTGAGAATACCCTTTGACTGCTGTTGATCATTTTACATGTCGCCATTGAAGCCTCCGAGTTGTCATTCCTTATCCGAGTTTCGTGAGCCAAGTGCATTCGTCTGCACTCACGGCCAATACAACGATTTTGCATTTTTTATACAGAAAAAATGGTAGGCGAATTCAATCTCTGATTATAAAACAGAAATATTTGTCAATCTTTCATGGAAAGATAATTATTATGCACAAATAACAACGAGAAGCAAGTCTGACGTGGTGGACTCACTAAACCAGTTATCGGACATGCAGATATGTGATACGTCTGTAATTTATTTACAAAATTGTCCACCATTGTAAATTTTGCATGAATTTAACTTGGTTTGAGAACAGATATTCAACTGGAATTGAATTGATAGTTAAATGATCGTTTTAATATTAGTTAACGTTCCTTTTTTGTTTGGCTATTGTCTCCCAATCGAAAAGGTTACGTACGCTATAGAATAGAATTGAACAGTTTGTACTGGCCGTTCATTATTTGCCATTGGTAGGCATGCTGGGTTTCGAAAAGAAAAGAAAAAAAAATGCGAGTCCAATTTTAATTTTGCGAGTGGAACAAAAAGCCACTTGCTAAAATTTGCCAGTGGATAAAAAAATGAAATTCGAACCCTGAACAAGTCAAAAATCTTGTCATTTGGTAAATTCTGGGTGATAGAATTTCAGACTTGTCCAAATCAAGGCCTTTTCAGACAACAAATCAAAAGCAGTTCAAATGATTGGAATTGTCTGAGAAAGTGTTTTAACTTTTTACCACTTAATCTCATGGCTTAACGACCCAGATGCAGACAGCTTTTTAGACACTGCGGGAAACGGATAAAAAATAATGGTAACCAGTATTTTGAACTCTTCCCACAATGTTTTCTACAGTACCAAGACAGGTGCCACCATTTCTATTACATGCATCCTTGCCACACTTTGATTTTTTCTCAATGACATAATAACTATTGCAAAAAGCTGCTAGTAATTAACATATGGCCATATTGATGATCCTGCAGAAAATGAATATGAAAGCATGATGGGATAAATCAGTGTTTGTAAGCAGTATTTTCTCCTTTTCCCAAAATGTTTTCTACTGTTTTGAAGACAGATCTCATCATTTGAGCCACATTTATGGTCGTCAAAAGCTTTCAAGTTGGACCAGCATAAAACTTTATCATCTTGTAAAAAGATGAACTCCAAATCTGTAAAAAGCTTACCATTCATACTTCTTTCTAGTTCTTCCAAATCTCTCTGCAGCTTTTCTGTCTCCTTCACTGCTTTCTGGTTTTCTTTCCGTATATTTTCACTGAAAGACTCTTTATCTAGAACAACAAAAACAACAGAAATCTCCATCATCATAGACTCAAAAATATTCATTTTGATTCTATTTTGTTGGTCAGTTGAATGGGGGTCAAATGACCCCTGCAAGAGAGTATCACTGTTTTCATGGTTTGTATGGTGTTTAGTGCTTTTAGCACTGTTTCTGCTGTCACTGCACCTATCCATGTTTTTCTGGAGTTTCCTTTACCAGTACTTTGCACATTATTCTGCCAAAGCCCCTTGCTGCTTTCCCACATAACCATCGTCGAGACATGTTCAGCCATGAAAGAGGAATGAATCTTGTGGCAATGACCATCACCAACCCTCGAAAAGAAAGTGGCCAAGCTGACGATTTGAACCAGGAACCCTGGTCTCAAGTCCTGTGCATCATTAACTGTGCTTCTGGGCTCAAGGAAATGCTTTAACCCTTTACCACATGACTAAATTATAGACAGATTCAAGATGGAAGTATTTCCAAAGGACATAATAAATGTGGCACAAGAAATGGATTTGTATGTAAAAGAAAACATTGTGGGAAAAGAAGAAAATGCTGGTTACCAGCATTTTCTCCTTCTCCCACCATGTTTTCAAAAGCTTTCTTTCTCAGGGTTGTTAAAACTCAAAATTGTGTGGCAAAGGGTTAACTCTTTACCACACAAAAGATCTAGACTCTTCAAAATTGAAAGCATCTGCAAGAGACAAATTTGAAAAAGATATATGGGTCAAAATTCTTTCACTGGGTAGAAATCAGTATGGTAGAAGGAGAAAATGCTGGTTGACTCTTCTATACGTGTCAAGGCATTAGCAAGGATTTGTTATTTAACAAATTAAAAAAGTCCATGTTACTAGTATGAAAACTATTCCATGTGTACAAACCTGTTCCAAACAGTTTAAACAGACAGTCAAACGCAGGATCACTCATGTCAATATTTTCACTGAGGAACTCTGAGGCATAATTTGTATCCTGTTCAAAGAAAAAAGTACAGGTAGTGTGTAACTCTGTACCTCTCAATCCCATGTTTTAATGTCCCTGAGAAAGAAGCCTTTTGAAAACATTTTGGGATAAGGAGAAAATGCTAGATACCAGCATTTTCTCCTTTTCGCAAACTGTTTTCTATCATTTCAAAGACAAATCCTTTTTGAGCCACATCTAACTTTTGTCATCAATTTTTGCTTCAATTTCAGATTTTGTCATTTAGTACAAAGTTTACCATTTACCACAAGGTCCCAAGTTTTAACGACCCCAAGGAAAAAGCCTTTGAAAACATGATGGGATAAGGAGAAAATCGTGGTTACCAGCATTTTCTCCTTTTTCCAAAATGTTTGCTACCATTTCAAAGACAAAACTACTTGAACCGCATCTATTTTGTCATCTGTAATTGGTTCAAATTTGGAGTTTAAGATTTTGTCACCTGGTAAAGAGTTAGTATCATGGTATATTGTTGCGTGACTTTTGAATCTATTTCCTATTGCATAAAATAAAAAGTGTCCCTATCTCTATGTACGCCTTAACCCTTAGGCTGCTAAGCGCGACTGTAAGACCTTTTGAAGACAGTGTAGATCAAGATCAGACTGCACAGAATGTGCAGTCTGATCTTGGATCTACACTGTCTGATTAGGAGATATTATTCCCCAAACCATAGCTTTGAAAGAGTAATACTTGGTTTTTTACTATCGAAATGAAAATTTCCTTTCAGTTATTTAGCAGGATATGGGTTAATAAGAATTTCAATTAAATTTTCTGTAACCCTTAAGCAGGCCACAAAATTCTAGACTTGCCAATTTTGAAAGAATTTGCAGAGGACATCAAATATGTAGTTCAAAATGATAGGATTTATCTTTGAAAGTGTTAAAAAAAAATGTGGGAGAAAGAGAAAATGCTGTTTAACAGCAACTGAACATGGAATTTCTATTTCTTTCAGAGAAATGACTTAATGTACCTCAAAAAGAAAATTTCTTCACTTGACATATCCTTTGCTCAATATTCTTATTAAATGCAAGTCTTACTTTTGGGTTTTTTTTAACCTCTTTGTTCATTTATCAAACACTCCCAAGTGTTACTCGTCTTACTAAGAACAATTTTGAAAACATTGCGGATAAAGGAGAAAATGCTGATTACAAGCATTTTCTCCTTTTTGCACATTTTCTACCCTTGACAGGACAAATCTTATCTTTTCAGCTACATTTCATGTTATATCGGCAAATGCCAATTTAGACAAATTTAAATTTTCTTGTTTGGTACAGATTTAGATTCAAATTTTCCTATCTTTTGAAGCACTAATACAACTTTAAGTATGAACATGATTTGGAATGAGCAGACAGTTGATTGTTTGATTGTATGGTGGATTATGCTATTTTCAACATTATTTCAGTTATATCATGGCAGCCAGTGCTTTTATGGACTTTCTTTTATCAGAACTCTGCACAATATTCTAAATACAAGCCACTGGCTGCTTTCCAACATAACTATCGTCGAAACAATAGTAAGCGGTGAGAGAGGAATGAATCCTGTCACAATGACTATCATCAATTCTTGGAAAGAAATTGGCTGAAGGCAAAGATCCAAACAGCGAGCCCCTCAAGGATGTAAAATTATTTTTTCATGTACTCGCCCGGCAGGGCAAGTAGGTGTTGAAGGTTACTCACCTGGCAGAGTTTTTCACTCGCCTGTCTTTTTTTTTTTTGTGAAATATTTGTCGAAGAGAAATGAAAGTCATGTGATTACTTATACTTACACGTAAAATTATTTGATCTAAAATAAATGTAAAGAAATCTTATCATGTCTGATTTTTAGCTTTTTATTGAACTGCTTGTTCATTAACATCATGCAAAGAGAGGAATTCATTTTCTACAGGTTAATGTAAACAAACAAATGGTGTTCCCTACACCACTACTAAAAATAGGTTATCTGCACCGTCAAATTTTCTGATCAAATGACTTACCGTTTGAGCGTAAAATCAACCTAATTTTTTTACGTAATTATCTCCTTACATAACCTTCTTTGTAAGGCATCTGTAGTGATTCAATCAATTTAATGAAAAATAGGTCATGCCACTTCTTCAGAATATTTTTAGAAAACCAATGAACCAGTTTGGAATTCCCTCAGCTATTCCCGTAAGAAAAGAAATAAATACCGATGCGTAGATAGCCAGATTCACTCCGAGTCGTCCCGAGGTTGTTGCTAAATACCCGTATATGATGCAGAATCAAAGCGTAGCTTTTAGAATTATGGGTGGCGACTAAATCTCGTACGTGATACCCGAATGGTTCACTGTAGAGATTTGATGCAGATTTGGCGTGGCAAAATTGACATTGTGTTGTGTGTATGCATGTTATGGTTTGTAACTAAACAAAACCTCAAATAACTGATGTAAACTTCCGTTTGATTAGCAGTTCTCCGACTGAAATTTTGCCGAATTTTACAGACTTAAAGTGCATGTAATATGTCAGAAAAAGCACTCGCCCGGTTGGGCGAGTCAGGTATTTCTTGTACTTGCCCGAAGTCAAAGATTACTAGCCAATGCAAGCGGGCGAGTGGTGTTTTACATCCCTGCCCCTATTCTCAACCAGAAACTTAAGTTGAATGCTTTAGCCAACAATCTCAAGTTTTAATGGCCCTGAGGAAGAAACCTTTTGAAAATATTGTGGGAAAAGGAGAAAATGCTGGTAATTAGCATTTTCTCCTTTTACTGCAATGTTTTTAATTTTTTCCATACATGAATTTTGTTATTTAAGCCATTTTTAACTTGTTGTCTGCTCATGCCTTCAATACAGAATTTTGTCATTTAGTAAGAGGTAAAGAAATCGAGCTCTGCGACAAATTTTTCTACATACAAGGTCAAGTATTTCCTCCAAAGATTTGGACGCAGTGACAGGTTGGGATTCATCTTTGGCTTTCCTTTGAGGTGGACTGATAACTTTGGGTTTTTCCCCACTGGCACAACCTCCGCTGACACTCAATTTCAACTGACCTAAAATGTTAGTCAAGGAATGTTTTGTTTTTTAATTTGTTTGGGTTGCATTCCATGTCACTTTAACCTTTAACTACACAATCCAGATTGTTAATGACCTTGAGGAAGGAGGCTTTTGAAAACGTTGTGGTAAAAGGAGAAAATGCTGGTAAACAATGTTTTCTACCCTTGGGAAAACAAACATTATTATTTTGAGCCATGTTCAGTTTCTCCTCTATAAATGCTTTCATTATAAATGAATCAAAAAAATTTTGTTGTGTGGTAAAGGGTTCAACAGTATAATTACATCACAGCCACAATTCAATTATATAAATGTTTTATCCTAGGTTTTACCCAGTACTGGCAATACACCTGGATTGTTGAAGCTATTGCTGATTTGATTTTATTTCTATTTTCAGAAACAGTGACCTAAACTTTGATTTTACAATACAATTAAACCCTTAGACTGCTGGGCACAACTCACTGACCTTTTGCAAACACTGTAGCTATAGATCAGACTGCACACAATGTGCAGTCTGATCTTGGATCTACATATCTGATTGGGAGATATATTTCTCCAAAAAAATAAAATTGAAATAGCATCATTCGGGTTTTTACTCTTGGCTTTAAAGTTTCATTTAATTTCTTCAGCATGATAAACGTTAAGATTTGTCCATAATCTGCACATCATACATGAAGTTCAAAGATTTTCTAAGGTATCACAGATTAGATTATTTTCATTTGCAAAAAGAGCTTCCTTTACTTTTACTTCTACAATGATTGTGAGATTGTACATATGAACCATGCTCTCGCAAAAGGGGGGTTTAATGCATCTCCATGCATAAAATTCACCAAAAACAGAGTTTTGACCCAGGTCAGCCTGCAATACTTTTTGGCAGATGCATCAAACCCTCTTTTCACACAGATTGACCCATTTTTAATTTCCTTGAATGGCCCTCATTTGAGTCTTACTAAATCACAAAAGTGTAAACTTATCTAAATTCCAAGTGTTTGCAGAAAGCTAACTAAATTTGGATCATGTGATGAAATTTGACATTTAATGTGTAGAAAACATTTCAAGAAAGGACTAACTTTTTCTCCCTTTTCCATGTTTTCTACCCTTCCCAAAACAAGTTTTGATTTCTGTGTCACATTTATGTTGTCATCTGCCAATGCTTTCAATTTGGACAATATAAAATTTTGTTATTTGGTAGAGTTAACAACCCTACAAGAGAAGTCTTTTGAAAACATTGTGGGAAAAGGAGAAAATGCTGGTAACCAGCATTTTCTCCTTTTCCTACAATGTTTTCTACCCATCCCAAAACAATTTCTCTTTTTCAGTCACATTTGTCTTCTGCAAGGGGTTTCAATTTGGTTAAGTCTAAAATTTCGTTATTTGATAAAGAGTTAAAAGGCTTTACTCATTACAGCTTGAAGCAGTTTGCAGCAACACTTAGAAAACATCACACTTTTAACTGTATATTTACCTGTCACAATGTTGCATGTCTCTGCTAGCTTTTCATGCAGTCTTCTGTCACTCAAAACTTGCTTGAACAACTGTACGAATGAAATGAAAACAACAAACAATAATTTTTTAAATTTTTTAAATAAATTTTCATCGCATGGATAAGAGGAAAGCTTAATGTTATGGACTCATACCAACATTTTCACTTAATTCTTTACCAGACGACAAAATCCTAGACATTTGCAGAAGACAGAATAAATGCAGCTCAAAATCTAAAATTTGTCTTTTGAAGGGCGGAAAAAAATTATCGGAGTAGGAGAAACTGCTGTATACCAACATTTCCTCCTTATCCCAAAATGTTTTCAAACATCTTCTTTCTAGGAGTCACTAAAACCCGGGATTGTTTGGTGAAGGGTTAAGTTGTAACTCTTTGTTGAGGCACAAGACTTACAAAGTTCAACCAACTCTAGTTCACCGGTCAGATCTGCCTGTTTGGAGATAGATAGCAAATATTCTTTCTGTAATTTCTGTACAGTAATGATGTAAAACCTGCTAGTCAGATCTTAAGGGGCGTGGCTAGATTTAAATACTGTGGAGAGCTGCATAAAAACAAATTCAGGCAAGATTCAGGCAACAAAACATTACTCACAGGCAATTTATCCTCACTGCCGCTTAATTCCTTCACGGAGTTAGTTGGACTCACGCTGTTTCTCTTTCTTGGAGTTTTTGGTCTGAAACGATTAAAGATATGTATCACAGGAAGAACCCCTTCCTGTGGAGTATTAAACCTACTACTTATGTCTGATAATATTCTAATGTATTATCACTTTTTTTGGTCCTGATTCTGGTTGATTTGCAGTTCTGAGAACGTGAATTCGGAAAAACTAAGTACCAAACAAACAAATTTCAGACTTGTCCAAATTTAAAGCATTTGCAAACATCAAAATTAATGCAACTAAAAATTTGGAATCTGTAGCTCGTAGTGTGGAAAACATTGTGGAAAAAGAAGAAAATGCTGGTTACCAGCATTTTCTCTTTTTTTCCCACTATGTTTTTGAAAGTCTTCTCCATCAAGGTCATTAAAACTGAAGATTTTGTTGTAAAGGGTTAAATGTTGCACCAATTACATGTATGAAATTTGTCTTTGAAAGGATAGAAAACATTGTGGGAAGAGGTGAAAATGCTGGTTATCAGCATTTTCTCCTTGTACTCAATGTTTTAAAAAGTCCTTTTCCTTGGGGTCGATAAAACTTGAGATTGCATGGTAAAGGGTTACCCTGCACAGAGTTCTGCCGAGGACGCGCCATTGCGGGATCGGCGCTAAAAAATTACAGGCAGCGCATTAAAATTATGTCTTATGGGCCAACTGGCACGTCAAAAATATGCAGCGTCAGCCGTAGGTCCGAAAAATATGTGGGGCGAATCAACTGGTATAAAGTGGTTCCCACTTTATCTCTGTTTAGTTATCCGAATTCAGAAAGACGCTTGGAACAAAGTTGTTGTTCGTATCAGCAATTTTCAATGGATAAACTTCTTCAGCAACAAGGTATTTCCCTAATTTTGACCAATAGATATCTTTGTCGCAACAACACGGAACACGTTTTCGAGTTCGTTCTGCATCAGATGATCGCAGTCTCTGCGATGGCTGAAAAGAAGCAGACAAAAAAAACTAGATCCATACTCATTTATTTTGGCCAATCTGCGTCAGAAAAGGCCAAAACAGACAGCCAGCTTGAACCTACCGATCGGCCGAATACAGACTCGGAACACTTATAGTCATAAACCTCAACAGATGATGATAAGTCCGACCCCAGGCAAAAAGTTCGTGGTATGAAAAACGACGTTTTAAAAATAAATGGCTCTCGGATTTTCCCAGGTTGCTGTATGACTGAAAAAAATCCATGACTTGTTCATTGTGTATAAGTCACAAAAAAGCACAACTCTCTCACGGAACCTACTAAAAACTTCAGAACTATCACATTAACGAGGCGCAGATAGTTCCAATCATATAGCTGCAGTCCTTGCAGATTCGATGACTGGTGACCTCCAGAAGAGTGTCAAGCATATTTTTGATCAGTAAGAGAGTAGTGTCATGTCAGCTTTGAAGGTTATATTTTGGATAGCCAAAGAAGATATTCCAATAACAAAATATGACAGTCTTTTGAATTTGTTGGAAAATCTTGATTGTCCTAATATTTCTGCACTTAAATGTGGTAAAACTGTTCCCAGTTCCTCTGATAAATCTACTGCTGAATTGGTGGAGGCACTGGCTTATGTTGCAAGAAGATCAGTGGATATCTGTCTGGAAAAAATATCCAGTTTATGTCTCATTCGATGTCTGATTGACTGACTTGGCCCCATGTAGCATGTAGATGGCCCCACTTTTTAAGCTTGGGTGGGCCAGTGGCCCCTTTAGCTCAAAACCTTGGCAGAACACTGCCTGCATTTTCTTCATTTCCCAAGTTTTCAAAAGTCCTTTCCCTTGGGCAAACTCGGGATTGTATGGTAAAATATTAAATTTTAGAATTACACCTGTGTGCATTTGTCTCATTTATGTGGAAAATGTCCCTATCTCAGCAAGTTTATAGAGTTTATGGTATTGATTGTATGATGTTTAACACCGTTTTCAACATTATTTTAGATATACATGTATTGTGGTGGCCAGTGCAACTATCCACGCTTTCCTGCAGTTTCTGTTATTAGTATTTTGTACAATATTCTTCCCTAGCCATTGGCTGCTTTCCCCCATAACCATTGTAAACAATGATCAGCAGTGAGAGACGAATAACAATGACTATCATCAATACTTTGAAAATGTTGGCCAGGCTGAGGATTCAAACCAGGGAGGCCCTATTCCCAGGTCCTTAATGCTTCTAACTGTGCTACCATGGCTCAGCACTAGTTTATTGGACATTTGTTTCCTCTTTGAAAAATCTGTCCGACTGAAACACTGAAGATACCAAAAGATCATGACTGTATGAACAAAGGGTAAAAAAAATTCTTACTTTTTTCTTCGTGGAGATTTAGTCAAACTGTTGAGGTCTTCAATTGGTGAGGCTTTGGAAGGAGTCTTTTGTACCAAACCTGAAATTTCATTTTACTTTTTACAAAAAAAAATCTTAGAATTGAAAGAATTTGTACACAACAGTCTATAATTATGTGGATTAAACAATGGAATTTGTCTTAAAAAAACAGTACGGTAGAAAACATTGTGGAAAAGGAGAAAATCCTAATTCCGAGCATTTTCTCCTATTCCTACAAAGATTTCAAAAGGCTTCTTTGTCAGGATTGTGTGGTATAGGATCAAAGATTAAGTTTCTGTAATCTCAAATAAAACTAGAAGTGCTGTCATTTGTAAACTTTTATATCTTCACACTTTACCAAATGCAGTAGTTTTAGACCTGTCCAAGTTCAAAGCATTTGCAGATCAAAAATACAATCTGACTCACTTTAAAAATGGCTTTTGTCCAGCAGCATTTTCTTCTCCCGCAATGTTTTCAAAGACCTTGTTCCTCAGAGTTGTTGAAACTCAGGATTGTGAGGTAATGGATAAATGAACGCTTTTCACCCACATTAAAGTTTCAATTAACTCTACATACACTGTAAAATGGCAGGATTCTTTCCCAGATAAACATTTTAGACTGGTCTCAATTGATAACCATTGAAATTGAATCTTGCTCAAACGATGGAGTTCATTTGTGAATAAAAAGAAAACATTGTGGGAAAAGGAGAAAATGCTGGTAACCAGCATTTTCTGCTTTACTTACGATGTTTTCAAACACCATGTTCCTCTAGAGCCATTAGAATACAGGGATCATTTGGTAAAAGGCAATACCTTTCTGCATCATGCTGAGATTTGCTTTGCTGCCGACAGCTAATTACCCACTTTTGCACAAACAATACATCAGTCACTATGCTTGTGTGACATACTTTCATAAAAGATTACAACAACCAACCAAATTTATCTGTGATTATCTGATCCCTACAATCTTAAATATGCCTTTCTACCCGACTCCACAATCTAAAATTAGCTGTTTTATCTGACCCCAACAATCTAAAATTAGACTCTCTAATAAAGAAACAATCTTTTATGTATGGAAAGAGTCAATACTTTTTTATCTGGTAGGGAGTTAACCCTTTACCAAATAGTTCTGACTTTTAACCACCCTAAGAGAGAAAGCTTTTGAAAACATTGTGGGAAAAAGAAGAAAATGCTACAAACCAGCATTTTCTCCTTTTTACCACAAAATTTTCTAACCATTCAGAAACAAATGCAATCATTTGAGTCACATTTTGGTATCCGCAGAACATTTCAATATTGACGAGTTTAAAATTTTGTCCTTTGGAAAAGGGTCAAAGCCCCAATAGCAGCCAAAAATAAACAATGTAGGTGTAAAAATGCATTTGAACTTAATTTATACCTTTTACAAGTAAAAAAATTATCATGAAGATGACAATCTGTTTTTGTACTGTCGATCCAAGTATTAGTCCCTGGCAGAAAAATGAAGTTTAAAGTAAGGTTAAATGTAACCAAAAGATAGATCAACCTGGCAACTGTTGACCTACTTTTGAAATTCATTTTTCTGCATGCCACTAACACTTGGACTGAGCGATCAATAGCCAATCATTAATAGGTTGTCATCTTCAGAATAATTTTCATTGTTTTAAATGGTATGAATTAAACTTAGATGCATTTTAACACCTGCATTGTTTATGTTTAGCTGCTATTGGGTTTTTAAAGACTGAAAAAAGGTAACTTTTACTTTGAGATCTCTTCGAAGGTGACTTCCCAGATTTGCTCCCAGCATTACTTCCTGTTGCTAACACAGTTGAAGAAACAGAACTTGTTGCAGTGACTGAGCCAGATGTATTGGTATTTGAAGTTGGCGTTAGTTGTGTTTCATGGCAGTTTACAAGTCTAACATCTGAAATTGAAGGATCTGGCTCAGAAACAGCTAATGATTTCTCGTGTTGCACCGTCGTAGAAGATTCAGCATTTTTCCTAGGTGAACTTTCTGTCTGCACACTATGTTTACACATAGAGCTCACTTGCAATAAGTTCATTAAGTTTGGATATTTGTCACCAGACTTTCCAGGGTTATCAGTCTGAAGTAAAGTCATGTGACATGCACAGTTGTGAAATTGCTCGTGACGAGACCGTCTATGAAAACCTTGAGGACAATCATGTTGGCGTCTGGGTGAAATTCGTCTCTTTCTGAGGGACGATACCTGTGTAGTTCCATGATACTCCCATGGCGATCTTGATTTGCGTAATCTTGACCTTCTTAAGTGTCGTCTTTGACAGTCACTTTCTTCCTCTGTGGATTCTGCGTCACCATGCATACATGGTCGCATCTTACCATGCCTATAATCTTCTTCACTGTCTACTACAGATTCTGCCGTGTCATCAAAGGAATCTACGACCTTGACCCTTTGAGCTCGAGGAGAATATGATGACCTTCTGTGAACATTGGATTTTGTACCCTGAGTATTACATGTACTTGAGTGGGGTGACATTCTGTCTTCCCATTGTTTTCCAGCTTCAGTGGCATTATGTCCCGATGTAGATAGAATGTTATCTGTAAGTAACAGAAAAAAAAAATTACCTCAATCTGACTCCAAGCACTCAGAGTATTAAAAACATAATCTGCAAGATTATTTAAAACAAGAGGGCCATGATGGCCCTGAAGTCGCTCACCTGAGCCTTTTGATCAAACATGACCATTTCCAATCTCTTCAGAGATATTAAGACAAACACTCTGACAAACACTCAATAGTATTGGGCTTACAAATATGGCCTCTAGAGTGCACACAAGCTTTTTCTAGAATTTGTCTCAGCGGCCTACTTGACATGTAGAAATTATCAAGACATATATTCCGAAAAATTTTCATGAGTATTTGAGAGAAAATGTGGCCTGTAGGGTGTACAAAAGGCTTTTCCAAGATTTGACCTAGTGACCTAGTTTTTTATCCAACATGACCCATATTCATACTAGTCAAAGATATTATCAAGAAAAACATTCAAAGTAAATTTCAAGATTATTGGACTGAAAATGTGGCCTCTAGAGCGTACACACAGTTTTTCAAGGATGAAACTTAGTGACCTAGTTTTTATTCCATGTGACCCATTTTCAAACTCATGCAAGATATCATCAAAACAAACATTCTAACAAAAGTTTAAAGAATATTGGACTGTAAATATAGTACAAAAGGTTTTTCTGAGATTTGACCTTGTGACCTAGTTTTTGACCCAACATGGCCCATTTTCGAACTCGTCCGAGACATCATCCAGACAAACATTCTGATGAAATTTCAAGAGTATTGCACTGAAAATGTGGCCTCTAGAGCATACACAAGGTTTTTCTAAGATTTGGCCTGGTGACCTAGTTTTTGACCCGACATGGCCCATTTTCAAACTTGTCCGAGATATCATCAAGACAGACGTTCTGACCAACTTTCAGGAGTATTGGATTGAAAATATGGCCTCTAGAGTGTACACATGGTTTTTCTCAGATTTGACCTGGTGACCTAGTTTTTGACCCGACATGGCCCATTTTCGAACATGTCCGAGATATCATCAAGACAAACATTCTGACCAACTTTCAGGTGTATTGGACTGAAAATGTGGCCTCTAGAGCGTACACAAGGTTTTTCTAAGATTTGACCTAGTGACCTAGTTTTTGACCCGGACCCATTTTCGAACTCGTCTGAGATATCATCAAGACAAACATTCTGACCAAGTTTCACAAGAATCAGACTGAAAATGTGGCCTCTAGAGTGTACACAAGGTAAAAATTGATGACGCACGACGGACGCCGGACACAGCACGATCACAATAGCTCACCATGAGCACTTTGTGCTCAGGTGAGCTAAAAAGCAAAAAAATAGAAGTTTTCCTTCACACACACACACACACACATACAAACTCTCTAAAGGTAATTACATGTATTGCAAGTGTCTGATCAATGATCTTGTAATAAGTATCCAAATATCATTGAAATACTGGTTAACTCATAACAAAACAAATTTTCACATTTGGCCAAACTTAAAGCATCTGCACAGGGCTAACTGAATTTGACTTGAAATATGCAATTTGTCTTTGATAGGAAGGAAAACCTAGTGGGAAAAGGAGAAAATGCTGGTCAAGGGCATTTGTTCTATAACCACTACATGTTTGTTTGCAAAGCCATCTTTCTTGGTTGTTGTTGAAACTCAGGATTGTGTAGGAAAGGCTTTAATACAAAACATCCCAATACGTATGAGTCATGCTCTGTGAGAATTAAGGCTAGGTTGGCATTACCAATCGCCAAAATCGCCATTGGCGATTAAATTTTATTGCTGGCAACTATAAACACAAAAAGTGCTTAAATTGGCGATTGTAAAAAATGTGACTAGACAAAATAGCCGACCGTGAAATTTTTACAGTTTTGTATATTAAACACTTCCTAAACTGTGAAATCAGCGTACATCAATGATTATCTACCAGGCATCCTAAACTGACAACCCTTGTATCCCCTCTTAACTGTCCGGAAGACAACGATCCGATAACAGTCCCCCTCGACTAGTTACCCAATAGTTCTGTTCTATAAATAGAATACATGAGCAATCGCAACTTTTTGGACACAATGATGCTGAACAAAATAATCAAGTTTATTTTTTTCAATTAAATTTGACAGCATCAATTGTGATCTTTTCCAGAAATACTTGACCTTTCAAGCTTTGTGTGGTCTTATCAGATTCTTTTCTAGTAAATTTTTTTTTTTATTAAAAACTAATGAATGCTAGATCTATAATTTTGCCAAATGTAGAAAAATTGTTGCTTTATATTTTTTGTTGATCGGCACCTTCAAGAAAGGGTAAGTGTGAAACGATATTTCTTAAATCATTTGAAAGACTAAACAGATATTTAGCGATGAATTTAATCGAAATTTGATCATACATATCTCTTGCAGTGCATGAAATTTATGATTAGTTTGAAGAAATTAAATAGCTGTTTAGAAAACCGCACAATTTTGGACTCAACCAAAATGAAAGAATTTGTAGATGACAATTTAATTGTAGCTCATGAAGTGTATTAGTTAAGCCTTTGGAAAGGTAGAAAACATTGTGGGAGAAAGGGAAAATGCTGGTTACCACCATTTTTACCTTTTCCTTGCATTTGCAACAGCCTTCTTTCTCAGGATCATTCAAACTGGGGATTGTGTGGTGAAGGGTTAGGTCTGATTAATGTACACATATTGCTGAATTTATGAAACTTTAAATCAATCATCAGCGTACAAGCACAGGAATTTGCACCTGACTTTTGACATGTCAATACTGGGCTCTCTGTTGTATGTAATGGGACCATCAGATATATTTAAAGCAACTGAAAGACATACAAATTATATTCGGTGATGCAAAGTTGTGGATCTACCTTTATATTGATCATGCATGACTCAATGTCACAAAATGTTTAGAAAATGGCACAACCAAAGACCAAGTCTCAATGATTAGGTTCACTGACTGCATTGACTGAACCTGGGTTTTGACCGACAAAAATTTTGGTTACTAAAAATTTTCGGCTGGCGCTAACCTAGTTTAACCTAACTTATCGGTTTTCTTAAAGGCTATTCGGCCAATCTCAGCAGTTTCTATTTTTTAATATGAGAGTTAGGGGCCATAGACTCACTAACTCATCAGTAAATATCATGCAACATTGATGTTTTCTTAAAGGCTATTCGGCCAATCCAGGCTGCTTCCGTCTTTTAATATGAGTTAGGGGCCGTAGACCTTAATTCATCTAAAAATGTATCAACCCAGGTCACTCTGTACAGATCTGTGTTGTAACTTCTGGCTTTTAGTAAATTTTCTGCATGACCAAGGACTACTCCACCTCAGAATTCAGATGTTCGTGAGAATGGGTTTTATGAATCTGTTTTTATGTGATAACTTGCTTGGTATAATGGACCGCAGACATGCATAACCCTTTACCATAAAATCCTGACCCTGAGGAAGAAGGCATTTGAAAACATAGTGGGAAAAGGAGAAAATGCTGCTAACCAGCATTTTCTCCTTTTCCCACGATGTTTTCTATCCTATCCAGGACAACTTTCGTCATTTGGGCCACTTTAAATATGTGGTCTGCAAATGCTTTCAACTTGAACCAGTGTAAAATTATGTTGTTTTATAAAAAGTTAAACCCCCATTTCACATAGCACGGCTCATGTATAAAATTCTGAATACCTTTCTGCCGCAATCTGCCCCATTCCTCCAGAATAGTGATGAGACTTACACCCAACGGACTTGGACTTATCTCAAGTTCAGTGTCTGATTTCAAAAGCTGGTAGTATTCCCGCAAGTGTTTGCACTCACTCAGCAGACACGAGTAGGTCTTGGTCAAACTGTTTTCTTTCAAATACCCTGAAATAGTACAGATTTTACCTTTCACCAAATAACGAACAGTTTTAACAACCATAGGAAAGAATGCTTTTAAAAAACAAGTGTTGGAAAAGAGAAAATTCTGGTAACTAGCTTTTTCTCCTTTTTTCCCCAACACTGTTTTCGACACTAGCATACACACATCACATAAACTAGAACACAAATAAACAAGAAAATGGCGCTAAGGGTGAATGCAAAACCATATGTCATTGTCCAATATACACGGTACATTTTTCATTCTGTTTTGTTCCATATTGGAAAGCAAACCGTAGACCATGTCTCAATTGTTTTCCTAATAGTTGTCACATACAGTTAAGCATTATATTGTTGACTACTCCCGATTCGGGGTCTAGCTCCGATGTTATTTTTGTGATTGTTTCTCCGCTAGGCTCCCGCAGCAGCCTTCTTTAAAAGTATCTGGAATGAATACGATTTTACTGGCATCTTTTCAAAGGGCTCTATGCGACAAAATTTCCAATGACAGCTAATAAAATGGGCATGGATTGTTAGATAAATGATTAATCTTTATTATCACCCAAGCTGTGCTGCAAAATACCAATTAAATCAATGGAAATTTACCTTTTTCCCAACGTAAATAAATCCAGTGAAACTTGTAAACAACTTACATGGCGACTTCCATTAAAGAGACATGCGCACTCAACGGAATTTGAATTTTGTACAGTCTGGTTCTCTAACCCTAACAACCATTTTTGTATAAGGTGCCTTTGTCAACAGTGGAATTCCCAAATGAACCGTCCTGTAGCGTGTCAGAGATACTGCGATTTCTGCCGAGACATGCGCATTGATGATATCACCATGTTTTGATTTCTGGTGAAGTAGGTCAACAGTTATTTATGTTGAAAAGTACAGATTTGCACGAAGGTAAGATTTAGATATTAACTAACATGTTTTTTTGTAAAGATTAATCATTTATCTAACAATCCATGCCCATTTCATTAGCTGTAATTGGAAATTTTGTTGCATAGAGCAACTTGAAAAGATGCCAGTAAAATCATATTCATTCCAGATACTTTTAAAGAAGGCTGCTGCGGGCGTCTAGCGGAGAAACAATCACAAAAATAACATCGTAGCTAGACCCCGAATCGGGAGTAATTGTTTACCAGTCTGTAGGGGTATGTAAAATTACTATTCGGTTAACCTCAGGTGACTGTTGATCAAGTCCATCAGCTGTATCACGTAGCTTGATAGGCGCCTACACCATACATTTCTCCACTGGAAATACACAGCTTTACTGTTCTTAAAAATCATAACACTCAACTTACAAAAAGAAAACACTACTCAAAATTTCCTGTGGGAATCTTTCCTTAAAAGTAAATTTCCGATTGGAAACAGTTTGCACAATTATTTTCTAACTTGGTCTTATAATTCTGTTTGGGATCAGACATCTCTGAACATTTTTCAGCAACAAGATGCTTATCACCATGGCTTTACGAATCATTTTACATGAGTGGTGCCATACTGTACTTCAAAATGGAAACCCCCTTGATATGGACTAGATGTACATGTAGTTACGAAATCGGCTGAGTCAAAGATTCTAGTATATGGGTACATGAAGTTTCAAGTTTGTTGCAAGTCTGCTTTGTAACTTTCAAACCCATTTGTTTGTCCCTGTCTGACAGAATGTCCCTGAAAACTCACTCAAGAGAACTCTGAAGTTCAGATCCTACAATATTTTTGACTTAGGAATAGCTCTTCAATATGTTAACATTTTTGTTATTCATAAATGTATGAAAAGCTAAAAAACTGTATTCTTCCAGGTCTCCGGTGCAAAAACCACTTCAATTTCGTCTGTCTAATTTGTAAACAAAAGACCCGCACATCGGTTCAAGTTTTTGACAACAACTTGAGCGAGAAATAAACTTACCTAAGACGAGTCTTGCAACGTCTGACGGCAGGAAAAACATTTTTCATGTCTTTTGCTTGTTTACCACCGTCACTACAAAGGTGTATTATGGCACAGCCTATTATGTACATCGGACGGTTACGGGTGTCATAACGGAAACTAGATCTAGTTTATTCATGGCGGGCATTTCACTCCGCTGCGGTAGATGTCGTAAAAAAAAGCGCCGAGACCGGATAGATAGAATTTACTTTGATCTTCGATATTGAATTTTGAATCGTTGTAAAAGTACAATATACGATTTTAGAAATAAGCGGCAAAGACCCAATTAATTCAAATGAAATTACCTGCTTCCCTATAATTATTGCGGGAAATTACGACATCTGAAAATGTGAAACTTACAGGTGAAAGGTCAGCAGAAGAAATGCTGTCAAAATCTAGTGTCAGACAAGTAAAAAAACTATGTTACAGACGTTCAGAACCAAAGATCGGCATGGATATGCAGTTCAGTTCTCGCCTTATAATTCAAACAGGCTAGCGTGCAGCACATCACAATATTACGGAATTGCAGGTTAAATACGTTGATTGTGCCAGAAAAAATAGAGTAGAATGCAGTTCTCCATTTTTCCACATTGATTTTATGAAGCCGTTTCTATAAGTTAATTATGATACAGAGCTTGTGTTCTCCTCTCTCTCTCTCTCTCTCCCCCTCCCCCTTTCTCTCTCTCTCCCCCCTTTCTCTCTCTCTCTCTCTGTCACTCTCTCTCTCTCACTCTCTCTCTCTCTTACATTCTCACTCTCTCTTTCTCTGTCTTTCCCAAGCTGAGTGCAGCTTTTAGTATTTACCACAAAATGCCAAGTTTTGACGACTCTGAAGGAGAGGCCTTTTGAAAACATTGTAGAAAAAGGAGACCAGCATTTTCTCCTTTTTCCACAATGTTTTTGACCCTATCATAAACAAATTCAGCCCTATTAGCCAAGTTTGAATTGTCATAGACCTGCAAATGCTTTTAATTGGACATGTCTAAATTTTTCTTATGTGGTAAAGAGTTAACTCATAAAGAAACCAAATTAAGTCTACCGAATGCCAAAAGTTTAGACCTGACCAAATTCAGTGCATTTTCAGAAGATAAACCTGGCTCAATAAATGGTTTCGTCTTTGAAATGGAAGAAAAATTGTGGAAAATGAACAAAATGCTGGCTGCCATTAATTTTATTTTTTCTCACAGTTTTCAAAAGACTTTCTTACCTTCTGGTAACCAGCATTTTCTCCTTTTCCCACAATTTTTTCTGCCTAATCAAGAACAAAGTTCATAATTTGAGCCATCTTTAATTTGTCATCCGAAATGCTTTTAATGTGGACAAGTGTATATTTTTGTTGGATGGTAAAGAGTTAACCTTCAGAGTGCCAAATAAACCCAAGGAACATTCACTCTCCAAATGAAACCCTTCAAGTAGCAATGCCAAGTCTGTTGTTCTCTAGAATATCCCAGCAAAGAGGACAATATAGATCAAGATCAAATTGCACAAAATGTGCAGTCTGATCTGTGATCTTCACTGGCTGCAAAGACAAATATAGTCATAATAGGCACCATAGGGGTTAAAATTTTTGTCCTATAGGAAAAGCCAAATACTGCAAATTCAAAGTTCTGTTAGCCGGAACAATCTCACCTCATTGAAAAGTATAAATCAATCCAAGATCATCCTGCTTGTTCTGTGCCTTGCATAGCACGCTGTTCGTAAATACAATAATGTGAGTAGTGAGTGAAAAACTTGCGGCCAGGGAGGAAATTAACTTAATGCAAGCACCAACTATTTATAATACTTTTCCAGATAACAAGATTTTAGACATGTTTGTTTTCAAAAGCATTACAAACAATGTTAAATCTGGCTTTATGATAGGGTTTGTCTTTCAAAGGGTAAATGAAAAATATTGTTGGAGATGGAGAAAATCGCTTTTTCCCCACAATATTTACACAAACTCCCCATCATTTTAGCAACTTTTTCATATGAAAATGCTTCCAATTAGGACCTTGGCCAGCCGGCATAGCTCAGTTGGTAGAGAGTAGGACTCGTGAATGTGATATTTCAGGTCACTTGAGGTTGTAGGTTTGATTTCCATGGCTAGCCATCTAAAATTACAAATAGTCTCTCGGATGAGACGTTAAACTAGGTTTCATCCTATATCTGCACTATCCCCCATAACAATACTAACAGCTTTCAGGGGGTGTAGCCCATATGGGCAACTGGTGGTGACAATAAACAAACGCGGATTCAATCAATTAGGACTTATCTAAGTTTATAAAATTGTGTAAAAAGTTAATTTCTGATGCAACTTGCTTGAGCAACTTGATTTCTATCATTGATACCTTAAACATTTTTTTTTTCAGGACAAGGTACTTTGTTTATACTTGACGTTATGGAGCAAGGTGTCATAGCTGTTCGTGTTTATGACTGGAATGATGGTTTGTTTGATGTTACATGGGCAGAAAATAATGAAAATGTGGTTATAGTAGGTGCCGGCGATGGTTCTATTTTGTTGTATGATGTGACAAAGCCAAAGGCAAGATTTTCGGTTTTTGCTATAAGTAGACTGTTAACCCTTCACTTTTTTCCAAATTACAAAATTTTAGACTTCACACTGTCTTGCATAGGGTTAAATATTGTAGGAAACAGAACTGGAATCATAATCCATAATCTAAAATATAATGATAAACCTTGAAAATTAAAATTTGCAATGCATGTTCATGTACCTATAACAATTTCTAAAACTTTTTTTTTGTATTTCTGGTAATGATGTCATTTAAATCAGATCTGAAGATATCAGTCTCTTAGGATGAAACTGACAGTTTACAATTCAATGAAATGCATGTCAGATTTTTTTGTGACATTAAAGTATTTAACCCTTTACCAAACGAGGAAATTTTAGACAAGTCCAAACTGAGAGCATTTGCAGATGACAAATGAATATGATTCATAAATTGAAAGTTGTAATGGATAGAATAGAAAATATTGTTGGTAAAGGAGAAAATGCTGGTTACCAGCATTTTCTCCTTTTCCCACAATACCGGTATTTTCAAAAGGCTTCTTTCTCAGGGTCATTAAAAGTCGTGATTGTGTGGTAAAGAGTTAATAACTTCCTGCAGTTTTTTTTGCCCCAGGCACTCACCAGTTTCTAGGTCAATATTCATCAACCATTCTTATCAGGATCTACATTTAAATCTTATTTTTAAATTTTGAAAGTACTAGGAGCATACTTTCTGACTGCCTAAACCAGTATTCAGTTTGACTCTTTACTTATCAATTGAATTTTTGACTTGTTTGAATCCAAAGCATTTCAAGACAAAATATTAATGTGGATGAGATAATAGAAATTGTCTTTGAAAGGGTAGAAAACATTGTGAATTTGTCTCTGGAAGAATAGGGATCATTGTAGGAAAAGGAAAAAATGCAGGTTACCAGCATTTTCTCGTTTTCCCACAATGTTTTCAAAAGCCTTTTTCTTGAGGGTCATTAAAGCACAGGATTGTTTTGTAAAGGGTTAACCCTTTACCACACAATGACGCCTTTTAACGCCGCTGAAGAAGAGGCCTTTTGAAAACATTGTGGGAAAAGGAGAAAATGCTGGTAACCAGCATTTTCTCCTTTTCCCACAAAGTTTTCTACCCTATCAAAGAAAAGTTGCGTCATTCGAGCCAGTATGAAATTGTCGTCTGCAAATGCTTTCAATTTGGATAGGTCTTAAATTTTGCCGTGTGGTAAAGGGTTAAAGCATTTGCATACAGCAAGCTGAATGTGATTGAATGTTTAGGTTTTGTCATTAATAAGTTAGGAAAGCTTGTAAGAAAAGGTTGAAAACATAGTTGGGAAGGAGAAAATGATGGTTGTCAGCAATTTCACCTTTTCTCAAAATGTTTTTCAAAGCCTTCTTCTCTAAGATCTTCTTTTGTTGAGTGATTTTTAAAGCATTTTTCCTCAGGGTCATTGAAATGTGAATGGATGGAAACATTGAATCATTTGAGTTTGTAGTAGGAAGTGTAACAAGTGTAGAATCTATGCCACCATATTCTTACGATGCATTAACAAATATTCTCAGAATTTTTAATGTTTAACTCTTTACCACACAATGCCGACTTTTAACGATCCTAAGGAAGAAGCTTTTTCAAAGTATTGTGGGAAAAGGAGGAAATGCTGGTAACCAGCATTTTCTCCTTTTCCCACAATGTTTTCTCCCCTTCCCAGAACAAATTTCCATTTTTGAGTCACAACTATCTTGTCGTCTGCAAATGCTTTGAATTTGGACCAGTCTAAAATTTTGTCATCTTGTTAAGGGTTAAACTTTACTTGGTAGTGCTCACCCTGAGCACAAGATCCTCAAGTGAGCTTTTCTGATCATGCTGTGTCTGTTGTGCATTATCTGTCATCCAGACATTAACAGTTACCGTATGTGCACTCTAGAGGCCACATTATCAGCCTTATACTCATGAAAGCTAATCAGAATGTTTGTCTTGATAATATCTCAGACGAGATCGAAATTGGGTCACCTCAGGTGAAAAAGTAGGTCGCAGGGACAGATCCCAGAAAAAAATATTTGTGCACTCCAGAAGCCACATTTTCCGTCCAATATTCATGAAAGTTGGTCAGAATATTAGTCTTGATGATATCAAGGACAAGTTGAAGATAGGTTATTTTAGGTCAAAAAGTAGGTCACTCAGACAAATCTTTGAAAAACTGTATGTGTACCCAAGAGGGCACATTTCTCAGTCAGATACTCATTTCAGTGGGTCAGAATAACTTTCTTGATGATATCTTGCTTATGGTTGAAAGTGGGTGATGTCGGGTGAAAAAGTAGGTCACTAGGACAAATGTGAGATAAATTGTGTCCACACTCTAAAGACCATATTTTCAGTCCGAAATTGAAAATTTTGAAAATAATATTTCAGACAAATTTCAAAATTTGTCTTTTCAGATCAAAGGGTAGGTCACTGGGACAATTCCTTGAAAAACTTTGTGTGCACTGTAGATGCCATATTTCCAGTCCTTCAGTTCAATATTCATGAACATTAGCCAGACTATTTGTCTGGATGATTACTTAGATAAATACATGTATATAATCACATTTGGTCAGAAAGTATCTATTTCTCTGTGACAAATTTTATAAAGGTTGAGTTTTCTATGGGCCACATTTTCAGTCCACAACTTTATGAATTCCAGAACACTTTTGTCAGGTGAGCACTTAAAGGCCAATGGCCCTCTTGTTTTACACAACATGATTATGTTTGTATTTTTAGGGGCCGTTGAAAGCTTTCAGAGAGCATACAAAAGAGGTAACCAGCATTTTCACCTTTTCCCACAATGTTTTCTACCCTATCAAAGACATTAATAATCATTTGAACCACATTTATTTTGTCGTCTACAGATGCTTTCAATTTGGTCAAGTCAGAATTTTTTATGTTTAGTAAAGAGTTCAGGCTTGTTTTACAAACAGTACTGATCAAGATCATACTGCACAAAGCATACAGTCTGATTTTGGATCTTCACTATCTGCAGTGATTAGACATTCTGGCTGCTGGCAGCCTTAAAATGATAATTATGTGGGAGCTTTTTCTTGACTGAAAATTTTAATTTATTCATTTGGAGCTCTATGGTTTCGTTAGCTGTCTATATATGAATGATGTTTTTTCACACCAACAAAATAATGCCAAATAGAATTTCTCTAATACTTCCATGTGAGTGCAAAATATCTTAATCCATATTGGACACTGTAGAGTCCTGAATATGGATTTTTCAGAACAAGGCTTAAGTCTTGAATATTGATAATTGTATGGGAGAGTATTCTATTGGTAAAAGAAACTCCAGGAAAACATAGAAAGAAGAACTGACTGCTGTAATATAACTGAAATGGTGTTAAACACACCATAAGACATCAAACAAGTCTTACCGCCGAGAGCGTTCATAATGACTACAAAGTTTTCCAGAGTATATTTAGTAAATAGGGAGTCTAGACTATGAAATGAAGTAGGTTATATAATCTTTCCGTAGCCCTCACATTAGTCTGTCAATTTACCTGCCTTTTGTAGCCATGGGAGGACACCATCAAGCATAGGCTACACACTAGTCTGTCAGCTTACAAGCCATATATAGCCTTGCTAGATCACTGTCACATATTTGCCTCACATTTGACTCTCAGTTTACACAGCATTTATAGCTTTATAAGATCAATATGGGATGTCTACCCAACTCTAGTGTGTAAGTTTACCTCATTTTTAGCCTCAGGAGAGTACCGTTAGGCATTAGCCCTACTGTAGTCTCTCATGTTACCCACTATTTGTAGCCATGGGAGATCACTGTATGGGATCAGCCCATGTTGTTTTCTCAGTTTAACCCCCATTTGTAGCTATGGGAGATCCCAAGAGCACATCAGCCCACTGTTGTCTCTCAGTTTACTGGCCAGTTGTAGCCATGGCGATTACCATAGGCACAAGTCCTTGTTAGTTTCTTAGTTCACGCATCAATTGTAGAGTTTCTTAGTTCACGCATCAATTGTAGCCTTTGGGGATCATTGTTACATATTAGTCCAACTTTATTGGCCATTTGTAGCAATGGGAGATCACTCTCCCTGGGTCGTTAAAACAGTGTTTTGTAATGGACTAACCACGTATATACTCATATTTACAGGTAAACTCTGTGCATTGGAGTCAAACAAGAGGTGAAAATTTGATTGTAAGTGGATCTTGGGATACTTATATCAAAATTGTAAGTACCTTGTATCTCTGAATTTGGTGTGCCAAACCCAGAAGGGCAGTCTTTAGCATACAGGACTGAAGACTGCCCTTCCGGTGGCTGGTTCAGATATCCTGCTTGGTTAATTTCTTTTTAAGGATTGATGATAGTCATTGGGACAGGATTCTTTTTTCTCTTACTTCTGATCAGTGTTTCGACAATGGTTATGTAAGAAAGCAGCCAGTGGCATGGGAAGAATATTATGCAAAGTAATGGTAAAAGAAAATCCATGAAAGCATGGCTAGGTGCACTGGCCGCAGGGCTATAACTGAAATAATGTTTAAGTCTGTGTTTAACACCATATATGCAAACAAACTGAATTTACTGTATTATCACTGCTAACATATAAGTGCATAGCTTTCAAGACTTTTCCTTTAACTTTCTGCTGACATTTTGAGCTTGGCTGTTGTCATTGAATACATTAAGGAATTGCCTTAGCTCAGTAGTCTACTTTGTCGTCTCTGCCACGTTGTGATTGTTCCATATCTGTGACATTTTCTTATATCTCTCTGTTATTACTGAAGGACTACATAATTCAAACCTGGGCTAGTTATTAACTATTAGTACGGGAACGCAGTCCAAAAGGGTAGAAAATTCTTCACATTTCTTAAACACAGTTATCCCCTTTTTTAAACTTAGAATTTTAACCAGAAAAAATATTTTAGGAAAAGAGGAAAATACTGATTGCCAGCAATTTCTCTCTTTCCAGACAATGTTTTCAAAAGCCCTTTTAATCAGGGTTATTAAAACCCAGGTTTGTGTGGTGAAGGGTTAACCATATTTGTTGTAAAGTTGATGCTGTTAAGCTGACAGTAGGATAAAGCAAAGAACTGGATCTATCTAGCAATTGACTGCTTTG
This sequence comes from Hippopus hippopus, assembly GCA_946811185.2. Classification (NCBI taxonomy): domain Eukaryota; kingdom Metazoa; phylum Mollusca; class Bivalvia; order Cardiida; family Cardiidae; genus Hippopus; species Hippopus hippopus. Next base: position 7,804,288 of record OX328101.1, on the reverse strand, counting down.
TACTGATATTAACCCTTAACCTGCTAAATAACTTTAATGAAACTTTTAAGCTGGTAGTAAAAACCTGAATTTGGCTGTTTCAAAGTTATTTTATGGGGAAATTATCTCCCTAACGCACAATGTAGATCCAAGATCAGACTGCACATTCTGTGCACATTCTAAGCAGTCTGATCTTGATCTACACTGTTTGCAAAAGGTTAGTGAGTCGGGCCTAGCAGCCTTAGGGTGAATATGATCATCATGCATTACTAGAATCAATCAGTCAACGAATAAATCAATCACTCAGCCCGATAGAGCAGCCTGTAGCATACAGAGTTTGTAACCAGGTGGTCACTTGTTTAAATCCTTGGCTTAGCAAATTTCTTTCCAAGTATTGATGATGGTCATTGCGACAGGATTTATTCCTCTTTTTCTGCTGAAATTGTTTTGATTTGACGATGGTTATGTGGGAAAGTGGCCAGTGGAGTAAAAAAATGTCGTGCAGACCACTAGTAAAAGAACACTCCAGGAAAGCATGAATAAGTGCACTGTCCGCCACATTACATGTTGAAAATGACATTAAAATCAATACAAACTAAACAAAACCAATTAATTACGCTAATTTTGTTCAAGAATAGTGCCCTGCCTCCAGTATCATTTTGCTTCCTCCATGGCAGCTCTGTATATTGACAGCTTACATAAATGAATAAACATATTATTGACATGCACTGGTATATTTTCTACAAACAGTGGTCTATCGATTCCCCAAGATCTTTATGTACATTTGCCGGACATCAGGGAATAGTTTATGAGGTGGTGTGGTCTCCCCTTGTGCCAGGATTATTTGTATCTGCATCAGGTTTGTCAAACATTTTAACTCGTTACCAGACAACAAAATTTTAGACTGGTCCGTATTAAAAGCAGTTGCAGATGACAAATTAATTGTTAAACAAAGTATGAAATTTGTCTTTGAAAGGGTTAAAAACATTGTTGAAATAGGGGAAAATGCTGGTTACCAGCATTTTCTCCTTTTCCTACAATGTTTTCAAAAGTCCTTTTCTTTGAGATTGTTAAAACCTGGGTTACCAGACAAAAAAATTTTATATTTGTATTTTAAAACATTTGCAGACAACAAAATATAATGTGGTTCAAATGAGTGGACTTGTCTGTGAAAAGTTAGAAAACTTACCAGCACCTTTAGCTCCACTGGCCTAAGGCCAACAAGCTCATTTTATTACCATGTGTCTGTTGTGCTTCCATAGATGCATCCATCCATGCATAAACTTTATTTAAAACATCTCCATGTCTGAAATTACCCTTAGAATTTTGACCAAGCTTCGACGAAATGATCGTGCCATGGCCTTCTATAGAATTCTTGAAAATAATTGATTCCTGTAAAAGCTCAAGTTTCTATGGCAACAAAGCAGCGAAATATAAGAAATATTTACGAGTCATCTTGTCCAAAACCATTAGACCTAGGGCTACTAAATTTTGACTGTAGCTTCATCTGAAGGACTTCTGTCAAAGTTGTTCAATTGTAACATTGGGATCAAAAATTGCCTGCCTTAGGGCCACAAGTTTGTTATGGGCTTTTATAGTGAGATCTTCTTGTTCCAAGTCATAAGGCATAGGGCTACCAAAGTTAGAATTTAGCTTTATCTAGGGGATTTCTACCAAGGTTGTTCAAATTATAGCCTATGGGTCAAAATTTTACCCGTTCAAGGGGTCACAAGTTTTTCATGGGCTGATACTCTGATTGCTTTAAAAGTCTTCATTTTCCTAACCACAAGGCCAAAGGCTACCAAATTTTGCTTGAAGCTTCATCTCGTAGACCTTTATGAAGATTGTCCAAATTATAGCCCTGTGGTCAAAACTGGCGCCGCCTTCAGGTTACAAAGGCTTATCATTTTTTTCATGTGTTTAACATAATGCTTATGGATATATTGAAAACTTTATCAATCCTCTTTTTGTCATGTAGCATGATACAGGGGAACAAGTTTATTCAAATTACTGCCCTGGGAAAAAAAAATTTCCATCATGAGAAGGACGGTAAAAAATTATTCTCTTGGGAGCGATTAAGGGCTATTCTAGCCCTTTTGTTTGGAATCTTCTTGTCAAAATACAATGAGTCAGTGTTCATTGATATTTAGTATAAATGCCACCCTATTAAATCTGCTTGTACTCATCTTGGCATATGAAGAAGACATGACTTTTTTGGGGATGAGGGTTATTTTCTCTATAAAATCTTTCACAGTACAGATTTCCAAGAGGATAAGAACTGTCAATGCCAATTACATGTATGTCACATTTATCGGCCAGTGGAGTGATACAGGGCCATCGTGGTCCTCTTGTTCCTTTTTCCCTCAATGTCTAGGAAGCCTTTTTCCTCAGTGGAAAAACTCAGGATTGGTCAGTGAAAGGTTAACTCTTTACCAGGCAACAAAATTTTAAGCTTGTCCAAATTGAAGGCATTTGCAGGTAACAAATAAAACGGGGGCTCAAATTATGGGGTTTGTCTTTAAAAGGGCAGAAATCTTACCAGCATTTTCCCTTTCCCTTGATGATTTAAAGGCTTTTTCATCAAATTGGCACTTTGAATAAACCCAAAGAGTTCATGCTGTTATAGGTGATAAAACATTGCGAATATGGGACAGACGAACAGTTCATCCACAGGTCACCATACCTGCACACAGGGAGGAGGTTTTGTGTTGTGACTGGAGTAAATATGATCAGGTATTTGAAAAGATAAAACCGTAGAGTGTTAAACAAATAATTTTCAGTCAGTAATTGAATCAGTTCAGATATTGGAATTCTAAGGGGAGATCTTTTGCACACAATGAGCACAAAGTGCTCTAGATACATTTATACAATCATGCTGTATCAGTTGTATATTGTCAGTTTACTCGTATGTGGTCAACTCTTTCCATTGTCGTACTCTTCAGGCCACATTTTCAATCTAATGCTAATGAAACTTGATCCAAATATTTCTCTTGACAAAGTCTGTGACCATTATGAAATTGACTTGGGTTTTGTCCACAAGTAGCTAGCTTAACTCTTTATCATATGACAAAATTTTAGACCCTTCCTTATTGAAAGCATATGTAGGTGACAGATTTGTTGCAACTAAAATGGTGTCTTAAAAAGTATACAAAACATCCCATGATGTTTTCAAGAGCCTTCTTTTTCAGAGTCATCAAAACTTAGGTCTGAATGTTTGTTTTAATCTTGTCTCAAATGTATTTCAAAATTGGTCACCTATGTGAAAAATGTCACTTGGTCAAAAATGAGAAAAACCTTGTGTGCACTGTAGAGGCCACATTTTTCAGAACATTTGTTTCAGTACTATCTCAGATGAGTTTAACAGGTGGTCACTTCAGTGATCAATACAAGGTGACCAGGTTAAATCTTTAAAAAAATCCTTGCATGCATTCTGGAGTCCACGTTTTCAAGTCAAATGCTGGTGAAACTTTGTCAGAATGTCTGTCTTGGTAATTTCTCGGTTTAATTTCAGAAAAGGATCAGCTTGGATCAAAAAGTATGTCAAATCTTTGAGAAAGCTTGTGTACACTGTAGAGGCCACATTTTCAATCCACTGCTCATGAAACTTGATCAGAGTTTTCATCTTGATGATATCTCAGCACATTTCAAAACTGGGTCACCTTGGATACAAAGTAGTTCATGTTTTCTAATACAAGAAAAAAGACCTTGTACATCATATAAAAGACATACATTTTGCACAAGTTTCATGAAACAAATGTTGGTCTTGATAAAATATTGTTTTTAAATGACTGTATAATTTAGTGGTATTTCTCAAAGATATAAAGGCTCAAGTGAGCGATTCAGGGCCATTATCTTGTTTACCTTTAAGTAAGATTATATCACCAATGTTTTATAATAAGTCTTTTATATGTAATATTTCATAGAATGTGTTATTCTCTGGCTCTGTTGATTGTACAATAAAAGGCTGGGATATCAGGAGTACACAAAGTCCATTTTGTGAGATGACAGGCCACAGGTTTGCAGTTAGACGAATCAAGGTTTGTAACTGGTTGTTTGTTTAGTATCCAATCTTTTATCAAACTATCCAATATTTTGATGTGGAAAGAGGCTTTTAGAGATATTATGGTAAAAGATTACAAGAGTTACTCCATTTCTCACAAGTTTTTCAAGAGCTTTCTTCCTCAGGATTTTGAAGGGGTATGATTGTTTGGTTATGGGTTCATCTGATTTAGTGCCTGAATTTGAAAATATTGTAAGTTCTGGTTGCTCATTTGAGCAATATATTCCAAGAAATGGAAGATTTTTCATAAGTGTCAACTTTACAAATCAACAAAATTGAGACTTGTTAAAGTTGAAAGTAGTTGCAATGTAAATGTTACTCAAATCATGAATTTTGTCTGTGAAAGGGTAGAAAACACTGTGGGAAAAGAAGAAAATGCTGGTTACCAGCATTTTCTCCATTTTCCACAATGTTTTAAAAAGCTTTCCTTCACGGGGCCATTAAAGCTTGGGATCGTGTGGTAAATGGTTATAAGTATTTGCAGAGGATACATGAAGCACAGATCAGTTATTGGTATTGGTAAATGAAAGGGCAGAAAACACTGTGAGAAAAGATAATTGTATTATAGCCAGCATTTTTTCCCTTTTTTCTGCAATTGTTTTTCCAGAGCCTTCTTCCCTTTTAATATTTTACCAAATTGTCCCAAATTTTAAGGAACCCACAATAGGGAAATCTTGTTCAGGCATTGCGGAAAAAGAAGAAAATGCTGATAATCAGCATTTTCTCCTTTTTACACAATGATTTCTACCCTATCATAGACAAATTTCATCAGTTGAGCTACATTTGGATTGTCATCTGCAGGTGCTTTGAATTTGGACAAGTCCAACGTTTGCTGTTTTGGTAGAGTTAAGGGTTTTATAACACAAGGTTCTTGGTAAAGGTTAATACTGATTTCTTTGGCCCTGCTTCTATCAGTTCTGTTGAAAAAAATGCCATTTGCTCTTCTTTTGAAAAACTGAACATTTAACATTTGTAAAAATCATTTAATGTTCAGAAATTTGTCATTTCACTACACAATGTCCTATTAGTTCCATATTTATGGTTTATTTCTTTCAGACTTCCCCATATACTGGAAATACTTTGGCGTCTTGTTCCTATGACTTTACTGTAAGGTAATATACTTTTTGTTCTTTTGTCATAATTTGGAATCATGAGTATATTTGTTTTAACAGCCTGACAGAAATGCTTCTGAAAACATTGCAGGAAAAGGAGAAAATGCTAGTTGCCAACATATATTTTTTCTCCCACTATGTTTTCTGTTTTGCTAGACAAAAGTAATGACTTGAGCTATATTTAACGTGTCATCTGCAAGTGCTTTCAAATTCCACAAATCTAAAAATATTATTTGTTTGGTATAGAGTTAAGATAGGGTTTTGCGTTGGTCCTCAGTGGTAAAGTGTAGGACTCGCTTTGTCAAGGCACCAGGTTTGAACTTCACAGGAAGCTCTGGGTTGTTCATGGGAATGTCCTAATGTAAGATACTCAGAATCCTAGCCAAGTACTGATGAAACCCAGGACAAACATCAATATTTGATCTTTTGACATGATATAACTGAAATAATGTTGAAAGCGGCATAAGACTTCAGTCACCCAATCAATCAAAGAGTTAAAACAGATAGTGTTGGAAAAACAACAAACTAGTAACTACGAATGGATATAATGAATATTTTAAGAGAAGTGTAATCACTGGCTAGGAAAATTTTTTTTGAAAATGTATTCCCATTATTGAGCAGAGCCCGGAAGCCCCAGCAAGTACTGTACAGGACTTGAAACAAGGCTGTTGCTGATTCAGATTTCCGCTGGTTCACACCCCAGTCTTGTCCAGTTTCCTTCCAAAGGAGTGATGATGGTCATTGGGACCGGATTCCTTCCTCTCTCACCCCTTATCATTGTTTCAACGATGGTACTGTGGGAAAGTAGCCAGTGACTTGGGACAAATATTGTGCAAAGTATTGGTAAAAGAAAGTACAGGTTAAAATACATCTGAACATACATGTACATTGTATTATGCATTGCTCTGCATATCTGTTTTTGACCACTTTGTCAGTATGAAAGGTTTATTTATTGTTTTTAGCTTTTGATTCCTTCTATATGGAAATATTAAATAAAAATGCAGTTTTTAAATTTAAAGGAGAAAAAAACAAAAGCATACACATTTTTTTTTTTCATTAGAACATGGGATACTAGACAACCACATGCCATGGAGATTATAGAACATCACACAGAGTTTGTTTATGGTTTAGACTTTAATCTGCATATACCAGGACAGATTGTGGACTGTGGTTGGGATGAGTTGATTCATATACATCGACCTAGATCTTTGTGATATATACATGTCTGTCAATGTACCCATCTGCCCACGCATGTGTCTGCCAACATAGAATTGTTGAACTTCGTGGGGTATTTGTTTATGGTCTAGACTTTAATCTGCATATACCAGACAGATTGTGGACTGTGGCTGGGATGAGCTGATTCATATACATCGACTCAGAGAACATCACACAGAGTTTGTTTATGGTTTAGACTTTAATCTACATAATGAATACCAGGACAGATCTGCCTTAACTCAAAAGCAGTTTGACCTAGGACCCTGAAACCTTATACAAATGTTGCTCATGACCCAAGGAGGTGCCCTGTTGTTTTTTTGGGTCACATGGGTCAAAGGTGAAGGTCACAGGTGAACTTTGTTTGAAAATAGTTTTCGTGCAGTAACTCAATAGCTGTTTGACCTAGGACCTTGAAACTTTATACAAGTGTTGCTCATGACCAATGGAGGTGCCCTAGTGTTTTTGGGTCACATAAGTCAAAGGTCAAGATCACTGGTGATATTTGTTTTAAAAATCATTTCTGTTCTCTGTTAGTACTGCGTCAGTGACAAAGTGTTGGTGGGGAGTATTTGTTCGCTTTTGGACTGTTCTTGCTGTTCGAACAATGGTTATAAGGGAAAGCAGCCAGTGGCTTGGGAAGGATATTGTACGAAGTGCTGGTAAAAGAAATGCCAGGAGACATGGATAGGTATAATGGCAGCTGTGATAAAACTGAAATGATATCGAAAACACAGAACAGCAATATTATATTTCATGTGTCTATTTTTAGAAATGTTATGGGTAAAAAAATGTCGTAATTTAAGCTGGGGGGAATTATTTCCCCGTTACAGTGAATATTTTCCTCCTGCCGAAAATGTGGAACTACTTTTTTAAGTTTTTAAGTTTTAAAAGTGGCATTCATTGACAAAATAATCAGAGGAAATATAATATACAATTTATTTCATCAGCTTGTGGTTAATATGGGGAAATATTTGCCTCAAAAGAGAAAGGTCCACGAAAATAACTCGTGCCTTACGGCACTCGTTATTTTCGCATACCTTTCCCTTTTTCGGCTAATATTTCCCCATATTAACCACAAGCTGATGAAATAAACTCTATTTAAATACCGTACAAACCAATGACTTATGCACTGTGAAAAGGGGGCTTAATGCATCTGTAAAAAAAGTATTGATCTAGGTCAGCCTGTACAGTCCGTGCAGGCTGACCTTGGCCAAAATGTTTTGCTATTAGTAAATTTTCTGCATGTCAAAAGACCATTCTACCTCATGATTTAGGCAGTTGTTAGAGAAAATGATTTTTATAGATCCATAGCTATGAGATGACATGCCTGTTGTTTAGCCTGGGTCCAGGCAGTCATAATCTTTTAATCATTGCAGTCTCCTTCATGGTCTATACAGATCTGTGGCAAAATGTTTTATCACTGCCGTATTATTATTCCCTCATTTTTGACAAAGGAACGTCCAAATATATACCAGGCTATTGGTATGATGCATCACGGAGATGTGTTAAGCCCCCTTTTGTCAGAGTGTGGCTCAAATCAATTTGGATAAGTCTTACGCTTTGTCATTTGGATGAGAGTAAAGTAGGTAATAAGATACTGGTAATTAGGTCTGCAACTGACTGAAAGGGATTTAGCTCATAACCCTTAGCCCTTTACTACGCAGTCACGAGTTCTAACACCCCTTGAAAACATTGTGGGAAAGGAGAAAATGCTGGTTACCAGCATTTTCTCCTTTTCCCACAATGTTTTCCACCGTTTCTAGGACAAATTTCACAATTTCATTGTCTACAAATTATTTTAATTTGGACCAGTCTTACATTTTGTCATGTGATAAAGAGTTTAACTGCTACATAAATGAAACAAAAATTTCCATTCAGTAGAAAAAACCCAAATATTGCGATTTCAACATTGATTTCACCAGAGAGAAAATACTGTATCGGACAGGGTAGATCAAAATTAAGATTACATTTTTTTAAGCAGTCTTATCTTGATCTACACTGTCGGCAAAGAGGATCCACTTAGCAACCAAAGGGTTAAATCTTTTCTAAAAAACAAAATATTAGACTCTACAAAATTGAAAGCATATGCAGACAACAAATTAAATGTAGCTTAAATGATGAAATCTGGTGTTAATGGGTGTAGAAAACAGTGTTGAAAAGGAGAAAATCCTGGTTGCCAGCATTTTCTTTTTTCTTTTTTTTTTTCGCTATGTCTTCAAAAGGCTTCTTCCTCAGAGTTGTTGAAACACGGGGTTGGTTTGTACAGGGTTAAATAGATATTAAAGGGAGTTTTATTTAATCATTACAAGATAACAAAATGTTCATCTTGTGCAAACTAATAGTGAATATTGCAGGCATTATGCAGGTGACATATGTGGTGGACTTTCAACCACATGCAGAACTTTTATTTTTTGAATGAATAAAAGAAAGAAGCACAGTTTAACTTTTATTTTTACATTCCAAGATCCACTATTTTCTAATATCACTTCAAACTTTCTGCTCCTATCCGAGTCTCGCTCATTTACCAACAACATGTAACAACCTATGAAAGCCAACACCCTTGAAGTGCATTTTTCTCTCTCATTTTCCACCAAAAGGGATAAAACTCACATGAATAACGTGAAACCAATTATTTTAAAGCTCATTTATGTATTAACACAAAAGAAGGAGCTAAGAATTGCGGGAAGAAGCATAAACACAAACCAAAAATTACTTTAGTGTACTTCATGACATTATGATATCCTGAATTGTGGCTCATCTGATGGGGTTTATTTTTGCAAGGATAGAAAACATGGAAAATGCTGGTTAATATGATCTTCTCCTCTTTTCCCCGGGTGTTTTCAAAAGCATTTTTTTTTCTGGCTTGTGAAAACTCGGGATTGTTTGGTAAAGGTTTTATATTGATTCAGCTTCATGGTATTCCCAGTTGTATCACATCTGTAAAAGAAAAATGGGAGAGTAGTATTAGGTAGGTGAAACACATTCTGGCAGAGACAATGAGAACATCATCGCTTCTCCTGAGCCATTTCTCTATTCGTCATACCAAGTTCACCTCGTGTTTAATATTCAACACTAAGAATGATCGTTAACCCTTCGGCTGCGAAGTATGACTCACTGACCTTTTGCGTACAGTGTAGATCAAGATCAGGCTGCACAGAACGTGAAGTCTGATCTTGGATCTACACTGTCCGATAAGGAGATATTATTCCACAAAACATAACTTTGAAATAGCAATATTCGGATCTTTACTATCGAATTGAAAATTTCATTTTAGTTATTTAGTAGGATAAGAGTTAACATCAATACAGTGAGGTATATGACAATCAAGGAAGATAACTCGTAACAAACTATCTGTAATTAGTTAACTGGAGGTATTTCCCTTGATCAATACACACACATATGCAAGCTCAACTGTTCCTCATGAACTATAAATAATCCAAGCGAACAGCAGCCATGTTCTTTGGAAGATAAAGATTTAATCCAGAAATCTTAAAAAAAAAAAAGATTAATCAAAGGATCATTTATGCCGATTTGTAGAGAATTCTGAGCTTCGGTTTTTAGCCAAGAAGATGTTTAAAGACATTCAATGTTTTTTTTTAGTTTTATTGCCAAGGCTACCAGAGACTTAAATGGATTCAAATGAATTAGTTTTAAAGAGGACTTTTGCAGAATAATTTCTTTGACGTTTGATAAAATTTAGAGTTTTAGTTTTTGAAAAATGTTTGAAATATAGGTACACATGAAAGACAAATGGTCATGAAAAACTCTGGCCATAGGCCAGTGGACTTTAAACTTTGTTGAAAGTGACGTTGTATTGCAGATGACAAAATTTTCGACTGGTCTGAACTGAAAGGATTTGCAGACAACAACTTCAATATGGCTGAAAGGATACTACTTGTCTTAGAAAGGTAAGGAAATATTGTAGGAAAAGGAGAAAATGCTGGTTACAGTGTTTCCCCACAAAATGTTCAGAAGCTATGTTTTCTTCCCTAACAAAAACAAATTTGATCATTTGAACCATATTTAGATTTAGGTCTACAAATGTTTTCTTTGATTTTTGACAAGTCCAAAACTGTGCTTTTGTAAGATTAAAATGGTTCAGAGAAAACTAGATATAGGCCCATGTGAAACCTCACTTGAAGTAACTACATCTATGACATGAAACATTAGATTTGAGTTCTAGACAATATAACGTTTAGTCTAGCAGAATCAATCGTCTAAATGGAAAATTGCTTTTGGGGGTATCTCTTTACCACACAATCCTGAGTTTTAACAACCCAACTGAGAAAAAAGACTTTTGAGAACATGATGGGAAAAGTAGAAAATGTTGGTAACCATCATTTTATCCTTTTACAACCAGGTTTTCTACCCCTTCATAGGCAAAACCCATCATTTGACACGCATTTATTTCGTGGTAAAAAAAAAAAACTGTCAATTCGGGTAAGTCTAAAATTTTTTCGTCTGGTAAAGAGTTAATCCTCAGGCTGCTAAGCGCGACTCACTGACCTTATTGCCGACAGTGTAGATTAAGATTAGACTGCACAGATCGTGCAGTCTGATCTTGGATCTACACTGTTCGATAAGGAAAATACTTTTGAAATGGGAAAACCTTTTTTACTATCGGCTAAAAAGTTTCATTTCACTTATTTAGCAGGTTAAGGGTTAACCCTTAAGCTGCTAAACGCGACTCGAGGACCTTTTGCGGACAGTGTAAATCAAGATCAGACTGCACAGAACGTGCAGTCTGATCTTGGATCTACACTGTCCGATAGAGAAATATATTCCCCAAAAAAGGAATTTTGAAATAACATGTTTTAACCTTTTTACTAACGAGTTTCATTTCACTTATTTAACAGGACATTTATTTATCCTGCTAAATAACTAAAATGAAATTTTCAGTTCAGTAGTAAAAACCCAAATATTGCTTTTTCAAAGTTAAGTTTTGGGGAATAATTATCTGCTTGTCGGACAGTGTAGATCCAAGATCAGACTGCACGTTCTGTGCAGTCTGATCTTGATCTACACTGCCCGGAAAAGGTCAGTGAATCGCGCTTAGCAGTCAAAGGGTTAATGGAAAATTTTGACAAGAAGTAGGTAGACTGATACTGCGGTTCAATATAAATCTCGCCAGGCTAGCTGTACGTCTGACAGCCTTAATATCCGTCGCGCTAGTTTTAGTATTCTGTTCATTGCCAGAGGTTCTATTTTGGGGAGAAAACCATTTTGAAAGCATTTCTGTATTTCTTGTGCATGCTGAGACTACTGAGTTATCCATCAAGCACTGTTCCGCAGTCGGTAGCCTACAGGACACGAAACCAGGGGGGTCAGCGGTTCGAATGGACGATAATCTGTATCAGTTTCAGTGGAAACAGCTGTTGTGCAAAAAGAACTGCCCATGAAATGACAGAATCATTGTCACGTGGGACGAATCTCACACAAAATTTGATTGGCTAACACGGTTGCATGATTTCGATTGACACCGGAAAAGGATGGTGATTTTTGTTTCATAACTACCCTGGTTTGCAGTGTTTTTAAGGATAGGGCACCCTAATGGGATTCGTGTAACATCGCCTTTCATTGTACGGATTCGGCTAAGACTCGGGTAATCCGTAATCGATGCCGGGAACTTGCATCTATCGGCCGTTCGATTACGGATTACCCGAGTTTTAGCCGAATCCGTACGTTTTTCGGCGATGAAAGGCGATGTTAAAGGAATACGCCTTAGGGTGCCCTATCCTTAAGCATGAAGAAACTTTTGTTTCATTCACGCGTTTATTATAAACAAATAGATCTAGTGCCGCGATCGGTGAAAAATGCAGATCTGTTACCACGCATCCGGTTTCGAAACTATATATAGAACTGTCGCAAAGCGAACAAATACCCACCACCAGCACCTTGTCACTTAAGCAGCACAATCGGAGAAAGGAAATGATTTTCGAAACAAAGATCTCCTGTGACCTTGACCTTTGACCCATGTGACACAAAAACAATAGGGCTACTCTTTGGGTCGTGAGCAACACTTGCATAAAGTTTCGTGGTCCTAGGTCAAACAGCTACTAGGTTACAGCACGGAAAGGATTATTAAACAAAGTTAACCAGTGACCTTGAACTTTGATCCATGTGATTCAAAAACAATGGGGCACCTCCTTGGGTCATGAGCAATACTTTTTTAAAGTTTCAGGGTCCTCGGTCAAACGGCTTTTGAGTTAGAACAAAAGCATGCAGCCCACGAACAACTAAAATTTATTTCATTAGGTGTAACAAACTGCTTATAACTTTTTAAATACTTTTTCTCTGCTGCTTGCGATTTGAATAAATCTACCTTTTGCGGACGGCGTGGATCAAGATCAGACTTCACAGAACGTGCAGTCTGATCTTGGATCCACACCATCCGCTATCTTATGCTAAGCTATGATCAAAGTCAATTTCAACTGCAGTAGAAATCTATACTTTAAGACCTAGAGAAAAAGTCGAACTATTCAAACTACGGGGAAAGAGTTAAAGGGGCATTTAACCAGATTTCATCTCTGTAGTTTTACAGAAAAAGAAACTTAGCAGAGACTGTTTATTTTCATTCTCGTGCAAAAATGGCTAAAATTAAAACAGAAATGCATTTAGAAAACTCGAGTAAATACCGATACTTTTCGTAATTTTACAGCAAAATTTCCTACCCCGTTAGTAACTGAATTACATATCGCATTACAAGGGATAAATATACAATATATATTTTACGCGATAGAATAGTTAGTTCTATTGCTTAGTGAGTAGAGTCTCCAGCTAAGCTTTTGAAGGTCGAGGCATCGAGTACCACTGGAGGCAATTGTATTTTCATCTTTGTATTTTACCCAACAGAGTAAACAGTCACGTCCTTCTGAATTTTCCTTACAAAATAACAGCGTTCTTTCCCCTCCCCCCCACCTTCCCCCGAAAACAAGTTTTAGAGTGGTAAAAATCTGGTTAAATACACATTTAAAAACAATTAATAGCTATACATCGTATTGCATACAAACTAATCATGGGTAAGTTTACATTTCACCAAACAGTCGTGTGTTTCAACGAACCTGGGCAGGGATTGTGGGGAAAGGAGAAAACGCTGACCACCAGCAGGGTTCGCAGCATTTTCTCCTTTCCCCACAATGATTTTCAAAATTAATAGACAAATTACCTTGAATAGGAAGGCCTTTGGAAACGTTTTTGGAAAAGGAGAAAAAAGTTGATAACAAGCATTTTCTCCTTCCCTACAATGTTAAGTTTACATTTTAACGCTTTACTAAACAGCTGGGATCGAACCGAGATTTTGAGTTAACAAATTGCACGCCTTTACCACTAGCTACGGGGAATCCTCACACACATACTTAACACAGATTTCTGAGAAAAAGGAAAAGCAATTTATGCAAATAGGTACGAGCCATGCTCTGTGATAAGGGGTTTTAATGCATTTGCGAAAGGTATCGACCTAAGTCAACCGGCGCAATCTGTTCAGGCTGACCCGGGCCGAAAATTTTTGCTATTGGTCAATATTCCGCATGTCAAAGGATCGTTCTATCTCATGATTCAATCCGATCTAAGACTAAATGGATTTTAGGGATTCATAATTATATAATGACTTACTTAATATGATGCATCACGGAGATGCATTAATTAAGCCCCCTTTTGCCAGAATATGGCTCGTATATAAACCTTGGTCCCACGGTTTTGGGGAAAAGATATGTTAATTTATAAACAAAAAGATAATTGAGCCATGCTCTGTGAAAAGGGGGCTTAATGCATCTGCAAAAAGTATCGACCTAGGTCAGCCTGCGCTGTCCGCGCAGGCTGACCTGGGCCAACACTTTTTGCTATTGATTTTTTTTTTTTTTTTTTGTATGCCCAAAGATCAGTCTATCTCATGATTAAGTTGTTTGTTAAAAAAGGTTGATATTATGGATCCATAAGTATGTGATGGCTTGCTTGGTACCATGGATCACGGAAATGCATTAAGCCCCATTTTGTCAGAGCATGGCTCATATATATATATATATACTAGTATGCGAATGGCAGTCTGATTATCTCTGAATACCTTTGAAGAACTGATGAAATCACCACTTTGATGATATCGGGGGTAGGTTGGGGGGGGGCGTTGCGGTCCATGCGAGTCGTAAGGACGAGTACTCTAAACACTCAGCTACCCGGTATGCTCAATATCATGCTATCGTTTATCGCCACACCATGTTCAGAGAAGCAATGATTGAAAGGAGTGGATTTTTCTCTACTTTAAACACGGTAGTACAGTATTTTGTAAAGGTTTATTATTACCAGCGTTTTCTCCTTTTCCGATCATGTTTTGAAAAGCTTTAATTTTCGTCGAGGCATGAGATTGTTTTGTAAAAAGTTAAAAATGCTTTGCAAAAATAGGTCCCTGCATTCGGCAAACCTCGCGTGATACGTAGATCTGTAGGGTCCATATTCACGAACCACTCTTAAGAACATACTTTATCGTATTCTCCAGATTTTTCTTTATCTGAAAGTAACACAACTTCTGATTGGCTAAACCATTTGGTTTAGCCAATTAGAAGTTGTGTTACTTTCAAATATAGAAAAATCTTAGAGAATAAGACAAAGAACGTTCTTAAGAATGGTTAGGGAATACGGACCCAAATTCTTCGGTTGTATTGCGATAGATGATATGCATCTACACAGTACATTTCTTCGCCGGAAGTAGACCGCTTTACCGTCCTTAAAATTGTAAGACTCCCGATAAAAAAAAGAACACACGAGTCAAAATTTTCTGTCGAAATCTTTCTCAAATACATTTCCGTTGACATACAGTTCGTGAAGTCATATTTTAACACGTTTTATTAATTTTGTTGGCAGTTTTCGCCGACAGATTGATAGATGTGAATAACTAATCAATTTAAATGGGCGCCGCCATGTTTACGATCATGTGACATGACTGTGGTCAAAATGGAAACCTCGTTGATACGGACGAGGTTAGATGTGGTTACGGAATCAGCCGAGTAGTAGCGAGTGAGGTCCCAGGTGAACGAGAAACTACGTTTTAGACTTCGATGCTATATAATAACGTTCCACTTGGTAGAGACCCACAAGTCCACACCGCCTGTCCTTGAGTCTTTCAACAAACTCTCGAGCCGTGTCACAAATCGACAATCCTTCTTCACATTCACATAACACGATAAAGGTAAATGGATCAAGATCGGACGTGGCCTTGAGGAATGTGATTCGACGTAGTTTGAGTTTATCCGGACATTTCCAGAGTATATAGTCCGCTCCGCTCCAGGTTTTCCAAGTTTCTTCCAGTTTGTTTATGTGTCCGTCCGTCTGAAATGCGGACAATATATACACGCTGTCTTTGCTGACCGGGGTGCGAGGCAGGGATCGTACATCGTGTCGTAATACGTTCTCCAGTTCGTCGTAGATTCCTGAAAAAAAAAAGAACAAAAAATTCGAAACTGTTGATAACAATAAAGTCAAACCTTTATCAACCCTTTGCCACTATATCTCGGGTCTTAGAAAGTAGCTTTTGAAAACACTGAGGGAGGAAAAAATGCTGGTAACCAGCATTTTCTTCTTCTTTTTTTACAATGTTTTATACCCTTTCAGAGAAGGATCCAATCATTTGAATAAAATTAACCCTTTTACCACACAATCCCGGGTTTTAACGACCCTGGAGTGGATTGCTCTGGAAAACATTGTGGCAAAAGGAGAAAATGCTGGTAACCAGCATTTTCTCCTTTTCCCACAATGTTTTCTTCACTTCATAAGACAAATTTCAATTTTGAGTCACATTTATTTTGTCGTCTGCAAATACTTTCAGCTTGGACTAGTCTAAAATTTTGTCGTTTAGTAAAAAGTTAATTTGTCGTCTGCAGATGCTTTCAATTCGGACAAGTCGAAATTTTTGTCGTCTGTTAAAGTTAAGAGAAGAAAGAAAAGAAGTGGGCTCTGACAAAAGGTGGCCTGTTAATAGAATTTTAATCTTTTCCAAACGCTCCTGAGTTTTTACAATCATGATGAAGATGGGTTTTAAAAACATTGTGGAAAAGGAGAAAATTTTCTACCCATTTCTCACACTGTCTACTGCCTTTTCAAAAGCAAATTTTATTATTTGAGGCAGGTTCAGTTTGTCGTCTGCAAGGCTATAAATATGGAAGGTTCTAAAATTTTGTCGTATTGTAAAGGTTTAAACACTTTACCACACAATCCCAAAGTTTAACTACCCTTACAATTAAGGTTTTTGAAAACATTGTGGAAAATGGAGAAAATACTGGTATCCAGCAATCAGTCGCTGTTAGCAGCGAAACGTATAACCACTGAGTAGAAGAGAATCCCTAAATAGGTGTACCACTAACAGCTACATGAATAGTATTTTTTCCCTTTGTCGAAGTAATTTCAAATGTGGTTTTCGACAGAACGAAACGAAAAAAAAAGTCCCATGCTATGTAACTGTAAGGTAATATTTAAGGTGAACGTTACAATACAGCAAAATGACCTTTGTTCTTTCTCAATGAAGCCGAGCCCCAGTAGCTCAGTCGTTCGCTTACAGGACTTGAGAACGGGAGATCGCTGGTTCGATCCCCGACTCTGCTAAATTCTTTCCGTGGATTGATGATAGTCATTGCGACAGGATTCATTTCTCTCTCATCGTTGATCATTGTTTCAACGATGGATATGTGGGAAAGCAGCCAGTGGCTTGGAAAGAATATTGCGCGGAGTACTGGTAAGAGAAACTCCAGGAAAGCATGGATGGGTTCTCTGGCCGCCGCGATATTAAAGTGAAATAATGTTGAAAGCGGCGTTAAACACCATACAATACAATGAACAATTCGTGGATTTTCAGGTACAGGTGAACAGTCGTGGCTAAAGGAGAAACTGCTCGTTATCGCATGTTTTCAAATGATTCTTTTGCTAGACGTAAAGATGAATCTACGAGAGGTTATCCTGGTCAGTAAATGATGGTTGGTTGTATTTGGTTGTATGTTGTTTAACGCCGTCTTCAACATTATATCAGTTATATCGCAGCGGCCAGTGCACCTATCCATGCTTTCCTGGAGTCTCTTTTACCAGTACTCCGCACAATTTTCTTTCCAAGCCACTGGCTGCTTTCCCACATAACCATCGTCGAAACAATGATCAGCGGTGGGAGAAGAATGAATCCTGTCGCAATGACTATCATCAATCTTCGGAAAGACATTGGCCGAGCCAGGGATCGAACCCAGAACCGCCTGTTCTCAAGTCCTGCACGCTACCGACTGAGCTGCCGGGGCTCGACTGGTCAATAAATGAAATGAAATTTTTAAGCCGATAGTAAAACCCTAAATTTTGCTATTTCGAAAATACTTTTTTTCGGGGGGGGGGGGAAGAGGGGAAATAGATCTATGTCCTTAACGGACAGTGTAGATCAAAGATCAGACTGCACGTTCTGTGCAGTCTGATCTTGATCTACTCTGTCTGCAAAAGGTCAGTGAGTCGCGCTAGCAGCCTAAGGGCTTTAAAAAACAACAAAACACAATCTTGTGTCCTTCCGAATAAACAATTTGGTGATTTCTAGACATAAATCCCAAGGGAACTACGCACCAATTTGCGTTAATACGGCGGGCGCCGTTTTTTGGACAGTATAATGTTATGAATCCATTAGGTTTTGTGACAGTTTGAGTGTTAACACAAGGGATGCGAATCGCTGTTCAATACACTTTTTGCGGACAGTGTAGATCAAGATCAAACTGCACAGAACGTGCAGTCTGATCTTGGACTTACACTGTCCACTACGGGGTCCTGCGTGTCTCCGTGGTCAAGTGTAGGACTCGTAACCTGGAGGCCCTAGGTTCGAGCAACACTGGAAACAGTGGGTTTTTCGTCGGAAAGTCATTGGGGAAGAAACTTCAGAGCCCTAGCCTATGTACCGGTGAAACCCAGGACACGACTATCTTAACAGTGAAAGCTACACTTTATACATAACCCAGCATGTATGATCTGATTTTTTCTTCTATGAAAAGACTTAAAAAATACTACATGTAATACAGATATGAAGAGAAAATAACAACAAAGCCAAAGAAACTATCTCTTTTTCTGAATGAAAAAAAAAAGATTTTGCGATAGAATAGCGGTGAAATGTATACTGAAACTCCGCTGGGGTTTCCCGCCAATTTACGTCCATACGAACGACGTCAAACTTTCGTCAAGAGAAACTAATCTAATACATTTGAACCGTGCTCTGTGAAAAGGGGGCTTAATGCATCTGCGAAAAGTATCGACTCAGGTCAGCCTGCGCAGTCCGCGCAGGCTGACCTGAGCCGAAACTTTTCGCTATCGGTCAATTTTCTGTATGTCCAAGGACAACTCTACCTTATGATTCTATTGGTTGTTAGACAAAATGAATTTTATGGATCCATAATTACATGATGATTTACTTGGTAAAATACATCACGGAGATGCATTAAGCCCCCTTTTGCCAGAGCATGGCTCATTTGCTTTCACGGTAGCTAATCCTTTACTAGATGACCACTTGCTTTTACGCCCCTCGAGAAGAATGATTTTGAACACAATATGTGAAAAGAGAGAGAGAGAGAGAGAGAGAGAGAGAGAGAGAATACCATATCGGACAGTTAAGATCCAAGATCAGACTGCGCATCATGTGCAGTCTGATCTTTATCTATACTGTCCACAAAATCGAATCGAGTCACACAAAGAAGCCTAAGTGTTGAGTCAACGACAAAGCCAATATGTTTTATGATTGTTCAGATCTTATCTATATTACACATTGAAGAACGATGATCATACATGTATTGCTTTCCACCGATTAAAAAGTCCATTGTATCGAACAGTGTAGATCCAAAACCAGACCAAAGGTTCTTTGTAGTCTAATCTTGATCTATATTGTCCGCAAAAAAGCATAGTAACCTCAGTATTGAGTTAATGACGAAACCAATATGTTTTATGATTGTTCAGCGCTTATCTATATTACGCATCGTAGAACAATAATTACAGTGCTTCGCCACGCGAATCTATCAAATATTCATGAATGATGGCTTGTTCATTTGCATGGTGTTTAACGGCATTTTCAATATTATTACAGTTACATCGCAGCAGCCAGTGCACCTATCCATGCTTTCCTGGAGTTCCTTTCACCAGTACTTCGCACAGTATTCTTTTCCACTGGCCACTGGCTGCTCTCTCACATAAACGGCATCGAAACAATGACCACTGGTTGAATGGAGGAGCCAGACTGGAAACCAAGACCAGGAATAACGAAGTCAAAAACTGGCCTGTAACAGCCACCCAAAGGACGAAACAATAACCAAATCTGACAACATTTTTGTGTAACAACTGTGAGCCAAAAAAATCTAAAATCTATTATATAATTCACAAATATATTTTATCCACAAACCAAATACGTTATGAAGTACAATGATCCTTGGACATGCAGGAAATTTGCCAAAAGCAAAAAGTTTCGACACGGGTCAGCCTGCACGACCTGCGTAGTCTGACCTGAGTTGATACTTTTCAGATGCATTAAAACCTCTCACAGTATATACTAGGGCTGTTCGGAAATTATTGGGACATCGCTTATAATATGAGAATGATAAGACTTACAAACGATATTATATCTCATCACAGAGGACATATTCTTTATTACTTTATACATGCCAAATATCAGGCCGCTGGGTCTTCTGTATAAGTGTCGGGGCTCAAATATAAGGTCAGAATCAAATGGTCAACGTTGAAGATCAAGATCAGAACATGTAGTCTGATCTTAGATCTGTGCCACTCGTAAAAGCTTCTTACATTGCCAATAACTGTAAATGTTTGTTGGCCAGTATAGAAGTGTGTAACACGGCTTTCAACTTTATTTCGGTTATATCCCGACAGTGCACCTTTCCATGCTTTCCTGGAGTTTCTTTCACCAGTGCTTCACACTATTTTTTTCCCAACCGACTGGCTGCTTTCCCACTTAACTATCGTCGAAACAGCGTTCAGCAGTGACAGAGGTATGGATCCTGTCAAAATGACTATCACAAATTCTTGGACAGAAACTGGCTGAGCTGAGAAATCGAACATGCGATCTTTGGATTTTAAGCCCTTTTCGTTATCGACTAAGCTATCGGCTCGACGCCAATAACGCTGAAAGGGTGGTATCCACATACTGTAGTGGAAATATTTGGCACAGGAAAAAAAAAATCAAATCAGTAGATTGGTATCGATGCAAATCAAATCAAGTACCAGTTATTCTGGATCCTAATACAGATTCTGATAAACTACAAAGAGTATAAATACGACGTCAGTATAAAACCAACACTAATTTCGTTCGAAGTCTATTTTCGGCGTAGCTGAATGTGCTGGCTTTTGACCTACATTTTGGTACTGATAACAAATGAATAAATAGAAATTTGTGATTGGTCAAAATGTAGACATGTTTATTCTAAAGGCCTCTGCCTATTTGCTGGAAAATTTACGCTGTTTATCTTTTTAGAGCTATTTTTTGTTCGTTCTTGCCTTGCTTGAAATTGCATGTGTTCGTGTATATTTGTGTTTTTCTAGTGAAAAAAATCTGAGGACCCTGGTGAAAGTAGAGTCCTTCCTTGAACTTTTTCACTGCCAATGGGGAGTTTCATACCTTTTGCGAACGGCTTGGATCAAGATCAGACTGAACAGAACATGCAGACTGTCAAAATTTCACAGATGTATAGGAAACTGTCAAAATTTCACAGATGTATAGGAAACTGTCAAAATTTCATAGATGTACGAGAAACTGTCAAAATTTCACAGATGTGCAAGAAACTGCCATAATTTTACAGATGTGCAAGAAACTGTCAAAATTTCACAGATGTACGAGAAACTGTAAATATTTCACAGATGTATGAGGTACTGTCAAAATTTCACAGATGTACGAGAAACTGTCAAAATTTCACAGATGTATAAGAAATGTCAAAATTTAACAGAATTTATGGGAAACTGTCTAAATTTTACAAGACGACGACAACTACACAGACGCAGAGGACGACAGAAATAGGACAATAAACTTTTCGTCTGGGATAGAGTTAACATAAAACCTATCACGTCACTGTCAACATATGCCCAAGAGAAATAAACAGTAAATGTTAACACTTAAGGCGCCGAATAAACCCAAAATATATTTCAGTATAGAAATATGACTCAATTATATCAGTTTCAAGGTTGCTCTAGTCTAAAATGTTTCAGCAAACCGGGCAGTGTAGATCAAAGATCAGGCTGCACGTTTTGTGCAGCCTGATCTTGATCTACACTGGCCGCAAAGGCAACTATAGTTGTGAGAGGCGCTTTAAGGGTTGAAATATCAGTGTACGGTACATGGGGCACCAACGGGAATACGAGCCAATTTTCGTAAATAGCTCCGCGTCTAATTATGAAAGTGCTCCTTTTCAGACAGGCTTCCTCATATAACTGTGAAGCCATGAAGGAGGTTAGATATTAATTAAAACAGATGTAGCCAGGGTAATATGCTCAACCCTCTACTTTATTGATTATATGGTGTTTACCGCTGTTTTCAACATTATTTCAGTTATATCGCGGCGGCCAGTGCACCTATCCATGCTTTCCTGGAGTTTCTTTTACCAGTACTCCGCAGAATCTTCTTTCCAAGCCAATGGCTGCTATTCCATGTAACCATCGTCGAATGAACCCCGTTGCAATGACTCTCATCAGTCCTCGGAATTAAATTGGCCGAGCTAGGAATCGAACCACCGACTCCCTGTTCTTAAGTCCTGTACGCTACCGACTAAGCTACGGGGCCTCGGCCCTTTTAACTTAACCCCCATCCATTATATATGGCCTGCCGGGTAGCTCAGTGGTCAGAATATCTGATTCGTGACCTGGTGATTGCCGGCTCGATCCCCGGTCGAGGCAAACTCTCGTTTGCATTGTTAATCATAAATTACTCAAACAGTTTACAATGCATCTGGGAAAGGCAGTTCTTCAAAGATCCGATTTTCTTTTGTACGGCCGCCCTTTTCCGCCGATAGTCTACAGACTCTGCTCGACCGGGTAGCTCAGTGGTTAGCGTATCCGACTCGTGACCTGGCGGTTGCTGGCTCAATAGCCGGTTGCGACGGATTTTCTTGCCACCGATTTTGTCGCCTCTCACATCTGATGCATGTAAAGTTGTGTCAGTGCTGGTGTGAGAAAGCAAGGAAACACATGCGTAGGTGAACTGACCGCCGTGATATGACCTAAGCTGGTAAAACGGCGTTAAACCCCAATAAAAACGAACAAACCATTATCATTATATGGCTTGCAACTCGCGAAAATGGGCATTCGGACATATGCGTAAAGTGTCGTCTCGGATCAGCCTGCGCAGTTCGCGCATGCTAACCCGAGACGGCACTTTACGACTACAATACATTTTGTTCTTCAGTAGACATGCGCAAAACAGAAAATTACATAAAAACGGAAAGTGTCGTTTCGGATTAGCCTGCGCATATTGCGCAGGCTGATCCGAAACGACACTTTACGCAAAAGTCCGAATGCCCCTTTTCGCGTGTTGCAGGCCATATGACCCATGCTCTGGCAAAAGGGGGTTTAAAGCATCTCCGTAAAGCATTATACCAAAAAAATAATCACATAATTATGAATCTGTATATAGAATCCATTTTGTCTAACCATCAACTGAATCTGGAAGTAGATTAGGTCTACTCCTTCGACAATCACAAAATTGACGAATACAAACCTGGCTCGAAACTTTTGCAGATGCCTCAAACCTCCTTTGCACAGGACATGGTTCATATGTTAACGTGAAAGACAGTGAATAGGTGTATAAGATGCGTTCAACCCTTTCGCATGGCCCTAGTCACTAGAGGCCCTTTCTACACTCGCAAACATTTGTTTACAATCACCATCAAACAACGTATTTGCTGTTGTTTGCAAACAAAAGTTTGCTAGTGTAGCCTAGTCAGCAAACACAAGCAGTCTTCACCAAACAGTGTTTGGTGATGTTTGGGGCATGTTCATTTTTGTTCGCTCTGTTAGGTGATGTTTGGTGGTGTCTAATTATATTGACCGGTCAGAAGCTGTCTTTTCATCATTTGATGGGTGCATTACATGATCTTCCAACATCATTTTCCATTGTTTGTTGTAGTGTAGACACCCTACGAACAAACATGACCAAACTTCGCCGAACAAAAGTTCGCTGGTGCTTGCAAACAAATGTCTGCTAGTGTAGACGGGCCTTAACCCCGCCCGTTTTAGAAACAATTGAAAATTTACAGAAATCATTTATTAAGCTCTTATACTCACATTGTTTATTTACTTAAAGTTATCCCTAGACACTACTTCGGCATGTGTGTTTAATAATATTCGATTTCCAGTTAATGCCGAGCTATGAATTCGACTTGCAGTAAACTTGCAATTAAATTGCAGTTGTAATCCTAAATTATTCAAACAGTTTAAAATGGAACTGAGAAAGGGAGCACTTCAAAGATCCGATTTGCGTTTCGTATGGCCGCTAATTTTCGCCGGTAGTCTACAGACTGTAGAAGAGTCTTTGATGTAACAGATAAGACACATAACAGATATATGTAAGACAATGAAAAAGGAGAAGTGTTATTTCCAAACATAGTAAAAAGATATGCTAACTTTAAGGATGTTATAGCCAGAATATAATACAAAGTAGCAGACAGTGTTGGTCTCGTACAAAATCAGACTGCATGTTCTGTACAGTATGATCTTAAAGCCTTTACCACACAATCCCGGTCCGAGCCCCGTAAGCTCAGTCGGTAGCGCGCAAGATGATAGTCATTGCGACAGGATTCATTCCTCTCTCACCGTCGTTTCGACGATGGTTATGTGGGAAAGCAGCCAGTGGCTTAGAAAGAATATTATGCTTAGTACTGGTAGAAGAAACTCCAGGAAAGCATGGAAAGGTGCACTGGCCGCTGCGATATAACTGATATAGTGTTGAAAACGGCGTTAAACACCATACAATCAACAGATAAGACAGTGAAATAAGAAGACTGTTGTTCCAAACTCTGTGAAAAATTATGCCATTTCAAGGATATTTTAACCAGAATATATAATACAAAGTTGCAGATAGCGTTGGTCTCGTACAAGA
The DNA here is from genome assembly GCA_946811185.2 of Hippopus hippopus. Classification (NCBI taxonomy): domain Eukaryota; kingdom Metazoa; phylum Mollusca; class Bivalvia; order Cardiida; family Cardiidae; genus Hippopus; species Hippopus hippopus. The sequence continues at coordinate 7,779,843 of OX328101.1, read as the reverse complement.
TTAGACTGCATCTTCAGTACACTATGATCTTAAACCTTTTACCACACAATCCCGGGTTATAACGACCCTGAAAAAGAAGGCTTTTGAAAACATTGTGGGAAAAGGAGAAAATGCTGGTAACCAGCATTTTCTCCTTTTTCCACAATGTTTTCTGCCCAGTCTAGGACAATCACTATAATCTGAAAAAAAAAAATTGAATTGTTGTCTGTAAATACTTTCAATTTGGGCAAGTCTAAAATTTTTGGTCTGGTTAAGGGTTAATTGACGCTATCTGGAAGAGCAACTAATAAGTCACGTTTAGCGCTCTCACGTTTAAGCGGCATCCAGAAAGCTACTTTTCCTGGGATGCTTAGTCCAAGTTCCACAATTCTATGTCGAAATGCACCAGGTCATAAACCTGAGCAATTACTACGCGCGGAAAAGATTTTATATTGAATAATTCACATGTTATCATTGATTCGCACAGTCTTTTGTTTAATATTTGATGATGTTTCTCCGTTGATGCGATGGAAGGGAGGGGGGGGGGTTGCAATACAAATGGGTGGGGTGGGGTGGGGTGGGGGAATGGTTTTTCCAAGCTTTTACAAAACCATCAAGTATTTTGGTTAATTGATTGATTGGTTGTATGGTGTTTAATGCCGTTTTCAACATTATTTCAATTATATCGCTGTGGCTAGTGCACCTATTCATGCTTTCCTGGAGTTTCTTTTACCAGTACTCCGCACAATATTCTTTCCAAGCCACTGGCTTCTTTCTCACATAACTGTCATCGAAACAATGGTCAGCAGTGAAAGAGGAACGAATCCTGTCGCAATGACTATCATCAGTCCTCGGAAAGAAATTGGTAGAGCCGGGGATCAAACCAGCGATCACTATTCTCAAGTCCTGTACGCTACTAACTGAGCTACCGGGGCTCGGAACAAGTACATGTATTTTGGACCCGAAGGAATTGTGCATTTGAAGATATGCAGGTATGTTTTCTACTCTTTCAAAGACAATTCTCATGATATTATTACCACGCCTTTAATTTTTCGCATTCGTATGCAAATAGCCTCAGTTTGAGAAAGTCTGAAATTTTGTTGTCTGTTGAAAGGTAAAAGGCGTACTCACGTGCGAGGGGAAAAAAAAGAACGATTTTAGTGAAGAAGAAAGTAAAAGGGTAGCTTAAATATTTAGGGGAGGGGGGTGAGTAAAACATCCCCCTAAAAAAAATGGTTTTGGGGCTGGCTCTCCCAGGTCCCGAAGCTATGAGGAAAGCTATCAACCATTAATACCACATAATCCCGAGTTTGAACGCCCCTCGGGAAACAGATTTTCAAAACAAGCATTTGTACCTTTTCCCGCAGTGTTTTCTTACTCTTTCAAAGACGTATTCCACAATTTAACCCTTTACCACACAATCTCAAGCTATTAACGACCCTGAGAAAGAAGCCTTTTGAAAATATTGTGGGAAAAGAAGAAAATGCTGGTAACCAGCATTTTCTCCTTTTCCAAAATGTTTTTTACCCTTCCCAAAACAAATTTCAATTTTTCATTTTTTTTTTGGTCGTCTGCTGATGCTTTCAGTTTCAACTAGTCTAAAATTCTGTCGTTTGGTAAAGAGTTAAGCCTCATTTGATTGCCGTCTGAAAATGCTTCAAAATTGGGACTGTCCGGAATTTGTCGTTTTGCAGAGAGTTAAAGCGCTAAATAACTGAAATGGCGGTTTTCTTGCGAGGAAAATTGTCAAACGTTACAATTACAAGACAGTTGGGCATTAGTAGCGGATGGTACAGCCTAATTTTGGCCTTCACTGACTGCAAAAGTATATGCAAAACAAATTACTGAAGGCAAACTATGCAAGTGGCTGTTTGTACTAAATAGGATAACTCAGCGCTGATATGAACTGTTTCAATTTTGGGGGGGGAAAAAGCCAAAATATTGCAATATCATATTTGTTTTGGCTAGACAATTGTAAAGATGAACAAACAGCGAAGATCCTTGATAATGCTGCATGTTCCGATTGGAAATATATTTTTATCACGTAACCTCCCTTGTTTTCAGTGTATTATACCCATCACGAATTTTCTTATCTTATACACGTTTGATATCACAATTGTGTGTAGTCATTCTTGAGGTCATTTTGTACGTATTTCATAGAAGTGAATGGTTTTATGAATATTATAGCGGATGCATCTATAGATGGTTTTTGCATCTTCTGATCTATAATTTGTGAAATATCGTTATGTGATCAAAAGAATCTGACATTCGTTGACGTTTGAGGTAAAATTTCATTAAAATCGTCAAGAAAAAATGTTATTAAGCTCGCCAAAGGCTCGCTTTAATAACATTGTCCCTAGACTCGATTAGTAAAAATTTATCTGAAACGCCAACTCATATCAGATCCTATATATACATACCATTTCCCCGTAGTCTAGCCGGTCCATTCTGTTGTGTCGTTGTAGTGGGTTTCGTTTGGCAGTTACGTGCCGGAAACTTTGCGTTGTTACCCTGACTGGATGCATTATGTGCTAGACTGCTACAAAATACTGCATAGTCCACGAATGGAAAAGGATCTGAAATAAACCAAAAGAGAAAAATATTGTGTTTTTTTTACTCTTAAGCTGCTAAGTGCGACTCACTGACCTTTTTTGCGGACAGTGTAGATCAAGATCAGACTGCACAGACGTGCAGTCTGATCTTTGATCTACACTGTCCGAGAAGGAGGTACTATTCCCAAAACATATTTTTGAAATAGCGATATTAGGGTTTTTACTATCGAACTGAAAATTTGATTCTAGTTATTTAGCAAAATTCTCTACTTGACGTCAAAACTATGGATTTGTCCCATTTTGGAAGCGTTTGCAGACACACATTAGATGTGTCTCACATGCTGAGGTTTCTCTTCGAAAGGGTAGAAAACGTTGTGACAAAAAACTTGGGATTTTTCGGTACACTCAATTATGCGGTTCAGAATAGGCCTAATGTGATAATCAGCCTTCAGTCTGTGCCGTCTGATCGCAGTCTACTCTTCACAATACACGATGATCATACTCATTTAACAACAATCACTGCATCGTAAAATGTTGGGGGAAAAATTGTTGTTAAACTTATTGAAAAACAAATGCAGCAAATCACTTAAAAATATTGCGGTTATCTGGGGAAGTTGCCATTAATAGAAAGACCAATCTCTTCTTTTTCAACCATTCTCTCTCTCTCTCTCTCTCTCTCTCTCTCTCTCTCTCTCTCTCTCTCTCTCTCTCTCTCTCTCTCTCCCTCTCTCTCTCTCTCTCTCTCTCTCTCTCTCTCTCTCTAGTCCCAAGAAGAGAGCTGAATGCCGTGCCACAGAATTCATTTTTGGACCAATTGCATTTACACGAGTGGTTTGCATTTTGATAGTGAAAAATAAGCATGAATAAAGCATGAATAGATGCACTGGCCATCGTCAAAATGCTTGATATACTTTTGAAACTAGCGAGAATCACCGAACAAACTGAACGTCATCATAAATCATAATGGTTTGCAACACGTGAAAAGGGGCATTCGGACACTTGCGTAAAGTGATCCGAGACGACACTTTACAAAAATGTCCGAATGGCCCTTTTCGCGTGTTGCAGGCCATATATCAAATCATATGTCGAATCTATTAAGATTCATTCCACAGTTACAAATAGGTGATCAATATAACTTAAACCTCTAGTACCCAATCCCGAGTTTTAATGACGTCTTCTGAAAACATTGTTGGAAAAGGAGAAAATGCTGGTGACCGACATTTGCTGCTTTTCCCACAATGTTTTTTCCCCTTTCGCATGCAAATCCAATCATTTAAGCTACATCTAATTTGTCGTCTGCAAATGATTTCAATTTGGATGAGTCACAAATTTTGTCGTTTGGGAAAACGTCAACTCGTGTATTGACTGATGAAATGAAATTGCAATTGTCAGAAAGTAAAACAAAATGCTGATGGTACCATTTCATTGCTGCTTTTTTTTTGGGGGGGGGGGGGAAATCTGGCAGAGTAGCGCTTAGTGTAGATCCAAGATCAGGCAGTCCGTTTTGTGCAGTCTGATCTTGGATCTACACTGTCAGTAAAAAGGCAAGGAAACCCAAGTCCGTTACTAAAAGGGTTACGGTTTAAGTAATTCATGTACTAATGGCCGTGGCCCGCCGTACAGATCACCTTCGAGTGTCATTGATGGGTTTAACTCTTTACCTCATAATCCAGAATTTTAACGAACTTTAAGAAGAAGGAGAGACATTATCTTTTACAGGGTAGAAAACATTGTGGGAAAAGCAGAAAAAGCTGGTTACCAGCATTTTCTACTTTTCCCACGATGTTTTCAAAAGTCGTCAACCTCGGGGTCGTTGTGTGGAAGAGGATTAAGTGCTAAGTGCCCTTTGTCAGCGTATTTCTCTCTGGGATTGATCGTAATTCTGAAAGTCTTATTGATTATCACTTCTTCAGTGTTTTTAGGACTTGACTATGGCAATTGTTATCTTTTTCATAACAGGGAAGGTGCCAGGGAAAAGACGGCTAGGTGAGCTCTGTGTGTGTTTGTGTGTGTGTGTGAAAGAGAGAGAGAGAGAGGGAGAGAGAGAGAGAGAGAATTTATGGTGCATAGAGGTTACGAAAAGAACTTTTCATCCGAAAGCCTTTTATAAACATCGAAACAAAACCATTCTTCTCTAACCTTTGGCTGTATAGTTTCTAAGTACATTAACTTTTCTTGTTTAACAGAAGTAATGCTGTTATAAGTCTTTATTACGCGACAAAAATTTCAACTATACCAAAATAATTCAGTATTAGTTTTTTTCATGAACATTGGCGAGTTCTGATTGGCTGAAAAAAGATTTTCATAGCTCCATGAAAAAAAAATCAGCAGTGCCGGAACTACTTTTGCAGTCAAACTAATGTAAACAAACATGTATACGTGATTTCACAATGTTTTTTCGTTCTTATTTCATATCGAGTCGGAAGTTCAAATTGCTAGCCATTGCTTTATCACAGTACACTGAAATTTTCAATGGTCGATCATGGAAGACTGTTACTAAAAATAGCACGTTGGTGCATTTCCTCTGTATCGTATAAAATAACGGAAGGTGTGCAATGAAATCGGAGAAATTTGAACCCCTGTTCGTTTTAAAAGTGAATATTTAACCGAAAGCTGAAAAGACAGCCTTACTTTCGGTGCAGATTGCTTCAGAAATGCGAAGCGCAAATGTGCTATTTTTAGTAACGGTGTCCAATGATCAACCAATGAAAATTTTGGTATCCCGTGATAGACAAGTGAGTTTCAGTGACCTATAATATAAGACTTACTATCAATATCTAGAGACTTCAACAATATTCCTTCAAGAAACGATTCCTCGTTGGTATTGATCTTCGCTTTGTTAGTCCAGACATTAACAATGTCGGAGGGATTTTCAATCCATTCAATCCGGCTCTGTATCCGGTAGCCTGAATGCTCGTACCTAACACCTCTAGGCGACTTGTCCCGTCTTGATGGCTTACGTTGCATAGTACTTGTGTACGAATCACGTGTTTGACATTCTTCTAATGTTAAAATTTATGTAATGATGCTTTCACTGTCTAAAACTGCTACTAACAGTCACTTTTGTTTTAGTTGCCAATACCATAACTAAATTTATAGTAAATAAAAATCAATCCATCAATCAATCAATTATACACGTTTCTCTCGCCGGAAAAACCACAGCGCAACAGACAGTGTAGATTCAAGGTCGTGCAGTCTGATCTTGGTTCCACACTGTCTGCAAAATGTGCATTGAGTCGATCTAAGCAGGCTAGGGATCAAGCAATAAAAAGCTGTCTGTGAAAATGTTTACAAATTATTTTTTTTAAACTTTTAAAGGTTTTATCAGACGCCATATCTGCACATAATAAATCCACTGTTTTGTGAGAGTTCACTATTGAAAACTATCTGCTGCAAATAATTTCAAGCAGTAACGATTTGAATATGTTTTGAACGATCAGAGTTTATTAATTTATTGATGGTAACACGATAATTACAAACGTAAATGATACTTTTAATGTGTCAGCCTGCAATGCCCCCTATAGACCTTCGTTTTTCACCTTTTACCACACTATTCCGTCTTTTAACGACCTGTGAAAGAAGACTTTTCTTTTGAAAACATTGTGGGAAACGGAGAAAATGCTGCTAACCAGCATTTTCTCCTTTTCCCACAATGTTTTCTACCCTATCTAAGATAACTTCAGCAGTTTGAGCAGTCCGTGTCTGCAATTGCTTTGGGTTTGGACAAAACCAAATTTTTGTTTAGTGGTAAAGCGTTAACCATTTACAATAAATCTCGTGTTTGACGCCCCTTGGGGAAGGCGACATATAAATTTTGGATTAACCGCTGGGCTGCTGAGCGGGACTCGCCGACCTTTTGCAGACATTTTTGCATCAAGATCAGACTGCACAGAACATGTAGTCTGATCATGGATCTGCATCGTACGATAAGGAAACATTTTTCTCCAAAAAATAAGTTTGAAATTCCACTGTTCGGGCTTTCACTATCTGTTTGAAAGTTTTATTTAACTGATTTAGCAGGATAAAGGTGATATGTGAGATTTATCTTTGAACAGGAGCAGGAACATTGTGGAAAGAGGTTAGGTTTTTTGGTTCTTTCCATAATGTTTTCAAAAGCTTTCCTCACAGGGTCGTTAAAATACGGGTCTGTTTGGTAAAAGATTAATCTATATGAGCCATATTCGGGCAAAAGGGTGCTTAATGCATCTCCGCTATGCATAATTATACTAAGCAAGTAACCTCATAATAATGAATCCACTACATCGATTTTGTAGAACAACTGACTGAATCATGAGTTACACTGGTCCTATGACATGCAGAATATTGACCAGTTGCAAAAAGTATCGAACCTGGTCAGCCTGCGCGGACTGCGCAGGCTGACCTGGTTTGATACTTTTTGCAGATGCATTAAGCCCCCTTTTCACAAAGCATGGCTCATATAAAGAATTAGCACTTAGCGCGCCGAATAATCCTTACCGACATTTTACAGTCAAGAAAGAAGCTCTAAATAAGTGCAATTTTTATTCCAATTCTTTTTTTTTTTAAATAGTGTTTGTAACGCAGACAGTGTAGATCAAGATAAAATCGCACGAATCGTCTTTAAAGTGTCTTTAGGTAAAATTGCGATACTTTTTTCACTCTGCAAATATTCCATAGAATCGTGGTCTCGGTTTCTGGTTTTTTTTTTTTCAACTCCTTACGATCGAGCTCATAAGACAAAATAGAGAGGCTTTAACTTTACTAAATCATTTCAATAGTGCGGACAAAGATAAATGTTATCTTAAAAGCGTCAATTACGTAATAAGTAAAATTGCAATATAATTTATCTCTGAAAAATTCCATAAGACCCTGGCCCTAATTTTCATTTCCTAAGAAAACATGAATGTTATTTAATCGGTACACAAGTGAAATCCACACAAAAATGAAAGTTATTCCATAAACACTAAATACTAAAAATTGCAACACTGTTTCACACTGTAAATATATATATGTACATAAGGTTTCTTGTTCGTGCTTTTAAAGACGATGGTGGTAGTTCTCTTGCGGTCAGGGCATTATGTAGCTGATATAACACCATTGTTCACGCTTTGCCGGATAATCCCGCGTTTGTATGACCCTGGGGTGGGCTTTTGAAAACATTATGGGAAAAGAAGAAAATGCTGGTAACCAGCATTTTCTTCTTTTCCCATGTTTTCTACCCTTTTCAAAGAGATTAAATCCGGTCATTTGAGCTACATTTAATTTGTCGTATTAAAACGCCTGCAAAACAGACTATTCGAAAGATTTGTTGTTTGGTAAAGCGTAAAATTAGTAACATATTGTTACATCCTTTTGTATTGCCAATGCCTCAACTGTGTATACCAGTCTGTACATTAGACCGAGATGTTGCGTTTTAAGGGCTGGGTCAAACTACATTATTCAAAGAACTATCGGATAGTGTAAAGAGAGCATCGATCAGACTGCACGTTCTGTGTGGTCTTATCTTGTTCTGCACTGTCTCTAGAAGAAAAAATATGATCGTAATAAACATCCAAGGGGTTAATTGCCTTATGACGTACGTAGCTAATTAATAATCTATAATTGGAAAATAGAATTATTGCTGAGACTAATGCATAAAGTAACCACTGAATGACCACCAGGTGTATTGACGCCTAGGCTGCTAAGTACGACTGTAACTAAGTACGACTGTAACTGTCTAGGCTGCTAAGTACGACTGTAACTAAGTACGACTGTAACTGCCATTGCAGGCAGTGTAGATCAAGATGAGACTGCACAACGCGTTCAGTCTGATCTTCGTTCTCTACTAGAACCGCTAGCCTTTTGTACGATATTTTGGCATGAATGTCTATAAGTTTTATAGAGTGACATCTGCACTCTAAGGATTGGACTAAAGAGAAAAGCAAAGAAGAAGAAGAAGAAGAGGAGGAGGAGAAGGAGCAGGAGGAGGAGGAAGAAGAAGAAGAAAAAGAAGAAAGAGAAATAGAGCGAGAGATAGAGACGAAGGCAGAAGACGGACGGACAGACGGACATGCAGACAGACAGAGTTTTGGATGGAGGGATGGAAGGAAAAAGCGTACACAAGTAGACAGGCAGACAGACAGACAGACAGACAGACAAAGCATTGAGATTATAGTAGAGAGGGTACAGAGAAATTCGCTTAAATTACAATTTCATTACAATCAGCTATTGTGTTATAGCACACTAGAGTAGATAGACAAACAGACAGATTTTCTGTGATACTAGCCGCACTTACAACTTCTACTGTAATTATTACCTAGATCTTCACGTAGATTACTTAATTTCCTACATGAAATACTGCCAGATTCCGTTCAGATCTAATAATCGAAACAACTAGCTCACAGTAAGATATGTCAATTCAAATTGTTTTCCGCAGAACTTTTTTTTTCTGTCGTCATAGCTTTCTTTACTTTGTACCAGGCGACAAAATTTGAGACTTGTCCAATTTGTGAGCATTTTCAGACGACAAATTGATTTTTGCTCAAATAAGGTTACTTTTCCTTTATCCCTTTACCAAACGACAAAAATAATGACTCGTCCAAATTCAAAGAAGTTGCAGACGACATACGTGGCTCAAATGCTGAAGTTGACTCTAAAGAGCAGTAAACTTTATGGGAAAACGAGAAAATTATTGTCGCCTACATTTTTTCCCCTTCCCACAATGTTTTGAAAAGCCTTCTATGTCCAGGTCGTCAAAGTTCGGAATTGTCTGATAAAGTGTTTATGGAAAGCATATTTTCATCATCGTCTTCTAATCGTGGCCCATGTACCCATATTTTGCGATATGCTAGCCTGAAAGTAAGTTAATCAATAGATTTTACTCGGCAATCCCAATTATCATTTCAGCGTGCTGACGACATTTTTCGTCGAATAGGAGACAACGGTTGAAAGTACTGTAGCAAATGAGGTATTGTTTGTAACGACTAATTCTTTCTTTTGATACCAATAAGAACACTTCAGATTGCTTATTTAACCCAATTGTCGCAAATTATGGGTATATAGGCCACGATTAGCAGACGATAATGAAAATGAATCATGCCGCGAGTATTTGAAATGATGGTTTAATGGGTCGTCGTATTGCATTTTACCAAGAAAGTCGTTGCAAATGTGAATCCGTTTTGTCTACAACCGGCTAATCATAATGCACAATGATCCATTCTCATCAAGAAAATGTGCAAATAACAAAAGAGTTCCGACCCTGGCCAGTCCACGGGAATTGCGCAGACTGACCTGGGTCGTAGTATCAAAAGTAGTCCCGTTTGAAAATTTGACAGCAAGCTGCGTTTTTTCTTATCAGAGAAAGTGGAAGGACATGTCTAAAATGTTTTTTGGGTGACTACTTTTTGCCCGTGACCACATAAAGTAACATGTACGGCCATGAAGAGTCATTTTCTACTGTGATTTTTCAAGGGTAGGCGTGTTCCGAGATGAAATAGCAAACAACGAAACCGGTTAAGGCGCCATTTACTTTACTTTCTGTGCAGGATACTAGACATATATTTGATAGAAACAAGCAGCAAAGCTCTAGTTTTGCTAATTAAAGTACAGCAGAGGATCGCACATGGTGATATCCAAAATACGAAAACAATGATACAATTATATGAAATATGACATTAGTTTCGAATTTGCCCCATGTTGTTCGCATTGTAGTGTGACGTTGGTGGTCTATCAATGAACTATATTAAGTAGAACAGTAATTAGTTTCTTGTGTTCTCACTGTAAATAATACCCCCTCGACCTCCAAAAGTTAATTAACTAAGCATCACGATCGATTACGTTTCTGGGTTAGACCTTTTTGACCTTGTACTGTTACTGTCATACCTTCGAATGTTCAGCCATGGTTTTCGAAATTTGACGTCACTTGTTTTGATTATTTCAAATATACATGTACATGAGACATGCTCTGGGAAAAGAGGGCTTAACGCATCTGTGAGATCCATGATACCAAGAAAATCATTACTTTACTATGGATCTATAATATCCATTTTGTCTAACAACTGACTGAATCATGAGGTACACTGGGTGTTTGACATGCAGAAAGTTTACCAAAAGCAAAAAGTTTCGGCCCAGGGTCAGCCTGCGCGGACTGCGCAGGCTGACCTGGGTCGATAGTTTTTGCAGATGCATTAAGCCCCCTTTTCGCAGAGCATGACTCACATGTATGAGCAGCGCTCTCGAAAAGGGGGGCTTTTTGCATCCTTTTTATGCAGTATGCAAAACAAGTTGTTGCATAAAATGAATCCATACCGTTGTTTGCGCTTGTCATATTTTTCGAAGATTGACCTGTCTGCTTCGACGTACGAGCGTATCGCTATCCTGTGCAGGACAGAATATTAATACGCGGTTCGTATAACTCAAAACTCTGCCTATCAAAGTATAGGAAGCGGAACAATGGCTATAAATAGTACGTATGTGAAGAAATCAAGCCTGCTTTTCGCTCCAAATGTATGATCAAAGATAAAAGAAAAAAATTAAAATAAAATATACGTTTATTCAATACAACGCTAACTGGTGCGATTCATAAATCTTTTAGTACTGCAGTTTTCAAGCGACTTTGGTAAATTTCATATGAGCATGACTTTTCAATGATATGTTTGTATATAATTTGATCGACAGGTTTGATAAAAATAAGAAAAGAGATTCTTTTTATCACAAAGAATTAACAAATAGGATAGAGAAACAAGCATCCTGCATCATCCTTTTAGCCTATATACCACTTATGGATCCGTGTTTACAGATGTAATTTTGTTTGAAATTTGTTACGTACACACGAAGATTTGCCCGTCACATTTGCACAGAAAGCGGATGAAAAAGTCTCCCGGGGGAGCAAACAGACTAACTGTATGAACAGTCGTCAAAACTTGCCCGATTTTGACACTACATTTAACGTCGTCTGTATCAAGGTTCTAGTTTGAAGTATACTGTCAGTCACTTGATCTTAAACATGGCCGCACTCTGTAAAACGTTTAGCAAGGACAAAAACAGCCACAGGGAAGTTATTCATTTCTTTCAACCTGTTCGTGAAATCTGCCAACTGAATCGATCGACCCCGTTAAAAATTGAAACTACAAACTGTTTGTCAACGGAAATGTATTTTGATATATTTCGATAGAAATTATGACTCGTGTTTTTTTTGTGAAACTGCGAAGTAATACAAATCTGCCTGTGCCATGGTTAGTTGCCCCGTTCTCACGTGTTCATGGTTACAAAACAACCAGATCCGCCCTCTCCCCCACAAAAGACGATGCACTGGTGTTACGGAATGGGTTTAATATACTGCTGGAGGAAGATTTTTCAGGTTGTGTTAGATTGTGTTACTTGCTAAATTTAGAATTAGAATTCATTTGAATAAGAAACAACCTATCACTGTATTGATGGGTCACCTAACTTCGAAAGACAAAATGTTATGATGACGTTCTATCCGCTACATCAAAGCTGCAGTCAAACAATTTGTAGATAAATAATAGCTCCGTATCCCTCGAGAATAATTTATCAGTCATTTATGACATCTGCTGGAAATGTAGCCGCGTCGTGGGAAGAGTGTTCCAAATAAATATTTCTTGCGAGATAAAATACAAAAATTGGGAGAAATGCTTGCCAAGTAAACGTGTCGCACAAAGGTTTATATATAAAAAAAAACCTTTATACAACATTCGTTTAGTTCTTTAGGAAACTCCAAAAATTTTAGATTTGTCCAAATTGAAAACATTTGCAGACGATAATTTAGATGTGGCTAAAATGACTGGATTTTTCTATGATAGGCTAGAAAACATGGTGGGAAAAGGAGAAAATGCTGGTTACCAGCATTTTCTCCTTTTCCCACGATGTTTTCAAAAGACTTCTATTGCAGGGTCTCTTAAAGTTTGGGATTGTGTAGTAAAGGGTTAATACATGTGATCTTTTGACCTTTTACCACACAATCCCGAGTTTTAGCTACCTTCAGGCAGAAGGTTTTTAAAAATATTGTGGGAAAAAGAGAATTTCTGGTAACCAGCTAGGGATTTGAAAGAATTTCCTAGTCTCTTTTTACTATCATGGTTTGACTATTTGGTCATCTATCCCACATTATTATCAGTGCGTAGCTCAGTGGCAAAGTGTGGGACTCGTAACCTTTGAGTCCCCGGGCTCAAGCCGCACCGGATCCACAGATCTTTTCGTGGAAGTGTCCTTGGGCAAGACACTTTAGAGCCTAGCCTAGTACTGGTAAAACGCAGAATACACATGGATATGTGAGCTTTCGCCGCGATATGACTGAAATAATGTTGAAAGTGGCGTAAAACACCATTCAATCAGCCAATCAATCAACCGTATTATATCCTATTTCTCTGCATATATTTTTTTTTTAAATTGTTTTTCGTAATTCCATTTGATATTATCGACTGATTAGTATCTATAATAAGTAAACACATTTTTCTGTAGTTTTTACTTCATCTTCAATTATGTATATACACACGTGACTGTATTAACTGAAAAACTCACATTTTGACAAGATTATGTACATATGTATACGAATAAAATGTCCGTTCTGTTCTGTTTTGATCCGATTGTTTAGTCAAGTCTATATTATGAAAATCGTGTAGGCCTATGGTCGGTCTTAGTGTTAGTCGCTGGCACAAAAACCAAATTTAAAACCAGATGAAATGTAAATATATATAAGATAGAACGATTTGGCAACTTTTTACCCAGTTTCAAAATTCATGTTTGGGCCAGTGACTAACACTTGGACCAACCGCACAGTACTAAATTGTCATCTTCACAAGAGTTTACAAAATTTCAAATGGTAGAGTTTAAATTGAAGGATAGGGCACCCTAATTGGATTAGTGTAAGATCGCCTTTCATCGCCAAAATCGTGCGGATTCGGCTAAGACTCGGGTAATCCGTAATCGATGCCGGGAACCAGCGTCTATCGGCTGATCGCTTACGGATTACCAGCATTTTCTCCTTTTTCCACAATGTTTTCTACCACTCCAAGACAACTCCGCTCATTTGCGCCGCGTTTAATCTATCTCTGCAAATCCTTTCAGGTTAAAAATGTTAAAAATTTGTTGTCTGGTAAAGCGGTCGAGAGGTCCTCATACACTCGTAGACAAAAGATTGCATAGAAGAAAAATAAGATACAAAAAAACTAGTTAGCTCACAAGTCGGAATTTCTGATTATCTGCCAAGGTTCTGATAGTTATTATGTACATTATTTGTGGGTTTTACTCTTCGCCAAAGAAATAAGCTCGCGCCATTTTTGAAAACATTATTGAAAAAGGAGTAATTGCCCACGGACTAAAAGTCTCGATGCAAGCAACTGCTCCGTTTCCCATAGTATTTGTCTTACAACCGTATAATATCTCCCGTTTTCAGTTTGTCAATTTTGATCCTTATACATGCCATACAGTCAGACCTGTATTCAGAGGCCACCTAAGGAAATTAAGAGAGGTGGTGTCTGACAACAGGTGGTCCTTTCATTCAAATAAGCCATGCTCTGTGAAGAGGGGGTTTAATGCATCTGCATCTTTCCGGCGATTTTTCACTTCTGATGCATGTAAGAAAGGTCAGTGGCTTGGAAAGAAAGTTGTGTCAGTATACTGGTACGAGAAAGCCAGGAGACACATGCGTAGGTGCATTGACCGCCGTGATATGACCTAAGCTTTAAACTCAAATAAAGTGTCACAGTGACTGCTACCCTTTCAAAGACAAATTTCATCATTAAACCTTCACAGAGCACGATTCATATATAATTATGATAATTACATAATTTGTTGTTTAAAGTGACAATAAAGCCCAAAAGTGAACAAAGTGGGTGTTTCAATGCATTTAAATTTGTATCATACCATTTTAAAGTATGGAAACTATTGTGAAGATGACAATCTGTCATTGTACGATCGGTCCAAGTGTTAGTTGCTAACAGAGAAATGAATTTTAAAACTAGGTTAAAACCTGCCAGGTAGCTGTGATAATGTATCTGCAAAGTGTATCCACCAAGGTCAGTAACCTTGATCGAAACCTTTTGCTATTGGTACATTTGCTGTATGTTGAAGGCCCATTCTGTCCAAGGATTCATTTGGTTCTTAGACAAAAAGGATTATAATTGGCCTGCAACACGCGAAAATGGGCATTCGGACATTTGCGTAAAGTGTCGTCTCGGATCAGCCTGCGCAGCCCGCGCAGGCTAATCCGAGACGGCACTTTACGACTACATTAGATGTTGTGCTACAGTAGACTTGCGCAAAACAGAAAATTAAATAAAAAACGGAAAGTGTCGTTTCGGATTAGCCTGTCCTGACTGCGCTGGCTGATCCGAGACGACACTTTACGCAAATGTCCGAATGCCCCTTTTTGCGTATTGCAGGCCATATTAATCCATAATTTTGTGATGACTTGCTTAGCATAATGCATCACGTAGATACAATAAACCTCCTTTTTGCCAGAGCATGTCTCAAATTTGGTTGAGTCAATTAAAGAATCAGTGGAATATGAAAGCAGTGGACTATTGATATACGAAAGCAGTGGGTTACTGGTACATGAAAGTACAGTGTTACTGACCCATGGAAGCAGTGGGTCACTAGTCAATGACAGCTGTGGGTTTCTGGTCTATGAAAGCAGTGGGTTCCTGGTACATGAAAGCACTGTATTCCTGTTACATAAAAGTTACGAGTTACCGGTCCATGAAAGCAGTGGTTTTCTGACCTATGAAACTTGCGGGTTATTAGTACATGAAAGCAGAGGGTTACTGGTAAATGGAAGTGGTTGGTTAACGATATATGAAAGCAGTGGGTACTGACCTATGAAAGTTGCGGGTTACTGGTACATAAAAGCAGTGGGTTACACATATATGAAAGTAGCGAGTTACCGCTCCATGGATGCACTGGGTTATTTACTCATGAAAGTTTCGGGTTACTGGTACATAAAAGCAGTGGGTTACTGGTCCATGAAAGCAGTGGGTACTGACCCTTGAAAGTTGAGGGTTACTGGTACATGAACGCAGCGTGCTACTGACCCATTTTAGCAGTAGGTTACTGACTTATGAAAGTTACTGATTCACGAAAGCAGTGGGCTACTGGAAGATGAACGTAGCGTGCTACTGACTCATTGAAGCAGTAGGTTACTGACTCATGAAAATTACTGATTCACGAAAGCAGTTGGTTACTGGTACGTGAGGGCAGTGGGTTACTGATCCACGAAAGCAGTGGACTACTGATCCGTGAGAGTAAGTGATAACCATTCCTAATAAACCCCTAAGCTTGGGCCGGTTGCATAATGGAAGTTTAAAGTTAAACCAAGGTTAAGCCATGATAAAGTCATACTTAACCTAGGTTTAACTTTAAACTTCTGTTATGCAACCGGCCCTAAGTAAGTAACACAATTTCTGATTGGCTTAAGCAAATGGTTAACTATCCCTAACTTAATGGTTTAGCCAATCAGAAATTGTGTTACTTTCTCCATTTTAGAAAATTCTCGGCAACTTGAAATAGATCTAAAATGCAATTCAGAATGGTTGGCGAATTTAGTCCCTTAACGAGCAGTTATAATCCGTGAGCGATCTATAAATTTGGAAGAAATGCCTTGATACTGAACATCCAATCGACGCAATCAGAATCAAATCAAAATGCGTTTATATCCGTATATCTCCGGAGAAAAGAGAGAAACGATTGTTAGATTGCGTGGTATAGTACTGTAAGAAGTAGGAATGCTGAATGAATTTAGAGTATTCTCGGAATTACATTTGTATCGTCTCGTTTTCCGTTTTCTTCTGCGTGTATCTGACAGCCGACCAACAGAAACTATGTTTTAACGCTTTACCAAACGACAAAATTTTGGACTGGACCAAATTAAAAGCATTTGAATAAGCCAAATTAAATGTTGCTGAAATACTGATTTTTGTCTTTGATGGAGTAGAAAACATTGTGGGAAAAGGAGAAAATGCTGGTTACCAGCATTTTCTTCTTTCCCTCAATGTTTTCAAAAGGCTTCTTTCCCAGGGTCGTTAAAATCCGGGATTGGTTGGTAAAGGGTTAACGCTTTTCCTCACAAGTTCGTACCTGTCTATTTTTTTTTAATGTGTTCGCAGACGATAGTTTGCAGACGAAAAATTACATGTAGCTCAAATCCCATTGAAACAGCAGAAAACATTGCGGGAAAAGGAGAAAATGCTGGTTACCAGCATTTTCTCCTTTTCCCACAATGTTTTCAAAAGCCCTTTTTTCCCAGAGTCGTTAATACATGGGATAATTCGGTACAGGGTAAATTCTCGTAGTTTGTCACGCGAATGAACATTCGAAAGCAATTAACACAGATACGGATTTTCTCGTACCTTATGTCTCAGATTCTGTTTCTTTGACAATATTGAATAATCGATGCTTTAGAATTTACAATGTCGCAACGTGACATTATACTGTTTTGAGAAAACTTGAATTTATTTTAAACTACAATAACCAGTCACTTAAGACCCTTTTCAGCCCCCTCTTTATTTGGTCAACACTACAGGGCCAGAGAATGAGAGAGTTTGAGACACTGCTTCCAAATATGCATGCACCATATAAGGTAACACTTACGACCTTATCATTCTTAACCATCGTGTCGTCTGTCTTTGGTTTCTTTGTGTCTATCGACGTATGTCACAGTCTTTCTTTCTTCCTTCCACCCACTAACCCACCCATCCTTCCTATCTTCTTTCCTTCCTTCCTTCCTTTCTTTTCCTTCCTTTCTTTCCCTTCCCTTCCCTCCTTTCGTTCTTTCCTTCCTTCCTTCCCTCCCTCCCTCATTTCCTCCCTTTCTTTCTTTCTTTCTTTCTTTCTTTCTTTCTACCAGTCTGCCTGTCTTGCTTTTAAAACTCGTTGCTGAAGAGGATTGGCAGAATATTAGACATCCTTTCGGTCCTTCTGTCCGTCTGTCCGTCTGCCTTGCTGGCTTGTTTGCTTGGTGGTTCCTTGTTTGTCTTTGAGGCAGGCTGTTTATGTGTCTTTCAGCTGGCTGGCTGACTGGCTGTCTGTCTGTCTGGCTCGTTTGAAATCTTGCTGTCATGATATTTTCCATTTGTGTGGTCGTTAGACTATGCCTAGTTAAATGTGGCTTGAGTAAATACTTAAATTTGTATAAGAACAATGAAGCTTGGAGACCAGCGCCAAAAGATCAGGTGGTAGAGCATTAGACTTGTGTGTTCGATCCCCATGGCTGGCCATCTAAAATTATTAATAATCTTTCGGATGAGACGTTAAACCAAGGTCCCGTGAAACAGTGCTATACACTGAGCACGTTAAAGAACCAGGCGTCACTTAGGATGGGTTTCGTCCTGTATCTTGCAATATCAACCGTAAACAGGCAGTCTTCTGGGGGTGTTGTCCATATGAGCAACCGGTGGCGACGATAAATAAACGAAAATCAAACAAACAATAAAGCTTACATATATGGCTCTTCCGTGCTCGGAGAGGAAATTTCTTATTTCGAGCAATATCTCCTTTTGTTACAATATTTTTGAACCAGTAATTCTTCAGGGATACCAAATGCTTCAAAGCTAAGGTGTTGCAATGAAATAAACTAATTCAAAGACGATCGGGACACACACACAGACACAAACACACACATAAAATGATCGTAGTGGAGACACATTGAAAACATTGTGGTAATTTAACTAAATGAGCAATTTCTTCTTTTGCCACAGAGTTTTTCAAATAAATTATACTGTAGAAACTTCAGCCATGATTACGTTATGAAGTAAACACTTTATGTGACAGTTACTATATGTGTCAACCGATTTCGGCAAGCCGCCAACTCGTAGAATGCTGTGCGAAACTTAGAAGAGATTGTGGCAAATGGGGATATTTTATTTTTCATTTGCCACAAATGTTTTTAAATACCTTATTCCTGTAGAAGGGCAGCTAGCGAAATGAAGAAATAACTATAAAACAGAGACTTACTGTTTGTGTCGAGTGACTTCAGCAACACGCCCTCCAGAAATGTTGCGTGTTTTATGTTACTCCTGGCGTTAGGCTTCCATTCTTTGCGTAGCTGGTCGTCGTTTTCATAAAATTTAAACTTTCCCTGAATTTCATAGTTATTCCTTAAAGTCATGACTTCTAAACCATCTGTTGGACAAGTGTCATTGCACACAACCAATGGCATTTGGATCTAGTTTTAGAACTCGGAATAAATTTTATAATACGTTTCAACACAATAACGTTTTCAAACGTCAAGCATTAGGCTTCCATTCTTTGCTAGGTGATTGTCGTTTTCGTAAAATTTTAACATTCCCTGGATTTCATAATTGTTCGTTAATTTCATGACGTCTAAAGCACCTGTAAAACAAATCTCATTCCATTCTACCAATGGTATATGGATATGGTTTTAGAAGTTGGACAAATATTTACTAAAGATTTCAACACAATTCTGTTTTTGTAAACTGAATAATTGGATGTCAGTGTTATTCTTTAGAGTCATGGCGTCTAAATCATCTCCAGAATAAATGTGATTCCATTCCGACAGTAGCATTTGGATATGGTTTTGGAACTTGGACAAAAATTTACTATACGTTTCAACACAATTCCGTTTCCATACACGCAATAATTGGATGTCAAGTTTGTTCCTAATAGTCTTCACTTTTAAACATCAGTAGAAAAAAAAATCAGTGGATACAACCAATAACATTTGTATCTGGTCCGTATCCACCAATCATTCTCATATATATATAAGAACGTTTTAAGTGTCTCTCCAGAATTTTCTAAATTTGACAGTAACACGACTTCTGATTGGCTAAACCATTTGGTTTAGCCTATCAGAAAGTGTGTTACTTTCAAACTTAGAAAACCTTAGAACTCAGAATTACACAGACGATACATTTTAACACAACACGGCTTTTTTTTTTTCTTTCTCCCGATGATAGGCTATCAAAGTTATTCCTTAAAAGTCATATCTTTCATACCGTAATGAAAAAAAAACCGACACATTTTGGAATAAGGAGAAAATGCTGCTATGCAGCATTTTTTCCCAGTTTCCCACAATGTTCTCTACCCTTCCGAAAACAAATTTCAATTATTAATTTCCGTCTGCAAATGCTGTCAATTTGGACATGTCTAAAATTTTGGTATATAGTCAAGAGTTGATCAAAACTAAAATCCGTCTTGTACATAACTGTTCTTTATATCTTGACATGATAATTATTGTTAAACACCTTAAAAAAGCAATTCACTAACATATCCCATCTGGTTTTTTTTTCAATAAATAAATTGCCTCTCACAGAGTGACACAAACGAATCTCATAACTATATCCTAAAAGAATAATACGAGTAACTAGGGCAACCCACGCATATTATAGGTAAAGATATCACTCGCAAAGCTGGAATACAATTTTCTTCACATTGTTGAACCAATATTAGATTAGAATGTTTTCTTTATGACCATTGTGACCCGTGTGTCGTACCTTTGCCATCGTGACATTAGACAAAATAATTGCACCCGGCCTAAAAGGCATGTCAGTCATCTTAAATAAACTAGACATAACACACAGCCCCATTATTAACAAAGCTTATATATAGAGTTTATTTCATCAGCTTGTGGTTAATATGGGGAAATATTTGCCGAAAAAGGGAAAGGTATGCGAAAATAACGAGTGCCGTAAGGCACGAGTTATTTTCGCGGACCTTTCCCTTTTGAGGCAAATATTTCCCCATATTAACCACAAGCTGATGAAATAAATTATATATTATATTTCCTCTGATTATTTTGTCATCGAATGCCACTTTTAAAACTTAAAAACTTAAAAGACTTAAAAAAATAGTTCCAGATTTTCGGCAGGAGGAAATATTCACTGTGACGGGGAAATAATTCCCCCCAGCTTAAATTACGACATTTCTTTACCCATAACATTTCTAAAAATAGACACATGAAATATAATATGATGTAATACAGAATTAGTGACACAAAAAAATACCGTCTCGGATAGTCTAGATCTAACGTAAGACTGCACGTTATATGCAGTCTAATCTTGATTTGCGCTGTATGCATAGGCAGCTTGAGGTGTGCTAACTCCTTGCCCTAAGCCATAGAAATGAAAAAAAAAAAATCTTTGAAAACAAGTAAATGTAGACGGTGTATTCTTTGCTCGAAAATCAACCTGAAGGGGCCTTTAGAACAAACATGTCCATAATTTTAAACAACCGCAAATTTCATTTTTTTCTTTTCATTCTAATTTATCAATACCAAGAGGTAGGTCAAACGCCAACACATTCAGCCTTGCCGGAAACAAAAAATATCTTTAAAAAAGATAGACAGCGTAAATTTGCCAGCAGATAGGCAGGGGCCCTCAGAATAAACATGTCTACATTTTTGACCAATCACAAATTTTTATCTATTCATTGGTTATCAGAACCAAAAAGTAGGTCAGAAGCCAGCACAACCAGCTACAATCAGCTACAATCAGAAAAAGAAACAACACCTATTTACACTGCGTACAATTCACATTACGCCTATCGTCAAATAATCCTGTGTGATTACACGTCAGACAAATCAAGCACTGTCATTGTTATATACGTTATCCCCAAACATCGCCGCGATAATAGAAACACAAACAATTCTCCGCATCTCGGATGTTTTATTCTAGAGTCGTCAACAGAACCTTCCCAATAAAACTCTTTCGCTGCCGAATGGAAATTCATACAGCTTTAGCGGACGGTGTAGATCAAGATCAGACTGCACGGAAGTGCAGTCTTATCTTGGATCTACACCGTCCGTACAATGATGTTAACTTTTTGACCAAAATTGTCTTCAATGGCAATAGATACCTATTTTTAGTCCTCTTAAAGAGTGGGATTTATTGAGTACGAGGGGAAAGAGATAATAACAAATCGATACAAGTAGACGAGATTTGACAAGAGAATTCCAAACCCTCTCTCGAGTTTTTCTCGAGTCGGATGATTATTTACAGGATGGGGGAAAATGCAAGACTTTGCATGATTATCATTGTAAAAATGACAATTATATCTGAGCCATGCTCTGGCAGAAAGGGGGCTTAATGCATCTGCGAAAAGTATCGACCCAGGTCAGCCTGCGCAGTCCGCGCAGGCTGACCTGGGCCGAAACTTTTCGCTATTGATAGATATTTTGTATCTCAAAGGACCAGTCTACTTTATGTTTTAGTCGGTTGTTAGACAAAATTTATTTTATGGATCCATAATTATGACTGTGATGACTTGCTCTGTATCATGGATCACGGAGATGCATTAAGCCCCCTTTTGCCAGAGCATGGCTTAATTATATTTGAGCATTGCTCTGGCTAGAGGGAGTCTAATGTATCTCCGTGATGCATTATAATGATACCAAGCAAGTCATCACAATTTTAGATTCATAAAATACATTTTGTCTAACAATCGGCAGAATCTTGAGGTAAAATGGTCCTTGCACATACAAGAAATTAACTAATAGCAAAAAGAATCGATTCAGGTTAGCCTGCGCGGACTGCGCAGGCTGATCTGAATCGATACTTTGTGCAAATGCATTAATTCAACCTCTTACAGAGCATAACTCATTTTTAACATTTGCGAACAGTTTAGGCGCAAGATCAGGCTGCGCAAAGAGGCTGAGTCTGACCTTATACCTCTTCTGTTGGAGCCCGGTAGCTCAGTCTGTTAAGTACAGTGCTAGAATCAAGAATGTCGCTGGTCTGAATCCCCAGCTCGGCCAACTTCTTTCACAGAAATGATGACTGTCATTGCGACAGAATGTATTCCACTCTCACTGCTGAACGGTTTTTTTTTAGCGATGGTTATGTGGGAAAGTAGGCAGTGGCTTAGAAATAGTATTGTGCTGTGTTAACGAAACTCCAGAAATTACTGAATTGGTATACTGGCCTCCTCAGTTTAACTGAAATACGATCGTATGACGAAAAACGACATTAAATAACGTTGCTTAACAAAGTATAGATCGTCTGTACGATACTTAATGTGGGGGGGAAATTTCTATCTTCTTTTCTCTTCTTTCATAATTCATTTTCATACATCAGAGAATGCAAAGGTAATATTGTATTAAACAACAGAAATTTAAAGAAAAAAAACCCCAGTGATTCATTTGGGAAAACGCGCAATTTTCGGCAGCAATCTTGTTTCACAGACGCGTCTCTGTTGACATACAAGGGAGTTAATCCTGTTCTCTAAAAACGAAACGACTTGCTTGAGTTATCGCGCGTTCCGTTGAATCATACGACCCATTAATGTATTAAAAGGTGTCTTACACAGCTTTCAACTCTATTTCTGTCGTGTCACACAGACATTTTACTCTCTCGTGTGTGTCTTTGTGTTTTCACCAGTACTGGGCTAGAGCTCTGAAATGCTTTGCTTGATGACACTCCCGTGAAAAACACAGCGCTTCGAGTGAGCCATACGACCGAGGGCCGTGACAAGTGAATAGCCCGATAAAATCAGCTACACAAAGTGTGCCGCCTGATCATGAATCTACACTGTGCTATATAAGGTTTGTTAACATTTTACGACATAATCCCGACTTTTAGTAATCCTGAGTTAAAAAAAGACTTTGGAAAACTTTGTGGGAAAAGGAGAAAATGCTAGCTATCAGCATTTTCTCTTTTTCCCATAATGTTTTCTAACCCATCAAAGACGTCTCTCAACATTTGACGACAAAACGAATATCATTCAAAAAATGAAATTAATTTGACTCAAAAATTGAAATTTATTTCTGGGAGATTATAAAACATTGTTGGAAAAGGAGAAAATCCTGGTTACCAGTATTTTCTCCTTTTCCCATATTAAAAACCTTCTTTCGGGTCGTTAGAACTCGGAATCATGTAATAAAGGGTAAACCCCTAGGCGGCTAAGCGCGACTCCAGGGCCCTTTGCGAACAGTGTAGATTAAGATCAGACTGCACAGAACTTGCAGTCTGATCTTGAATCTACACTGTCCGATAAGGAGATATTTTCCCCCTTTGAGAAAGCAAAATTGGGTATTTACTATGGGCTTGAAAGTTTCAAACCACTCATATAGCAGGTTAAGGGTTAATCCTTAAGCTGCCTAGCGCGACTCACTGACCTTTTGCGGACAGTGTAGATCAAGATCAGACTGCACAGAACGTGCAGTCTGATCTTGAATCTACACTGTCCGATACAGAGATATTTTCCCTAAAATATATATTTGAAATAGCAACATTCCGGGTTTTACTATCTGCATAAAAGTTTCAAACACTTGATATTTAGAATGCTAAGGCTTAATAAACTTCGAAATTTCCGCTCTAAGTCGAGAATGGTACTTCAAAAGTTAATCGAGGAACATCCTGGACTAGTTAAGAAGATTAAACGTTGCCATGGAAACGCTAATCCGCATTTTTTTTCCCTCTCCAGAACTGGCCTAAATCTAGCCCATTGTACATGACCAGGCTCATACATAATCTATGTTTTGATTGAATGGTATTTTACGTCGCTTTCAACATTATTTCAGTTATATCACGGAAACAGCTTGCTTATTTACATGTTACATGTTTGTCCTGGGTTTCACCAGTACTAGGCTGGGGTTTTGAATTGACTTACCCAAGGACACTCTCATAAAAACCAAATGCTTCCAGTGAGGTGTGAGCCTGCGGCATCCTGGTTACGAGTTCTTAACTTTACCACTGAGCCACGCAGGATCCCCGTAATCTAAGTATAGAACTAATAAAACAAAAAAGTTTCAAAAGTTTTCAGTTGGTAAAAATCTGTCCAATTCTGTATACATGTACATGTACTAGGGCCTATATTCACAAACCACTCACAACGTTTCTTCAGAATTTTCTAAATTTTAAAATTTTAAAGTAACACAACTTCTTATTGGTTAAACCATTTTTTTTTTTTTTTTTTCAAGTCATGTTTCTGACAGTTTATGTGTGTGTCAGTCTTAAGTTAACCTGAAAAGCCATTGTTTGATAAACAGATAGGAAAACCATTTGCATCAACGTGTTTCCAACTTGATCAATTATCTCCACTTCTATATATTAGTACATACATTATGCATTGAAATTACGTTTTTAGCCTCTAGCACACATTCCCGATTTTTAATGACAGAGATAGGAAGTTTTTTTGAAAACAGGTAACCACCTTTTTCTCCTTTTCCCACAATGTTTCTACCGTAATCAAACCAAATTTCAATTTTTGAGTCACATTTATGTTGTCATCTGCAAATGCCTTTGACTTGGACAAGTCTAAGATTTTATCGTAAGGTTAAAGAGTTAAAGTGACTAAAAACCTTATGTTGACAGGAAGAAAAGCAACATCACTTGTCCAGTGATGACTATTACCCCGTTACTAACGGGGCGAGAAATGTCGCAAGAAAATTAAAAAAAGAAATGAAGGGACATCCACCGTTTGTTCTAAATGTGTTTACCATCACTTTCTAAGGGTAAGTCTTTCAGTGCCATGGCCAACATCAATAACTTCTGCGGGCTGTGTAGATCAAGATCAGACTGCACAGAACGTGCAGTCTGATCTTTGATCTACGCCGTCCGCATCTTCATTCTAAACATCGATCATCGATCAGCATCTCTCTTCTTGTAAAACTGAATCGTCGAAAAAGTCCCATAATTGATTGTATGTGGCAGCTAAAGTGGAGTTTTAGGTCATCTTTGTAGGCAGCTATAGGCTATCATTTTATGTATTGTTTATCTAAAACAAGCTTTGAGTCTCTTTAAAATGTAGAAATGATATGATATGTTGTTTAACAAAAAAATTTAAACTTATGTGCGTGAGGATAAATAAACGAAATAACACGAAAAACACTTATCTTGGTAATTTAATTCCACAAAAAGACGGAAAGTGGGAGTTTTTGTCGAAAAAAAAATTTGTTTTTCGACTGTAGGTGTACTAAGAAGTCGACATTTAGTTGCCTTATTTTTACTTTTCTACTTCCGTCCAGGTCTGAATGTCGACTGCGATAAAATGATTCAGTAGTTAGCTTAGATTCGGGGTCGGTCGGTCGGTGGGTCGGTCGGTCGGTCGGTCAATCAATCAATCAATGAGTCAGTCAGCCAGTCAGTCACTCAGTTAGTCAGTCAGTAACCAACCAACCAACCAACCAACCGACCGATCGACCCATCGATCGACCGACCGACCAACCAACCACACAATCAACCACACAACCAAACAATCAACCAACCAACCAACCGACCAACCATTCAACCACCCAACCAACCAAACAGCCACACAACTAACCAACCAAATAACCAGCCAATCAACCACCCAACCACCCACCCACCCAACCAATCAACAAACCAACAAACTAACAAACCAACCATTTTATCAATCATCAATCGAGCAATCGATCGAGCAATCAATCGAGCAATCTTTTATGTCCTCACTTTAACTTTGAAATATGAAAGGCGACTGCAAGGGGTTTTTTAACCGATCCATCCTTGGTTGGGTGGGATACGCTGCGTAACTCCGATCAATCCATTTCCACTTTGGGATTTTAACTTTGTACCTATAGAATGGCGGTCCCTTGTTTTACAACTGTAATACCGCTGCTACCCCTCTCCCATCTCCCATGTCCATCTTCTTCATTATACAACTGTAATACCGCTGCTACCCCTCTCCCATCTCCCATGTCCATCTTCTTCATTATACAACTGTAATACCGCTGCTACCCCTCTCCCATCTCCCATGTCCATCTTCTTCATTATTGTTTCTTTCTTTTACGGAGCTTGTTACGGAGCTTGGAGTGGGGTCAGGTAGTTGATTACAAACGCGTGCTGAACTTTTATCCATGTCTGTAAACTATGTAGATGTATTCATACGCAACTGTTTCAAAGAGTGTGCATTAAAATCAGACTGCGCATTAGTGCAGTCTGGGTCCATATTCATCAACCATTTTTAGGAACGTTCTTTGTTTTATTTTCCTAATTTTTCTAAATTTGAAAGTAAGACCACTTCTAATTGGCTGAACCCTTCGGTTTAAATTAATCTGTCGTCTTCAAAAGCTTTGAATTTGGATCAGTCTAATATTCTCGTCTACTTAACCATCAGGATGCTGAGCGCTACTCACTGCCCTTTTGCGGACAGTGTAGATCAAGATCAGACTGCACAGAACATGCAGTCTGATCTTGGATCTACACTGTTCGACAAGGAGATATTTTTCTCCGAAAAAATAAGTTTGAAATAACATAATTCGGTTTTTTTACTATCGGCTTGAAAGTTCCATGTGACTTCTTTAGCAGGATAAAAGTTAAAATTCTTGATAAATCTTTTCCGTTCAGGATGCTTGACCCGCTTATCAGAATAGAATTAGCTTTGGAAAAAAAAAAAACCTAAGTGCATTACTGATAAAGATAGCTATTTAACCATTATGCTGCTAAGCGCGACTCAAGAACCTTTTGCGGACAGTGTAGATCAAGATCAGACTGCACAGAACGTGCAGTCTGATCTTGATCTACACTGTCCAATAAGGAGATGTCTTTCCCCTCGAAATATCTTTGATATAGCAAAATCTTGGGTTTTACTATCGACTTGAAAGTTTCATTTCACTTGTTCAGTATCATACGGGTTGAGATAATCCATGTCTTACCGCCGATCATTGTTTCGACGATGGTTATGTTGGAAAGCAGCTAGCTGCTTCTGAAGAATATTGTGCAAAATACTGGTAAAAGAAATTTCAGTTAAACACGGATTGGTGTCCTGGTTGCCGTTTTATGACTGAAATAATGTTGAAAAGGGCTTCAATAGCAAACAAACAAACAAGCAAACAAACAGACTCTCTGCAAACTCTGTTTTCACACAGTATAGATAATGATCCGGAAACAAGCAGTTATATTACTGAAATAATGTTGTAAACGGAGTTAATAACAAGCAAACAAACGAAGGAACGAACGAAGGAACGAACAAACGAACGAACGAACAAACAAACAAACAAACAAACAAACAAACAAATTCTGTTTTCAGACAGTATAGATAATGACCTGGAAACGAGCAGGCGATTAATTGTGAAAGCATTGTTCATAATTTTTTTCCTTCAGTAAGTCCACTCAACATGTTCTCAAAGGTAATTACACCCAAGCGGGAATGCAACCCTTTCTTCCGTCCGATCCCTTAAACCGTTACAAAAAAATCCTGAGAAAGAAGGCTTTTGAAAATAATATGGGAAAATGAGAACTGCTTGGCTGGGGTTCGGAAAGGTCTTTCTAAATGTCGTTAAAGCCCCATGCCCTCTTCTTTGTTTTTGTCCCCCCCCCCCCTTTTTTCTTCAAAGAGGATAATTAATAAACAAGATTTCAAGGGAAAGAATCGAAGAGATCGGTAATAGCAAACTTAAAAGGTGCATTTCTATCTACGGGGATTCCACTGTAAAAATAGCCAACGTACCAATGAGGCGTAGAGATGCGCACGCATAATAGGAAGTAAACAAAGCATCCAAGATGGTGTGAACAAGCAGCATAGAACAGAGGAATGGAAATACTTCTGGATGAATATTCGTTTTGCATGTATTTTTTTTTTTTCATCTTAATGCAGTATGCATATTATCTCACACATCATTACCATATTTCTGGTAATCCCTCGAAATATGCATACAGAGGTTTTTTCCGTCATTATTATGTCAATTAAAGCTTCAGTGAATCCCACAATGCTTTGTTGATTTCAGGAGCGAAATCTTAAAATACCTTAAGACGCTACGTAGCCTATTAGGGGAATACCATCAAAATGCTTTTTTAAAAAATATTTTTATCATTCTTATTTACTGATGATTTGCATTGTTTTCCCATAGAAATTTCAGTGATATATATATATATTTTAATTTGGTAAGATATTAAAAATCTTAATAGCCACCTTAAAGACACAGGATTGGTTGGTAAATAGTTAAACATGTTGGACGAACTTTTCAACGTTCTTGCAAGATTGTATTTTACATACTTAAACAACGGCTCTTTAGGTCCCTGGCAAAAGGAGACTTCTTTTCACACCCACCGTGGGAAAGGGAGAAACTAGAAAACAATTTGCCACTTTTCATACAATGAAATGAAGAAGGTTGTTCTGTCTTTCTCTCTTCTTTCCTAACTGTCAGTTTTAATAGACGCATCTAAAAGTAACGTATACAGTTAATTCTTGAATCATGACTCGCAGTATGGGAAAAATATGCAGCGCTTTTAATAGAGACTAAAAACACGAACTTACAAACCAATTAGCCCTGAGACAGATAAGATGAAAATGCTTTTGCGGTCGGCGTAGATCAAGATCTCAACACAATCCCCCAAGAGGTCCATTCATTTTCAATGGACCTATGAAAAAAGAAGAATAAAATTGACTGTACGTAGAAAAAATGAAAATGCGGCTTAACTCATCCCGAGTAAAATTAATGCTATTCTTCACCTTAAAGGGGCATGAAACCAGATTTTTACCAAATATATTTTAGTGTGAAAAACTTGATATTTTGTACGGAAAAAGCACAGGAACGTGACATTTTATCCGAACTTTAGGTGGTGGGGGCGGGGACAATGCAAAAACAAACGAATTTCTCATGTGGGACTTGAATCTACGACCTTCAAAATCGTTGTGAGCGACTCTACCAACTGAGCGGAACACCAACTGATAATATGGTGTGTTAAAAACGAGGCTGACATGAGTGGAAAATTTTTGCTATTTGTAAATTTTGTGCTTGTCAAAGGACAATTCTACCTTCAGCTAGAAAATATAGATTTTTTTTTATCTCTGGTTATGCAACGACTTTTTTGGTATCACTAATCACGGAGATGCATTATACTTAAATGTATTTCTATATGGAAGCGGGTGCCTCCATTACGCATGTAGACCAATTTGGATTACAGAATGATACAGAACTGTATTGAAGTCATGTCGCTGGGAGGACTGCAAGTATACTGCAAAATTTTATTATTCAGGCAGACATAGGGTAATTACTGAGACATTACTACTGATTGATTAATTGATCAATTGATTGAATGAATGTTGATTGCATTGTGTTTAATGCTGTTTTCAACATTATTTCAGTTATATGGCCGTGGCCAGAGCACCTATCCATGCTTTCCTTGAGTTTCTGAAATAGAGTACTTCGAACAGTATTCTTCCCAAGCTATTGTCTGCTTTCCCACATAACCATCGTCGAAACAATGATCAGCGCTGAGAGAGAAATGAATCCTGTCGCAATGACTATCATCAATCCTCGGAAAGAAAATAGCCGAGCTGGAGATTCGTACTAGCGACCCTCTGTACTCAGGTAATGTACTCTACCGGCTGCGCTACGGGGGCTCGGTCATCAGTTCTGAAAATGTTTAACAAACATCTTTGGTCAGGTAAAAGTACATAATTATATTGCGTTGCATTTTCAAATAATGTTTTGAAACAGTGTATACCCCCAATAATTACGATCTGAAAGTAAAGTTGTCAAGATCAGCCAGTACCCTCTAAGCAGTCTAATCTTGAACCACCCGAAGAAAGGTATTTTAATAATAATGTTGCTAAAATCCTGCAAGAGATTTTCGCTTAATTGCACGAGCTGACTTTAGCCGAACCAAAACCTTGTAGGAATAAATAGGTTGTGGGAAAATAAACTACTACTAAGAATTGAGAAAGCATTAAGGGAAATGGAGTAATTGCTTATTAAGTGAACTTGCTCCCTTTCCCTCATTTTTCTTGTCAAACCTTATTCTTTAAGGCTCATAAAAATTCATATTTGTAAATTGTTATGTGTTGAGAGAAGGGGAGTTAAGGGTAATTGTTGTGAGAAAAAAAAAATGTATGAAAAACGGCTGGAGTACCATTGATGTATTTTACCCTTACGTCTCTGAGCTCGACTCACTTCACTTCTGCGGACAGAGTAGATCCAAGATCAGACTGCACGTTCTGTGCAGTCTGATCTTGGATCTACACTGTCCAATTGATACGATGATATTCTTTTTTCGATAAAAAAAGAACTTTAAAATCGCAACATTTAGGCATTTACTGCAGGCTGAAAATTTCCCTTTAACTTATTTAGCTGTGTCAAGGGTAAACACTTTACCATAATTCGCAATTTTAGACTTGACCAAACTTATAACATTTCTAGATAAAAAACCAGACTTAACCCAAATGACGATCTCTGACTCTGAAGGGGTAAAAAAACATTGTTGGAAAAGGAGAAAATGCTGGTTACCAGCATTTTCTCCTTTTCCCACAATGTTTTCAAAAAAGCCCTATACATCATGGTTTGTTAAACCTTATAATAGTGTGGTGAAGGGTGCAGGCAATCTATTCTCGTGAGCGGCTGGATAGAGATTTCGGTTATTTTAGAAGTGTTTAGTCCGCCAAATGAAACCAAATGGAATTTATGTGCTCGGAGAATGTTCCGCTTGTGAAAAATTCCGGCTTTTTTTGTTATATAGCCACAGTTGTTCCGTGCATCATTTCGATTTTGAGTAAGAATTGTGGATATTAACTTTGTTTCACCCTGTACCAAATAATTCTGACTTTTAACAGCTCTAAAGAATGCTTTTGAAAACATCGTGGGAAAAACGAAAAAAATGCTGTACCCAAGAATTCTGACTTTTGATAAATCTAAAGAATGCTTTTGAAAATATCGTGGGAAAAGGAAAAGAATGCTTTACCTAACAATTCTGACTTTTAACAACTCTAAAGAATGCTTTTGAAAACTTCGTGTGGAAAAAAAAGGCGAATACCAGCATTTACTCCTTTTCCCACATTATTTTCAACCCTTTCAGAGTAAGGAATCGTCCTTTGAAGTATACATGGTTTGTCATCTGCTGTAAATAAGATCTAGTATTTTCTCCTTTTCTCACAATGTTTTCTGCTCTTTCAAAGGCAAATCTCATTGTCTGATTTCATGTTTTATTTGTCGTCTGCAAATGCTTTCACTTTGCATGAATACAAAATTTTGTCGTTTGGTAAAGTTGTCGCACAAAAACAATTTCAAACTTTAAAATTCAAAAATGTTGCGAAAGATACACCACACGTGGCCTAACAAATTTGATAAGTTTTTAAGAAAGTACAAAACAGTAGATCTAGATCTATGAGAAAAGAAGATAATGCTAGATCTAGATTCATACAGGTCTAGATTTAGATTTATAGATATGTAAGCTATCTATTTTAGTGAAAAATGTTTTCTGTGCAGTATACTGAATTGTTTTATGAGATACCAAGTCAAACAACAACTAATGGATACTTAACCCTTAGACTGCCAAGCGCCACCCAAGGACTTTTAGCGAACAGTATAGATCAAGATCAGACTGCACAGAACGTGCAGTCTGATCTTGGTTCTACACTGTTCGATAAGAAGATATCTTTTCCCAAGGAATACCTATGAAATAACAAAATTTGGGTTTCTACTATAGGCTTGAAATTTTCAATTTCATCTATTTAGGAGAATAAGGATTGACAATAGATTGAGACTAGATCTGTCTGAATTTAGCCGTTCATTTGAATAGAGACCAAGGACCAGATCCAGATTGCTTTCTAGAAAATTTCACTGTGTAACCTGTTAGTGGAATAGTAGAGATCTATTTGCTAGAATGGGTCAACGGGTTGCTAAAAGACATGCAGATCGGGGAGTAACTTTTTACAATCATCAAAGTTTTGGAGATTCCTTGCACGAACTTACAGAAGCGTACCGGAAATTCGATAAAGACGAGGACAAGTTTTGTGTCCTCGGGTATTTGTGCTTGGCTAACCTCGAACTTGGTCGTTACCACGAAGTTTTGTCATGCGCAAAGCGTCAACTCGTACTCAGTGATGGTAGGGATTTGAATAAATATCGAAAAGAGGCTATGTTTAATATGGCACGAGCCTATGAGCGTCTGAGTGACTTCAGAACATCAAACTCTTTGTGTGTTAGAAGTTTGCAAAGTGACAGTGAAAATGCCACAGCATTATCAGGGTATGCGCATCTGTGTCTTGGCAATAATTGGTATGGTCTAAGTGAAGTTAGAAAAAGCTTAAGACATTACGATAAAGCATCTCACGTAGCCAGGGTGATCTGTGACACGGTGTTAGAATGTCGTGTTTATATGGGACTAGGACAACTTTTTGTGACGTTGAGAGATTACGTCACAGCTTTACAGCATTACGTCAGGGCTTCCGAAATCGCTCGACAGTTTACGGCAGACCACCCGAGTGTGAAATATCAGCGAAGAATAGCGGTTGATATGGCTGTAGTTTATTCCAAGCTAGGGAGGCTCGGGGAAGCACTAGAAATTTGTGAGGTTTGTATACACACAGAAAATGAGCCATGTTCTGGCAAAAGGATGTTTAATGCATCTCCGTGATACATTATGCATCACGTGATCATCTCATAATTATGGATCCATGATATCCATTTTGCCTGACAATTGGCTAAAACCTGAGGGATTTAAGGGGTCTTTAGACATGCAAAAAATTTACAAAAAAAACCCAAAAAATTTCGGCACAGGTCAGCCTGTGAGGACTGTGCAAGCTGATCAAGGCCGATAACTTTTTGCGGCCGATACTTTTTTTCAGATGCATTAAACCCCCTTTGAACAGAGCATAGTTCAAATGCATTCAATACACATGCAATATGCAAAAAAGCAAAGCCTAATAACCTGCATGAGAGATTTTGCTACAGACTTAATTAAGCTTTCTTCCTGCATGTTTGAAAGTGCTCTAGGTAACAGTTTTTGGCAAGAACGATAATTAGTGGATGATTCCTATATGCATAGACTGTTACTACTAGCAGGCAGAGACAATGAGTAAACGAGACAATGTAGACAAACACGTTGAAAGCACCAAACTGGGACACTCTATGTAATAAGTCTGTGGCATCCTAATTACCAACAGAATTGAGCCGTGATCTGGCAAAAGAGGGTTTAATGCAATGCCGTGATGCATTATATCAAGCAAGTCGTCACATGGTTATGGATCCATAAAATCCATTTTGTCATACTCTCTGTCACTTGGGCTTTTCGGGCTGGTCCAAATAGAATAGTTCTTGGACATGCAGAAAAATACACCAAAAGCAAACTTTTCCGCGCAGGCTTACTAGTACCTGCGTCGATACTTGTTGCGGATGCATTTAACCCCCTTCACAAAGCCCTGCTCAATTTTTTCAGCCTCAGGTTATCTGTCTACAAAAACCACTCCACAACTATGTCCAGCCTATCTCATTTGCATTAATCAAAGGGAGGTAATTATGTTTGTAATAACAAGGTCTAAATTTATATAATTTAAATAACTTTGAAGGAGCATTAAACCAGATTTTGACCCAAAATGTTTTGTTAGTGAAGATAAAACCATAACAACCTGACTTCTTTCCCTATGTCGGGGGAAAACAACAACAACTTAAGTGGCGGTAAAAGTGAGTTATTGGGCCAACCAATAATGTACCACGTTAAAATTATATTTATCCCTTGTTATGCAATAAAGACTATATTGCAACGATCGGAATAGGACATTTAATAGTAAATTACCAAAAAAAATCTCGGCAAAAGTTAGCATTCTCTGTAAAGATTTTCTCTAAGGTAGTAGAACCCTAACACCTCTAGTGCATCATGGATTAAAATTTCTTGTTAGTTGATAAATAAGGATTTATACTGATATAATACTTTTGCATATTTTTAACCGACCAGAAATTCCTTTGATGTCTTTCTTGAAATTATATGTTGATACTTTTGTGAGTTTCCTGAAAAGGGAGGTAATTATTATCTCCCTTTGTAATGAGAATATAGTGGTTTTAGATTTATAAATGATAACTCTAAGAAGGAAAAAAAAAGAAAAAGTGGCTCGGATAAAGTAGTACAATAATACTCATTTCTAATCATAGCAAATTTTGTAAGATAATATTATAGTGGAAATAGCTGTTTTCTATTAGGAGGGGTCTACTACCTTAAAAAACTTGCGAAACGAAAACTTGTTTATTGCCGCTTTATGATAATCAAATCGGTCATTACCCGTTTACCTGCTGAAAAAGTCAAATGAAACGTTCAAGCCAGTAGTAAAAACACAGATGTAGCTATTTCAAAGTTATTTTTGAGGAAAAATATATCCCTATCGGAATGTGTACATCCAAAATCAGACTGCACGTTCTGTGCAGTCTGATCTTGATCTACACTGTCCGCAAAAGGTCCTCGAGTCGCGCTTGGCAGCCGAAGGATTAAACACGTGGAACTTATTTGTTTGCAAAGAACTTGTCAGGAATATACTGCTACATCCTAACCGGAAGTAGATTTTTCTCTCCTCTAAGAAAAACAAAATGGCTTCAAAAGTATAAAACCTTTACCACACAATTCCGAATTTTATCCACCCTGAAGAAGAGGCTTTTTGAAAACATTGTGGGAAAAGGAGAAAATGCTGGTAACCAGCATTTTCTCCTTTTCCCACAATGTTTTCTACCCTTTGAAAGACGGAAATCAGCAATTTAGCTACATTTAATTTGTCGTCTGCAGATGCTTTCAATTTTGATCTAGTTCAAAAGTTTGTCGCTTGGTAAAGAGTTAAAACTTTGCCACACGATTCCCAGTTTTGACAACCTTCGGAATAAAGACATTTGAAAATATTGTGCAGCATTTCTGTCCTTTCCCAGGATGTTTTCGACCTTTTCAAAGATAAACCCCATCAACTGAAACATAGTTGATTTGTCGTCTGCATATGCTTTGGATTTGGACAAGGGAAATTTTTGTCGTTTGTTAACCAATATCCTGCTAAATAAATGAAATAAAAATTTACAGCCGATAGTAAAAACCCAAATTTTGCTATTTCGAAGGTAATTTTTTCGGGGAAAACATGTCTTTTTCGGACAGTGTAGATCAAAGATCAGACTGCACGTTCTGTGCAGTCTGATCTTGATCTACATTGTCCGCAAAAGGTCAGTGAGTCGCGCTTGGCAGTCTAAGTGTTAACGTGTTGAAAGATTTTCACTTATGAAATTTTGAAGTTGTTACGTTCGAATTGAACCCGTATTAAATCGTGTCATGTTCATACTTGCACCCATAGGTGGTCTTTCTTCTATAATGGAACCAGATTTCGACATGCTGAGTGCAAAACACTGTTTTTAATTAGAGTCATCTTGAAGACCGAATTGTACTTAAAGATGTTGCCTCAACTCATTGACCTAGCTGATGAGTGTTTGCGTAATAGATGAAGTACTGCTGACACTGCTAGAAACTCGTTTAGCCAATCAGAAATCTAGCTCATCGGTAAACATCGACGTTTTCGTAAAGGCTATTCGGCCAATCTCGGCAGCTTCCGTCTTTTCATATGAGAGTTTGGGGCTGTAGTCTCACTAAGGATTCGGTAAATATCGTGTAACATCGACGTTTTCATAAAGGCTATTTGGCCAATCTCGGCCAATCTCGGCAGCTTCCGTCTTTTAATATGAGAGTTAGGGGCCGTAGACCTTAAATGAAACTTTCCAGCCTATAGTAAAAGACCCAAATACATATATTGCAATTTCAAAGTTATTTTTGGGGGATAAATATCTCCCTATATGACAGTAGTTACTTAAAATTCAAATATAGAAAGTAACACATTTGGTTAAGCCAATCAGAAGATGCGTTACTATAGAATTTAGAAAACTGAAGCACTTCTGAAAGAATCTTAATGACTGGCTAAACCATTTTATTTCATGCTTTCCGGTGGTTTATCGAGAAATAACGGTGGAATACTTTTCGATGTACCATGATTACAGCCAGTGAAAATACCGATTTCATTTTCTAACTCTTCAATATTGAAGGCGGAAGCAGTAGTTCCCGCGCACTAGTTACCTAGGTAAAATGCGCTTGCCACTCAACCAGATGTGCATATACGTAATTTATCCTATATTTCTCGCGCTTTACGTAATATTGTAATGCGTTATGCTGAGGGGATACGCCATGGGGAATTACCGAAAAGAACGGTACTGGATTTTGATGTAAGTGCCCCTAAAAAGGGTTAGAAGCATGTAATAAACAGAATTTTTTTTTTCGGTGAAAGATCGAAATTTATTTCATCGAGTGGACATCATCGGTAATATTTTCACGAGTGGCGCAGCACTCGCGAAAATATTACCGATGATCTTCACTCGATGAAATAAATTTCGATCTTTCACCGAAAAAAAAATATCCTCTATGTCTGTTTGGCTAAACCATTTAATCAGGTCAATCAGGAACTTTGAAATTCAAATATAGAAAGTAACACATGTGGTTAAGCCAATCAGAAATTGCGTTACTTCAAAATTTAGATAACTTAAGTACTTCTGAAATTGCAAGAATCTTGGTCAATATTCACTTACAATTCTTAACTGTATTCTTATTCCTAATCTGAATTTGGAAATTAACACAATACATGACTAGCTAAACCATTTTATTTTACGAATCAGAAATTATGTTTGTTTAAAATTTAAATGATTCTTGAGAACTGGACGAAGAATATCATTTAGAAAGCTTGGCTTCAGTTCAGGGCCTGTATTTACCAACCCTTCAAGTTGCGTTCCAAGTCGAGCCTATTCTTAATGTATAGAACGTGATGCAATTTCTAATTTGCTTAACAAAACCCTAACCCATACCATCTGGTTTAACCAATCAGAACTTGTGTTACTTTGAAATTAAGAAAAGAATTTGAGAATTGGATTGAGAATGTTTTTTAGAATGGTTGGTGACCATGGACTCTGGTATCTTGGAACAATCGACTGAAACGTCCAACGAATAACGCGTAAATTCTACCCTTTATCCTACTAAATGAAATAGATAAAACTTTCATGCCATTAATAAAAATCCGAATATTGCTATTTTCGACTAATTTTTTTTTTTGAGAAAAAATTCTTCTTATGGGACAGTGTGGATCAAAGATCAGATTGCACGTTCTGTGCAGTCTGATATTGATCTACACTGTCCGCAAAAGGTCAATGAGTCGCGCTTAGCAGCCCAAGGGTTAAACAGCCTACACAACTTTTTTTTCAGTCATAACACATCGCAGCTGACTAATTTATGTCTTTCTTGAGTATCAAAGGTACCAAACATGTTCTGCATGACCCTGTCCAAAGACATCCCATCAGGACCAACGCCTCGAGCGCAGAACACCACCATCTATAAGATTGATTGAATAGTGTTGTACGCTGCTTTCAAGATTATTTCAGTCATATTAAGGCGACAACTCGCTTATTCATGTATGTCCTGCGTTGCACCAGTGCTAGCCTTGGGTTGCGAAGTGTTTTGCCCAAGGGCACTCCTAAAAAGCTCTCCAAAGGAATAAAGAAAAAAGAATCCCCCCGGTAATGTGTGAGGAAAAAACAAAGGGCGAATAAAGTGCAGATGCTTTAGATTTGCCAGCCGACCTAAATGCACTAGATGTTGCGTGGTGATAAATGTATTTCAAAAAATACACACAGTAATTTACTTTCCTTTCCATTTCAGCCATGCTCTTTGAAAAGGGGACTTAATGCATCTGCGAAATGTATCGACCCAGGTCAGCCTGCGCAGTCCGCGCAGGCTGACCTGGGCCGAAACTTTTCGCTATTGGTCAATTTTCTGCATGTCAAAGGAGCAGTGAACCTCATGATTCAGTCGGCTGTTATACAGAATGGATTCCATGGATCCACAATTCAGTAATGACTTCCTTGGTATCATGCTTCACGGAGACGCATTATGCCCCCTTTTGCCAGAATATGGCTTATTTGTTTTTTGCGTTTCCCATTTCAGATTCCAAAATTTGCCAGTCAACCGAAATGAACTAAATGTAACGGCGTGATAAATGTATTTTTAAAAGAATTATGTGCGATCCCCGTTCTGAACATTTTTTTTTTTTTAACATTCTAAAGGAAAACGGGGTTTATTGATGCATTTCAGTGATCCATTATACGAAGCAACACTTTACACTGTCATGGATCCATAGAATTCGCTTTGTCTAACAACCGACTGAACATGAAATAGAATGGCACTTGGACATGCAGAAAATGTACTAGCAGCAAAAAGGTTCGATCCATTGGTCGATGCATTTTGCAAATTGATTGATTGATTGGTTGATTAGTTGATTGATTTGATTGATTTGATTTGATTGGTTGATTGATTGATTGATTGATTGATTGATTGATTGCCGACCGACCGACCGACCGAATGAATGAATGAACGAATGAATGATGTTTTACGCCTCTTTCAACATTATTTCAGTCATATCACGGCGACAGGACGCTTATTTATACAAACATGTCCTGCGTTTCACCAGTACTTGACTGGGGCTCTGAAGTGTCTTGCCCAAAAACACTCCCACGAACAACCCAGTGATTCCAGTGAGCGTCGTACCCGGGGCCTCCAGATTATGAGTTTCACTTTTAACCACTGAGCCATGCAGGACCCTTCTCTCCTTAGAACAATGTCTATTTTTTAGATTTTCTCTCTGCCTTACTCTCCTTAGAATTATATCCTTGAAGCATTCAAGTAATTTAAAATAAGCAAGAACTAAGCTAAGCAAAACCTCCAGTATAAGCATGACCCAAGTGCTAGCCAAGGGTTCTCAATTGTCTTACGTAAGGATACTCCCACGAAAAACCCACACTGCTTCGAGTGAGTATCGAACCCAGGACTTGCGGCCTTCGTATTCACGAACCATTCTTAAGAACGTTCTAAGTCTAAATCTCCAGAAATTTCTAAATTTGAAAGTAACACAACTTCTGATTGGCTGAATTGT
The DNA here is from genome assembly GCA_946811185.2 of Hippopus hippopus. NCBI lineage: Eukaryota > Metazoa > Mollusca > Bivalvia > Cardiida > Cardiidae > Hippopus > Hippopus hippopus. Next base: position 7,740,733 of record OX328101.1, on the reverse strand, counting down.
TTTAGCCAATCAGATGCTGTGTTACTTTCATGTTTAGAAAATCTTGGAAAATAAGACTACGGGTCACAAATCCTATACCTTACCATGCAGGACCCCAGGAGCGAAGGAATAGAGCACTCAGGATGTAGCTCTTCGACCATAGGGTAAAATGAAACAGATATTTTCAATCATTAGAAAAAAAACAGCGCTAGCAATTTCAAAAATCTTCTGACTAGAATATTTCTTAATACATCTGTCAGTATAAATAGAGATCAGACTGCGCAGATGCAAAGACCGTGCGGTCTGATCTTGATCTATACTGTCTGCAAATGCACCTGGTTGTTACCACGCGAGGAGTTAACCTTTGACCAAACAAGCCAATGTATCTTTAGACCATCGACAAGAACGCCTTTGAGACAGCCTTTGTGAAATTGTGAGAAAAGGGGAAAATGCTGGTGCCAGCATTTTCTCCATTTCCGACAATGTTTTCTTTGGATCTTTCAAAAGACAAATCTCATCATTTGAGCGACAATTCAAATTTCGTAAGCAAATTCTTTCAATATGGATGTATCTGAAATTTTGCAGTATTGAAAAACGTTAACCCTAAGGCTGCTAAGCGGGACTCACTGACCTTTGGCGGGCAGTGTAGATCAAGATCAGACTGCACAGAACGTGCAGTCTGATCTTGGATCTACACTGTCCGATAAGGAGATATCTTTCCCGCGAGAAATACCTTTGAATTAGCAAAATCTTGGTTTTTGCTATCGGCTTGAAAATTCCATTTCACTTACTTGGCAGGATAAGAGTTAAACAGCCCACTAAAAGAAGAGGTCATGTATTAAGAAAACAGACGCGAAAACAATTTGCCCGTTCTTTCACAGTAACGTGGGTCTGGTTCTTTTCTTTTTTTACGGTAGAAACCCCCTGTACTCCACATAAATATGTACAAATTCTGTTACACAATTCCGAAAAAAAATTGTGACAAGAGGGGAAAAGGACCGATTCTTGGCAACTTTCTTTTTGTCCCAATGATTTCCCATAGATCGTCTCCTTGTCTTGGTTGTATTAATGTCTTGGTCCTCAAGGTGAGCTTCTGTGATCGTGCCGTGTCCGTCGTCAATAGTCCGTCATGCCTCGCCCAAGCGTCAACAATTACCCTGTATACACTCTAGAGGCTACATTTTCAATCCAATCCTCATGAAACTTGGCCAGAATGTTTGTTTAGGCAATATCATGGATAGGTTGGAAATTGGGTCACGTCTGGCAAAAAAGTAGGTCACTGGCCCAAATCTTGAAAAAACATTGTGTGCACTCTAGAGGCCACATTTTCGGTCCAATACTCACGAAACTTGGTCAGAATATTTGTCTTAATGGTATATCTCAGACAAATCTAAAATTGGGTCATGTTCGGTCAAAAAATAAGTCACTGAGACAAATTTTAGAAAATCCTTGTGTTCACTCCAGAGGCCACATTTTCAGTCTGATGCAAATGAAACTTAGTCAAAAGTTTTTTCTTGATAAAACCTTGAACAAATTTGAACTGGGTCACGTTGGAACGAAAAGTAGGTCACTAACAATCATGCGTTTTACATCATCACAACCAGGATGTCCTCAACTTCATCAATCCTAGATGACTTTACTCAGATGAGCTCTTTAGGGTCAAGGACCCTCTTGTTTTATGTAGATGCTCTACGTCGCTTAAAATGTTAGAATATTCGTCGGATTCACATTGGGAAAAAAGCTTTTTGAAACATTTTGACAAAAGGAGAAATCAGTCATTTTGAGCAATGTTTTTTTTTTTTAAGCTTTTTCCTCGTTGACCTAATGTTATAAGCTTGTTATGTTGATGTAATTGTCTTGAATGTTATGTTTCATAACTATTTTAATCATCATCTCGCTAATTTGAATAATTCTATTCCATATACGTACATGTGTGCCATTTCTATTGCATGCCAAGTCAAACTCGATTGCTCAGTCATTAACGCACAGGGTATGAAAGCATGGCGTCGCTTGTTCGAACTCAAGGCTCGGCCAATTTCTTACCTAGGATTGATGATCGTCATTGCGACAAGATTAATTCTTCTCTCACCCCTGATCAGTGTTTCGACTATGGTTATGTGGGACAAAGTCAGGGGTTTCGATAGAATATTGTGCGAAGCACTGGTAACAGAAACTCCAGGAAAGCATGGATAAGTACACTGACCGTCGCGGTATGACGGAAATAATTTTAGAAACGGCGTCAAATACAGTATAAACAAGCAAAAATTTTCTTTATCTGTTTGCTGTAAATCTATTTCGGGATATCAACCCCTAGGCTGCTAAGCCCGACTTGAGGACTTTTTGCGGACAGTGTAGATCAAGATCAGACTGCACAGAACGTGCAGTCTGATCTTGGATCTACACTGTCCGATAAAGAGATACTTTTATCCCCCAAAATAACATCGGAGTAGCAATAATTGGGTTTTTGCTATCGACCTGAAAGTTTTATTTTCGTTATTTAGATGGATAAGGGTGAATGAATATTGGAATTGTTCCTTGTTGTGGGTTATCTTCTTAGAATAAGTAGTTGTAGATAGTGGTGCAATAAAACCTACGCGGTCAGGAAATGAGAAATCGTTTTTTCTCTAATCCTTTATACGTCATAGTTGAAAACGGGGCTTTGCGGACGGTATAGATCTTACTCAGACTGTACAGAAAGGGGTAGAAGTAGGGAGGGAGAGAAGGAGGGAGGTAAGGAAGGAAAAAAGGAAGGAAGGAAGGGAGAGGGGGAGGGAGGAAGAAAGAAAGAAAGAAAGAAAGAAAGAAAGAAAGAAAGAAAGAACGAAAGAAAGAAAGAACGAAAGAAAGAACGAAAGAACGAAAGAGAGAGAGAGAGAGAGAGAGAGAGAGAGAGGGAGGGAGGGATGGAGAGCGGTTAAAATTTAACAAGGTACTCCAATTCGGCTATGATTACATTTTTAGACCTTTGAAGTTTCATGCGTAGCAGAGATGAATCCAAAAATTTATGAGCGCCTGCCCGTACTGAAGTTTATCTTTTTACAGTGAATACTGGTAGATAATTCTGTAATAAAAGTGCGCGATCAGGAACCGATCCACTCTTTACTGTCATAGTGGCTCATAGTAGCAATTGCGGTTAGTGTAGATCAAGATCAGACTGCACAAAACGTGCAGTCTTATCCTGATCTACACTAACCGTTATGTTGAGACATTCTGACCGATACAAGCTTTGTAGCAACAAAAAAATCGGCTTTTGAGTGGCATTTAATTTTTCATCTGCAAGTTTTTTTTTGACAGGTTTAAAAATTTGACAATTGTAAATTATGTCATCTGGTTAAGAATTAAGAGTAAAGATTAACTGAGCTATGCAACTGCAAAGAGTATCAGTCCGCACAGGCTGACTTGGGTCGAAACTTCTTACGTTTTGTGAATTTTTTGTAAGTGCGAGGACCATTCTACCTCAGGATTAAGTCGGTGACGACTTGCTTGACATATTAAATAACTAAGATGCATTAAGGTAGTAGACCCCTATAGCTTCTAGTGCAACATGGAATAAAATTTCTTGTTAGTTGATAAATAAGGATTTATACTGATATAATACTTTTGCACATTTTTAACCGACCAGAAATTCCTTTGATGCCTATCTTGAAATTATTTGTTGATACTTTTGTTAGTTTCCTGAAAAGGGAGGTAATTATTATCTTCCTTTGTAATGAGAATATAGTGGTTTTAGATTTATAAATGATAACTGTAAGAGGGAAAAAGGGAAAAAGTGGTTCGGTTAAAGTAGTAACATTACAATAACACTCATTTTTAATCACAGCAAATTTTGTAGGATAATATTATAGTGGAAATAGCTGTTTTCCATAGTAGTCTACTACCTTAAATATCTTTTTACAAGAACAAAGTTCACATTACATAGTTCCATTAATGCCGAAGTCCGGAAGCTCCTTGGTTGCACACTAGGATAGGGATCCAAGACCATTGAGGGTTCGAGTTCTTAGTCCGTCAAATTTCAGAAGTTAACTCATTAGGGCATTTTTCTTAACTCGTTTTCTTGGGACTTTGTCTCGGACGGCAACTTATGTCCGATTCTACGTAAATATACATACATATATGTAACTCTTTAACCGGACTTTTCGTATGTATGGTATGATGTAAAATGATGTCTTTTATAATTACAGCGTACAACACTGTAAAAACTTGTCGAAAGCTCTGAACCAAATTTAATTCGTATAATGATAGAAAACATTGTAGGAAAAAGATTCATAGTTTTTAATGAACTCTCACATTTTAAGATACTTAGAAATAATGTCCACGGTATCACTAAAATAATTCATTTTCTTCAATATTTGTATATTGAAATATGTCATATATATTATATGCTTTGTAATTAATTGTTATGACCATTGAGCTTGTATGCTTACGTATGTGTCAAAATAAAATTTCTGTTCTGTTCTGATATGATGCACGATGGGTCAGTGGCCTTTAGATACCAATAAATGAACTGAGTTGAATTGAATTTGAGCCAGTGTGTTTACCTGATCGTGACATTCCGTTTCATTTTTGTGGCATTTTAATGTTAATATTACACAGTTCTGAAATTGCTACACTATAACAAAAAGAAGTTTAATGCAACTCTGTGATGCATTTATACATAGCAAGTCATTACATAATTGAATCCGGGACCTCCCGGTCACGAGTCTTACACTTTTCCACTGAGCCACGCAGGACCTCATATCACATTCAATAAAAATTGAAGTTTACATCTACAAAAACTTATAAGAAACCAAGTGTCTTAGTTTCAGAGAAATATTCTGTGTTTTTTTTTTTTCATCGTTGTCTGATTTCGTAAATGCGATTTTGAAATGACAGAGGCAGGTGGCAATAAAGGAAAGTAAATTACACCTTTGCAAGATTTTAGACTCGTCCATTTTGAAAGCATATTGTAGATGTCAAATTTAATAAGGCTCAAATGGTTCGGTTTGTCTTTGATAGGATGGAAAACATCGTGGGAAAAGGAGAAAATGCTGGTCACCAGCATTTTCTCTTTTTACCACGATGTTTTCAAAGGTCTTTCCTTTTTTTCGACGTCGTAAAAAGACGGGATTTTTTGGTAAAGCGCTAAGTAATTACGATGTCTCGATAAGAACTTTCAGCTGCACACAAATTGAGATTTGATCGAAGAAAACATGTAAAAACAATGTAATAAAAGTAGATTAACAATATTTCCTTTTGCAACATTGTTTTCAAAAGAAATCTACAGCAACACGAGAAAAGTCGTCTGCAACTCGCGCAGCTTCGAAAACAACTTTTGAAATCATCGTGACGAGTGGAAAAATCTGAGCAATATCTCAGTTCGCCACATTCTTTTTTTTTCCTTCCTCTGTTTGCACTATTCATTTGGTCCACTTAAAGGCGTAGTTCATACTAGGAGTTAGACATACTTAAATTGGATCGGTTTGTTATCTATCTATTTAACTCTTCAACACACGATTCCGAGTTTCAGGAGGGAGATTTTTGAAAACATTGTTGGATGAAAGAGAAAATGCTGGTAACAAGCATTTCCTGCTTTTATCAGAATGCTTTTTTATTTACTTTCAAAAGCAAATTTCAATTTTAAGTCACATTTATTTTCTCGTCTGCAAATGCTTACAATTTGGACATGTCTAAATTTTGTCGTTTGGTAAAGAGTGAAGTAAAGTAAAGGGAGAGGGAGAAAAAAAGGGGTTTTTTTTGCATTCAATCATTTCGTTTTTTATCTAATTATCTTCCAGGCTTTGAGGTGGTTTTTTTGACATTTTTCCGGGGCTTTTGTTTTTTTTTAATCGTCTTTTTTTAATCTTCCCAATTAATCCTTTACAATACAAGCCCGAGAGCCCTTTGAAAAATGTAAGAAACTGAGAAAGCGCTCCTTTTCCAACATTGTTTTCTACCTTTCTGATACAAATCCTGTTATTTTTGTCGCAAGGAATATGTCTTTGACGAACGACCTGTGCTCTGGAAAAAGGCTGTTTAATGCATCTCCATGATGTATGATACCAAGCAAGTCATCACACAACTTTGAGTTAAAAAAAATCATGTAGTCTAACAATTGACTGAATCATGAGGTAGAATGGTCTATCGACATGTAGAAAAATCACAAGCAGCAAATAGTATCGACCCATGTCAACCTGCGCAGACTGCACAGGTTGGCATGAGTCGATACTTTTTGCAGATTATTTAAGCCCCCCTTTCACATAGCATGACTTGAATTTTTTTTTAATTTGGACCTGTCTGAAATTGTGTGATTTGGTAAAGCGTCATCCTTTAACATATTTTAAGTAATTCTTGAAATGTAGGACTTGCAACTTGAGGGTTTTGGCTCTGTCGATATTTCTTTGCAAACTTTTAGGCCATTACTGTTATGGAATTGAAGTCTGCATCGCCGATGTTACACATTTCCCTCGTACTGGACCGGAGCGAGCGCGACGGCGCTTTACTATAAGACAATATCTAAGACCTGACAAAATTGCCCATTAGTCTGTTAAGGCCGACTCACTGACCTTTTTGTCGGACAGTGTAGATCAAGATCAGACTGCACAGAACGTGCAGTCTGATCTTGGATCTACACTGTCCGATAAAGAGCTATTTTTCTCCAAAAATAACTTTGAAATAGGATCATTAGAGTGCTTACCATCGGCTTCAGAGTTTCATTTAACTTACTTGGCAGAATAAGAGTTAAAAGGAATTCTAGACGAGAAATTTTATAATGGAACTTGTTCATAAAAAGGTATTTAAAATAACGTGATGAAAGGAGAAAATGCTTGTTTCCCCTTCTCCCACCATTATCTTCCGCTAGGTGGCATTTTTCAGATACTGATCTATCTGATTTGGGCATTCTGTGTACAGAACCGGACTACTTTTCAAAACGACAACTGTTACTTCGAATTTCAGAATAAAATAAACTTTTACTCAATAAAACGCTACCTGGTACAATTCATTCAGCCATGGTCGGCTAGCATGTAACTTACACACAAATCCTTTATAAAAACAGCCCCTATACAGGCTTGGGTGATAGCTTCGGTATAAGCCCAGACACTTCTTGTTGATAGGTCTGTGGGAAAACCCTGCACGAGTCCTGATTTCCCTAAAGTCTATATTTAGAAACCGTATTCATAGATGTGCATGCAGTAAAACAATATTATATAGTATTTGTAAAAAACTGTTTTTCCCATTTCAAATAATTTAATTTTTGGAAAATTTGGACCAAAAAAACAGGCTAGATTTTTCATTAGACGTATTGTTTATAGCCATTTTCTTTATTGCTACCCTACTAGCGGCGTGTTTTAGTTTACACACCGCGTATTAATATTTATCCTGTCCACGATAGTGATGCGTCATAGCAGATGGATCGAATCTTCGAAGAATATTACATGCGCAGACAACGCTTTTCCCACAATGTTTCCAGAAGCTTACTTCCCTGGAAGAAAACACGAGATCATTTTGCACAGGGCTAAAAACCTAAAAAATGCCAGAAGGAAAAAAAAAAACGTTATTTATATCATGTCCAATTTCAGGAATCCATGAAGCAGGCGCTGTCATTCGGTGACAGGATGGTACAGGCTCGCTGTTTGCTGAACTTTGCCGAGATCCACAGGGAGAGACAGAACTTTCAGGTAAATTATGATAGATTGGTCGGATGGTTGAGTATCTGGTTGATTGGCTTGCAGGCTGATTTTCTGCTTGGAATTTTGACTGGCTGGTCACTGATTGAATAGTTGGTTGGCTTGCTGCCTAGCTGGCTGGCTGGTTGGTTGGTTGGCTGGCTGGCTGGCTGGTTGGATAGATGGATGGATGGATGGATGGATGATTGGGTGGGTGGATAGATGGATGAATGATGATTGAATGAATGAATGAATGAATGAACGAATGAACGAATGAACGACCGTCCGAACGAACGAACGAAGGAATGAATCAATAAATGAATGAATGAATGAATGAACGAATGATTGGAGGAATTTAGGAAAGTTTGGTTTGATGGATGGATGTCTCAATGAACGAATGAACGAAAGACCGTCCGAACGAACGAACGAACGAATGAATCAATAAATGAATGAATGAATGAATGAACGAATGACTGGAGGAATTTAGGAATGTTTGGTTTGATGGATGGATGTCTCAATGAATAGATTGAAAAAAGGGATGGATGAGTGTATAGATAGTTGCTTTAATTTGAACATCCATACATTGGTGGTAAGTTTTTCTAGATCATTTGCCTTACGTAAATACATTGTAAATATACCTATCGATGTATCATGTCTCAAGATTGACGAAGCTGTCTGTAAAAATTTCTTGCATCTAACTGCCTGTAGACATAAACGTTTTATGTTATTCTCTGAGTGATTTCGAAATGAAAGCCGCTTTATTACTTTCATCACAATGTCTGCGTTGTATAACTTCAGAAAATGACGAACTGTCAGTCATCGAAATACTTCTTAAACAGATGTTTCACTACCCAGTAAATAATTTACACTTTTTGATTGGCTATAAATATAATTCCACTGCAAGATGAAGAGACAGTTTGGCCTTGATATAAAATAAAATAGTGGACGGTGTAGATCAGAGATCAGACGGCACATTCTGTGCAGTCTGATCTTGATCTACACTGTCCACAAAAGCTTTTGGTGTCGTCAACAATAAGGAAAGAGTTAAACAGATGTTTCAAATCAAAGTTTTCTTTGAAGCTTTTGTGATTTTGAAGTTTTTCTTATGCATTCGAAAAAAAAAAAAAAAGGAGATAAAAAAAGAAACTTTGTTAACAACTGTTAGCGCGAGTACTGAAGTTGTTTCCAGGACGTAGAATCGAAAGAAATTGGTATAAGCTGCAAACACTTGTTTCTTATTCGATTTTAGATGAAACTGAGCCTTGCTCTGGCAAATGGGGGTTTAATGCATCTCCGTGATGCTTGATGCAAAGCCATCACATAATTATGGATCCATGTAATCCATTTTTTTCAAACAGACCGAATCATGAGGTAGAACGGTACTTTGACATACAGAAAACTTACCCAAAGCAAAAAGTTTCGACCCAGGTCAGTCTGCGGACTGCGCAGGCTTATCCGGGTCGATAATTATGCAATTAAGCCCCCTTTTCCCAGATCATAACTCAATTCATATGTTTGAATCAAATTAACAACCTTTTACTCTGATTTCCAAGGCAGCTCATTCGATCTGTTGAGAAAGGGTATCTCAAATTTTCTATATAAAACCTTCATTCTTAATTTGAGGACAAATCCTCAGCTATTCGGGGGAATTGTATGTAAGCTTTCAAGCGCCGAAGAATCATTACGAATAGTTTTAGTATGGAAATAAAGACTAAAATATCCAGTGCAATATCCAGTTTAATTTTGTATAGAATGTCCTAGCAAAGCGGACATTGCTGATGAAAGATCAGACTGCACAATACGTGCAGTCTGATCTTTGATCAACACTGTCTGCATGGGCAGCTAAGCTTTAAAAGGTGGTTTAAGGTTTAAATATAGTCGATTCTGGATGATTTGACCAGCATTACTAAATGATAACTAGGAATCATCAGTTCGTACTTTTGTCTGTAGGCAAGGTACTATAAAACCACAGCTCAGTTGTGATAAAGATAAGAAATACATGAATGACATGAATACATGAATGAATGAACTTTCGCCGTGATATGGTTGAAAAAATGTTGAAAGCATCAATCAATCGATCAATCCAAAAATCAATCAATCCATAAATCAATCCATCAATCCATCAATCCATCCATCCATCCATTAATCAATCACGATTTCACTGTAAGATTTACTTTTTTTGTCAGAGAGCTTACCCACGATATCAGTCAGCCTACGCTATAGCTCAGGAAACAGGGGACAAGAAATGTCAGTTAGACGTGCTCACAGGGATGGCTATGTGTGCTTATAGTGCTCAGGATCTGGAACAGGCAAGGCAAAGCAATAGTTGTACTGTCAGCTGTAATGGTAGAGTTGTTAATGTGTGTGTATAAGTGGAAGGCTTTGGCACGAATTCGCTGTGGTGAAATACTGAATCAGACCTTATACGGCTTGCAACACGCGAAAAGGGGCATTCGGACTACATTAGATTTTGTCCCACAGTAGACTTGCGCAAAACAGAAAATTACATAAAAACGAAAAGTGTCGTTTCGGATCAGCCTGCGCGGACTGCGCAGGTTGATCCGAGACGACCTTTACGCAAATGTCCGAATGCCCCTTTTTGCGTGTTGCAGGCCAATTATTATAGCATTCTCTGTCTATTTCTAAACAAAGTAAAGCAATAGTTGATTGGCTAAGCCATTTAGCTAAGCCTATCAAAAATTGAGTTACTTTAACGCTTAGAAAATTCTTGGGAATCAAAACTAGAATGCATACAGAAAATGTGGTGAATACGACTTCAGTGTGCGTAAATATCAACCATTTGTAAAAACTTTCTCAGTATTATTCTCTAGATTTTTCTAAATTTGAAAGTAACACGACTTCTGATCGGCTAAACCATTTGGTTAAGCCAATCAGAAGTTGTGTTACTTTCAAATTTAGAAAATCTTGAGGAGTGAGACTCTGAATATTCTTTAGAATGGTTGGTGAATATGGAGCCAGGTTTTTTAGTGCAAGGCTGTACGACAGTTGTTAGAGCTAAAGTAGAGTTAATTATTATAGCGAGGGCATAAATGTTAGACAGTAAATTGCGTGTAGATCCCAGATATGCTTAGAATCTTGAACTGGCAGTCTGGCATTTTCTTTTCGTCCGAATACGTACATGTGTGTTGTTATGGCTATCCGATACTTACCTCCCTTTAATAAATGCGCAAATGAGGCTGGACAGAGTGATAAATCAGGATCGGACTTTACATGAACAGCACGTAGCTATACAGAGGACTTGACCAGCCCGCATAGCTCAATAGGTAGAGCGTAGGACTCGTGAACGTGATGTTTCGAGTCACTTGAGAGTGTGGGTTCGATCCCCACGGCTGGCCATCTAAAATTACTAATAGTCTTTCGGATGAGACATTAAACCGAGGTCCCATGTGACGGTGCTATACACCGAGTACGTAAAAGAACCAGGCGTAACTTAAGATGGGTTTCGTCCTGTATCTGCACTATCCCCCGTAACAATACTAACAGCCTTCAGGGGGCGTCGCCCATATGGGCAACCGGTGGCGACGATAAATAAACGCAAATTCAATCAATACAGAGGACTTGAAACAAGCCAGACAAACCCGGCGAGGGCGCCATGCTGGAACACCTAACTGTTCTACTGCGTTATTAATGAAATGAAACTTTCAAGTCGACATTGCACACTTAAGTTTTGCTTTTTCAAAGGTATTTTTGGAGGTAAGATATCTCTTTATCGGACAGTGTGGATCCAAGTTCAGACTGCACGTTCTGAGTAGACTGACCTTGATCTACACTGTCCGCAAAAGGTCCTTGAGTCTCACATAGTAGCCTAAGAGTTAATGCAGACAAACAGGCTGGGGTATCCGTCATTTAAACAGATAGACTAATGAGCTTCTGTTGAATGTATCTACACAAGAATCCCAACAGTTTGCACAGCTTTCTCATTTGCATTCATTAAAGGGGGTTATTATGATGGTCATAATAGTGGTTTTCAATATGCCAGTTTTGGGTTAAAGTGTAAAGGTTGGGGGCAAGGTTCGTATATTTGTCCCTCTTTTAACTTGATAAATTCAAATATTAGTGTATGTCGAGAAGCCAACAGTGTTATTCAGGTTGGCTAAATCTGGCATATTTTGACATAATAGGTACACAGAAAATATTTGTAAGCTATGAACATCATTTTGTTGTAACTATTTTAAGCACAGTCTCTATCAAAGTCTCGGGTGAATTTGTAAATTCGGCGCGCTTCATTTTATCACATGCACATTACTTGTACCTATAAATTCGCCTATGCGTTTTTTTATGTATAAAGTACTAATGAAATTTTCCATGTTGTGACTGCTAGTACCGAAACGGTGCTGGTATTGCTGGTAAAGTATTCTTTTTTTTTCAGTATGCAAGCAAAGTAAGCCGACTTTAATTAAGCCGGCAGTGTGTCTGCTGGTACCCGACCGGAAATCAGACTCCCGCAAATGCGCGTCATAGGTTTTCAGAAATGTGCATATGCGGATTGCTAGACAAAATCCCTTTTTATTAGCTAAGTATAATGCAGGCGAAACAAGCCGACCTAAATGAAGCCCATATTGTGTCTATCATTACTGGACATTTCCCAGTATACAAAGGATTCTTGTAAACAGTTCTTGCATAAACAAAGTTTCCGCATTACGCTGTTGAACGATAAGACGAAGGTGTGTATGAAAAGAGATCTCGGTCCGTACTCACCGACCATTCTAGCTTTCTAACTCTTATTCTTACCTGAAAGAAATAACATTATTTCTGATTGGTGGACCAATCAGAAATGTGTAACGTTTTGAAGTTCTGAAAATCTTAAGAGATTTATAAAGTAAGAATGATTGCTGAGTACCGGTGCAGGGTCCTTATTTACTAAGCATTCTGATTAGTATTCTTCTTTTCGTAACTCTTAGCGGCCAGTACAGAGCAAGGTCAGATTGCACAGAATGTACAGTCTGTAACTGATCTACGGTACTGGCTTTGCAAAGATATTTTTACCAGTGTCAGCGACGATATTTGGATGTTTTTTTTTTTTGTCTCACTGTAATATGGTGCCCATTTGGTTATCATACGTACTGGGTTTTTATCCCGTTTCAGGCTGTTGAACTGTATGAAAAAGCCTTAAAACTTTCTCAGGAAATCGGGTGTAAGGTAGGTAATACGACGATGATTTTCCGTACATAAAAGTTACCTCCCTTGCCTGATAGCATTTCTTTTTTTCTTTCTCTGTGGCGTCGCATGAACGGCGGCACTATTTTTTATTCGCTTTTGAAAAGTGCCTGTAGATGTAGCCATATTGTTTACTAAATGGACTGGTTCAGTGATTTTTTTTAACATACATGTAAAAATATGGTTCTTTCATTACCAGATCGAGCCCGTACCAACTTTGTTTTTCTATTTGGACTGATGTTTTGTTTTTTAACAAGTAAAATACCGTACTTTCATTGCCAGATCGGTAAAAACCAGATCGTATCCCAGATGGCCCAAAGTTTAAATATTTGTCATGTAGTATCACCACGTGGACCTCTACGAAGATTGTTCAAGTGATGCCCTTGGCGTAATTAACCCGCTATAATGTGCCCTATTTCAGAAACAACTGATTTACGGCGCATTGATGTTATGCATCAGTATTTTCTTGTTCTTTCTTTTTTCTCGTATGTCAGATACTAACCTGTGCTTTCTCCTTTCTTTTTCTCATTTTTCTTACGGTCAGGCAACATTTATTTTAACCCTCGGGCTGCGTAGCAACTCTCAATGACCTTTTTGCGGACAGTGTAGATCCAAATCAGACACATTTTCCATCATTTAAAAGACATTCACTTTGTCGTCTGTAAATGCTTTCAACTTGAACAGGTAAAATTGCGGCGTCCTGTAAAGAGTTACAAAATCCGCCCACAACACGTCAGTATCCTCTACAAACTGCGCTTGTTAACGCTAACGTCTCCTTACGTTACAGCTAGATTCTCTCGAATGTAGACGGCGTTTACAGGAAATATTCAAGCATCTGGAAGCGCCGGAACTGTCCTAACTACACGGATTTCACGTGCAACAGTTACTGAGAGAGGCTTCGATGTTCTGTGGGATTTGTATGGAAGTTCTCGGGGAGAAAGATGAGAAAATTCGACCTTTACCTTGTTATCATATCATACATGAGAGGTGAGGTTACTTTTTTTTTTTTTCATTTCTCGAGAAAATACACTTGAAATCTTAAAACTTTGGCCCTTTCTTTCTTTACCAATATTCTACAGAAAATGACAGTCATTGTGCCCAGCCCGTGCTTGCCCTTTTCTTTTCACCATAACAATAACATACAAAACATATTGTTCACGTCATGCAAACGGATCCAGCTATTTTCGAAGGGGGTGGGGGTGTTTCCGACCGAACCTGTGACCTATCCACACGTAAAGCAGCCGATAGTGACGTCACTGCGCTATCAGCGAACAACTCAAATACGATTACAATGACGTAATTTTGTAACGTTGTATTTTTTGTAACAAGACATAAGAAAATCATTAATCTGAATAGATGATAAATTGTTTGTGTTTTTAGAATAAATACTAAAAACTGTATTTTTTCTAAAAGGACAAAACGGAATCATTGACCAGTGTGAGATTATTTTACAAGTGCGTACTGTTCCCTACATGTAATGTTGACAGGTCGCTTCGAGTCATTTGAACATCGATTCTCCGGAATTATGGTATTAAATAATACACTTAAGGATGTATTTAAAGACATTTTATTTACTAACTGGCACTCTATTTCTCATTGTTGCATAAAAGATATTGGTATGGGGAGGACGAACTTTGAAAACATTGTTGGAAAAGGAGAAAATGCTGAATACCAGCATTTTCTCCTTTTCCAACAATGTTTTCTATCTTTTATAAACAAAATCCCATTATTTAAGCTACATTTGATTTGTCGTCTGCAACAGCTTTCAATCTGAAGAAGTCTACAATTTTGTGATTTGTACCAAAAAATCTCGTGTCTTTATTACCATGGGGAGGAATAGTTTATAAAAACATTGTTGGAAAAGGATAAAATAGATCTATCGAATAAAGGCATTTTCTCCTTTTCCAAAATGTGTTCCATTTATACAAACCAAATCCCATTATTTAACTCTTTACCACACAATCCCAAGTTTTAACGACCCTGACATGTAAGACTTTTGGAAACATTTAGGGAAAAGGAGAAAATGCTGGTAACCATCATTTTCTCCTTTTCTCACAATGTTTTCTAGACTATCTGATACAAATCCCATTATTTGTGCCTTATAAATTTTGTTGTCTGCAAGTGCTTTCAAATTGGACCCGTCCAAAATAGTGTCGTTTGGTAAAGAGTTAAGCCACATTTGATTTGTCGTCTGCAAGGGCTTTCAATTTGGAGCAGTCGAAAATTTTATCGTCTGTTGAAGGGTTGCAACGTCGTCTGTCTTAAAGACTCAATAGTTGTCAAAAAATCAATGCAGGTGTTAAGGTCTACGGCCCCTAACTCTCATATTAAAGGACGGAAGCTGCCAAGATTGACCGAATAGCCTTTACGAAAACGTCGATGTTACACGATATTTACCAATGAGTTAGTGAGTCTACGGCCCTTAACTCTCATATTAAACGACGAAAGCTACCGAGATTGGCCGAATACTCTTTACGAAAACGTCGACGTCTACCGATTAGTTAGGGGCCGTAGACCTTAAAATACATCTAAATTTAAATCATACCATTTAAAAGTATGGAAAATATTGTGAAGATGACAATCTTTTATTGTGTGGTCGATAAAAGCTTTAGTAGCTGGCAGAAAAATAAATTTCAAAATCAGACAAAAAGTAAACAAAAGATGGAGTGACCTGGCAGGTTTTAACCTAATTTTTTTTTAAATTAATTTCTCTGCCAGGGACTAAAACTGGGACCAACTTTGCAATAAAAGATTGTCATCGTCACAATAATTTCCATACTTTTAAATGGTATGATCTAAATTTAAATGCACTTTAAATACCCACTTTGTTTACTTTTGGCAGCTATTGTGACTTTAAACTTCTTTTACAGATGTGTTGTACATCTCTACAGACCCAATTCCACGGCAAGCCTTCCCCGGAAACGGCGACCATGCCCCACCTGTCGGCACCGTGACTCGTCCAACCCAACCTCTGATGGTGATATATCCAGCTAGTTTCGACTTCGTTCAAGTTCTGTCACATTGTTTGAAACCAGTACTATATATAGATATTAGCCATTATCCTGTCACTTCCGGGTTTACCTGACGGATAACAGGGTGCCGTATATTTTTTTTTTTTGTTATCCGTCAGTTGGTCACGTGACCGCTAAGTGCGCACTTGCTGACTGGGACTATTTTCAACCAAGCGTCTTACTGCCGTAATGAATGAAGTAATCGCTAGCGAATACTTTTGCTCGTTTAATTAATAGTCTGTTATGTTAAAACATATTGTCTTCTTCGCCACAATATTTTTCTGCGGATATACGTCACGTTTACTAATTATGACGTAGCCAATATCATTCATGACGTCATTATTGCAGCTGCATATCCAGAGGGTTTTGTAAACACGGTTCTTCATTTTTTAAAGTTTCTCATAGATCTAGTGAGAAAGATGTCAATATGTGCCTTATTTCGAACGAAATGTTTAATTTAGTCGGATTTTGGATTGTAATTGAGAAAAGGGATAAATAAAATAGACGTTTGGTGTCTTGGATTGGGAAAGTCGATCAGGCTCGGCTCCGGAAATTTATTAAAGGTACGGTCTTTATCAATGTTTTTTTTTTTTTCGTTTGTTTTGTTTTGTTTTGTTCCGTTACAGTGAGTTACAGGATAAATAGAATAGATGGTTGGTGTCTTGGATGGGTTAAGTTTATCGGGCTCGGCTCCGAAATTTATCCGGTTCGCCTTCGGCTCACCAGATAAATTCCTCCGCCTTGCCCGATAAACTTAACCCATCCAAGACACCAACCATCTATTCTCTATTACTCCGATAAAAGGGGGCTTAATGCATCTGCAAAAAGTTTCGACCCATGTCAACCTGCGCAGTCCGCGCAGGCTGACATGGGTCGAAACTTTTTGCTGTCTGTAAATTCTTTGTATATATTTTGTATATTTTTTTTTCTATCTTTATTCCTATTCCAGATCCTATCGATAGTTAGACTTACTGGATTTTATGGGTCCATGATTATGTGATAACTTGATTAATATAATGTATCACGGAGATGAATTAAACCCCCATTTGCCAGAACATGGTTCATATTTAATAGTCTCGTCTATTCCAACCTAAGACGTTGATATATCCATTAAATTCTATAAATGTTTGATTTATTTCCCTTTGTTTCAAACCAGTGATTAAAAGTTTGTTTTTTTCAATAGTGACTCATCAAACCCAACATGGCACGCTGATATACCCGGCAGTTTGGTGTTTTTTTGCTGATGTACACAGCTAATCAAGAATTTTCTCTCCGAAAACGGTTCAGAAGCAGTTCTAGTATGGGCAGTAGGAACTGCTGCTCAACTTTTTTACTCCGAAGATGTCATTCATATTTCGAAATGAAAGATTATTTGAATCGTCGTTTTTTCGAAGACAACTTTTTTTCTTTTTCAAAGTTTTTTTTTGGGGGGGGGGGAAATATCTCCTTATCGAACAGTGTAGATCTAAGATCAGACTGCACGTTCTGTGCAGTCTGATCTTCATCTACACTGTCCGCAGAAGGTCTTTGAACCGCACTTAGCAGCCTGAGGTTTAAGTGAGAATTGACTGTTGAAACTGGTCTCTGATACGATAAGAGAAATAGGAGGGAAGGGAAGAATACTTGGGTTATTTTCCTCTTCTCCACAATGATTTCAGAAGCTTTGTTCTACATGATAAAACATGAAATTCTGTGTTGAAGGATTAAATTGTTTTTGCTCCTTTTTCCACAATGTTTTCAATTGCATTTTTCCCAAAGGTTCGTCAAAAAATGCCCGCCTGGGTGGCTCAGTGGTTAGCGTATTTGACTCGTGACCTGGTGGTCGTGAGTTCGATACTCGGTTAAGGCAAACTTTCTTTCCGGCGATTTTTGGCCTCTCACCTCTGATGTATGTGAGAAAAGTAGTCATTGACTTGGAAAGAAAGTTGTGTCAGTACTGGTGAGAGAAAGCCAAGAAACACATGCATAGGTTTACTGACCGCCGTGATATGACCTAAGCAGTCAATCAATCGTCAAAAATGTTATTGTTTGGTAAAGCGTTAGGGATTAAAATCTATGATTGAAAGAATTAAGTTTTTATTTTAGAAACTCTAGTCATACGTAAATTTATTTATAATGTATGTATTTATGTGCAATACCTTGTATTTTTTTGTAAATTATTATAGGGTAATATTTCTTATTTCATGCATTTCGGTAGTTTATCGAGAAATAATGGTGGATAATCGTTTGATATTCCATGGTTACGACCAGTGAAAAATACCGATTTCAAATTTTCTTACTCTTCAATTGAAGGCGGAAACAGTACTCGTAGTTCCCGCGCACTAGTTACCTGGGAAAACAGCGCTTGCCATTCAACAAAAGGGAAATATAACGTAATTTACGCGCATTTACTTTACATTTCTGGCGCTTTACATAATATTGTAATGCGTTCTTATGTGGAGGGGGGGGGTACGCCACGGGGAATTACCGAAAACAACTGTACAGGATTTTGACGAAAGTCACAACAAAAAAGGGGTTAGAAGCATGAAATAAATAAAGAAAATATTTTTTATCGGTGAAACATCGAAATTTATTTCATCGAGTGATATCAGTAATATCACGAGCCACTCGTGAAAGTATTACCGATGATGTTGGTTCGATGAAATAAATTTCGGTCTTTCACCGAAAAAAATACTCTATGTATCATATTTATGTTTTCTTTTATCTACTTACGAAACTTTATTGGAACGAATCGGGAGATACCGAAATCTAATCAGTCGAAAGTGTTGTTGATCGGACAAACTATCAAAATCAAACTTTTTTATGTATTTTACTTTTATTCTACAGGACATAGTTTTATTTTCTACATTGTTGTTATTTTTATTATCCTCCGTCCAGTCTATATTGTGCAATACCTTCTATGTATATTCATTATGAAAAATGAATCGGTATATTGTGATAAAATATTTAAAATTACGGTAAAAAGTATAAAATATTTAAAATGAAAATAAGTGACTTTTCATCATTTTTTCCGTTACATTTTTGTAAATTTTTGTAAATCTACACCAAAGCAAAATTTTTGTGTTTGTTTTATTTCCAGCGTATGAGCATTTTCTCTCTTCCTCCTCTTCTCTTTCAAAGAGCCGGGCCCCGATAGCTCAGTCGATAGCGTGCAGGACTTGAGAACAGGGGGTCGTGGGCTCGATCCCTGCCTCGGTCAATTTCTTTCCAAGGATTGATGATAGTCATTACGATTCGTTATTCTCCCACCGCTGACCATAGTCTCGACGATGGTTATGTGGAAAAGCAGCCAGTGGCTTGGAAAGAAAATTGTGCGGAGTACTGGTAAAAGAGACTCCAGGAAAGCATGGATAGGTGCGCTGGCCGCCGCGATATAACTGAAATAATGTTCAAAACGGCGTTAAACATCAAACAATCAATCAATCTCTTTCTAAGAGAAATTCCATTCTTTTTGGCCGTAAGACTTGAATTTTTTTTTTTGGTCTGGAAATCTTTTCGACTCGGACAAGCCTAAAACTGTCGTTTCGAGCGTAAAGAGTAATATTTGTCTGACCTTGTGCTCCCAGTTATATGTACTTTAACATTCGATATTGTTAATTCTAACATGACACGTGAATTCGGCTCTATAAACACAGTGCAACGAAATCGTGGTAAAATCTATGTCATTCTATATAGAGTGACGTCATTCTGTATAAAGTAAGTAAGTTATTCAATGGAATATAATCTGCATCCGCGTTTTTACTCTAAGTATGAACTTGTTTTCCTTTCATTAAGAGTTGGTCTGTTAGAATCGAAATAATCTTCTTTCTATCGTGGTTTATCGTTCAATAAACCACGTTGTGAGTTATGAGGCGCAATGAATAACCCACTCACAACTGTGGTTTATTGAACGATAAACCACGATAGAAAGATGATTATTTCTTAACTCTTATCCTATTGGATAAATTAAACCACACCTTTAAGTCGATAGTAAAAATAACTAAAATATTGCTTTTTCCAAGTTTTTTTTTTTTTTTTTTGGGGGGGGGGGGGGAGATATCGCCTTATCGGACTGTGTAGACCCAAGATCAGACTGCACGTTCTGTGCAGTCTGATCTTGATCTGCACTGTCCGCAAAAGGTCAGTGAGTCGCGCTTTGCAGCTTAAGTGTTAAATAAATACTTTTGAAATTGAACAGCCTTGAACTCTTTTCTCCGTTGAAAAAGAAATTTTTTTGCCCTTTACTTTACTATTTACGAATCTGAAGAAGACGCCTTTTGAAAACATTGCGGAGAAAAAAGAGGAGAAAATGCCGGTAACAGACCTTTTTTTCTTTTCGCTTATCTTGTCAAAGACATTTTTCATTATTTGAGCTGGATTTGATTTGTCGTCAGCAAGTCCTTCAAAATAACCTGCTTTACCAAACAACAACATTTTGGACTCGTCCACATTGAAAGCATTTGCAGACGACAAAATATTTACGATATGGCTCCATTGATGGGATTTGTCTTTGAAATCAGTGAAAAAAGATTGTAAATAAAGGAGAAAATGTTGGCCCCAGCATTTTCTCCTGTTCCAACAACCTCTTCACAATCAATTGCTTTCTTCCTTTGGGGTATAAATACACGGGTTGGTTTAGTAAATGGTTAAGTTTCGTTGATATGATTCGTCTTTTGTCAAACCTACAATGTATTCTAAAGAATTTTATTGATATAGAGCTTTTTAAAAACGCATATAATTAACATAAAACTGTGTCAATAAAATTAATCACGAACTGACCAAATGGCTGTTCACCATTTTGGAAAACATTGTTGAAAAAGGAACCAGTGACTTGTAAGCAATAACATCTTCTCAAGCAGTGCTTTTTATACATGTACAACTGAAAAACGATATTTTTCCCACCTAATTCTCTACCACACAATCCCGAGGTTTAACGAACCTCGGAATGAGAACTTTTGATAACATTGTATGAAAAAGAGAAAAGAGAAAAGGATTTTCTCCTTTTCCCATAATGTTTTCTCCAATTCAAAAGCAAATCCAATCTTTTACGCGGCATCTTATTTGTCGTCTATGAATGCTTTAGCTCTGGACAACTCTAAATATATGTCGCCTGGTAAAGATTTAGATGTTTGACTTTTGTTTCATTTGAAATGCTTTTACTAAATATAGAAACATAACTTTAAGGGTTACGACCCCTAACTCATCGGTAAATATCGTGTAACATCGACGTTTGCATAAGGGCTATTTGGCCAATCTCGGCAGCTTCCGTCTTTAATATGAGAGTTAGGGGCCGTAGACTCAGTAACTCATCGGTAAATATCGTGTAACATCGACGTTTTCGTAAAGGCTATTTGGCCAATCTCGGCAGCTTCCGTCTTTAATATGAGAGTTAGGGGCCGTAGACTCAGTAACTCATCGGTAAATATCGTGTAACATCGACGTTTTCGTATAGGCTATTCAGCCGATCTCGGCAGCTTCCGTCTCTTAATATGAGAGTTAGGGGCTGTAAACCTTAAGAAGTTTAAAAATAATGCATCTCGTTACCAGAACTAAACATGATATTCTGTTCAAGGCAATGGTCGCTTTTCCACAGTGATAAAGTCGCATTTGGACAAAAGTATAAATTAACCCTTAGGCTGCTAAGCGCAACTCAATGACCCTTTGCTGACAGTGTAGATCAAGATCAGACTGCACAAATCGTGCAGTCTGATCTTGGATCAACACTGTAGAATAGGAAGATATATTTCCTCCAAAAATACCCTTCAAACAGCAATATTTAGGTTTTTACTATCAGTTTGAAAGTTTCATTTCATTTATTTAACAGGATAAGGGTTAACGGAGAGTGTAGTGTCGAGATCTGTCTTTGCAGTCTTTGCTCTCATTCACTAGTCATTCTTGAAAAAATTCTTGGTCTTTTGTTTCAAGAATTTTCTAAATTTGAAAGTAACACAGTTTCTGATTGGCTAAACCATTTGGTTTAGCCAATCAGAAACTGTGTTACTTTCTAAATATTTTGACATAAAACTTTACTTACGTGTACATTCGTGTAATTAAATTTTACTTTGATTATCTTTTTTTAGAAGGATGTTTTCAAAGCTGTTGGTTGAAAATGTGTTTAGGGAGGTTATCGGCTAAATACTGGGGCATAAAACTCTCACGTGACTCAGAGGAATCCTGAACAAATTATTGGGAGGTCACAAAGTGTTTGACCTTCAAATCTACGATCTCTGTCCTTGACCTTTCCATCGACCTTTTCGTTTCCATGGCAAATTGTTTCTGCTTCGAACTGGTTACAGGACTAGAATGCGTGTTGCTCAGGTGATTTTTCCAATAACTTGCAGAAAGAGGTGCCTTTCCATTGTTTAAAATGTCTGTAATACGGCCACTTTGGTATCGACCCATCGGGCCTGCATCCGGTTCCGATGTCTCAAGCGATCGCCTTGGTAAGGTATTTTGCCTCTGTGAGGCAGATCTCGATTTAATGCGCATGCTCCGACTTAATGTATTCAACCCGCGATCACCACCTCGCTCACGCATTGTTCTTTCGAGAAAGGACATACCTTTGTTGGCGTCTGATGAGGCAGCGCGTAATAATATCTTCGTAACGTCACTCGGTGGTTCATCCACCCACGCGGGTCTAAACCTAGGTGTTGAAAAGCCACTATTAGATGATTCGGATGCTTCAAATCCACATTCCGTCTCGGGGTCTTTTATTTGTGTCACAAACGGTCTGTTGATTGTCCTGACAGGACTACTTTGAGGGCGTATTGATACATCGGAAGTAGAAACAACAGACGCCGTTTCACTGGAATGCTTGCTCATTGATTTATCCATCGCTGATTGCGGTCGAATTGTTCTCCTCTTTTTACGACTAACAATACGTTCTCCATACAAAAAACATGGACCTTCATCCTTTTTATCATCATCATACTCACTTCTAGCATCGGATTCTCCTTCCGGTGCTAGACCTTCCAAACTATGACCGCTACTCGTCTGAATATAATCAAGCGTCAATGATATCAGACGAATGTCTTGGTTAGTTATACGCTGTCTATGTAAACGCTCTTTCTCTAACAGGTGGATTTTGTTGTTTAGTTTAAGCGTCTCGATGTTATTGATCCGGTATGCCCTTTGAACTCTAGAAGAGTTGTAGCTCACATTGTTAAATGAGGGCATATTGACCAATGGAATCGATTGTTACAAATCGTATTGTTCGCCCAACTGGCTTAAGGTCATGATCGACTTTCCTGAAAAGAAACAAACATGCAATTAGAAGCATCAATGAATATCAACTCTTTCACTGTTAACAAAGTCGACTTTTTTAGGATTAAAAGCACGCTGTCGGCCATGAGAATCAATTTGGGAGTCAAAATACTGACAAATCCAATTCATACCATTCAAAGGTATAGATATTGTTATGAGTTTGACGATTTGTTTCACTACGGCCTGTCAAAGTTCCAGTCGCTAGCAGAAAAATGTATCACAAAACTAAAAGAAAAGCTGGCAATCAGAATGGTTCTAGTTTTACAACGAACTTTTTCTGCCAGCGACTGGACCTTCGACAGATTCCACCGTAACACATTATCAAACTCATAATAATATCTTGAGACTTTTCTTTGTTATGAGTTAAATTTGTCTGCAATATGAATCCCACCTATTATTTACAATTGGCAGCTAGTGGGCCTATAAAATCAGTTTTCTACTTAATTGGGAAATGAATTTGGTCATAGTTAATATCAGGTAGCAGGCAGTGTAGATCTAAGATCAGACTGCACCTTCAGCGCTTCTTAATGGCGACATCTAGACTGGGATCAGGTGGTAAAAAATTTTTTCAACACTCCTTACAGCGGTCTTCTTTCACGATTAAGACGTTTCCATGGCAACAAATCGTTAACCCTTATCCTGCTAAATAAATGAAATGAAACTGTCAAGCTAATAGTATAATCCCAAACTTTGCTAGTTCAAAGGTATTTTTAGGGGAGAAATATATCCTTATCGGACAGTGTAGATCAAAGATCAGACTGCACGTTCTGTGCAGTCTGATCTTGATCTACACTGTCCGCAAAAGGACCTTGAGTCGCGCTCAACAGCCTACGTGTTAACTGGTTCCTTACTGATGTTTTTGACAAAGTAGCGTTTGAATATTATAAGAGGTAAACATGATCAGACTTGAACCCAGGCTAGGCGACATCTGATGTCATTGCAAACAGTGCAATGCAAGCTGATCTTGGTCTATTCCCTTTCCTACTCTTTGACCTGTTCAAAGCTCTATACGTGTTTTTTTTTTTTAATTTCAAAATGGAATCCTAAATAATAATTCAAATCTGTAGCTGTCAATGAAATTTCATATGTAGACCTGCTCAAATAATAGATAAAAAAGAAAACACTTTGCAGACGCCACGTTACATGTAAAAAATGCAACTCAAATAACGAGATTTGTCTTGAAATGGCTGAGAACATTGTAGGAAAAAGAACCGGTATCTTTTCCTTTTCCTTTGCCTACATTGCTTTCCAAAGCCTTCCTCCATTCTACCCGGCCGGGTAGCTCAGTGATAAGCGTATCTGACTCGTGACCTGGCAGTTGTGAGTTCGATACTAGGTTGAGGCAAATTTTCTTTCCGGTAACTTCTCGCCTCTCACCTCTGATGCATGTGAGAAAAGTAGTCAGAGACTTGGAAAGAACGTTGTGTCAGTACTGGTGTACGAAAGCCAGGAAGCACACACGTAGGTGCACTGACCGCCGTGATATGACCTAAGCTGTCAAAACGGCGTTAAACTCCAATACAATCAATCTTCCTCCTTTCTTCGCATATTCTTTCTTTTTATTTTTCATCTTGCACCACACAAACTCGTCTTTAATCAAGCAATTTCTTCTTTTACCACAACGTTTTCATAAACATTCATGTTAAATTATGTCTAACAAACTGTATATTTATTAAAATCCGATTTCTACACATTTCAACTCTTTAACAAAAGACAAAATTTCTTGATTTGACCAAATTGAAAGCATGTGCAGACGACAAAATAAATAGAGCTCAAATGACGATTTATGTCTTTGAGAGAGTAGAAAACATTGCGGGAAAAGGAGAAAATGCTGGTCACCAGCATTTTCTCCTTTTCCCACAATGTTTTCATAAGTGTTTTTCTTTTTTTTAGGGTCGTTAAAACTCGGGATTTTGTAGTAAAGGGTTAACCGAATAAACGAGTATTTTCAAGTTGACCTTACACCCATTCATTATTCAATGTTGTATTTATAAAATGTCGCGTTTGTTCGTTACAAGATTTCTTATCATTCAAAGTTAATATTTACTTTTCACAATAAAATACACAATAAAATGTTATCGGTGATTTTTTTTGTCTCCGACCCTCTCAGCCCCAAACACGAGAATAGCGACTTTTACGGGTGGCATAGATCCGCTGAATCTGCCAAAACTACGAAAAAGATTTCTATCCGATAGGCTTGATCTTACAAGCTGACGGCATAGATCCAAGATCAGACAACACATTCTGTTGTGTATGTTCAGGCGTGAGAAAGCCAGGTAACACATGCATAGGTGCACTGACCGCCGTGATATGACCTAAGCTGTTAAAAGGGCGTAAAACTCCAATTCAATCAATTCAATCAATCAATCAATCAATCAATCAATCGATCGATCAATGAATCAATCAATCAATCAAGCAAGCAAGCAATCAAACAAGCAAGCAATCTGATAGTAACAAAAAGTTTACAATTTCAGTAGATTCAAAACATGCCGACGAGAAAGAAAAGGTTTTAAATGTTTATTCTTTAAATTCAAAACTTTAAAATTAATTTCTAACGCAGAATAAGACCAGTATCTTTTATCGAGTAACCCGCTCAATCTATTTTTACTGTTTAACTCTTTACCAAACAATCCCAAGTTTTGACAACCTTTAGAATGACTGCTTTTGAAAGCAGTGCTGGAAAAGGATAAATGATGAAAGCTTTTGAAAACAATGTGCGGAAGGGCTAGTACCCAGGATTTTCTCCCTTTCCCACAGTCTTAAACAAGAAATATCTTTAAACAAGATAGACGGCGTAAATTTGCCAGCAAATAGGCAGGGGCCCTTAGTATAAACACGTCTACATTTTTTTTTACCGCAGGGGCCCTTAGTATAAATTAGTCTATATTTTCAACCAGTCACAAATTTCTATTCATTCATTTCTATCAGTACCAATAGTAGGTCAAAAGCCAGCACATTCAGCGACGCCGAAAAAAATTCTAACCCCTAAAAAGACAAATCCGGCCATTCAGCTGCTTTAACTTTCTCGCATGCAAGTCCACAATATGGACAGGTCTCAGGTCTAAGTGTCGAGTTAAAGGGTTTATTTATTACTGTGCAAATAAGCCTTCTGCTACCACTATCGACCGCTTAGGGGGAAAGCACTGGAGCAATGTTTCATAACAAATATTCGCTGCTTTTCCCATAGGTATTTTTTTTTTATCGTCAAATGTCTATCGTTTGCCTGCTTCGCAAGAGATTTTGGAAGGTCTATAGTAACCTAGACTGTAACTCGTAGAGATGAAGACATCTTACGACTTTTAACTCCTGCCTTGGCAGACCTTTTATACATCCAAAGCAGGTACAGTGTGACAGATGCAACTGACATTTCTTGAGTTTTAGATCCAAAAGTCTCTGATAAGTTCCTTGTTCACGATACTAACAGCACATGAACGAAAGCAAAATTGAATTAATGCTCAACGAGCCTAGTAAACTTGCGGTAGATGGCTATGTTTGTATTGTTTGTATGTTGTTTAACGCTGTTTTCAACATTATTTCAATTATATCGGGCGGTCAGTGCACCTATCCATGCTTTTCCAGAGTTTCTCTTACCAGTACTTTGAACAGTATTCTTCCCAAGACACTTGCTACTTTCCCATATAAACATCGTCGGAACAATGATAAGCGGTGAGAGAGGACTGTATCCTGTTGCAATGACTATCATTGACTATCATCGATTCTCGGAAAGAAACTGGCCGAGCTGGGAACTCGAATGAGCGAGCACCTGGTCTCATTTTCTGTACGTAATCGACTGCACAACCGGGTTCTGCCCAAAGATAGGTTCTCTTTCTACTGCCACGTGTGGATAATGAGGCTCTGTAGAAAGATCATTTTCTACACAGTTCTCTATTTGTAAAGTTAATTGAGTCTCCTCTCTATTCATAGGTTTTATGTTTGAGAAAATTAAAAATTGACAATCTGAAACCTTTACCAAATAATCCCATGTTTTAACGATCCCGAGGAAAACGGTTTTAGAAAACATTGTGGAAAAAGTAGAAAATGCTGGTAACCAGCATTTTCTACTTTTTCCACTATGTTTTTCATCCTTTCATACACGAATTACACTATTTTAACCACAATTACTTTGTCGTCTGCAAACGACTCCGAGGAAAAGAGTTTTGGAAAATAATGTGGAGAAAGGATAAAATGATGGCTCCCAGCAATTTCTCATATTTCGATAATGTTTTTCATCCTTTCAAAGACAAATTTCGCCATTTTAACCACATCTGCAAACAGCTAAAACTTGGTTTGCTTGATTGGTTGGTTGATTGGTGTTTTACGCCGCATTCAATATTATTTCAGTCATATCACGGAGACAGCCCACATATTTACGTATGCCCTTGGTTTCACCAGTACTAGGCTAGGACGCTGAAGTATCTTGCCCAAGGACACACCCACGAAAATCCCAGTGCTTCCAGCCAGGCTCGACATACAATTTGGACAAGTCTAAAAGATTGTCATGCAATAAAGATAATTTCCCCTTTACAACACAATGTCGACTTGTAACAAGCCTGACAGAAACGACTTTTGAAAACATTGTGGAAATAGGAGAAAATGCTGGTAACCAGCATTTTCTCCTTTTCCCACAATGCTTTCTTACCTTTCAGACTCAAATTCCATTATTTGGGTCACATTAATTTTGTCGTCAAGTTAGACCACTCTAAAACTTAGTCAATTGGTAAAGAGTTTAAGTCTGTTCTCTATACACAGGTTTTTATGATTGGAAAAATTAATAATTGACAATCCACACTCTTAAAGCCTAATAGGAATAAAATAGAATTTCTGAATCAAGAAAGCTACATAGACGTTGCAGAATTAAAGGCTTTTGGCCAGAACATTTTTACAGAATAGCGGACAGTGTAGGTCAAGATCAGACTGCACGTTCTGTGATATGATCTTAATCTACGCGCACGAATAGCTTGAGTTGCGCCGAGCAAGCTAACGATCAATATACCTAAGGGAATTTGTAGTCGCTCGTTGTGAAATAATTGCATACAAAATAATCTACGAGTACATTAGTGGGTAGACTCATCAAGTCACTAAGGCATAATATTCCGTATTTATTACATAGTTAAATATGCACGAGTGAAAATTTACTTTGCACCGTTTCTTCAGGGTGTCTATTTGCATGCTGGTATTTATCTATAGTTGAAAAGAGAGCGTTCTTTTTTTTTTTTTGAATACGTCAAATTTGTATGCAACGCACATACCAGTAAATGAAAAAAGAAAAATATTTTTTTTTTATTATTTTGATGTTTTCGATTAACGACTCATCATTTTGTATTCAAGACACAAACGGAAGTTCAAAGAACTTGTCTTCATTGCGCAATTCAAATATTATCGAAATTTAATTTTTCATTCACATCTAATTAGTTCAACTTAATGCACGAGTATTCACGAATTACTTTTCATTTGAATGGCTATATTATGTCGACTTAAACTTCAATCAGTGATACACTAAACTGGTATGAAAAGTTTTGACAACTAATGGTAAATGATAAATACTGTCCTTGAACCCTTTAAAAGGCAACCTCCTTTTTCTAACGACCCTTGGAAAGAAATCTTTTAAAAACATTGTTGGAAAAGAAGAAAATGCTGGTAACCAGCATTTTCTTCTTTTCCCACAACGCTTTCTACCCTTTCAAATACAAATTACAGTATTTCAGTCACATGAAATTTGTAGTCTGCAATTACTTTCTATATGGAAAAGTCTAAAAATTTTGTTGTCTGATAAAAATGAACCATGCTCTGGTAAAAGGGGACTTAATGCATATCCGAGGTCCACCATACCAAGCATGCCATCGCATACGTATGGATCCATAAAAGCCACTTATTTTAACAACTGACTTGATCATGAGGTAGACTGGTCCTTGGACATACACAAAATTGACCAATAGCGAAAATTTTTGGCCCAGGTCAGCCTGCGCGGACTGCACAGGCTGATCTGGGTCGAGACTTTTCGCAGATGCATTAAGCCCCCTTTTCACAGAGCATGGCTCAAATATAAAGTTAAAAAATATGAATTAAAAAAGTAAAACTAAACCTAGATCTGCTTTTAAAGATAAATAGTAAATGAGATCACAATGCACCTTTTAAGTATGCCGTCTTATGTTTATCTATGCTGTCTAAAAGAGTTACTAACACAGTCTACAATGGTAACCAGGATTTTTTTCTTTTTCAAAAACGTGAACTTGTGGCTAAGCCCATTCACCCCCTTTCTTGTTAGAAATCATGAACTGTACATTTATTCTATGTAAATAATGGCAATAAAATATGTTTAGACTAAACTCTCTCAACTACGAATCTTATTTATGGAGCCGTACTCGGTATATCGTCTGCAAATGCCTTAATCTTCACGGAAATAGACTGATTTCTTCTATCTTTTTCTCACATTAAAAAAAAAGGTAAAAAATCAGATTTTAACTGTAATCCAACCTTCTATCAGAAAAAGTAATTTTTAGACTTTTCAAAATTGAAATTATTCTTAAACGACAAATCAAACATTCTTCAAATGATTGGATTAGCTTTTATTTACAAACATTGTGGGAATAGGAGAAAATGCTGGTTACCAGCATTTTCTTCTTTTCCAACAATGTTTTTATAAGTAATACTTTTCAGTTTCGCTTAAAACACTGTATTGTTGGGAAAGGACTACCGCAAGAATATTTCGCAAACAATCCCAGATAAACTTAATCAATTTTGTAAAATATAACATGTCAGTTTAGCATACATTACCTCACTCCCCACTGATACAAGTACAAATACGTAGCTCCGGTTGGCAACTTACAGAAAATAAATCTGTGTGAAATATGCATAGTATTCAAAGATTATTACGTTTTACTTTAACATGTGTAAAAACATTGTGGAAAAATGTGTCATTGCCAGTTATGAGTTAATTCTTCTTTTGCTGCAATGTTTTCAACAAAGACTGTGGCTTTGAAAAAGTGTCAGTCGTATAAAAAGATAGTAAATCCATGTAAAAATATACATGTATAAAAGACAAAGATTAAAGTACTTTTCTTAAATACATTGAAAAAAAAATATCTTGGAAAAAGGAAGAAATTGCAAGTTTTGAGAAATTTGTCCTTTTGCTACAATGTTTTCATCAAAAGAATTTGTTTTAAAACAGAGAGTCATCTATAATGAAATTAATTCCGTGCTTAATATGTACAGTACATTGTAACTAAAGATTAAAGCATTATACCATAAATACGCATGGAAATATCGTAGGAAAAGGAAAAGTGCTGATAATGAACAATTTCTTCTTTTGCAACGATATTTTCAAAAATCGTGGTCTTTTTTTTTAAACGAAAGAGTAGTTTGCAGGTAGAAAAAGATCGATTTTCTATGAAAATATGAAAAATTTATGACTTGTCATAATCTTCCAAGTCGAGACTCACACAAAATTCCACTTAACAAACCCCCACTACAAGGTATCCAGATAAAATGAAACAGCTCTGTACGCTAATCCAATACTTATTGCATACAAATTCTCCCTTCCCTTTTTAGCTCTTTCACTACAAATGTCGACTGGAACAGGCTTTTTACGGACGGCGTAGATCAAGATCAGACTGCACGGAGCGTGCAGTCTGATCTTGGATCTACACCGTCCGCTCTAAGACGCTAAACCACGACCCAAAGTATCGGAAAGAAGTGGAAATTTGGTTTCAAAACTCATTTAAAAGTCGCATTTAGTTAGTTGCTATGAAAAGTGTTCATAGATAAAAGTTTTTGTACCCGCTATAATAAATTTTTGTTTAACTCTTTACTACCCTGGTCCGAGTTTTAACTTTCATAAGACAGAAGACTTTTTAAAACACTGAGAGAAACGGTGAAAATGCTGGTAACCAGAGTTTTTATTTATTTTTTCCTTTTCCGCAAAGTTTTCGAAGCATTGAAAGACATATCTAATTATTTAGGCCAACTGAATTTGCTGTCTGCAAATGTTTAAGATTTGGACAAGTGAAAAGTTTTGTCGTCTTGTATAGATTTAAATCCGAGTTTTCTCTATCTCTTTTGCCTTTTCTTCAAACAGTATGTACTAAGTTCCGACTGCGCGGTCTTTCATCCAATACTTATTGCCTGCGAATCTCCCTTCATTCTTATAGCTAATTCTTTTTTTTTCTGTAATCGATATATACATGTACGAGCTCGTAGGCCTACATATATTACAAAAAAAAAATCTAAATGTATTAGACCTGTCTTTCGTTATATCAGGGTCCGTTATTACCAACAATTCCTAACATCAACAAGTCTATTGATAATAACGAAACTTCTGACTGGCTGACCCTATATCAGGGTCCGTTATTACCAACAATTCCTAACATCAACTGTTGTCTGCGCATGTCATATTCTTCGAAGATTCGACCTGTCTGCTATGACGCATCACCCATCCCCCGAATATTCGGGAAAAGTAGGGCTTACAGCGAAGCTATTAGCCTATTACCCAAGCATGTAGGGGCTGTTTTAATAAATGGCCGGTGCATAGGTTACCTGCTAGCTGATCATAACTGAATGAATCACACCAGGTAGCGTTTTATTGAGTAAACGTTTATTTTATTTTGAAATTCAAAGTAACGGTTGTCGTTTTGAAAAGTTAGTCCGCTTCTGTACCCAGAATGCCCATATTAGATAGATGTGTATTTGTAGAATGCCATCTAGCGGGAGATAATGAACATCAACAAGTCTATTGAAAGTAACGAAAGTTCTGACTGGCTGATCCAAATGATATAGCCAATCAGAATTGGCGTTACTTACCAAATCTAAAATAAGACTAAGAACGCAATTTTGAATGGTTGATGAATGCGGGCCTGGTGCCTTTTTAAAAATAATGTAGACGTTACATTCCCTAAATTCATTACTGATATATTGTCTACCAAACCAACCTTCCCTTTTACAGATGAAACTTGTATGTCGTGTAGCCGCTACGAGAATTCTCCAAAATCTATCGAAAGGCTATTCTTTGGTCGATGATGATTCAGAATAACGAGTTGTTGTTATACACGGCACGGCACAGAGATTTTAAAAGGCCAGCTTCTGAGAGATGACACAGGTACACTGTTATGGCTCGCATACTTTTCCCCCTTTTATGAATGCAAATGAGACAGACAGTGTAACGTGCTGTAATGCTTCTGAAGATATATTATTTAAGGCGAATCGCACTTACTGAAATTCGGTTTGTTTATCGGTTTCGAGTGCCCATGCTGTGTGCTTTTTCTCGTATTTGCCTGGTTGGTCTCAACTGTGAGAAGCTAATAATTACAACACAGACAGAATAAACCACGAGAGAGAAAAGCAATGGTCATCTCCATTAGCTAGAGCTAGAGCACGGGATTTGTTATCTCGGTAATCCTAAGGCTGTGGGTTCGACTCCCACGGCTAGTCAACATACGGTATGATGTTCTTTTTCGGATGTTACTTTAATATCGAGGTCCCGTGAGTCGTTGCTATACGTACATCGGATATGCTAAATATTAAGGCCTAACATCGGATGGGTTTTGTCCTGTATCTTGCGCTATCCCCACACTAAAGGACTTCTGAGGGCGTTGCCATATGGGAAAATGGTGGCGACGGTAATTAAATGCAAAACATACAAAACAAATGGTAAAGTGATAAGGAAGCAGACAGGTAGACAAAGTATTGATTGAGGAACGGAGTGACGGACGAAGAAACAGACAGGTGGACGGACATGCAAGAAGAATGAACGAAAGTATACGAAAAATGAAATGTAAGTACGCTTCAATGTGCCACGGAGAAAACGACAACTTAAGTTAATATTAGAACTTAAAACTGCCATATGACAATTTTATACTTTTTGCGGTCTTTTTTACAGGTTTCCCTATAAACACGTTTACCTAACTACTATAACCCTTAACGATCCTAGAGGAAAATATGCATTTGAAAACTTTGTGGGAAAAGGAGAAAATGCTGGTCACCAGCATTTTCTCCTTTTCCCACAAGTTTTCTACCCTTTCAGAAACAAGTTTAATCATTTTAGCGTAATTAAAATTTGATTGGTTTTTCTGCGAATGCTTTCAATTTGGACGAATCTAAAAATTTGTCATCTGATTTTATGGCGTTTAACATTATTTCAGTTGTATCGTGGCGGCCAGTGCACCTATCCATGCTTTCCTGGAGTCTCTTTTACCAGTACTCCGCACAATTTTCTTTCCAAGAGGAATGAATCCTGTCGCAATGACAATCATCAATCCTCGGAAAGAAATTGGCCGAGCCAGACATCGAACCCACGACACCCTGTTCTCAAGTCATGGTTAGAAAGGAAAAACAGTTGAAATGAGCTCATTATTTACAAAATGGTTTACAGCCTTATAAGAGCACGATAGAAGTGTGAAATATTATTTACACAGAAAAATAAAACAAATATCTATATCAGTGAATCTTCCTCTTGATAGAATATTCAGTGTGCCGCCTAACCCCTTTGCCAAAGAAACCCGAGGTAAACTTAACTCTTTACCAAACGACAAAATTCTAGACACGTCCAAACTGAAAGTATTTGCAGACGACAATTTAAATGTGATTCAATATGATGGAACTTTTCTTTGATTGGTTAGAAAACATTGGGGGAAAAGGAGAAAATGCTGGTTACCAGCATTTTCTCCTTTTCCCGCAATATTTTCAAAAGGCCTCTTCGTAAGGGTCGTTAAAACTGGGAATTGTATGATAAAGGGTTAAACGACCTAGGAATGGGGGTATTTTGAAAACATTTTCCCACGATGTTTTCAATTTTTACAGATAGAAATCATCGTTTGAGCTACATTTAATTTGTCGTCTGCAAATGCTTTCAATTTGGTCGGACCTAAAATTCTGTCGTTTGGTAAAGAGTTAACCCTTTACCAGACAATGCCGTGTGTATTGACAACCCTGAAGAAGATGTATTTTGAAAACATTGTGGGAAAAGGAGAAAATGCTGGTAATCAGCATTTTCTCCTTTTCCCACAATGTGTTCTACCTTTCGAAGGATAATTTCCTTCATTATAACTACATTTAATTGATTGTCTGCGATCGCTTTAAATTAGGACAATCTCACATTTTGTTGTCTGGAAATTTAAGACTTGTTTAAAATGAAAGCATTTTGCAGACAAAAAAAATCAGTTTGGCTCAATTGATGGGATTCGTTAATGAAAAGATAGAAATCGGTTAATTACCAGCGTTTTCTCCTTTTCAAAGAATGTTTTCAACTGTCCTTTTCGCTCGAGCTGTTGAAACCCATCATTGTTTGGTAAAAGGTTAGGGCGTGTCTTTTTGGTAAAACGCAGATTTTTTTTTTTGATTTCTGAGTCCGATCGCCATAAATTTATTTGCTTTTTCACTGTAGATCAGGTCTGATCTCATGTGTACATCTTAAAATATAGAAGCCAGATAAGCAGTATAAAAATTGCAGTATTTCTTTTCACTGAGGACTTGCGCATCGTAATTCTGTAATGATGTAAGGGATAAACCTCTACCCAGCAGGATATTTTCATACGTACCGAAAACTTGACCAAACAGAAATACGTTCATCCATATGAAGGAAACAAAAATCTGCTTAAATGGAAGTAAGCGTGGAAAAAAAGAGGAGTTACTTGTAACAAACAATACCTTATTCTTCAACATAGTTTTGAAAATTTATCTTCAGCAAGAGGTTAAGATGTCGTATTTGTAAGGTAATGCCTGAACGATGGGGCATGATCATGAATTTTGTATTTTGCCATGTAAAATATTCAATACTCAATTTTAGCATCATCTTTGTAATTGAACACTTATTCACCTCTCCATTCACGCATCCAACAAAGCATGATAATCCCTGTATTTTATCAGTCTATGTGTCCATTTATGCTTCTGTTCTTGAATCCATTGATCCATGTGCTCATCCATGGATGTGTTTATCCATCTTTGTGTCCATTCCTATTTCCACCATCTATCCATCCATCCATCCATCCATCCATCCATCAATTTAAAAAGACGGTCTATATATTTGTAGCGAAGTTCTTAGTAGTCGAAAAACCACAATATAACTTCTCCGGCCTTGAGAGAGTTTAAACTCCTTTACTTCTAATGGCAGCTTTATGGCTTCTCTGGACTGTGTAGATCAAGATCAGTGCACACAACATGCAGTCTGATCTTTGATTTACACCCTACACTATTTGATAGTAAATATTGGCCATTGTTTTTAGTTTAATTGGAAATGTATGCGGGTCTTTTTATATTGAAAAACGGCGAAAAAACTTCGTTTGGCCTCGAAAGAGTTAGTCCAGTAGTCTACAGATCGAAAACAAATCTTATGATAGATTATCCCTGATAAGCTTTAATCCATTTTAATCTCGACCTTTAAGTTTATAACGATTTATTTACTTTGCTTCTCCCTTTACAATACAATCTCAATTATTATCGACACAGAAGAAAATTTCAAGAAAGGCTTTTTTGAAAACATTGTGGGAAAAGGAGAAAATGCAGGTAAACTGCATTTTCTCCTGTACCCACAATATTTTCTACCCTTGTTAGGATAATTCTAATCATGTTAGACTTAGTTAAATTCGTCCTCTGTAAATGCTTTGGATTTGGACAAGTCCAACACTCTGCCGTGAAGTAAATATTTAAAGTAGACTTTTTTTCGTTTGGAGCTTTGTATCATGTGTTTCTTTTATTCATTTATACTTTTTTTTTCTTTTCTCTACGCCCCCTCGTTCGTGTATATTGAAAATACAAAAATAACATCGTGTCGTTCAAACTGTATTATCAATTAAGCGTCAAAGGAAAAGGAGCCCCAAAATAAAGGATTTAAATAATAATTAAAGGCACTTGTTCATTCAAAAGATTTAAAATTATGCCAATATGAAACAAACAAACTAAAGAACAACAATTAACAACCATTAATTAACAAAAGTAGCAAATATAGAATATGACTGATATAAAAACGCAACCTTTACGAAAAGCCAGTCGAGCCCTGTAGCTCTATCGGTCACAGACAAGTTCTGTACTCACCAATCATTTTCAGTCTCATTCTAAGTCTAATTCTAGAACACGAAAGTAACACAACTTCTCACTGGCTAAACCATTTGTGCAATGCTCTTTGAAAAAAAAAAGGGGGGGGGTGTTTAATGCATCCGCAAAAAGTATCGACCAAAGTGAGCCTGGATCGAACTTTTTTTGCTACTGGTCAATTTTTGGTGTATCAAGGGACCAGTCTACCTCATGGTTCAGTTGGTTTTTAGACAAAATCTATTGTATCGATTTATAATTATGACTATGGCAGTGACTTGTTTAGTATAATGCATCACGAAAATGCATAATGCCCCCTTTTGCCAGAGCACAGCTCATCAAGTTTAGCCAATCAGAAGTAGTGTTACTTTCAAATTTAGAAAATTCTTGGGAATGAGGCTAAGAATGTTCTTAAGAATGACTGGTGAATGTGGATCCAGGATTTGTCATCCATGAAAGGCTTGATAAAATTCCGCCTCGAACAGACACTTTTTGGTGATATCGATAAGACTCATTACTCTTGAACCACTGAACGGTGTTTTCGTACAATGTTTGTACAGGAAAGCAACCAGCGGCTCTAAAGAGTGATCTGCGAAGCTCAGAATATCACACCGAAAAGAATCGATTTTTGCAATGAGCTGTATTCAGTGTGACAGATTGCCGATCTGTATTCCTGTGTTAAATTTTTGAAAATTAAAAATAAATCGGTATAAAATGGCACCATCCACTGAATTTGAGCCATGGTCTGTGAACATGGGGTGTAATGCATCTGCGAAAAGTATCGACCCAGGTCAGCCTGCGCAATCCGCGCAGGCTGACCTGGGTCGAAACTTTTTGCTATTGTTCAGTTTTCTGTATGTCAAAGGAGCAGGTGGTTGTTAGACAAAGTTGATTTTATGGATCCATAATTATGTGATGACTTGCCTGTTATAATGCATCACGGAGATGCATTAAACCTCTTATTGTCAGAGCATGACTTATTTATAAATATCGTGCAATCTACCACTAAAAGTGCGTATTGATAAAGAAAACTGCTGAGTGTCTACTGTGGAGCAAAACCTGCCTTTTACCAAAGATTCCCGAGTTTTAAGGACCCTGAGAAAGAAGCAATTTGAAAACATTGTGGGAAAACGGGAAACAAATGCTGGTAACCTGCATTTTCTCCTTCTTCCAAAATGCTTTTTATATTTTCTAAAGCAGTAAAAGAAACTTCAGAAACACATTTGTGGGCGAACTGATTATCAGATTTGACGAAGAAAAAGGCATCCAACATCAAAAGAGACACACGAAAAGCCTGCTCTATTGTTATACAACACAGTTCAGGTCATCATCATCATCATCATCATCATCAACAACAACAACAACAACAAACCCTGAAAAGTTGAGTCCATATAAGACTTAGAAATTAGTTCGAATTACGACATGTGCGTAAAAATGATAATGAAACATGCTCTATAAGAAGGGGCATTTAATGCATTTGGAAAAAGTATCGACTCATGTCAGCCTGCGCAGTTCACGCAGGCTGACATGAGACGAAACTGTTTTCTATTGTTCAATTTTTCTGTATGTAAAAGGATCACTCATAATTTAGTCGGCTGTTAGACAAAATGGACTTTAAGGATCCATATGAAATGGTGCTTTGATTGGTATAATTGATTGGTATAATGCATCAAACCCCCTTTTCCCAGAGCG
This sequence comes from Hippopus hippopus, assembly GCA_946811185.2. Classification (NCBI taxonomy): domain Eukaryota; kingdom Metazoa; phylum Mollusca; class Bivalvia; order Cardiida; family Cardiidae; genus Hippopus; species Hippopus hippopus. The sequence goes on along the minus strand of OX328101.1, from coordinate 7,702,971 downwards.
CGGCTCAATTAAAATGTCATTCAAAACTAATTTCTGTAATGGTAACAGAAAAATACAGTCACGTGACAGTTAACCCTGAGACCGCTAGGCACGACTTCACTTGATTTTGTGGACGATGTAACAAAACAGGATGTTGTTCAGCAAAGGTTTGAAATGGTAATACATGCGCATGTAAGTATTTACTGAGTCACCGTTCTTTGACTTTTTAATTGCTGAGCGATTTTCTTTCTCAAAACGTTGTGGCAGCAGTTCTGTTTCCCAGATAATTATGTCCGTCTCAGTAATCAAATTCGAGTCAACCATTAACCAAACAATCTCTAGTTTTAACAACCCTGAGGTAGAAGGCATTTAAAAGAAATATGACAACAGAAGAAAATGCTGGTAATCAGCATTTTCTTCTTTTCCCACAATGTTTTCTACAATTTCATTGAAACATATCATAATTTCAGACGTACTGAATTTGTCGTTTATAAATGCGTCTAATTTGGATAACTGAATTTTTATCGTTTGGTAGAATAAAACAGTGTACTAGTATTCGAATAACTGCACGGTAGATAACTCTCAGGATTTCACTATGTCAGCTTCATAATGCTAAAGTTTTTCACAGACAGTCATATGTCCTCTAAACTAATATCTAAACGTGACCTGAAGTTTAACCTGCAACCCACAGTGTTGGTTACTGTTCACCTGCTGGTGTGTATGGAGGCGGCTGTTCCATGTAGGTTGGCGCTGGAAAATAATATACAGAAGATAATCCTTGGGCTGCTAAGCGAGACTCACTGACCTTTTGCGGACAGTGCAGATCAAGATCAGACTGCACAGAACGTGCAGTCTGATCTTTGATCTACACTGTCCGATAAAGACATATTGTTCCCTTAAAGATATCTTTGAAATAGCACTATCGGCTCCATTTTTTCAGCCACCCTAGATTCGTTGTCTTCAAGTGCTTTGGATTTGAACAAATCTAAAATTTTGTCGTTTGGAAAAGAGTTAAGCAAGCGACTGTTTTTCAAAACTCTTGAAGAAGGCAATAAGCTGAAATATCGCATAATGGAGGGCTGGTTTTCATATTGTCTTTCCTTTCCTAAGGTTGTCGGTTCCTGCGTGGCTTTGTATAAAAGTGTAGGCTTCGTAACCTGGAGGCTCCATGTTTGAGCCTCACTAGAAGCAAAGTGCCGGAGAAACCCAGGACATACATGAATATGTAAGCTGTCGCCGTGACACGACTGAAATAATGTTGAAAGCGGCGTAAAACAAAATTCAATCAATCTACCCACTCACAAACCAACCAACCAATAAATCAATCTCAAGATCCTTAGAATTTGGAAATGTGTAATAAAGGGTCAAATTCATTCTTAACACAGTTGCTTCATGATTATACTTTTGGAACTTTACACGAAATACTTATGTATTCTGTTCAGCTGATGTCAAAATGTAAACAAAGTGTGCATACCAGGCTGAGTTGAGTCTTGGTAAGATGGCGGACTCAGGTGTGGAGCATGAGACGGAAGTTGTTGTTTGGGATACTGCACAGGTCCAGGTGGTGCATAAACCGGGTTACTTCCGGGATACGCTACTGTATAACCTGTTAAGGAAAACGTATAATTTTCAGAACTCGTAATATACAAAAGCAAATGTCTAGGTTTGTAAGCCAAGTTTTTTTTTCATGGTTTTTTTTTTTCCTTTTTTCTCTTGCCCTATGATACCATTTTCATGATGTATTATTCAAATAAACGTATATGCACTCACTGTGGCTGTTTTACATGCCCTTTTTTCAGGTATGTTCACCCTTAGGGTGCTTCGCGCGACTACTGACCTTTTGCGGACAGTGTAGATCAAGATCAGACTACACAGAACGCGCAGTCTGATCTTGGATCTATACTGTCCGATAGGGAGATATTTTTCCCCGAAACATAACTAGGAAATAGCAATATTTCAGTTTTTACTGTCGAAATGAAAAGTTCATTTTCGTTATTTAGCAGGATAAGGGTTAAATAGACCATTCGATTCTATGTGGTAAGAATGACTTAAAGAGTGGCATTGTATTGTATTGTCTTTTATTGTATTGTATTGTATCGTTTCGTATTGTATCGTGTTGTATTGCAGTGTTGTGTTGTATTGTAGTGTTGTTATATTGTCATGTATTGTATTGTACTGTATTGTATTGTAATGTATTGTGATGTATTGTACTGTAAAATATAGTGGAATGGTGTATTGTATCTAGCATTGTATTGTTTGCTTATAGTATCTCTTTTAGTACTTTATTTTCAAGCAAATAGAATCAGTCTCAAAATACGACCATCCGATTCTTATACTCTTGGGTGCCCAAGCAGAGATGGTAGATCAAGATCAGACTTCACGTGTGTTCAAGGTTGATCATAGTCTCTCCGAAAATTACATCCATGTTTTCGTATTGCAGTGTCACTTTAAAAGAATAGTTTTGTACAGTTCTTTAAAATCTAATTCTGAATCTATAGTTACCAGTAGTGTGAACATAGGCTGGAAGCAGACGCTGTTCCTGTTTCCGCTTGTTGGCATTTTTCACTAAACAGGGCATGCGCAGACCGTCGATGATCCAACCGAGTCCAAGAGCGCCAAAGGTGAAGAAATAGAACAAGGCCCATCCCCATCTCTCTAAGTATAGATTGTGTATACCGGTAAAACCTGTCAAAGAAAAAAAGAAACTATGGGTACACAAAGTTGTATTTTTTTCTTACGGTATAATACATACTAATAACAAACTATATTTTGTTTGTCTTTTTTGTACAAAATAGATTTTATAGATCCATAATTTAATGTATAACGTATTACGGAGATGCTTTATACCCCTTTCCAGAGAGCATGGGTCATTTATTTTCTGGCTGAGACTGTATGGTACAGATAACATCATATATTTGATCAATGCCCTCGAAAAAGGAAGTTTCATGCATCTCCGTGATGCATAATACTAAGCAAGTCGTCCAATGATGATGAATTTGTAAAACCCACTATGCCTAACAAACAGCTGAATACTGAAGTAGAATGGTCCTTTAACATCCAGAAAATTGACCAAGAGCAAAAAGTATTGACCCAGGTCAGCCTGCGCAGACTGCGCAGGCTGACCTGGCTCAATACTTTTTGCATTTGCATTAAAACCCTTTTCACAGTGTTTGACTCATATAGTTTTATACAGAGGGCTTTTAAACTCTATCGTTGCAAATAAATTTGACGTATTTTAATCAAGGTCCGTCATTATATTTCCAAAGTAATTGAAGGTATCTTAGGCCACAGTGTATGGTCAGGTAGGGAAGATGTGTATCAAATGCACTTTCTGTGCAGTCTGATCTTAATCAAATGTGAAGTGATAGTGGTTTGACTTGGTATTAATTTATGACTTACCAAGTGGAAACCAGAGAATGTATGCGTCATCAAGGTATTTCGTATCGTCCTTCTGCTGCGTTGATAATTCTTTATTCTTTCTCTGAACAAGAATTGGGATTCTGAACCAGTCGATAAGCCAGCCAAGTCCAAGGAGTCCAAATGTCAGGAAATAGAGCAGTCCCCAAAGTGGTCTTCCCAGGTAAAAATGATGGAAGCCAAGCAGTCCGGCTGGTGACATACCGATGACGTAAGCGGTGAACACAGATTTGGTCTAAAACGGGAACCAATTTCTTAATGCATATATTCCTTTCGCAACAATATTTCCAAGAATATGACATGCGCAGAAAACGCATGTATGGAAATTACAGCGCGTGCCTGTATAACTTTGCATATTTTAACCGATAATTCGTGAAAAACTGTTAATCTGGAAAACGTCTTAAACAAACAAACAAATAAACGAATGAATTACATCTATCGGCACAGAGATAATTGTTCGACTAATGAATCATTCATGAGCAACCAGTGATTTCATGGCCCCCAAAAGACAACTTGAATATAAGATTTTCCTCAACTCTTTCAGCGCGAGATATATAAACTCGATCCTTTTTCGACGGCTAAAAATGCAAACCAATGAGACTATGAATGACTATATAAACACTACCATACAAACAAACTTGTTTATTACAAGCGTCAATCCTCGGGAAGATGTTTTGCTGAGAGAAGGGAGAGAACCTACCTCCAACTCCATTTTCGATTTCAGATTGTAGTTTCGCACCATTCCAGGAATCAAAAACAAATCGATCAGCCATCCAATTCCAAATCCTCCGAGACTAAACAGATAAAACACGCCAAGGCCATGGTTTCCCAGGTAAAAATGATGAAATCCTGAAATCAAAGGGAGATAATCGCGTCTCATCCATTTAAAATGTTCTAGCCGCTATTTAACGCTTAGGCTGCTAAGCGCCACACTGACCTTTGCGGACAATGTAGATCAAGATCAGACTGCACAGAACGTGCAGTCTGATCTTGGATCTACACTGTCCGATAAGGAGATATTTTTCTCCAAAAGATAAGTTTGAAATAACATTATTCCGGTTTTTACTATCGGCTTGAAAGTTTCATTTAACTAATTTAGCAGGATAAGGGTTAAAATTGGCCAAAGTATGTTTTGCAGCCGACCTTTATCAAGATAGGGCTGTAGAAAATATGCAATTTGATCATGGATTTACACAAATCACTGCCTTATTCTGAAATCTCTTTTCATACTGCAAAATCCTATTTTTAGTCATGGTGAAAAAAATAAAAATGGAAAGAGTTAAGTTAAGGATTGCGACCCCTAACTCATCGGTAAATATCGTGCTATATCGACGTTTTCGTGATGGTTATTCGGTCAATCTCGGCAGCATTCGTCTTTTCATATGAGATTTAGGGGCCGTAGACTCACTAACTCATCGGTAAATATCGTGTAACATCGACGTTGACCTTAAAACCTTGACCATTAAGGAAGACACACCCCCTTCGCTTTCCAACTCCTTCTGTAAGATCTCAGTCTGTACTACAAGATCGCAAGATACTTTTACGAACTGCATAGATCTAGATTAACTTTAGACTGCAAAAAAAAAGGGCAGTCCTGGTGTATAGACTCTGACTCTGCAATTACAGTTTAAAAAAATAAAGGGGGTGGGGAAAAGAGTGTCTCCGTTGGCTATAGGGTTAATGGTTTGGCTTTGTTGTTCAACCCGTTTGCTGAACTAGTATCCTGACAGTTTTGTAAAAGTGCCAGTGCCCTTTGAAAATGAACTACAGGACCGCTACCCAGTATTGATCAAACAAGGGAAAAACAGAAATAATCGTCATGAAATCATAAAAGCTTGAATACCATCAAGAGTGGTGTAAAATTCTGTAAAACCCTTTCGCATTAAACTTTACAAATCGGGCTTCTTCCGAGGTCTGAAATTAATACTACACTGGAAATAAGAATACATTTATGTGAAAGATTAGCACCAGGTAAGCAGACGGCATAAGATTAAAATCTGACTGTATATTCTCTGCAGTCTGATATTGACCGACGTCGGTCGTCTACAAAGGGTACTTGGGCCGCTATCGACTGTGAAATAATTTAAATAAAAAAATCTTACCGAATAAGCCCATTGGAAACCAAAGTGTGTACGCATCGCTGATATTCTTCTTGTGTTCCAGGGAGTAATCTGCGCTCCTCTTGTTGGCCATGGATACCAAATAGGGCAGACGGAACAAGTCTATAACATATCCGACCCCACACAGCCCGAAGGTAAAAAAGTACAGCACCCCGAACCCATATCTCTGTAAAAATGATAAGAGTCATAACCTGAGAAAAGAGGGGTGAAAGCATCTGCGAAAAGTATCGACCCAGGCAAGCCTGCGCTGTTCGCGCAGGCTAACCTGGGTCGAAAGATTTTGCTATCAGTCAAGTTAATGTATTTCAAAGGAACAGTCTACCATATGGCTTTAAGACAAAATGAGGTGACTTGTGTGGTATAAAGCGTCATGGAGGTGCATTAAGCCCCCTTTTCCCAGGGCATGGTCAAAGCATTGCTTTTTATATCGAATCTGACATAAGCTGATGTTTGAGACTGATTTTTTTTTTTTATTAAACGAGTCTCCAAAAATGTTAATAAGCAGGCAATAGGACAGCTTTTCTTGACAGGACTACTGAAATTTTTTCTCAAAGGCCAATGAACGTCAGATTCTTTTTTATATATCAGAAGTAGGAGAAACAGGATAAGAAACAGGAAAGAACAGGAGAAGGAGAAACTGAAGAAACAGGAGGAAAAACAGGGAAAGGAACAGGAGTAGGAGAAACAGGAGAAGGAACAGGAGTAGGAAAAACTGAAGAAACAGGAGGAAAAACAGGGAAAGGAACAGGAGTAGGAGAAACAGGAGAAAGAACAGGAGAAGGAAAAACTGAAGAAACAGGAGGAAAAACAGGGAAAGGAACAGGAGTAGGAGAAACAGGAGAAAGAACAGGAGAAGGAGAAACTGAAGAAACAGGAGGAAAAACAGGGAAAGGAACAGGAGTAGGAGAAACAGGATAAGAAACAGGAAAGAACAGGAGAAGGAGAAACTGAAGAAAAAGGAGGAAAAACAGGGAAAGGAACAGGAGTAGGAGAAACAGGAGAAGGAACAGAAGGAAAAACAGGGGAAGGAACAGGAGTAGGAGAAACAGGAGGAAAAACAGGGGAAGGAACAGGAGTAGGAAAAACAGGAGAAGGAACAGGAGTAGGAAAAACAGGGGAAAGAACAGGAGTAGGAAAAACAGGAGAAGGAACAGGAGTAGGAAAAACAGGAGAAGGAACAGGAGTAGGAAAAACAGGAGAAGGAACAGGAGTAGGAAAAACAGGAGAAGGAACAGGAGTAGGAAAAACAGGAGAAGGAACAGGAGTAGGAAAAACAGGGGAAAGAACAGGAGTAGGAAAAACAGGGGAAAGAACAGGAGTAGGAAAAACAGGAGAAGGAACAGGAGTAGGAAAAACAGGGGAAAGAACAGGAGTAGGAAAAACAGGGGAAAGAACAGGAGTAGGAAAAACAGGAGAAGGAACAGGAGTAGGAAAAACAGGGGAAGGAACAGGAGTAGGAAAAACAGGGGAAGGAACAGGAGTAGGAAAAACAGGAGAAGGAACAGGAGTAGGAGAAACAGGGGAAGGAACAGGAGTAGGAAAAACAGGAGAAGGAACAGGAGGAAAAACAGGAGAAGGAACAGGAGTAGGAAAAACAGGAGAAGGAACAGGAGTAGGAAAAACAGGGGAAAGAACAGGAGTAGGAAAAACAGGAGAAGGAACAGGAGTAGGAAAAACAGGGGAAGGAACAGGAGTAGGAAAAACAGGAGAAGGAACAGGAGTAGGAAAAACAGGGGAAGGAACAGGAGTAGGAAAAACAGGAGAAGGAACAGGAGTAGGAAAAACAGGAGAAGGAACAGGAGTAGGAAAAACAGGGGAAGGAACAGGAGTAGGAAAAACAGGAGAAGGAACAGGAGTAGGAGAAACAGGAGAAGGAACAGGAGTAGGAAAAACAGGGGAAAGAACAGGAGGAGAAACAGGAGAAAACTCAGGAGTAGGATATAAAGAACAAAGGATCAAGAGAAGGAGGAGAAAGAGAAGGAAGCTCTGAAGCAGGAATAGAATCAGAAGCAGGCATAGTGGGAGGAACGGGAGAAATAATAAATCTTTATAATTTCAACTTACTCTCAGATAAAAATGATGACCACCAAGCAAGCCAAAGATCAGCCACAGAAGATATGCCTCTATCACAGACTTCTTATCCGAGACCCTCAGTATCGGACTCGGCTGTTGAAAAACTGGGTTGGGTACCGGTCCCGGAACAGCACAGGTCCCTGGCATTATCGTGTTGTAGGTCTGTCCAGGTTGTAGGTTCGATCCTGGAAACACCTGATGTCCATGATGGGCCTGTTGGGCTGGATAGGGCTGTTGATACCCCGGACTCGAACTCTGGTATCCAGGAACCTCCCTCTGTTGTGTTGCCTCTCGTTCTTTCGACATATTTAAACCCTAGTCCTGATAAAAAATGAATATTCATTAGTTATCATTTGAGGAAAACAAAATAATGCAATTTAATCTTTGTCCTGCTAAATAATTGAAATGAAACTTTTAAACAGAAAGTAAAAACCTAAACTTTGCTATTTCAACGGTATTTCTTTCGAAAAATATCTCCTTATCGGACAGTGTAGATCAAAGATCAGACTGCACGTTCTGTGCAGTCTGATCTTGATCTACGCTGTCCGCCAAAGGTCTGTGAGTCGCACTTAGCAGCCTAAGATTTAATTGTGAAACAGGACGATATTTATTTTAAACTCATCTTTTTTTAAATTAATGGTAAATGACAAAGTAACTGTTACTTAAAGGGAGAGAAATGTCTTTAAAAAGGAATGAAAACATGGTATGCAAGGGAGAAAATACTGGCAACTGGAATTTTCTCATTTTCTCACAATGTTTTGAAGACTATTCTTGTTCACATTCATCACCAAAAGGATTATGTTTGGTTAATGTTTAACTCTGTACCAAACGACATAATTTTAGCCCTGTCCAAATTGAACGCATTTGCAGACGACAACTTCAGTGTGGCTCCAATGATGGGATTTGTCTTTGAAGGAGTAAAAAACATTGTGGGAAAAGGAGAAAATGCTGGTTACCAGCATTTTCTCCTATTCCCACAATGTTTTCAAAAAGTTTCACTTTTAGGTTCATTTCGTTAAAAACTCGGGAATATATGGGCGGTGCTATTACCAGCATTTTCTCCTTTTCCCACAATGTTTTCAAAAGCTTTCACTTTCAGGTTCATTTCCTTAAACTTGAAGTCGGGATTATATGGGTTAGTGCTATTACCAGCATTTTCTCCTATTTCCACAATGTTTTCAGAAGCTGTAACTTTCAGATTCATTTCCTTAAAAACTGGGGACTATATGGGTTACTGCTATTAATCATTTACCACAAATTCCCGAGTTTTAACGACACTGGAAAAGAAGGCATATGAAAACATTGCGGAAAAAGGAAAAAAATGCTGGTAACCACTCTTATTATTATCTCTCTTTTTCTACTATACTAGTTGTTAATTTTATGTATAATTGATAAAACGCAAATTTATTTATATGTTAAATGCAAAATATTTGCATAATGGGCTGGAGGCCTCAATGTATGAATAAACGTGTTGTATTGCTGGTAACCAGCATTTTCTCCTTTTCCCACAATGTTTTCCACCCTTGCAGAAGCTGACCCCATCATTTGAGCAACATTTAACTTGTTGTCTGCAAATCCTTTCATTTTGAACAAGTCTAAATTGTTGTCGTTTGGTACAGACTTAAGGCTAGAATATTTCACACAACTTTATATAGCGTTGATCTAAGATCAGATTACACATGTATCCTTGGTAGTCTAACCTTAAGCTACATAGTCTTTTAAACAGTATACTGCAACAACAGTGTGTGGCGATCGTGGTTGTGAGGTAGAGCGTCGGCCTCGTAACCATAAGGTCCCGAGTTCGATAACCGGGAACGGGTGCCAACTCTGGGATCCTTCATTAGCCCACACATTCGGCGCGAATACTGGTGTAGTTTCCAAGAAACAGAATCAAGAGAGATTAGTATACGTTGTAAGAACTTGTTTCTTAATCAGTGTAAAATAAATATGTTTAAATTTAACTATAATTGCCTAGTTTGGCCCGTTCAAAACCAGCAACAGCCCTTTGAAAATATCAGAACATTTCATAGAATAATCCAAAAAGAAATCAGTCGAGCGTACGTCTTATTCAGCAATAAAACATCTTACCTCAGCAACAATACTTGTCAGTGAACGTGGTTCGATCAAACTGCAAATCGAAATGTAAGGAGATTCGATTTATTCCGCTGTTTTTTGTTTGTTTTGAGGTAAAATTAAAGGATGTCACCTGCTTTCTATTTATAGTAACAAGAACAGAGTCACATGAGTGTGAGACGGTCACGAGATATCTGTTTTTTTTTTTACCCGATATCCTTAACGTTTTGCTTTAACTCTATCCATACCATAGACGACACCAGAAGCTTTTGTGGAAACTGTAGATCAAGATCAGACTTCATAGTACGTACAGTCTGATCTCTGATCTGCACTGTCCACTGCTACATATTAGAATACGACCGAACTGTCTCTTGATCTTGCAGAGGAAATGTATTTTTAGCCATTAAGAAAATGCAATTTATGTATTCAGTAGTGAAAGAGTTAATCGTTAATCTTTCCTGTGCGTCAATTACTTCGCGCTTACTTGTAAAACCCATAACCATACGAGTGCGACTCCTTCATACTAAATTTATCTTTTTTCCACATCATATTTGCTAAAAAAAGAAAACTTATCAGTTTCCTTTTAGTGTTTGCTTTTGTGTTTAATAAGTTGTGACCCTTTACTCAACGATTCCATGTTTAACGACAACAGACTTTTTTAAACCATTGTGGGGAGACAAAAGAGAAAATGCAGCCAATTAATTTTTCCAGCATTTTGTCCTTTTCTTTCAATGTTTTCTACTCTGTTAAAGACGAATTCCACCATTTGAGCCACGTTTCAATTATCTTCTGAATTTCTTCCACCCTTTTTTAACAGGTCAAAATTTTGTCGCGTGGGATGTGGTTTTATTTTTTAGCAATTTGTACATTTGTTTGATAGGTTTTATTGTAAAAAATAAATAGGTTACAAGGGTTCGTATTTACCAACCATTCTTAGTTTCACTCTTGGTCTCATTCTAGATCAACAAAGTAACACAGCTTTTGATTGGCTGTACCAAATTGGTTCTTGCATTTTACTGTTTTAAGCTGTAGAGATCAAGATGTAACCGCCAAAATGCTTAGTTCATTTACGTATCTAGTGCCTGAATAAAATGCTACATTCGTTTACAATGTCCATATCTAGTGCCTGAGTGAAATGCTAAATTCGTTTACTGTGTCCATATCCAGTGCCTGAGTGAAATGCTAAATTCGTTTACAGTGTCCATATCCAGTGCCTGAGTGAAATGCTAAATTCATTTACTGTGTCCATATCCAGTGCCTGAGTGAAATGCTAAATTTGTTTACTGTGTCCATATCCAGTGCCTGAGTGAAATGCTAAATTCGTTTACAGTGTCCATATCCAGTGCCTGAATAAAATGCTAAATTCGTTTACAATGTCCATATCTAGTACCTGAGTGAAATGCTAAATTCGTTTACAGTGTCCATATCCAGTGCCTGAGTGAAATGCTAAATTCGTTTACTGTGTCCATATCCAGTGCCTGAGTGAAATGCTAAATTCGTTTACTGTGTCCATATCCAGTGCCTGAGTGAAATGCTAAATTCGTTTACTGTGTCCATATCCAGTGCCTGAGTGAAATGCTAAATTTGTTTACAGTGTCCATACCTAGTGCCTGAGTGAAACCGTCTAAATTCGTTTACTATGTCAGTGTCTAGTGCCTAAGTGAAAAGCTCAATTCATTTCATATGAGCCACGCTCCTACAAAAGGGGACTTAATGCATCTCCGTGATCCATCATACCAGGCAAGTCATCACATAATTGTGAATCCATAAAATCAATCTTGTCCAACAACAGACTAAATCATGAGGTACACTCGTCCTTTGACATGTAGAAAATTGACCAATGACAAAAAGTTTCGGCCTAAGTTGACCTGAGTCACACTTTGTGCAGACGCATTAAGACCCCTTTTCACAGAGCATGGCTCATATCTAATGCCTGAGTGAACTGATCGATTCATTTATGTATCTACTGTCGGAAGGAAAGCCTCAATTCATTTACGTTTCTCGTGCTTAAGTGAAATACTCAATTCGTTTAGGTCCCAGTGCTTAAGTGAAATGCTCATTTCATATGCGTCTATAGAAACTTGGAGAATTTGAATTTAAATCATACCATATATCGCTACTAGAAGAATTAAATCCCACGCAGGCGGGTGAGGACTGGAACAGAAAGAATAATTGTAAGATAGGTAACTCATCAGTTATAAATTAAAATTTGAGTACGGAATTCTCTCCCTTGCAAAGAGCTACACAGTCTCGATTTCCGTATAATTCTGATAATATGTCGTGACATTCCGTTATCTAAATCAAGCAGCTGCTCATTTTGCCAAAATGGTTTCAAAAGCTGTTTAACACAGACTTGTGCCAAGACATGATGGAACTGTAATCAACAATTAGCAATACTGTACTTCTGATAATTAGTGGATATCTTCAATTTACGGCGCATTTAGACCAACTACCGGGACCATGCGTAAACAAAAACAAACACAATCAAATGGATTGATTGAATGATTGATTGTATAGTGTTTAACGCCGTTTTCTACATTATTTCAATTATATCGCGGCGGCCAGTGCACCTACCCATGCTTTCCTGGAGGATTTTTACCAGTACTCCGCACAATATTCTTTCCAAGCCACTGGCTGTTTTCTCACATAACTATCGTCGAAACAATGGTCAGCGGTGAGAGAGGAATGAATCCTGTCGTAATGACTACCATCAATCCTAGGAAAGAAATTGGCCTAGCCGGGAATCGAACCAGCGACCCCCTGTTCTCAAGTCCTGGACGATACCGACTGAGCTACCGGGGCTCCGCACTATCAAATGGAACTATCTTTAATAACGGAGGCACATCCCGTTGCGATGCAGTGCCTAATAAGAATATACAGGCTCTTATTTCTCATTTGTTATTCTCTGTATATGTTAATTAATTATACTTTGTCTACGTTACGGATACCGTTTTTGACCAAACGCGAGACTCTTTCATTTTCTTACCAAATACACAGAGTAGTTCTCAAAGAGAGATAATAATCGGACAGGCCATAATAAGTATGAGACTCTCTCTCTCTCTCTCTCTCTGTGTGTTGGGGGTGCCTTTTTGCCTCTCTCTGCTTCTGTCTTGCACTCACCAACGCAGAGTCACGTTTACATCTATATGTTAGTACATTTGTACATTTTATACGTACAATGTACACTGAGTGAGAATAATACCACATTCATCCCTTTTCTATCGCCATGAACGATAACGTACAGATAACACTATTGTGAAATATTTAAATTTGACACATCAAGTTAATCAGCGTCAGGCAAAAGTGTGCACTGGAATTCTAGCCTAATTTCGTGCAAGCACAACTTTTACGGCATTTATATATGTTACCCTAATTCCATTAGCTAAAGGCGTTGCAGTAGGGTGAAATAAAAGGACATGCGAAGTATTTTTCTGATAAACTGTAAAGATACTGAATTTAGAACGAATTTCTGAGCCAAAATCAAATTCGACATTCGAAACACTGAATAATTGAGTCATTGCTCATTAGGAGCAATGTTCTCCTTTTCCCCATTATGTTTTAATGAAAATAATCTGCTGCAAGATACAAAATGAGGTACTGGCTTGATAAAGTGTAAGATAAACAAAACGAACGTGATAATTTTACCCTTAACGTGCTACCAACAACTTCTGTAGTTTTGAAAGACAGTGTAGATCAAGATCAGTCTTTGAAGAGCTTGCAGAGTGATGTTTTATCAATTCTGTCCGTCTTTATGTGAACAATTGTGGCGAAATAGTTCTTGTAAGTGCAAAACTGCGAGAGGGAGTCCTGATTGTGAAGGCCATTTTTATTAATTGAGCACATTAAGTGTTAGATACGATCCATGCTATGACAAATGGGGGTTTAGTGCATCTCCGTGATGTATGATACCAAGCAAGTCATCTCATAATTAAGGATCCATAAAATCCATTCTGTACCACAACCGACTAAATCATGAGGTAGACTGGTCCTCGGACATAAAGAAAAATGACCCACAGCAAAAAGTATCGACACAGGTCAGCCTGCGCGGACTGCGCAGGCTGACCTGGCTCGATATTTTTTTTTTGCAGATGCATTAAGCCCCCTTTTCATATAGCATGGCTCAATTATACATGAGAAACTGATTAAAGTTTTTCGTCAATACAAATACAAACAAAACTGGTGCTTTTAATTGTTTATTATGTCGAAAATTTATCATGTGAATTTTGACTTGTGCTTTTAAATTAAGTATACAGACATAGTTGAGACATTATGTTTCGTTATAAAGTATTGTCGATTTTGGTGGCTAATTTCCTACTTGGTAAGTTAATCTATTTCATTCAAAATATGCTGTTCACTGTATAAGAGTCATGTTCTGTGAAAAACGTTTTAATACATCTGCAGAATCTGTTGACCAGGGTCAGCCTGCGCCGTCCGCGCAGGCTGACCTGGTCGAAACATTTTTGGTCTAGGTAAACTTTCTGCATGCTAAAGAACCATTCTGCCTCATGATTTGGCTAGTCAGACAAAGTAGATTCATATTATCCTACAAATTGCTTGATGAAGTGCTGTTTAAAGATGCATAAAGCAACCTTACATGCTTGTTTTTGTCTACAGTGTTTCGGCAAAGATCACAAGCAGCACGTTTTGTGCAGCCTGAACTTGATCCACATTGGCCGCAAAGGCAACTATAATCGTGAAAGGTGCATTAAGAGTTAAGCTAATATTCGGATGAAGTGTTAGTGTGAATGCTTTTAATGTAAACTCTTCACTAGACAACAAAATTTTAGATTTGTACCAATTGAAGCATTTGTAGACGACAAATAGCCTGTCTTTAAAAGGTTAGAAAAGTTTGTGGAAAATGGAGAAAGTGGAGAAAATGCTGGCTACCAGCATTTTCCCATTTTCGCATGATTTTTCAAAAAACTTCTTCCCCATGTTAAAAGGGGTTTTAATGCAACTGCAAACGTATCGACCCAGGTCAGCCTGCGCGGACTGCGCAGGCTGAACTGGGTCGAAACATTTTGCTTTTGATGTATTTTTCTGCATGTCCAAGGACTATTCTACCTCAGGATTCAGCCGGTTGTTAGACAAAATGGATTTTATGGATCTATAATTATATAACGACTTGCTTAGTATAATGCTTTAAGATGCAGTAAACCCCTTTTAGTCAGGGCATGGTTCATAGATTTTGTGCTACAACTGAAGTACTCTATCTTTTCAGTTGATATTACCGCAGCACTGCACTGTTACTCGTGTTATGGTAACGGAGGTGAGAGCGATTGCGAAAACTATCTAACCTACGAAAATGCCCTGAAGGAAAGTGAAGAGAAACAGCGAGAGAACAAGATCCTGAAAAATTGTACAGCGCCGTTTGATGAAATATGCTACATAGAAACGTACTACGAAAAAGGTGTTTTATTCTTCATATCTTTAGCTCACCTGAGCACGAAGTGCTCAGGATGAGCTATTGCGATCACTCACCGTCCGTCGGCATCCGTCGTCCGTCCGTCCGTCCGTCGTCCGTCCGTCCGTCCGTCGTCCGTCCGTCCGTCCGTCGTCCGTCCGTCAGTTCACATTTCTTTGTTTACACTCTAGCATCTACAAATATTAACCAATCAGCACCAAACTAGGTCAAAATATATATAACCATAAGATCTCGGATGATTTCGATTATGGGTGTAATCGGACAAGAACGACTGGAGTTATTTGCCCTTGAATTAGAAAAATTGCTATATTTGACTTTGTTTACACTCTAGCATCCACAAATATCAACTAATCACCAAATTTGGTCAAAATATATATGACCATAAGATCTCGGATGAGTTCGATTATGGGTGTAATCGGACTAGAACAACTGGGGTTATTTGCCCTTGAATTAGAAAAATTGCTATATTTGACTTTGTTTACACTCTAGCATCTACAATTATTAACCAATCAGCACCAAACTTGGTCAAAATATATATGACCGTAAGATCTCGGATGAGTTCGATTATGGGTCTAATCGGACAAGAACAACTGGATTTATTTGCCCTTGAATTAGAAAAATTGCTATATTTGACTTCGTTTACACTCTAGCATCCACAAAAATCAACTAATCACCAAATTTGGTCAAAATATATGACCATAAGATCTCGGATGAGTTCGATTATGGGTGTAATCGGACAAGAACAACTGGGGTTATTTGCCCTTGAATTAAAAAAATTGCTATATTTGACTTTG
Source organism: Hippopus hippopus (assembly GCA_946811185.2). Classification (NCBI taxonomy): domain Eukaryota; kingdom Metazoa; phylum Mollusca; class Bivalvia; order Cardiida; family Cardiidae; genus Hippopus; species Hippopus hippopus. The sequence goes on along the minus strand of OX328101.1, from coordinate 7,687,090 downwards.
TTTACACTCTAGCATCTACAAGTATTAACCAATCAGCACCAAACTTGGTCAAAATATATATGACCATAAGATCTCGGATGAGTTCGATTATGGGTCTAATCGGACAAGAACAACTGGATTTATTTGCCCTTGAATTAGAAAAATTGCTATATTTGACTTTGTTTACACTCTAGCATCCACAAATATCAACTAATCACAAAATTTGGTCAAAATATATATGACTATAAGATCTCGGATGAGTTCGATTATGGGTGTAATCGGACTAGAACAACTGGGGTTATTTGCCCTTGAATTAGAAAAATTGCTATATTTGACTTTGTTTACACTCTAGCATCTACAATTATTTACCAATCAGCACCAAACTTGGTCAAAATATATATGACCATAAGATCTCGGATGAATTCGATTATGGGTCTAATCGGACAAGAACAACTTGATTTATTTGCCCTTGAATTAGAAAAATTGCTATATTTGACTTTGTTTACACTCTAGCATCCACAAATATCAACTAATCACCATAATTTGGTCAAAATATATATGACCATAAGATCTCGGATGAGTTCGATTATGGGTGTAATCGGACTAGAACAACTGGAGTTATTTGCCCTTGAATTAGAAAAATTGCTATATTTGACTTTGTTTACACTCTAGCATCTACAATTATTAACCAATCAGCACCAGACTTGGTCAAAATATATATGACCATAAGATCTCGGATGAGTTCGATTATGGGTCTAATCGGACCAGAACAACTGGATTTATTTGCCCTTGAATTAGAAAAATTGCTATATTCGACTTTGTTTACACTCTAGCATCTACAATTATTAACCAATCAGCACCAAACTTGGTCAAAATATATATGACCATAAGATCTTGGATGAGTTTGATTATGGGTCTAATCGGACCAGAACGACTGGAGTTATTTGCCCTTGAATTAGAGAGTTCTGTAGAATAGTTCTTTGTCCGGAGCATAACTTTGTCACCTCCAGTCCGATTGACTTGAAACTTGGCATTTGTAATTGTTACAATAATACGGAGTGCAGTGTGAAAGAACCATAACTCTACATCGTACTGTCTATGAGTTATTTCCCATTGATCGTCATTTTTACAGCATTTTCTGCTTGTCCGGAATATAACTTTGTCATCTCAAGCCTGAACATCTTCAAATTTGGTATGCATGATTGTTGAAAAATTATGGAGTGCAGTGCACAAGAACCATAACTCTTCCTAGCACGAATTTTGAGTTATTCCCCTTTGACCTTCATTTTTACAGCATTTCTTGTTTGTCCGGAGCATAACTTTGTCATCTTAAGTAGGAATGACATGAAATATGGTGTGCTTATTTGTTGCAATATGTGGAAGTGCAGTGCACAAGAATTGTAACTCTACCTCGTGCTGTCTTTATGTTTTTTCCCCTTGATCGTCATTTTTACAGCATTTAGTGCTTATCCGGAATATAACTTTGTCATCTCAAGTCAGAACGACTTCAAACTTGGTATGCATGTTTGTTGCAATATTACCGAGTACAGTGCGCAAGAACCACAACTCTGCCTAGCGCAGATTTTGAGTAATTCCACTTTGATCTTCATTTCTAGCTCACCTCAGCATGAAGTGCTCAGGATGAGCTATTGTGATCACTCACCGTCCGTCGTCTGTCCGTCCGTCCGTCCGTCGTCCGTCCGTTCACATTTTTCTGTTTAGACTCTAGCATCTACAAATATTAACCAATCAGCACCAAACTTGGTCAAAATATATATGACTATAAGATCTCGGATGAGGTCGATTATGGGTCTAATCGGACAAGATCAACTGGAGTTATTTGCCCTTGAATTAGAAAAATTGCTGTATTTGACTTTGTTTACACTCTAGCATCTACAAATATTAACCAATCAGCACCAAACTTGGTCAAAATATATATGACTATAAGATCTCGGATGAGTTCGATTATGGGTCTAATCGGACAAGAACGACTGGAGTTATTTGCCCTTGAATTAGAAAAATTGCCATATTTGACTTTGTTTACACTCTAGCATCTACAATTTTTCACCAATCAGCACCAAACTTGGTCAAAATATATATGACCATAAGATCTCGGATGAGTTTGATTATGGGTCTAATCGGACTAGAACAACTGGATTTATTTGCCCTTGAATTAGAAAAATTGCTATATTCGACTTTGTTTACACTCTAGCATCTATAATTTTTCACCAATCAGCATCAAACTTGGTCAAAATATTTATGACCATAAGATCTCGGATGAGTTTGATTATGAGTCTAATCGGACCAGAACGACTGGAGTTATTTGCCCTTGAATTAGAAAGTTCTATAGAATAGTTCTTTGTCCGGAGCATAACTTTGTCATCTCTAGTCCGATTGACTTGAAACTTGGCATTTGTGTTTGTTGCAATAATACGGAGTGCACTGCGAAAGAACCCTAACTCTCCCTCGTGCTGTCTTTGAGTTATTTCCCATTGATCGTCATTTTTACAGCATTTTCTGCTTGTCCGGAATATAACTTTGTCATTTTTTGTCTGAACATCTTCAAATTTGGTATGCATGATTGTTGAAAAATTATGGAGTGCAGTGCACAAGAACCATAACTCTTCCTAGCACGAATTTTGAGTTATTCCCCCTTTGATCTTCATTTTTATAGCATTTCTTGCTTGTCCGGAGCATAACTTTGTCATCTTAAGTAGGAATGATTTGAAATATGGCATGCTTATTTGTTGCAATATTTGAAAGTGCAGTTCACAAGAATTGTAACTCTACCTCGTGCTGTCTTTGAGTTATTTCCCTTTGATCGTCATTTTTACAGCATTTAGTGCTTGTCTGGAATATAACTTTGTCATCTCAAGTCAAAACGACTTCAAACTTGGTATGCATGTTTGTTGCAATATTACGGAGTACAGTTTGCAAGAACAATAACTCTACTTAGCGCGGATTTTGAGTAATTCCACTTTGATCTATATTTTTACAGTATTTCTTGCTTGTCCGGAACGGAACTTTGTCACCTCAAGTCAAATTGACTTGAGACTTGGTAAACATGTTTGTTGCAGTTATGAAAAGTGCAATGCATTGGAGCCGTAACCTTACCTAATGCCCTTTTGGAATTATTCCCTATTCATTATTTTTTTTTCCAGCTTTTCATCTCTACAATATAACTTTGTCTTTTCATGTTGGAATGACCTGAAACTTTATATGCATGTTTCCTTAACATTAGAGGAGACATTCATGCCTATTTCAATCACTTACATGATTTCTGCTGCACTACTATTTTCCTCTACCTGCCCTTTACGATTATTATCCCCCCTCGACAACTGGCGGTGGGAGGGGCGTATCTTGCGACAATTTGCCGCTCTTGTTACAGTATTTCTTGCTTGTCCGGAATGGAACTTTGAAGTCTCAACTCTCAAGTCAAATTGACTTGAGACTTAGTAAACATGTTTGTTGCATTACCTGCCCTTTGCAATTATTATACTTCCTCGACGACTGGCGGTGGGATGGGCATATCTTGCAACAATTTGCCGCTCTTGTTTCATTACCATTTGGCCTTGAACCTCAATATTTGGTATTTATCTTCATTCTAGACCTTTACTGCTTAGTACTCAGGTGAGCGATATAGGACCACCATGGTCCTCTTGTTTCAGTTATTGAGGGAAGGGGGCCTGCCACCGTACTTCACTAATTACTAAACAAGTTTTGGCAACCATGTCGACTAAATCTAAAAATCATCAGAAAAAGAGAAAATGCATATTCTTCTTTTTCCACAGTGTTTACTACTTCTTAAATTACAAGTTAAATCATTTCAGTCAAGTTCTTTTGTCGTCTCCTGATGCTTTCAATATGGAAGAGTCTAAAATTGTGTTTTCTGGGATAAAGTTAAATGGGTAAGGTTTGATCATCGGTTGTTCTGAGTTCGATCTAGGCTGAAGCGGGTCACGCTGGAACGGTCTTTGAGTCAGACATCCTTCCCGAGCCCTCGGGACAGGTATCAGTCCCTTAAATAGAGCATTTTCATTTAAAAAAAAAAAGTACATAAAATAAAACTGCAAAACAAATACACTATTATAATGTTCTCAATGTCTGATTTAACGATATTTTAGATAAAGGGCAAATAGCAACACATATTTCTGTGAGTTTACTATAGTTGTATACTTTGTTTATTAGAATGACTAAAATGCAGGGCCTAAATGCCAGGCCAGAGCCCACGCTCTGGTAGATGGAACCGTAAGCATAAATATATGCGCCATGCTCTGGTAAAAAAGGAGCTTAGTGCCAGTCTCCGTGATGCATTATACCAAGCAAGTTATCACATAATTACGGATCCATAAAATACACTTTGTCCCACAACCGACTGAATCATGAGATAGAGTGGTCCTATTTTACATGCAGAAACTTAACACATAGCAAAAAATTTCGACTCATGTCAGCCTACGCGAACTGCACAGGCTGATTTGGGTCGATACTTTCTGAGATGCATTAAGTCCCCTTTTGTGTGGTGTCCGTGGTTAAGGTAGAGCGTCGGCATTGTTACTATAATGTCTCGAGTTCGATACCCGAGAGTGGGTGTCAACTTTGGAACTGTTCATTGGCCCACACATTCGGCGCGAGTACTGGTGTAGTTCCAAGTAAGCAGAATCGAGAGAGATGAGTATAAGTTGTGAAAATTGTTTCTCAATCGATGTAAAATGAATATGTTAAGCTAAGTCCCCTTTTCACAAAGCGTGACTCACTCATCTCTGAGTTATGTCTGAGAAAAAAAATATTTGAATATTGAGTTTAATGCCAACAAATTAAAATATAGATGATGAAAACATTCCGAAAATATATCTACCATTTAGTGTGACAAAAATTGATTAAACTCCTTAGCAGACAACAAAAAAATACACAAGTCCAAATTGAAAGCATTTGGAGGCGACGAATTTAATTTCTTTCGAAACCTGCTATTTGTATTTTAACGGATAGAAGACATCGTGGAAAAAGGAGATAATCCTGCTTACAAGCATTTTCATCTTTTTCAACAAATCTTTCTGAAGCCTTCTTCCGCAGGGTAACTAACACACGGGATTGTATGGTTAAGGGTCGAGTTCATATTACAAAAGTGTAGATCCAAAATCAAACTAAAGGGACTTTTGCGTGTTTTTATTAGTTCTACTTCAAGTAAAACTACCGTAAAAAAGTAAATAGTGAAAGAAAGCTGCTTCCCTGATACATGTATATACCGATTGCCTTTAAGCGGTCACAGACACAAAATAGTTCTCTAAAAACACACACACACACACACACACACACACACACACACACATATATATATATATCACTTATGCACTCAATTTTGAAATAAATCATAAGATCAACACCAGAAACACATATTATACCTGTCCTTCCAAATTCTCTGATTAAACAGTGCAGCAGAGGTGATTGGTGTCAAGTTTTCAAATGGGACTACTTTGAACCAAAACGACCCGGAAGCACTTGGATGCGGAGCAGCGCTGATAGAGACTCAAATGTTCATGCGCGCATGATGTGTCGCATACGTAACGCCACTTTAAAATTGGATCAGGATCTTTTTTTCCCGACCATTCTTAAGAACGTTCTTGGTCTTATTCTCCAGAATTTTTTTTAAATTTGAAAGCAACACAACTTCTGATTGGCTAAACCATTTGGTTTAGCCAATCAGAAGCTGTGTTACTTTCAAACTTAGGAAATCTGAAAAAGCAAGACTGAGAATATTCTTAAGAATGGTTGGTGAATACGTACCTGGGCGTATTTAATGAGTTTAAAATCTTTTTTGTTACTATCTATTTTTTTTTAAACAGGTGAAGTAATAAGCCATATTCGAGACTGCGGCGACGGAAAGACCTTCACGTTTAACAATGACGAAGAAAAAGAGCCGTTCTATAACCGTTTACGGAGCATGATTCCGAACAACGAGACAGTGTGCGTATTTGACCTGACATACATGGTTTGTTTGTCCATGTGTAATAGTGAAGACTTTTGTAACGGACCAAGTGAGGCCGCCGGCCTAGGATATTCGAGAAGTCTTTTGACTTTTGCATGTTTCGTGGTTGGTGTTTGGTATCAAGTGATCAAACACTGAGTTTTGGCATAGTTCTTTCCTAACAAACAAAACTTTAGACTTGTCCAAAGTGAAAGCATTTGCAGATGACAAAGTGAACGTGATTTGAACAATAAGATCTGTCTGTGAAAGGGTGGGGAAAAAAACTGTAAAAAAGAGAATGTTCGTCACCAGAATTTTGTCAATTTCTCACAGGTCTTTCAAAAGCTATATTCGGTGAATCTGGCAGAATTACCTGGGCATCTAAGGTCAAAACATTACTATTCGAAAATGGATTTGGATATGCTTGGATCGCAGATGAAATAGGCAATCAAGATTTCTTCTTAAAACTATTTAAGCAACGATTGAAGGATGTTTATCTACAAAAATGGAACTCAAACTTAAATGAAAGCCCTAAAGCATATTTATACAAAGAATTTAAATCAATGCTAGAGATAGAAACTTATTTAACAATAGATATGTCATATGTATATAAAAAAAATTTAGCAAATTTTAGATGCTCTAATCATACATTAGCTATAGAGACAGGGAGAAGAGATACAATTGACAAACAATACAGGTTCTGTAAATACTGCCTTAAAAATAATACATTTTCTGTTGAAGACGAATTCCATTTTTTATTGATTTGTCCTTTGTACGGTGAGATCAGAAAAGTTTGTTTTCCCAAAAAATGGTACAACAGGTTACCGACCAAATCTTTATTTCTAGATATTATGAAATGTAAGACTGAGTCTTTAATATACGTACTTGCTAAGTATATAACGATAGCATTTAAAGAAAGGCAAGCTTTTTTAGACAAATAAGCAAGTCACTAACTATTTTCCGAAACTTTTCTATAAATTTTCTCGAATTTCTATGTAATCCATGTTCACAAAGATTAATTTCTTTTAAATAGTTTTACATTTTTAACGATGTGTCTATTCAAATGATTTTATTAGTACATGTATTTACAATTTCTTTCCTGTTGAACTTGACATCATGTCAACCACTTTTGCGGAAGGTATGGTCAGATATCAGCCAACACTTATTGGGGTCTGATCTCTGTCTATACTGTCCGCCTCATACAGTCTCATACTTACTGTTAATACATGAGTCACTTGGCAAATGGTTCAGGCGAAGATAGGCCACATATAGGGGAGTCAGAACTCTATCTACGCACTAGTAATGAATTGGTCATTCTCGAGACGCATTATGCCTTTTTGCATTTTTTTTTTTTTCTAAATTGAAAACGATATTCTTCTAAACATTCTTGGCGGACACTTTGTTAAAGGTTTATGAACTTTGGGGAACGTTACCCTGCAAACATATTTTTCGTATGTATGTATTGTATAATGGGCCGGAGGCCTTAGATTACCAATAAAGAATTGAATTGAATTGAAATTGAATTCTGAAGGGTCATTAAAATATGGGATTGTTTGCTGAAGAATTAGATGTCAACACCATGTCAACATCAACATGTATGTACAATAACGCCGGGATAGAAATTTAAATGTTTTTTTTTTATTCGGATGGGGGAGGTGGGGGAGGTGGGTGAACAGCAGCAGTTACTTCTGCTACAACTGATTTTGACAGATAAATTAATTTACATGACGTTTCTGGTGTTTTTTGTTTTTTCAGCCAGTGCAGATTTAGACTATTCTCAAAATAGACTGAACGTATCAGTTCACGATTTAGACTTTGATACTGATTGATTGATTGTATGATGTTTAACTCCGTTTTCAACAATATTTCAGTTATATCGCGGCGGCCAGTGCACCTATCCATGCTTTCGTGAAGTTTCCTTTTTACTAGTACTCCGCAAGATATTATTTTCAAGCGACTGGCTGCTTTCCCACATAGCCATCTTCGAAACAATGGTCAGCGGTGAGAGAGAAATGGATCCTGTCGCAATGACTTTCATCAATCCTCGGAAAGAAATTGGCCGAGCTGGGAATAGAACCAGCGACCTCCTATTCTCAAGTTCTGTATGCTACCGAATGTAAACGACTGAAAAAAATGTTATTATGGAATGGTTTATTTCGAAATGGTTTAGCCAATCAGAAGTTGCCTTACTTTTAAATTTAGAAAATTCTGGAGAATATGACTGAGAACGAACGGTTGGTGAATACGGGCCCATACTGCACGTTTTGTGCAGTCTGATCTTGATCTACACTGTCCGCAAAAGGTCTTTGAATCTCGCTTAGAAGCCTAAGGGTTAAGCGAGCTATTGGCGAGCTTAATAACTTTTTCTTTTTTTTTTGTCGACGAGTTTAATAAAATTACCTCAAACATCATCGAATGTTAGATTTGTTTATCACAAAACTGTGTGTTAAGATATACAGTTCATCTTATTATACTGCAAAGAAATTTCTTGCGATTTAATTTGGTAATATGCCCCGTAAATACACTCTTGTACACTGGCAAAATCCACGTAGAAGCACTTTCCCTTTTGGTAGCCCCGTATACATGACTACACTTTCAACACAACATCCAAAATGGCGGCGTAGACCGATACGAGCCGCCAACAAGACAAATATACTGAGTAGCCTGTAACGTATACTTACTAGTTTCCCTTGATAGTTGTCATTAAAACGAAAAGAATGGATTATTTTTGAAAATAAATGAATATAGTAACATGTATTAGCATTTGTTGTCTTTCTAAAACAAATACGCGGGGTTAAAACGTCCCATCCCTTGGTCAGTTAAGCAAATTGTGAAGTGCCGAAACTCATACATTGTAAAGTTAAAAGGATAACCTAATGGCCGTTTGAGGCATCTAATGGTCGTATACTTTTGCCAACAAATCATTAAAATGCATAAATACTTACCGTGAAGTTGTTTTAATCCATGTTTGAATAAAAATACGTCGAATGTCTATCGCAGTGACATCATCAAGTTTATGCACCAAACTGCACGTTTTACCAAGGTTTCAGTGACGTCAGTTCACAGTGACGTCAGTTTTCATTGAATTAGGGCACTCAGAAGGGAAATTTTATGTCATCAGCATACTCAGTTTGTGAGAACATAAATCGGGGAAATTTCGCTGAATACACGTTGGAATGGTAAAACTTTGCTGTATAATAAATTCGTTGTACGGTCAGGTGGCAGGGGACTTGGAAACTTGTTCACGGCTGTGGCGAATCATGTCACCCCGAGCAAGCGAGGCTCCGGTCGACATGATTCGCCACAGCCGTGAACAAGTTTCCAAGTCCCCTGCCACGGCGGCTCGGGGCGACATGATTCGCCACAGCAGTGAACAAGTTTCCAAGTCCCCTGCCACCTGACCGTACAACTAATAATGTATTAAAACATAGGCCTACGTGCATATGAATTGAAGTTTACATGAAGCCTTTCCACTTCTTCGACCGGTGAGTAGATAACGGACTGACGAAAAATAGTTCCAAAAATTTGAATATAAACATTTCGTTTCGAATGTTTCAATATGATAACATTTGTAGCTTTGTCACAATCATCAAGTTTGACATTTAATTTCATACAGAAATTGCGATCAACAATGATATCGAAATGAGGCTTATGATTACAGAGCTTTGACAAGATACGGAACTATTTGCTTATCTCAAACTTGTGTACGATAAGAAAATTCCTAATTACTGTAGATCTTCTACACTGAAAATAAGGGTAGTTTTGTGATAAATCAAATTCTTCGAATCATAAACTTTGCTTCAATGTGCATGATTGAATTCATTTAGTTTTATCAAACTTGTGATGGAGGGGGGGGGGCGTGCAAAATTTCCTTTGCTTGTTGTTGCAGACTTTGACAAAGTGCTTAGGAGACATTGGAATTTCAGAAAATAATAGTGCCGAAAATTCGTGCTAGAGGGGCCTACTGTTGGCTGAATGTCTAAAGAGGTTTCGTTTAATTTGAAAATAGAACATGATACAAAAACGTTCCTTACCGCAAATCAAAAAGTCACGTAATAAACATCGAGTATGGCCATTGACGTCTCATACCATACTGTGGTATGTATATTCCAGGAGGGTTCTGTAAAGTTCCAAAACTTTGGTAGGGGTTCAACTGCTGTATGAATGCGTCCTAAAGATGCCAGTACCATCAGTGCCAAATCAGGTGATAATGCTTTTCAGTCAAAAACATTGAGGATCTTTTTTTTTTAATTATTATTTTTTAAAGTGGGTTATTCCTCTGCATGGTTCTGCAAGAGGTCCATACAAAGCAGTGTGACTCCTTCAACGGCGAAGATGAGGTTACTATTGCCCAGAAGACAGTACCGATTCAAAAGGATTCAACTGAATCATGTTTGTTCTCGAATGAATTCTGATTCTTTATTCTGATATAATGAAAGGCCTCTGGCCCACAATACAATGCACAAGCGTACAAAACCACAAGATAAGGGGTTGTTACCATTTCAAGAGTCTTACATGATAACAAAACTGGAAATAATGAGGTTGGTGGAGAAAGATCAATTCAGGGTACAGTGAACCCTTTGATTATTATGTTGACTGAGATTAAAATATAAAACCGCAAGGGTCGTTGTGCAGTTTGACGTTTGCAGAATGTGCATTTTTAAAGGTGAAGCTTACATTCCTGATCGTGACCAAGAGGGTGGTTGATCATTTCATTTTTGGGCAAGCAAAGACTCGGCTCGTATCTTTTTGATGAAAGTTAATTCTAATGCCTACACCAAAGAAGTTTTGCATCTTGCTCAGCCGTTTAAGGTAAAAATTTTAGATGAGCATATAATGTATCGCAGGATGATGATGTTCTTGCACATATGGCCGTTTTAAGGTCAAAGTTTTTGATGAGCATACAATAGATCTCAGCATGGTAGTGCTCCTGTACATGTGGCCGTTTGGATTAGAAGCTGTCTTGATAAGCACTAAGTTGAATTGTTTGATTGGGCGCATTATCACCTGATATGACACCAAAAGAGGATGTGTTGAATTCATTGATTGCATACCAAAGTTAATCAACGACCAAAGTTCCGGAACTTTACAGAACCCGTCTGGGAGAATGAAACATCACACAAGAGCATGAAAGGAATAGCAATTCTTGTCAATGCAACAAAGCTGGCAAGTTTTATAAATATATGTAATGGATTGCCACACTCAATATTCATATGTGACTTTTTGTTTTGCGGTAAGGAATTTTCATATCATTTTCTATTTGAAAATTTTTAATCATTTTTAAGGAAACTTTGTACACCATTCAATGGAATAAAATTAAATTATATTAAAGGTAAATTACATCAAACTTGTTATCTTTCGGCTGTTTTACAACCTACAACTAGTTTTGTGTTTCTATGTGTACTGATTTTGTAGATCTATACATTATATCAAAATAGCGTATCGCAAAATCGTTTTACTGATAACAAATGTAAATAATCAAATAATACATGACGGAGTGTTAAAGTTTTAAATAGTTCAGATGCAAATATGGCGCCTAAAGCTCTTCTATATCTTCTGATTATTGCTACTATTGTAGGTAGGTAGTTTTTTTTTTTGTTTTTGCCTATAAGATTTTAGAAGATTGGACAAGCAAATCTCTCTCTCTGTCTCTCTCTGTCTCTCTCTCAAATTCTCTGTATCCCGTGAGAACCTTAGTTTGTTAAAAGTTTTCATGGGAATAACCTGAAATTCAGGGACTTCTTAGAAGAACTTTCTAGAACTCTGTCTGTCTGTCTGTCTGTCTGTCTGTCTCTCTCTCTCTCTCTCTTGCTGGATCTCATGAGTACTGGGGTTTTTGGTTTGTTAAAAGTCTTCTTAATGAGCTTAAATGCAGGAAATCATGAAAACTTTTTTCCTTGATATTTCAATCACCTATCATTCATTTTACTACCTCATCTTCATTTTCTGCATTGTCAACAGAAATATGCATTATTCCTCTATTACTACTGTCATCGTGGTCAAAATGATGATTTCATTTCATGTCACCATTGTCAGTATACTTAACACTGTTATCATCATCATCTCTTACTCTTTATCAAACGAAAAAAGTCTGACATAAAAACTGAAAGCATTTGCGGACGACAAAATGAATGTGACTCAATCGTTGAAATTTTTCTTTGGAAGGTTAGAAAACATAGTTGGAAAAGGAGAAAATGCTGGTTTCCAGCATTTTCTCCTTTTTCCACAATGTTTTCAAAGGCCTTCCTCCTCAGGGTCGTTAAAAGTCAGGATTGTCTGGTAAAGGGGTTTAGACATCCATCCTGCTTTTCTTCTTCTTCTTCTTCTTCTTTTTGTTCTTCTTCTTTTTGCTCTTCTTCTTTTTGTTCTTCTTCTTTTTGTTCTTCTTCTTTTTGGTCTTCTTCTTTTTGTTCTTCTTCTCCTTTTTTCTTCATGTTCTTCTTCGCCGAGCCCCGGTAGCTCAGTCGGTAGCGTGCAGGACTCGAGATCAGGTGGTCGTGGGTTCGATCTCTGGCTCGGCCAATTTCTTTCCGAAGATTGATGATAGTCATTGCGACAGGATTCATTCCTCTCCCACCGCTGACCATTGTTTTGACGATGGTTATGTGGGAAGGGAAATTGTGCGGAGTACAAGGAAAAGAGACTCCAGGAAAGCATGGATAGGTGCACTGGCCGCCGCGAAATAACTGAAATAATGCTGAAAACAGCGTTAAACACCATACAATCAATCAATCAATCTTCTTCTTCTTCCTCTTCTTCTTTTTCTTCGTTTCAAACGCACTCCTCTATCATCATCATCATCATCAGCATCATCAGCATCATTTTTATCGACAGTTACAACGGAAGGACTTCAGTGTTATTCCTGTTACGGTAACGGAGGGGACACACAATGTGCACACACTGACGAGTATGTTAGAGCTAGAAATGGGAATGGTGACCCGAGTTTGTTGAAGAATTGCACCCCGCCATTCGATGCGATTTGTTATAAAGAAGTTTATATGCCAAACGGTATGCTTATGTTCTAAACCCCTTATCCAGTCGAATATAAATCTTTGGCGATTACATGGATATATAGTTCCGTTAAGTTATTGGCACTGAATGAAATCCATATGACTTGGCGTGTTATCAGTACAGACGGTTTTTTTGTCTCGAGCAGTCTTGGCTTGACTTGCACTGTCTACAAAAAAACTTTGCTACGGTTTGCCGAGCCCGGTAGCGTCGTTGGTAGCGTTATTGTCGCAGCCCTGGCGTCGTCTTCGTCTGCGTCGTCCTGGAAAATCTTTGACATTTTATAATATCTCTGTTATTACTAAAGATATTTACTGCAGACTTAGACAAGGTGTTAACTATCAAAAGGTAACATATAAAGCAAGAGTAGGTAACTACCCAAGTATTTTTGATACATTATGCCCCTTTTTCGACTTAAAATTTTCACTAAAATCAACCAACCGCAGCCGAGCGTTGGCACCCGTATGAAGTGCTCTTGTTTTCATTAATATTGGCATTTGTTTACAGTTTTATATCAAATTTACAGTTATTCGTAATAATTCATTATTATTATTTTTTTTTCTTAATAGGAACAGTGACTTCTTACATCTTGGACTGTGGAGATGGAAAATCGTTTACATTTAGCTCATTGACGCAATATGACTATAGTAATTTAACGAACCATCCAAATGACAATTCGACATTATGTGCGGGGGACCCGGCTCATACCTTTTGCCTATCAAAATGTGATACAGACTTTTGTAACGGCCCTCAGTGGAACGGTGCAATAACATTGGCCACATCGAAACTGATAGCATTGGTTATTTTGTTCAGTTGTTATAGGACTCTCTTCAAATGACCTGAATGTGCTTGTTGAAAACAATGAAAGAACATTAATTTTTTATTATTATATTACTATCAGTGATTTACTGGGATTTCATAGTGAATAACATCACTATCGATGATATTTATGGTATCATCGCTAGTGACGATATAGTTTCAGACTGTTTGCCGGAACTACTTTTTTCCTATATTGCTCATATTGTACCATTCTTGATAATAATTAGAATTAAAAAAAGGTGAATTAGGAATATAATAAATAGGATAATCAACTGGTTACGTGTGTTATTAAAAATCTGTCACTCGAATGGGGTTTGATGCGGTTACAAAACTTGTCCTTCGGACTCGTTTTTTCAACCGCATCACACCCCATTCTAGTGGCAGCTGATTATTCTCTATTCATTTAACCAGAAGCCTTAAACATTCTGTTCAGTCAACTATTTCATTCGACCGTCACATTTTAACTCCGATCAAAATTTCCAGATTAGGTTCATTTCAATGGTTTTTTTCTAGACCAGAACAAGAATAATCATCTTTAACCCTTATCCTGCTAAGTAAGTGAAATGAAACTAACTTTCAAACCGATAGTAAAAACGCAAGTTTTGCTGTTTCAAAGGCATTCTTTAGGGTAAGATATCTCCTTATCGGACAGTGTAGATCAAAGATCAGACTGCACGTTCTGTGCAGTCTGATCTTGATCTACATTGCCCGCAAAAGGTCAGTGAGTCGCGCCTGGCAGCCTAAGGGTTAATCGATTTTATTTAACGAGTCATTCTGAAGACGATAAAAAAACGAGGCTTTGTCGAATTTTATTGCTTTTATAATTGACGAGTTAGTATACTAAGAGTTATGGTTTGTGAAAAGGGAATTAAATGCATCTGTAAAAAGTATCGACCCAGGTCAGCTTGCGCAGTCCGCGCAGGCTGACCTGGGTAGAAACTTTTTGCTATTGGTTATTTTTCTGCATGTCAAAGGACCAGTTTATCTAGTGATTCAGTCGGTTGTTAGACAAAATGAATTTTATGGATCCATTACTTGCTTGGTATAATGCATCATGGAGATGCATTAAATCTCGTTTATCAGAGGGTCGGTCAAAAAACAAAAGAACACGAATGTGATATTCTATTTAATTCATTATCGACTAAACTGCGTAATTCTTCCAAAATAATGCCCTTTTCGACATTTCTTTGCTAAAGAGAGAATGAAAAAGAGTGTGAAGTGGCATTAATCAAAGAAAAATGTAGATCTAAAACTGAAACTGTCTGGTTTCTAAACATGACTGATTGATTGATTGATTGATTGATTGATTGAATGATTAATGGTATGGTGTTTAACACCGTTTTCAAGCTAGTGAACCTATCCATCCTTTCCTGGAATTTCTTTTTACCAGTACCTTACACAATTTTCCTTCCAAGCCACTTGCTCCTCTTCCAGATGACGTCGAAACAATGATCAGCGATGACAGAAGAATAAATCTTGTCGCAATGACTATCATCAATCCCCGGAGAGAAATCGGCCATGCTTGGGATTCGAACCAACGACCCCCTATTCTCAAGTTCTGAACGCTCTCGACTGTGCTACTGGGGCTTGGCTCGAAATAAGAAAAATACAGATCGTTCTTATCATCTAAACACCTTTTATGAAAAATAAATAAATAAAATTGACTGGAAAAAAATCCATTTTTACAGAACAGATGTTTTCATTTCGATAATAAACTTGTCTACAAACGGAACGTTTTGCTTTGAATGTTCATAACCTGTTATATTATTAGTGGAATATAAAGTCATCAATCCTTTTTCCTTAAATTCAGCATCTCTAGGTATAGTATAATAACTCTTTACCAAACGAAAAAATGCTAGACTTGTCCAAATTAAAACTATTTACAGCCGACAAATCAAATCTCTTACTTGTGTGGTAAAGCTTAAAGAAATAAATCACTCCATTTCAGTTAAATGCGTTTGACCTCAACATGATGATCAAGAACTCGTCCAGACTGACTAGACCGTCTCCGCTAGCGTCTGCTTCATCTATCATTTCCCGGATCATTCTATTGGACAAGTTACATTCCACTTCATCCGCAACTTTTCGGATATCTTCAAACGTTAGATAGCCTTTGTCCTCTTCGTCGAGTATTCGAAAACACTGCAAAACAGATATACAATTTGAGATCTGTCTTATCATCTTGATTTTTTACCATACAACAAAATTTAACCCCTCGGCTGCTTAATGCGGCATTATAGGATCTTTTGCGCATCTACCCTGTCAGATAAGGTGATATTTTCTCCCTAACAAATAACTAAGAAATTACAATATTTGGATTATTACTATCGACTTGAAAGTTTCATTTAATTTTTTTCATCAGGTTAAGGATTAACACGCGTTCATAATAAAATTATCCGCAGCCGTGGACTAAATTCTAGATCAAATGATAGGCTTTGCTTTCGATAGGGTAAAAACAGCATTTTCTCCTTTTCTTACAAAGTTTTCAAAATACTTCTTTGTCAGGCGCGTAAAGTCACGGAGTTGCCTGGAACACAGTTACAACTGTTCACTTTACATTCATTGCTAAACAAGTTTTACAGTTTTTCCACCTATATCAATTACTCTTGAGGAATCGCTTTCTGGAAGCATAACAGTGGTTTCTCTAATTTGCGGTTCGACAGGATGACACTGGCTCATCACAGAACTTGAACTCGGAACGTCTTTACGTGAGATACTGACGCTCTACGCCCACACCAGTATTTTCTCTGCTCTGATCTTCTCTAATCCCTTCCTCTTCTCCGAATCCCCGCCCCTCCTCCTCTCCCTATCCCAAACCATAGCCTCTCCTCCTCTCTAATCCTCTCCTCTCCCTTACATCCTTTTCGTCTCCTCTTCCTCTCCCTTCTCGTCTAGTAGCACATCTTCCCTTTCCTCTATCCTTTCCCCTCTTCTTCTCTCACCTTCTTTCCTCTCCTCTCCTATCATATTCTCTTTCACTCCTCCCCTCCTTTCTTTTCTCTTTTTTCCCCTTTTTCTACTCTTCTCTTCTTTCCCCTCCCCTCTCCTCTCCACTTCTCTCTTCTCCCTCACACTCCTTTTCCCGTCTTCTCCTCTTCCCTTTCACCTCCCAATCTCTCTGAGGGAAAAAGAGCAAATGCTTGTCAAAAGCAACTGCTCCTTTTCCAACGAGATTTTCGACGAGTCAACTTCACTTGGCGTATTTTAGGTCGTATTTGCATAGGAAATACTTAGAATAAATAAACCAGATTTTGGTCTAGGGCTTAAATAGGATTCATTTCGTATGAAGAGATATATTGGTACAGGATCATGTAGTAAACAGTACTGATCAGAGACCATAGAGCTCGCTTTGTGCAGTCTGATCTTAATCTATGCCCTCCACTGAAACTTAAAAGACTGAATTTCACCTGTTGCACTTCTTCAAAAGGATCGTTTCCAGCTTGCAGCTGAATCATAATGTCTAAGAAATTCACCAAGGAAATCTTGCCGCTGTGTTTCTTAGAAACTTCGTCTGAAAATGGGAAAAAGTGACTTTTGAATATCTATATAATTATTGTAGGATTTAGATTACTGTCATAGGCACAAACAAGGGCTTTTGTGATTCAAGATCAGACTTTATCAAGTCTGTTTGTATTAAGTATGCAGTGTTACATACTGCTTTATCTCGCCCGCATGTATTTAGCACTACCTAAATTTTTATCCCGTCAGCATGTCTTCAATTATACCTACTGCTTTATCACGCCGGCATCTGTTAGTATTTAGTATTACTTAATGTTTTAACACGTCAGCATGTATTTTGGTATAACCTAATGCTTTATCACGTCTGTATCTTTTTAGTATTTAGTGTTACCTAATGCTTTATCACGTCTGCATGTATTTTGGTATAATCTAATGCTATATCACGTCTGCATCTATTTAGTATTCAGTATTACCTAATGCTTTATCACGTCTGCATCTACTTAGTATTCAGTATTACCTAATGCTATATCACGTCTGCATCTATTTAGTATTCAGTATTACCTAATGCTTTATCACGTCTGCATCTAGTTAGCATTCAGTATTACCTAATGCTTTATCACGTCTGCATGTATTTTGGTATAACCTAATGCTTTATCACGTCTGCATCTATTTAGTATTCAGTATTACCTAATGCTTTAGCACGTCTGCATCTATTTAGTATTCAGTATTACCTAATGCTTTATCACATCTGCATGTATTTTGGTATAACCTAATGCTTTATCACGTCTGCATCTAGTTAGTATTCAGTATTACCAGATGCTATGTCACGTCGGCATGTACGTATTTAGTTTAAACTGGTCCCCATTATGAATATACACACGTTAGCTGTTTCAGGGGATGTAACGAATTTTATATTTAGTATCTGTTATTTCCAAATGCTTTATCACGCCAGTGGGCAATAGTAATAATGATAACCTAATCTTTTATCACGTCTGCGAGTTTTTAGTATTACTTAATGCTTTAAAACATCAGCATGTATTCAGTATTACCTAATACTATATACCACTGTCTGCTTGTATTTAATATTACCGAATGCTTTATCACGTCAGCATGTTTGTAGTATTTCGTATTACCTTTCGTGCTTTATCCCGTCAGCATGTATTTAGTATTTGGTATTTTTCCATGCTTTCTGGTAGTTTATCGAGAAATAACGGTGGAATATTTTTCGACATTTCATGGTTACGACCAGTGAAAAATACCGATAACTCTTCATTTCATGGCGGAAACAGTAGTTCCCGCGTACTAGTTACCTAGGTAAAATGTATGTGCCACTCAAGCAAATGGAAATATGACGTAATTGACCCTAAATTTCTCCCGCTTTACATAATATTGTAATGCATTGTTATTCGGAAGGATACGCAACGGGATTTTACTGAAAAGAACTGTACTGGATTTTGATGTAAGTCCCCTCAAAAAAAGGTTAGAAGCACGAAATAAATAGAATTTGAATTTGAATTTGAATAGAATAAATAAATAGAATTTGTTTTTTTTCGTGAACATCATCGGAAATATTTTCACGAGTGGCGCATGATGTTCACTCGATGAAATAAATTTCGATCTTTAACCTAAAAAGACAAATATCCTTTATTTACCTAATGCTTTGCGAAGTTCCTCTTTGCTGGAAGTAAGACCTAGAATTGCTGCGATTTTCTTCACGTCTCTCCTTCGAACATACCTGTATAGATTAAACATAAACATTTTGACCCATGCTCTGGCAAAAGGGGGTTTACTGGCTCTCCATGATGCATTATAGCAAACAAGACATGTAATAAATATGGAACCACAAAATTCGTTCTGTCACTAAACTGAAACCGGAGGTAGACTGGTCCTTGAACATGAAGAATATTGGAAAAAAAATCTAATAAGTTCAGGCCCAATTAAGACAATCACCAGCACTTAAACCACGTTTTATCTGTCTTCTGCTTTGAATTTGGACAAGTCCAAAATTTTGTCGTCCGGTCAATATTTAACCCTTATCCTGCTAAATAAGTTAAATGAAACTTTCAATGCCAACAGTAAAAACCCGAATAATGCTATTACAAACTTTTTTTCTTTAGAAAAATATCTCCTTATCGGACAGTGTAGATCCAAGATCAGACTGCACGTTCTGTGCAGTCTGATCTTGATCTGCACTGTCCGCAAAAGGTCAGTGAGTCGCACTTAGCAGCCTAAGGGTTAATGACAGCCAGTACACGTCGCATGTTTCAAACAGCCTTACACAAAACTGTCTGCCAAAGCTAGTTGCTCCTTTCTCAGAAAGACAACGTCGAAACATCAGTTTGAAAGTCATACATAACAGACAGACAGACCTATAGACAGACAGACAGACAGACAGACAGACAAGCTTACCCTACTCCTGCGACATCAAACATATCAAACACTGTTTTAAGGTCCATTATTTCATCAAAAGTCAACTCTCGTGTAATTCTGTCAGGTAAACCGAACACATTGGCCGACTTTTGCGGGTCTGCGAATTCTTCCGCCAGTTTCTGATAATTAGGTGGCTTTTTCTTGATGTGGAATCCGTGTTTTAAACTAATTTCGTTCTTTAATCTAGCTGTCTCGGCTGTTGGGGAAAACAGAGAACAGACTATGTCGGTATTTACCTACCATTCTAAATTTCGATTTAGTTCTAAGTTAACAGTTAGGATGCTAAGCGTGACTTACTGGCCCATTGCGGACAGTGTAGACCAAGATCAGACGACACAGAACGTGCAGTCTGATCTTGGATCCACACTACCCAAGAAGGAGATATTTTGCCCCAAAAAAGTAAGTTTGAAGTAGTATTGTTTGGATCTGCACTATCGCCTTGAAAGTTATTTAACAGGATAAGGGTTAAGATTGATTGAATTATGTTTTACGCCGCTTTAAACAATATTTCAGTCATATCATGGCGACAGCTCACATATTCATGTATTTCCTGGTTCCATCAAAATAGGCTCAAGGACACTCCTACGAAAAACCAATTGGATCCAGTGAGGCTTGAACCCAGGGCCTCCAGGTCGCGAGTCCTACACTTTACCACTGAGCCACGCGGGACCCCAAGAGGGTTTAAACCCCCTTTTCACAGAGCATGACCTATATAAAAATGAGGATTTTCTTTAAAGTCAGCGCCACAGTTTCATTTTCACGCCTTCTCTCAAGATATACAGAATAATATGGCACTGTCTCGAAATATCAATGTTATCTGGCGAGGTTGGGAGAATTTATTATGACTCGGCTCTGCCGAGCACTACCTGCAAATGACTTCAACCAAGCTTTTACAGAACAATACCATTTTTCACGACCCAGAGGAAGAAGGTCTTTAAAAAAAAACGTGGTAACCGGCATTCTCTCCGTCTCCCATTTTGTTTTTCTTTTACATTTCGAAGACAAATCTAACTATTTGAACAATATTACAGACATTTGCCTGCATTTGCTTTCAATATTAACATGATTATAATTTGTTCGCACTTGCTTTCAATATAAACAAGTCTAAAAATTTGTCTGACGTAGGTCTTAACCCTTAACCTGCTAAATAAATAAATTAAATATTTCAAGTAAATCGTAGAAACCCCAAATTCAGTTATTCCAAAGGAATTTTTTGGGGAAAAATACCTCCTTATCGGACAGTGTATATCAAAGATCAGACTGCACGTTCTGTGCAGTCTGATCTTGATCTACACTGTCCGCAAAAAGTCCATGAGTTGCGTTTAGCAGCCTAAGGGTTAAAGAAGCGAATAACTTTTCTTTACCTGCTACGTTCATCCTTTCCTCTTGCATCGCCAGTTTGAGTTCGTCTTCAAGTTTTTGTTTTATGACGTTTTTACTATTTCTTGCATTTGGCAGAAGCTCTAGACCCAGATCAGCTCTCTCTTTTTTAATTCTGGCTACTTCTTTCTGAACTTCCTAATATAAAAATATTTAAGTTATGATTTCTTTTATAAAATACTGATCGCAAAAAGTAGTGGATATTTCATTTCATTAGGAAAAAAAATGAAAAAACGTAAACCCTTGCCTTTTATCTTTATGTAATAATTGTAATAATCATTGAAATTCATCGATCAACACAAAGTCCATACTCCTTCATTAGGCTTGTAGTGCTGGTTTACATTTAATCACCATATATTACGTGAACGTCAATTTTCACATGAAGTGATTACATTACATCAAAGTCAGGTTTCACATGAAGTGAATACGTTACGTCAACGTCAATTTTCGCATGAAGTCAATACTGGGTAGGATCACCTCGATTGCCACAGCATGCAACATAGCGACGTCTTATGCTCACAGTAAGACTTAGATTTCCAATAGTTTTCTATGGTATCTGTTGCCTTTCCTCTTGTAATGCATCATCGAGCTCAGTCAAAGTCTGTGAGGTGGATGACACCTTCTTACGAGTTTTCATATTGCATCCCATTGATGCTTGATAGGCGATAGGTCTACATTCATTGCTGGCCATGGTAAACGTCGAACATTTTGGTCCTAAAGATACTCTCTAACAACTATTGCAAGTTGAGCCCTTTTATTATCCTCATGGAAGATGAAAATAGGCTTGAGTTCTTACAGCAAAAGTGACAATATAGGAACCAAGATGTTATCTCGATAAAACTGTCCAGTGACTCTACTTTGACAAACGTGCAAACCTTTATTACCCGCCATTGTGATTCTACCCCAATACCACAACAGAATCCACCTCCACAGACGGCGGTTGAGCTTGGAAGGGCATAAGAAGAGGATAGGCAACGCATCTCACAGAACAGTATTGGACGTCTCATCCGTGCATGAGACGTCGCCGTGTTGCATGCTGTGACAACTAAGGTGGTCCTATCCGGTACTGACTTCACGTTAAAATTGACGTTGACGTTACTTTTTTAAGACATTTAATCCATTATTTACATGTGACAAATACTCCTCTGTCTTGATGATTCCTATGGAAATGATGACATTATAACTCAAACAGAAACTCATGTTTGTAAATTATGGCAAATAAATTACAAGACTTATCCAATGAGTGTTGGTAAAATGCGGTAGGACTTGACAGAACAATTAATCCATGCGCTGGCAAAAAAGGGGGCTTAATGCATCACCGTGATCCATGATACCAACTAAGTCATAAAATGATCATGGATCCATAAAGTTTGATTTTAACAACCAAATTGAATCATGAGGTAGACTGGTCTTTGGACATGCAGAAATTTGACCGATAGGGAAAAGTTTCGGCCCAGGTCAGCCTGCGGGAGCTGCGCAGGCTGACGTGGGTCGATACTTTTCGCAGATGCATTAAGTCCCCTTTCCACAGAGCATGGCTCAAAAAATCTTACACTGTCTCTATATTCCCTGCGATGTCGCTCTTCGTCCTCATCTCGCCGTCTCATCCGCTCCAGCTCCGCTTTCATGATCTCCAGCCTCGTTTTCGGTTTTTTCTCAGTAATGTCACCCTGGAAACTCACGCGAGACTTCGCTTTCTTGCCTTTCTTCAGGGTACCAGTGCTCAGACTGGAACTCGTGTCGTCACGTGGTAAGTCTGGTGCCGACATATTGGAATAGTGTTGTTTGTATATTTAGTACACTTTTATTGTTTCTATTTTGGTACATTTACAGCTTGTCACTTCAAGTTTTGTTTTCTCTCATTGTGTATCCGTTTCTTGCAAAAAATTTGTGGAAAAGGAGCTGATTTTTAACGCCACATATCAAAGTATAATCATTGCTATATATGTTACATAGCAATCTGTCAAAGTTCAAGTTACTGGTCCGCACTGGATCCACTGGATTTTTCGTGGGTGTGTCCTTGGGCAAGACACTTCAGAGCCCTGGCCTAGTACTGGTAAAACCCAGGAAATACATGAATATGTGAGCTTTCGCCGTGATAACTGAAATAATGTTGAAAGCGGAGTTAAACACCATGCAATCAAATTACTGGCAAAAAAATTTATACCAGGAAAAATACAGAACTAGAACAAAAGTTGTTTTATACATCTTTCTGCCGGCTTTGAACTTTGACAGATTCCACTGCAACACATTCTCAGACTCATAATAATATCCATACTTTTAAATGGTATGAATTTCGAATTACCGCGTACTGTATACGAGTGTAACTTAGGGGAACAAACCTTCATTGCATATTTTCCAGATTATTTACGCTCGAAGTATTACCGGTAATCTGTTTTGCCAAATATTCTAGTATCAATCTGTAATTTGTTGTTATTGGCAATATATAAAACCACAAATTTGCACTGGAAACATATAATGCTCTCGGAAAAGAGAGTTAAATGTTTCTCCATGATGCATTGTACCAAACAAGTAAGTATATAAATATGGACCCATAAAATCCATTTTGTTTAACAACCGACTCAATCGTGATGCATAATGGTCCTTGAACATGCAGAAAATTTACCAAAAGCAAAATGTTTCGACCATGATCTGTCGGCTCGGACTTTTTAATAAATGCATTAAACCCGCTTTTCACAGAGAATAGCTCAAATCCAAAACGTTGAACACAAAAAAAATTTCGTATGTGTGTAGTAACTTGAGCATTAGTGACTGCAAACGACTTTTTCGTCTTGCACCGCACCACTTTTCAAAATATATCTACACTGAAAAAAAGTGCTCATACCAAGGCATTTATCCTTTTGCCGCTACCATTCGTCATGTATCAATGTAACAAATCTCAAGTCATGTTGATTACAATTTTACAACTTTATTTTTTACCTAAAAAGTCCTCTACGCCAAATTTCTTTCACCGAATAATAATACACTTTTGTTTTATTGACACTTTTTTTTTTACCGAAAGTATGTTAGTAAGACTTAAATAATTAAAACACAATATTTACAGATCACAAACTTATTAAGACGTATATTAAATGTTAATCGATGGATAGTGCAAACAAACTGTTTTATAAAGGCGGGTAACCCGATACGCAGTCGATACACGAACATTGATTAATTAATGATAATATATTCATTAAAAGTCACGTGACTTCCACAATAAAGTATCAATCAGACCACATATTTTATATTTTACATGTGGAAGTTTAAAACAATACAAGCATTCTATGTGTTTATTTCTATTATAATCTTATTCAAATGTAGTTTTGTATTCAAACACCGATTGGCTATATAGCCATACTCATTTATTTTTTCAGCGCCAAACATATGATCTGTGAAAACGGAGCTTAATACAGCTCCAAAAAGTATCGACCAGGTAAGCTTGCGCAGTCCGCGCAGGCTGACCAGGGCCGAAACTTTTTCCTATAGATCAATTTTCCGATGTCCAAGGACCAGTTTACCTCATGATCTGGTTGGTTGTTATACAAGATGACCTTTGTTGATCCATAATTATGTGATGACTTGTTTGTTATAATGTATCACGGAGATGCATTAAGCCTCTATTTGCGAAAGCATGGCTCATAATTGGCCTGCAACACGCGAAAAGTGGGCATTCGGATATTTGCGTAATGTGTCGTCTCGGATCAGCCTGCGCAGTCAGCACAGGCTAATCCGAGACGGCACCTTACGACTACGTTAGATTTTGTGCTACAGTAGACTTGCGCAAAACAGAAAATTACATAAAAACGGAAAGTGTCGTTTCGGATTAGCCTGCGCGGACTGCGCAGGCTGATCCGAGATGACACTTTACGCAAACGTCCGAATGCCCCTTTTCGCGTGTTATAAGCCAAAAGGCCTTGGCTAAACAAACAGTCGTTTAACTAAAATGTCAGCCTACTTATTAGGAGTTCAGCTGCTCTTGTGGCCATCGTAGATCAGGATCAAACTGCACAAATCGTGCAGTCAGGTTTTTGTTTTTTCACCTACGCTGTCTGATCTTTTGGTGAGATGGTCTGATTGAAAACAGCGCTGAAAATGCAAATTTTGATTATCATCTTATTCACTAACAATTTCAGTTTTATCTGAGCGGCCCTTTGGAGAAAGAGGAATTAATGCACCATCGTGATGCATTATACCAAGGAAGACATCACATAATTATGGATCTATAAAATCCATTTTGTGTAATAACCAACTCAATCATGAGGTCGAACGGTCCTCGGACATACAAAAGAATTGACAAACAGCAAACAGTATCGATCTCTGTACCTGCCAGTGCGTGACTACGCAGGCTGACATGAGTTGATACTTTTTTGTAGTTGCATTAAACCCTCTTGTAACAGAGCTGGACTCATTCAGTATCGCTGGAAGGGTAAATTCTTTACTTCACGATATTTTAAAAAGCCCCTCTTCTTCAATGTCGTGAAATTCCTCTCCGACCGCTGACCATTGTTTCGACGATGGTATTGTGAGAAAGTAGCCAGTGGCTTTCAAAGAATATTGCACGAAGTACTGGTAAAAGAAACTTCAAAACAGCATGGATAGGTGCCCTAACTACCACGACCTAACTAAAATAATATTGAAAACTGCTTTACATACCATACTTACAAACAAACAAACAAATGTACGTCGTGAAAGTATGGATACGTTGGTAAAAGGGTGTAGCTTTAAATAGATTTATAGATACTTTTCTTTGGTACTGATAAACAGTGATAAACAGTCATTGCATATAATAAAACGTTGACATTAGTAAACGCTGTCCTTTTTACACAGTCCTTGCCTTCATAATTCTGTAATTGACAATTAACTCGAGCAAACGACAAATTTTTAGACTCATCCATATCGAATTCATTTGCAGACGACAAATTAATTGTTGCTCAAACTGATAGAATTTGTCTGTGAGAAGGCAGAACTCTTGTGAGAAAAGGAGAAAATGCTGGTTTCCAGCATTTTCTCCTTTTTCCACACTGTTTTCGAAAGCCTCCTCTGTGAGGGTAGTTATAACTTGGGATTGTGTGTTAAAAGGTTAATATTATACATGTATACACTGGATCTGTTACAGAAGCTGAAAGTGTAGTTGTTAATTGACAGCACACGTAACGCATTTTAAAATCATCATACAACCCTTTTCCCCTTAACCTGATATAAAAATTTTTCATTAACTTAAATCTCTCTTTAGAATCAGAGAATCTATAAAATTTTCGAAATGCTTGTAATTCAGTGTTATTCAATTTGGTATTATGTTGAGATGACTTTACTAGCCCAACGAAAGCAATAAGTATCTTTAATTCTTTTATTCTGTGGCAAAACGGAGACTTGTTGATGTGTTTTATTCTTTCGCATTGAAGTTCAAAACTTTGTTAAACAAGTAGATCTGTTACATCGTCCGTAGCCCCCGTAATTCGCCCTTTTTGTACATATCCTTATGTAAATTAGTTCAGACATCTTTAAATTACTTACCGAGAATTTATCCTCGGCAGAAACATATGATTAAAATATTTTTTCCGGAATTTTATTGAGGGAAACAGCCATGACAGCACGATTTAAGTAGCCTATCTGCTATACTGTGTATGTATTGACGATGGTTGTTTGGGAGCCCTTGGCAACAGTAACCAAGGAAGTTGGTTTATCTCATCACCACGGATCCATGTATGAAACTTGAAAAAAACCTTACTGGCTTGACTAAACAAGCAGACAGTAGATCTATAGATCAAAGATCAGACAGCACGGCAAAAGCATCTAATTTCGCCTTTGGTGTTGAAAAAGGTTAAACGACACAACCCGAAGTTTTAACGACCCTGTGGGGGAAAAAAAAGACTTTTGAAAAAGTTGTGGGAAAAGGAGAAAATGCTGGTAATTAGCATTTTCTACTTTTCCCACAAATATTTCTACCCTATTAAAGACAAATTCCATCGTATGATCTACATTTTAATTTTGGTTTGCGACTGCTTTCAGTTTGGACAAGTCCACAGTTTTTGTCGTGTGGTACATTATTAACGACGTATATGGCAAATGTTCGCGCGCATCCTACTGCGCATGTATTTTTGTCGTGGATATTGAATCAAAAGTGCACCTATGTATTTTTTGCACATAATGGTAATACTATTGGTGCACTGAAATAAGTATCACTTTCTTCGGGTGGTATTGGTGAAGAGAAAAAAAAAAATGGATCTTTGAACTGTCACAGTGAAATTATTAAAATGTGGCTGACACGGGGTTACACACCAAACAAAGAAACAAAGGCGGGAAATTTAAAGCTGTGGAAGTATAGCTGTTTCCACTTTGAAAATTATTGTTGGAAAAGGAGAAATCACTCCTATTGAGCAATTTCTCCTTTTCCCACTATGTCTGCTGAGCTTTTATCCTATTTTTTCCTTGAAAAAATAACTTCCACAGTGATCTTCAACCTTGTTTTCTGACAAAATAAGCACGGATAGGTGCCGTTTTTAATCGGTCGACGATTATAATTTCGAAAACCCGTCCGGGCAAACTGATGTAACCGCAACTCGTAACAACATTCACTTACAACATTACAACGCTTAACAAGCCTGTCGTGACCTTATTATATTTACTAACGTTACTTTCGGTTGAGCGCAAGAATGAGTAAAAAGTCCTAGTCAGGTGGCGTCAAGTAATCCCGTTGTCAACTTTTCAATTATGCAATAAACGGCGATTACTACTTGTTTAGCGTTGAATTTTGTCATATTACCAATATAATCAAAATGTCCAGCGAACAGAAATTGAAAAACTCGAAGCAGTTTACTTTCAAAACAGTTATCGGAAATGGGGTCAGTAATAATGAGTAATTTATTAATAAAACGAGAGCGAATCAAGTGAATCGCGTGATGTAAACTCATTCTGTAGTCGTCGACTGTCTATCTTATTCGGCAAACTTCGAGTGGGTCGTTGATCACCTATATACAGTGTACGTAGTTACGGGATCGGCCAAGTTGTGACGAGTGTTGTCCGTATATGCTGCAGATGTTGAAAAGTTCATGGTCATCTAGGTTTGGAGCAAAGATAAAATCGCTACAGAAAGAAGTTTGTAAGGAATATTGCTTTAAAGAATGTAAGAAGTTAGATTGTACTGCTTTAGAGCAAAGTCAGGATGTACAGGCATCAGTGATCTCTGATGAAATAACTAATAGCAAAGCGCTGAGATATTTTTAGCATGGTTACGACTCGATCTCAAAACTCCTGGCTAAAAGTCCACATCAATACATTAGGAAAAACAAGAATAAGAAACTCATCAACTTGTTTGCTTATTTGATTATACAAACCAATTCAGCCATGCCCTGGCAAAATAGGGTGTAATGCATCTCCGTGATTCATTATAAGAAGCACAGTCCCCACATAATTATTGATCCATATAAAATTTTGTCTGACAACCGACTGGATTATGAGTTAGTATCAACCTTGGAGATCCAGAAAAATGTCCAAAAACAAAACAGTTGCTACCAATGTAGGTTGTTATACAAAAGTTATTTAATGGATCCATAATTATGTGATGACTCGATCGCTAGGTATAATGCATCGCGGACATTAATGAACACCCCTGTTTTGCCAGAGCAACGCCCATTTCTTTATACAAAAGTGTAAGAGTGTCCTAAAAAAATGACATTTTCCAACAACGTATGGAAAAAAAAAACATTGCAGGGACGTAAAAAATGAAGATTTTACGACTTCAGTATTGTTTTAGTCAAAATTTCTAACAGAGAAGCGGACAATATAGTCCATGATAAGACCGCACGAAACGTGCAGTCTGATTTTGGAGCTGCGGTGTCCACAAAATGCAATCAAAGCAGGGTTCAGCAATTTAACCCTTTACAAATCAAATCCCAAATTATAAGGACCATAAGGAGGAACCGCCTTTGGAAACAATACTGGCAGAAGGGAGATAGAGCTAAATATTTTGTCCTTTTCCCACAATGTTTGCCAATATTATCAGTCCATAAACCTCATTTGATTTGTCATATGCAACTTCTTTCAATGTGTAATCTTCTAAGAATTTTGTCGTTTTTTATGCCTTAAAAGGGAAATAACTGACACTAAAATACATTCTTATCATCAACAAAGTTTACATGTTTTCTTGCACTGTGGTTTTAACTTGGGGTTCAATTCACAAATTAATGATGCCAGGCTTGTACACTCCTGAATCTCGTCTACATATAATGGAGATTCTAAAGTAATGAGATTAAAAAATCTATGGTTTAATGCAACTGAAAAAAGCTTCGACCCATGTCAGCCTGCGCAAACATCAGAGGACCAGAGATGATACAAATATACTTAAGATCTCTTTCCTGTCCATCTGATGACAGATAATCTGAGAGTTATCTACCTTGGCACATTTGGCATTCTTCTACAGTTTTGATACAATCATACAAATAGAGGATATTTGTTTTTTTACGGTGAAAGATCGAAATTTATTTCATCGAGTGAACATCATCGGTAATATTACCGATGTATCGCTCTACTGGCTTGTTAACCCTTTACCACACAAATCGAAGTGTTGATGACCTTGAAAGAGAAGGCTTTCGAAAACATTGAACATTGTCAGGCAATTGAATACAAGCAGGTTTATTCATTGGCATGAAAAATAAAGTTCTTGGAAAAAAAATGAATGATAGAAACCTTACTTTGAATTTAATATTCCACTCATGTGAGCATAACTATTAGCATCGAAATGAATCAGTCTCCCTGAAAACAGAATGTTTTCTATCAAAAACTTAAATACCTAGCACCAATCATGTATCACTGAAGTTTGATAATCGAGGGAGGTAAATAGTAACAAACTTTATCCTTTATAACAGGAGTTATTTCCCTTGATTAATATTTAAATTGAAGTGACTATATAAGCGAGCCCATGTTAAACTTGTGATCCCTGGGATGGAGCCAATTTTGACCCCTGGCCTATAATATGAAGAAACTTGTTAAAGGTCTATTAGATAAAACTACATGCCAAATTCAGTAGTCCTGGGCCTTATGGTTTTAGAGAAGATTTTTAAAAATGTTCAATATTTTTCAGTTCTGTTGCCATGGCAACCAGAGTTTTTGAAGGAACCAAATT
The DNA here is from genome assembly GCA_946811185.2 of Hippopus hippopus. Classification (NCBI taxonomy): domain Eukaryota; kingdom Metazoa; phylum Mollusca; class Bivalvia; order Cardiida; family Cardiidae; genus Hippopus; species Hippopus hippopus. The sequence goes on along the minus strand of OX328101.1, from coordinate 7,656,932 downwards.
CTTTCAAGAAATTCTGAAGAAGACCATGGCAGGATAATTTCTCTGAAGTTTCATCAAATTTGGATGGGTAGTTTCAGAGAAGAAGATTTTTGAAATAAAAGTTAACGCACGCACAGATGGACGGACGCATGCACAGACGCACGACGGACACCGGGCAATGGCATAAGCCCGCTGGCCTTTGGCCAGTGGAGCTAAAAAAAATTAATATTCTATTTATTTCATGCTTTTTAACCCTTTTGGGGAGGGGGGGGGGACTTAATCAAAATCCAGTACAGTTCTTTTCGGTTATTCCCCGTGGCATGCCCCCTCGGCATTACAATATTACATCAAGCGCGAGAAATTTAAGGTTAATTACATCATATTTCCATCTGGTTGTGAGGCACGCGCATTTTACCTAGGTAATTAGTGTGTGCGAACAACTGTTTCCACCTTCAATTGAAGAGTTAGAATATAAAAATCGGTATTTTCACTGGTCATAATCATGAAATATCGAAAAATATTTCACCAATATTTCTCGATAACCTACCAGAAAGCCTGAAATAAGCTCAGTTATCATTGCATTTACTTTCCAAATCTGCACAGTTAGCAACATCCTGACGGCTAGGATCTGCACAAATATAGTATATGTATATGGGCCATGCTATGTGAAAAGTATCGACCAATGTCAGCCTGCACAGTTCCCGCAGACTGATCTGGGCCAAAACTTTTCGTTATTGGTCAATTTTCTGTATGACCAAGGACCAGTCTACCTCATGATTACATTGGTTGTTACAGAAGTGGCTGTTATGGATCCATAATTATATGATGACTTGCTCGGTATCATGGATCATAGATATACATTAAACTCCCTTTCATCAGAGCATGGCTCATTTAATAATTCTGGTTCGTAAAGGTGGTTAAAGCACGACAGTGTATGGAAAAGGGTTTAAAAAACGTGAAACTTTCGGTTTAATACATGAAAAACAAAAAAAAACAATTTTCATTTAATATTTGATTCTTCGATTATGCAATTGCGCCAAATGATAAACTGCTTACTTAAACATTGAAAATTTGAAAATGAAAAAAAAAAAGGTTTGTTTGTTTGTTTTCTCAGTTTAAATTACAGCCAGACAGTAAACAAACACTGGTAAAACTTGATAGTGTGCAGAATCTAGTCAGCTGTGTAAACATAGATAAAAAATCGATATAAGCTGTATAAGATAAAAAAAAAGAAACTCAAGGGATTTGTCCTCGATTTAAAACTGAAAACTGTAGTTGTGATGTCTTTGATAGCTTCCAGAGAATGAAATGCATTTTCTATCCATTGTAATTTGTGCAACCTTGCAACCCACAAGGGCAACATAAAAGCCAACATTTGGCATATATATATTAGAATGATTATAGTTTCACAAAATAAAGATGAAAATGCTTAAAAAACTGGATCATTTCATCAGTAATATTTTCACTCGTGGCTGTGTCACAGTATTCTATTTATTTCATGCTTCTAACCCCTTTTTTGTTGGTACTTTCATCAAAATCCAGTACAGTTGTTTTCGGTACTTCCCCCGAGGCGTACCCAGCCCAGATGGGAACACATTACAATATCATGTAAAGCGCGAGAAATGTGGGGTAAATGCACATAAATTACGTTATATTTCATATGGTTGAATGGCACGTACCTAGGTAACTAGTGCATCGGAACCACTGTTTCTGCTTTCAATTGTAGAGTTAAAGAAATGTCCAGAAAGTAAGGTAACGCTTTTGTACATTTATAAAATGGCTTTTTATTTCAGATGAAGAGATAAAAATATAGATACATGTATATAAAACATTAAGTTTTTTGTGTAATTAAAATATTCAGTTTTCATTACATTGGGGATTTTTAAATACTGATTTAAAGGGTTAAATAACCACAACAACACATATTAAAATTTTAATGTTTATGTACTGTACGACATTTCGGCATTTGCCTTCTTCAGGAGTACATAATAAATTGATATAAACAAACGTGACATCATAAACGTTACGTTACACAGAAAATTGCGGAAAAAAGTGAAAATACGCATAAGAAAGTGTGCAATTTAGCATAAATGAGTAGGACATATTATTAAGCATACCTTAGATTCACCGCAAAAACATCGCAACTGCAGCCTGATTCAAGCTGTAGTTAAGAGGTCTCCGCAGCAAACAGGCAATATGTAAACCCCATAATAAAGCAAAAATATGGTTACGTAACATAATGAGATGTCACCAAAAAACAGCTAAGGGTGCAATACAAATCAATACAAGTGTGCACAGACGTGTTGCCTGTAATGAATCTATAATGCACAAAAAACGTAATAAGTGAAGGAGAGCGCGTAACCAGATAATAAGTATACTTTAATTCCCATATAAAAAAATTAGTCATTTAAAAAAATGTGAAATAGGAAAAAACGGTTAGCGCTCCTATGCCCAAAAGGAAAAGTAATGCATGTATATGTCAATTAAACTTCATATAAATGCTTAGTATTTAAGCCGTTTGGGTTCATTTTCTTCAGTTTATGTATCCAAAAAGTTTCTTTACAAAGTCGATCCATATCATTTTTTACAATATCAATGGGCATGAAAGTGAAATCTTCAATGCTATGATTATTCCCATTAAAATGAGATGCTACAGAAGAAGATAATGCTGGATCTGTGAAATTATTAATATCGAATCTGTGACTATTCATACGTCTTGAGACAGGCTGTTTAGTCTGTCCGACATACTGTGTTTGACATTGACTACATGATATCAGGTACACTACATTTTTAGTTTTACAGTTGGTAAATTTTTTTAAATACTGATTTCAAATCAGAACTACCTTTTTGGTATTGGTGTCATTTTGGTTGTCAGTGACGTTTTCAATGTGGCAGCCTTTCATTCTCTTTCCACGTAAAAAAAGTGTCAATCACTTTAGCACAATTCCAATTTAAATCTGTTTGATTTCACGCTTAATGTTCTTTAACATATCAATGCTGTCTGACTCGGGATTGTAGACCTTCAACTCCAAATAACCAAGAAGGAAGAAGTTGCAAAGGTTGCGGTAAGGACTGTGTGCGGGCATGATATTCCGCAATTTTTTAGCAGCAGATATCATGTTGACATCACCCTGTTAGATAACAAATAGTATAAAAAGTCTACCTCAGTATTAGATGTGTGTGCTGTAGCACAACCCTGCACAAACCATGTGTTTTACAATGTAGAGAACTTTTTCTCAAGTTCGTGAACAAACAACTTTTTAAAAAAGCGATAGGTAGCGCTGGGAATTACTTATGTTGCTAAAGACATATGACCCATTTTAACACTATGACATGAATAGCATACCATACAGTTAGTTCTTGACTGTGCAGTGGTCTCTCTGTGTAACAGAGTGGTTGTTCATATGCTAAAAACCACATGTTTTGTTTACAAACATGTCCAGATAACAGGAAGTGAGAGAACTTTATTAATTACTAAAATGACGCCAATGAAAAAAAGGTACTTCTGATTTGAAATCTGCATAAAAGTGCGTAATGTAATGAAAATTGAAAGAAGTTATCCCATAAATAACTTACCCGCTTTACACATGTATGCACATTATATCTTTTAGCTCTTCATCTGAAATTAAAAGCCATATTAAAAACTCATAAAAGTGTTACCTTACTTTCTGGACACTCTGTATTTATTGTAAATTTCAATGCTTGTAACCATGAATTATCAAACCTTATAATCAACGATTATTTCCCGATAAATAACCAAAAAGCAAAATACCTAGCTGCAGATTACTTTTTCTGTCTTGCAGCTGACCAACTTGTGTACATTGTGGCAAAAGGCAAAATCTCTCTCAACAAGCAAATTTCTAATCCCACATCACTGATTATTATAAACCATTCATCATTGTTATCCTTTACCATACAATTCCGAGTTCAAACGACCTTGAGGAAGGCTTTTGAAAACATTGTGGGAAATGGAGAAACTGTTGGTAGTATTTATTTTCTCCTTTTCCCACATAGTTTTCTTCCCTTCAACAGACAAATTTCAGTTTTGAATTCATTTAAAACCTATTTCACTGTCAAAAAGTAAGAACCACTCTATGCCATAAGTTCTCAGCAAATTAAAAAAAATGTGCTGATTATTGTTGGTTTTAGGGATAAATAGTAAATAACATATATCTATGTGAAAAGACATATCAGAATAATCCATGCTTTCTGAAAGGAAGTGAAAATTAGAGAATAAAGAACCATGTTGACATGGCCATCCCCCGCCAAATGCTTGCTCAATAGAAGATGACTGTGCGTCTTCTTTAAGGTTGGTTTAAAGGCTAAAACAGCTAGATTTAAGAATTGTTTTCTGGCAATGCTAAATACAAAGTACAATAAAAACTTCAATACGGTACACTTTTCTTAAAAACAACAAAGAGCAATAAATAAAAAATTATTGAAGGTAGATTTATCATTCTTATGTACTGCACTCCTCCTCAGAGACACCTATCCAGCTGTGAAGTTAATAAAGCTCAAGTTATACTCCAAAGAAACCTTGGACTCAAAAATTAACAAAGGAACATAACTCCAAAGTCATGGTACTGCACTTCTCCTCAATAAAATCTGCCTAGCTCTGAAGTCTCACATTGACACCTTTTATAATTTTCGAGTTATGCTCCAAACAAAGTATGAAAACAAAACAAGTATGAAAAATAAGAAAGGGCAACAACTCCTAAATTATGGCACTGAAAGTTATGGTTCTTGTACACTGCACTTCTCCTCAATGTCATCTATCAACCAGTGAAGTTTCATGTTTATATCTCATGTAGTTTTCAAGTTATGCACTGAAAAAAATCAAAGTGAGAGAAAAAACAAAGGTCAATAACTCCTGAACTATGCAACCAAGAGTTACAATTCTTGTGCAATGTACTTCTCCTTGATGTCATCTATGCACCTGTGAAGTATCACGTCTACATCTCTAATAGTTTTTGAGTTATGCTCTGGACAAAATTTAAGTAAGAAAAATAACGAGGGGCAATAACTACTAAATTTTGCAATCAAGAGTTATGGTTATTGTGCACTGCACTTTTCCTTGATGAGATCTATCCAACTGTGAAGTATCGTGTTTACACCTCAAATGGTTTCTGAGTTATGCTCCGGACAAAATTTAATTATGAAAAATAACAAAGGGCAATAACTCCTAAATCATGCAATCAAGAGTTACAGCTGTTGTGCAATGGACTTCTTCTTGATAAGATCTATTCACCTGTGAAGTATCATGTTTATACCTCAGGTAGTTTTTGAGTTATGCTCCGGACAAAATTTAAGTAAGAGAAATAACAAAGGGTAATAACCTCTAAACTAAGCAAATCAAGAGTTATGCTTTAAGTTATGCTTTAAAATTTAAGTAAGAAAAATAACGAGGGGCAATAACTCCTAAATTTTGCAATCAAGAGTTATGCTTTTTGTGCACTGCACTTCTCCTTGAGATCTATCCATCTGTGAAGTATCATGTTTATATCTCAGGTAGTTTTTGAGTTATGCTCCGGACAAAATTTATGTATGAAAAATAACAAAGGGCAATAACTCCTAAAGTATGCAGTCAAGAGTTATGCTTGTACACTGCACTTCTCTTTGATGAGATCTATCCACCTGTGAAGTATCATGTTTTCACCTCTTATAGTTTTTGAGTTATGCTCTGGACAAAAAAGTGGGACGGAAGGACGGACGGACAGACAGACAGACGGAATGACAGAAGGACAGAATGACGGAAGGACGGATGGCTACTATTACCATATTCAAAATTAGCTGAACAAAGGATGTAACTGAGTCAAACTATTTTGATGGTTACCTACCCCTGTTACATGTATATAGGTTCCCTTATTGATAGTTAACAATTATCAGAATTTAAAGTAAATGTCTTCAGTGATAACAGAAATATTATAAAATGTCAGAATTTTTGCAAAATGACCATGAAGACGACCATAAGGCTATGACAATACCTCAATGTTGTCTTGGGTAACAGCCGATCTAAAAAGTACTAATTACTAACAATTTCTGTTTTTAACTGAACTGTTTTGGAAGGCACATGTAGTCTGCTGCAAAAATAAAGTTATTAACCCTTTACCAACCAGTCTCAAATCCTGAGAAAGAAGGTTTCTGAAACCACGCCTTGATTTTGCTATAGTGTGCATCCTGTCACAAATCTATGACTAGCATTGTATGGTGTGTATATAGCGACAACCTTAATCCTGGTCTGATCCCAGAGTGATTTTTAGGGTAAGTATTTTACATGCGAAATTGTCTGTTGCAGTTTCTGCAGAAATTAAAACATGAATTAAAATATCCTTTCAAACGAAATCCCTTCATTTCAAATACATTTGAGCTATGCTCTGGCAATAGGGAGCTTAAAGCATCTCCATGATGCAGTGTACCAATGAAGCCATCACGTAGTTATTGATCCATAGTAGCAACCTTTTTTTTGACATCCAACTGAACCATGAGGTAGACTGGTCTTTGGACATACAAAAGATTGACCAATAGCGAAAAGTTTCAGCCCAGGTCAGCCTGCGCAGGCTGATCTGCGTCAATACTTTTCGCAGATGCATTAAGCCCCATTTTCAAAGAGCAAGGCTCATTTGTCCATTGCAAATGCTTTCAATTTGTTCAAGTCTAAAATTTTGCCATAAATTGCCATTTGGTAAAGAGTTAGATAAATGTTCTTGTTCTGTATTCTACATTCTGTAACTAGTCAACTGTCTCAAAGCAGACCCTGATGCCACTAGACTGTCAAAAACCACTTCACCATTCCCAATTACAACTGAAAACATAATCTGTATGTTTGTTAAGCTCCCTACAGGCAATCAGGCAATTAACTGAAACTTGTGAAACAAGAGCACTGCATGCGGGTGCCAACTCTTGGCTGCAAGTGCTTGATTTTCCATGAAAATTTTAAGTCCAAAAAGGGGTATAACTATGTCAAAAACATTTTGATAGTTACCTGCCCCCGTTGTATGAGTTTCTCTTTTGATAGTTAACTACTTGTCCAACTTTGAAGTAAATATCTTCAGTAATAATAGAGAAATTACAAAATGTCAAAGTTTTCACACAAACCTATGACGCAGACGACGACAACAACACCAAGGCTATGACAATAAGTCTTTATTATTTTTTCAAAAACAGGCCAGCTAAAAAAGAAAAATGGGAAAAAACAAAATGAAACAGCACTTTCCCATAATGTACCAAGAATATCTGAAGAAAAGGAAAATCCAACTTCTGAGGGACACAGTAAATTCTAACAAAGAGCAGTTGCTTCTAAACCTAATACCTCCTTTTACTACAATATTTTCAAAAGCCATCCAGAGTAGGGATACAAAGTAATATACAGTCAAGGGTTAAGCTAAAACATCATTGGAAGGTCATTTGGTTCTTTCAGAAGGATATAGAGAATATTTGTTTAATTTTTACAGTGAATGATCGAAATTTATTTCATCTCGTGAACATCATGTAGTAGGGTCACTTTTTACATGCCATGTCTATTTGGTCACTCTGCATTTACCTGTGTTCTGCTTGATCGATCATTTCCCTCCAATCAATCACATGACCTTTTGAATTTTTCATTCCTGCTTCAGTCTTTCAGCTGTTCACATTGAAAGCCATTATTGTCTTTCAAGACTAGAAATTATTGTGGAAAAAAAGAAGGAATTGGATGTAAGTTACCTTTTTGGATGGTTTTCTCTTGATTCTCAAGTCTTACTTTTTTTATGAAGGTTTTGGAAGTCTTTTGATTATTTGATCAGTTTACCCTTATCAGTTCTTCTCATCCTTCTTTGATCCAGAGTATTTCCTTTGTGTATTTTGAAGCAGTAAGACAATTCTCTTTTAACCAGTTTCTTATCTTTCCCTAGCCTGCACATCTTTTATTAATATTTTCAGCACTAGCAGTCACTGAGAAAATAGAGAGAGATAGAGAGTTTACTTACAACAGTGTGGAGTGTGAACTCACCTAGTTCCCCAAATTGGTAAGGATATAGATTGTATTTGTTGATTAAGAAATTAGAAATCCTTAGATTTAATTATTTTCATTTTTGTTAGATTGAACTTAACTTTAGATAAGATTAGTTCACTTCAGAGTTTGCTTACCATTTGTACAGTTTTCATTCAAAAGCATGTTTTGAACTGAAATGATTTGTATTGTATTGATTTGCATATTTGCATGTGTGCTTATCTAAGGGTAAAGGATTTGTATGTCAGAAACTGACATAATAATCCTTTACAGCCTTAAACTCCAATTGCATAAATGTGACTGAAATTATTCATTTATTATTCTTTTGTGATATTTTACTTTTGCTACATTGTTTTACTTAGTGTTGTTTTTACATACCTTTTCAGGGTGGAGTCATTCATACTCTGAAGCTTGTGATATGTAAATAAATGAAGAACTAGAAAGAAACTTACTTGTCACTTTCCTGAAACTCCAAAAAAATAAGAACCCAACATTAACCTTTAAAAAAGGAAAGGAAACGACCCTGCAACAATCATCAGTAATATTTTCACGAGTGGCACAGCCACGAGTGAAAATATTACCGATGAGCTTCACGAGATGAAATAAATTTCGATCTTTCAACGAAAAAAACAAATATTCTATTTATTTCATTCTTCTAACCCTATCTGGGTGTGGGGGGGGGGGAACTTAATCAAAATCCAGTACAGTTCTTTTCGGTTATTCCCCATGGCGTACCCCCTCCGCATAGCAACGCATTACAATATTACGTCAAGCACGAGAAATGTAAGATAACTTACGTCATATATCCATCTGGTTGCGAGGCACACGCATTTAACTAGTGCACTGGAACAACTGTTTTTGCTTTCAATTGAAGAGTTAGAATATAAAAATTGGTATTTTCACTGGTCCTAACCATGAAATATCGAAAAATATTTCACCGATATTTCTGGATAACCTACAGGAAAGCATGAACTAAAATGAATTACAAACTAAGTTTACCAGGTCAGCTTAAAATCTGCTAAGAAAAGATTTTTTATGTACATTATCAAGTTGCACCTTACCCAAGTTGTTTTTGAATTGAAGACTTCATCAAATGTGAATGTCCTGTCTTTACCCAGCACAACCTGCTTTGTGGATGGGATCAGCCTAACACAAACTTCTCCACCTACTTTTTTTTTTAAGAAGCAAAGGTCTAACCTGTAATATAAACAATATAAACATTAAATAATAATGAAAAAAAATCAGGGCCTGTATTCCCTAACCGTTCCAAAGAACATTCTTGGTCTGATTGCAGATTTAGAAAGTAACTCACTTCTGATGGGATAAATTATTGATTTAGAAAATCAGAAGTTTCGTCTCTGTCAAATTTAGAAAATTCTAGAGACTAAGACAAGAGTGTTAGGAATGATTGGTGAATTCGGGCATAGGTCTTCCAGACTAAACTTTTTATCATGAAATAAACTCTGTACCAAATGACAAAATTTTAGACTCGTCCAAATTGAAAGCATATGCAGACAACAAAAATTGAAGTTTGTTTTGGGAAGGGTAGAAAACATTGTGGGAAAAGGAGAAAATGCTGGTTACCAGCGTTTTCTCCTTTTCCCGCAATGTTTTCGAAAGGCTTCTTCCTCAGGGTCATGAAAACCAGGGATTGTTTGGCAAAGAGTTAATCAAGATTTTAGACTTCTATATATTGAAAGCACTGAATGACAATTTACTAGTAAAACATGTAATAGCTTGGTAAAGCTAACTAATCCTTGATGAGATCTATATTTGTATTAAGTTTGTAAGGTAGAAAATATTTTCGTAAAAGGGGACAATATTTGTGAATCACCTTTTTTCCTTTTTTAACACTGTTAACTCCTAACCAAACGATAAAATTTTGAATCGGTTCAAATTGAAAGGATTAGCAGACAAAAATAAAAAATTCTGTCAAAAATTGAAAATTGATTTGTAAAGGGTAGTAAATTTTGTGGAAAAAGGATAAAATGCTGGTAACCAGCATTTTCTCCTTTCCACACAATCTGTTAAAAAAACTTCTTTCTCAGGGTCATTAAAAGTTGGGACTGTGTGGTAAGGACTAAAAGCCTTTTTTAGGATTGTAAAACCATGGGACTGTTTGGTACAGAGGTAACCCTTTACCACATAATCCTGAGTTTTAACCACCCTGAAGAAGAAGGTTATTGAAAACATAATATGAATAAAGGAGAAAATCCTGATAAATAGCATTTTCTCCTTTTCCCACATGTTTTCTGTCCTTTTAGGAACAAATTTCATCATGTAAGCCACATTTGAATTGTTATCTGCAAATGCTTTCAATTTAGATGTATCCAACATTTTGTCCTTTGATAAGGAGTGAAGACATACAAGAGCTATAAAAACTTGAAATGTCACAAAGCTGTAAAAAAAGTGAATAAACAATACTGTTTCAATAATATTGAAAAGAATGTTATTCTGTTTAACAATACATCTGTACTTGTTTTCAGCCAGTTTTTTTTTACATATTTTATGCTTATTTTATGAAACAATAGTCATTTGTGTATCTTCATGCCAAATGTTGCCACTGATGGCAACATGATTGCACAGACTACCATGGATAGAAAATGCATTTCTTGTTTTGGAGGCAAATGCTGTTGTCATTTCCGGTTTTAAATGATGACAAATCCCTTGTGTTTTTCTCTCCCTTACACCATGTATATTGGTAATTTCTATGTTTACAAAGCTGAGCCATTCTACACACTTTCAAGTTTTAATAGAGTTTTTTCTTTCTATATGTAAGGATGAATCTTTAAGTAATGTTTCATCCCACTTTAGTCATTCAGTATAAGAGGTATCATTATCGGTATTTTGCTAAGTGCAAAATTGGGAATATGAGGGAGAAATAGAAACCATGACGGCATAAAAGAAATGAATGACACAAAAATGATGTAATTATAATAGTTTGCTGTATCCTATCACCCTTTATCACACAATCCTGACTTTTATCGACCCTGAAAATGAAGCCTGTTGAAAACATTGTGAAAAATTGCTGGTAACCAGCATTTTCTCCTTTTCCCACATTGTTTTCTATCCTTCCCAAAGTAATTTTAAATTTTCCAGTCACATTTATTTTGTCGTCTGCAAATGCTTTCTATTAGAACTGGTCTAAATTTTGTCATTTGGTAAAGAGTAAAACCAGTGTTCAGAGATTCTGAGCAAATATCGTTTTCCAAATTATCAAACTGATATTAGGTACAAGTAACTAGCCTCAAATCATCTTAGATTACTTTGACATGTAGCTAAGATTACCATTTTGTCCATTTTAGTCCCACTGAACCATTTCACGCAATAGTAATCTATCATTTAAAAGCACACTATTATACCTTTTTTCTCATTTTTTCATGAACCTTACAGTTACTTTCATGTCATCAGTGACAAACATGGCATAGATTAGATATGGACAACTCGGTAGACAGGGAAAGAGTCAGAATTCATTTTAAGAGAAGGAAAAGAACATCTAACCTGTTTAACATGGTGAACTGACCTTGAAAATACATTTAACCCTTTACCAAACAATCCCTGGTTTTCACGACCCTGAAGCCTTTTGAAAACATTATGGGAAAAGGAGAAAATGCTGGTAACCAGCATTTTCTCCATTTCCCACAATGTTTTCTACCCTTCCCACTAGAAATTTAGATTTTTGAGTCACATTAATTTTGTCGTCTGAAAAGGCTTTCAATTTGGACAATTCCAAAATTTTGTGGTTTGGTAAAGGGTTAAGCAGCACTGGTAATTGACTGGACTCTTTCCCATAACTTCATGAATTATTAGAAAAAAAAAAACAGAGCAATTTCAAATATATGTATTGTCAAATGATGCCATACAGGGGGGTATTCTTAACTCTTATCCTACTAAATAACTAAAATAAAATTTTCAGTTCGATAGTAAAAACCCAAAAATTGCTATTTCAAAGTTATGTTTTGGGGAATAATATCTCCTGATCGGATAGTGTAGATCCAAGATCAGACTGCATGTTCTGTGCAGTCTGATCTTGATCTACACTATCCGCAAAAAGTCAGTGAGTCGCGCATAGCAGCCTAAGGGCTAACGGTCAGTCTAAAGATGCATTTTCTGTGGCATGCTTTGAACTATTGGTATGGGAATATACAAATGTTGTGTTGTACCTGTGGAGAACATTATGAATTATGGAGAGAAAAATATTGTTTTAGACAAAAATGTGACTTTTTTTAATTGTAATTCTGTTTTTGATACATTTCTTTGGCACGAAGAGCTTCTCTGAAATGTTTATGTCTTTAAAAGTTTGATGGGTCACAAAAAACAGAAGGTGCAACAAAATATTGCTAGCAAACATATTCACAAAGATATATGGGAATTCACAGAGTAAACAGAGTAATGAGAACCAGCTATACTTTCTTAATTGGAAACAATTACTTTCAAAATGATTAGACAAATACCATTAAAATTTTCATTATTTCATTTGAAAATTACTTTTTAAATTGTTATATACCCTTCTTCTATTTTTGCAACCATTTTCATTTTGCCCGTTTCTTTGAAACGTATCCCATGGGTATTTCAGATCTATGGTCAATCGATTATTTTCAAGGGGTATCTGTTTTTGAACCCGAAATGATATACAAGCTTTCTTGCAAACGATGAAGTGAATGACATCACTGTAAATTAACAAAATGCAACAAAAACAAGACAGTATGCATGTTTATAACATGGTTTTAGTGATAGATTTCTAATTACAGTAAGTTTTTTCTACTTGATATGTGCCTTATTTAAATTCTCTGTCTAACATGCAAGTTAAATCCTGAAAAGTTTCCGACATGTGATATAGTCACTCAGTGTTGATGCCAAAAAGTCACATGATTGTGACCATGCTGGAATAATGTAACAAGAATTTGATCTTTGATTACTTTTGAGAATTTCATGACCTTTTTCGGTTGGTCACTTACAACTGAACAATTTTTCCAAGAACATTCGCTGCTACCAAAAATAAATGTTTCACTTTTATTAAGACACTCAATATTTTTTAGATGTTTTATGATAAAATGGTGTTTAAAACAATTCCTAATCTGTCCTCAGAGGGCATATAAATTGATAGTACTGGGACCATATTGCTTTAATATTTGCCATTCTGATATTCTTGTGCAGCTGTCATGAAAGGGCTACCACGACACTCATCCATCCCATTCATTGCGCTTCAAAAACAAAAGAAAACTGACTTAGAACTGTTCATATATTTTTTTTTAAACAGTTCCTTCTTGTGATAGTGACATATTATTAGATTTGGTGTATATGTTGTTTTTCAGTTTTAATTTATGAACTATTCTACAGATATTAAAAGCCAAGAAATGAGGGCGAATGTGCCAGTTCAGCTTTTGGCACAAGATTGAAAGGTATATTTATGTTGTTAGCTTGTTATCATCGAATATGCCTGATTCAAACAGAGTTTATGGTTATAGAGGCATTTAAAATTGATCTTTTAGGTTATAAAATGTTTTTGGTAATCAGTTCCTCATATGTTCATGTGTGAACTAAAACAGTCAATTTGAAGAACTTTGAAAACTGGATAGTCTACCGATATCACATGGGATCATTCAAAATGGAGAATCATAATGGACCTTCTAGACAAACGAATGTGACCTTGCTTAACCCTTCAGCCAGGGATCGTATATACACAAGATCCCTGCTTCAGCATACAATCCTGACATATTTTAAAGTCCCTGAGGAAGAGGACATGTTAAAACATTGTGGGAAAAGGACAAAGTGCTCGTAGCCAGCATTTTCTCATTTTCCCACCATGTTTTCTGACCTTTCAAATACAAATTTAAATTTTTGAGTCACATTTATCGGTAAAAACTTAAATTTGGACTTGTCTTATATTTTGTTGTTTGGTAAAGAGTTAAACAATATCTTGCCACGAAAATATGAAAACACGTAGATGTTGATAAATACTTCTCAAGCTTTCCACAAGTGGTCTGCCTAAGCAGAGACGGGAAATGTCAGCAAGCGTCATAAGCCCTAATATTTCATTTTTCATATATTTTTCATAGATTCTAATGACGGAAAGTGACGCGGAGTCGGCGGGTAGATCGGAGGTCATTTGCTCATTGATGCAAGATTCAAGTCGGAGTGCTAATCTCCACATTCGGCAAACCTCGGCTGATAAATTAACATTCGGCATACCTCGGGTGATGGGAGCCTTCAAGTTAGATGTAGGTACGGAATCGGCCGGGTTGTGACGAGTGATCCGTTGAGTTAGATGTAGTTACGGGCTTGGCGGAGTTACGACGAGTGGCCTCAAGATATTTTCTACACAAAACTAAAAGGAAAATAATATTGCTTAGCAAGCGAAATATATTGAATGGAATAAACGGATCCATCTGTATGTCACACGGGTTTTTAAACATTTCAGGAAAATCATTGTTACACCGTACGGGGTCCATGCACTTTTTCTAAATCATCTATGCAGGGATCTTATATACATATATGTGTATATACGATCCCTGGTCTATATAACGGCTTTGACTGGGCATCTTGTCCACGGAGAGTTCAGATTTGGCCGAATCTACGAGGGGGGTGGGGGGTTGCTATTGGGGCTCTGAGACGCTATCGTGATTTTTTTTTTTCATATTTGGACATTTAATGTAACGTTACACCTTAAAAGAGGCTATCAGTCAAAAAGTAACATTGCCTTTGGTGACAGTTATCTGTACTACAGTGCAAGGGGGGGGGGGCGGTTTTGCAAATTATTTGCTTTTTTTTCCACGATGAGGGTTTGCTGGATCTAGTTGTCTAACAACTGTGGGGTTGTTTTCCTATCTTTTGTGGAAGGCGTCTTTTCTGCATTTTTCCCGAAACACGAGACGAAGTGCTCAGAATCATATATTGATAACGTCGTTGTTACATAACGACACAGATTGAGATAGCGCGGGTCCACGTCAAAACCTCAGTCTGATTAGCCTAGATCTAGTCTTAGTCTGATTTTTTTTCCAGATTTTCTAAATTTGAAAGTAACACAACTTCTGATCGGCTAAACCAAATGATTTAGCTAATCAGAAGTTGTGTTACTTTCAAATGAAGAAAACTCAGGAGAATAAGACTAAGCGGATGTTCTTAAGAATGGTTGGTGAATACGTACTCTGGACATAAACGGAATTCCACTACTTTAACATGGTAAGTAATAAACAACTCCAACCCGGAGCAACATGATTCATGAAAACATTTTGGGAGAAGACAAAATTCTGGTTAAGTTCAGCCGTCGGTAGCTCAGTCGATAACGTTAGCAGACGATTGAAACCAGGGTGTCCCTGGTTCGAATCCCAAGCTCGGCCATTTCCACCACCCCCCTCCTAAGATTGATGATTTTCAATATCCATTCCTCTTTTTCCACCACTGATCACTGTTTCGACGATGGCTATCTAGGAAAGCATGCCAATGGTTTGGATAGAAAAGTGTGCGAACAAGGATCGTATATACACATTATATACGATTCCTGGTGCGGAGAACCGGTAAAAAGAAACATGTGTTCCACCACTGCGATAGGCTATAACTGAAATAATGTTGAACAAGACGTTGAATACGTTACAATCAAACACTCATTTCTGTCGACTCCTCCATGAGCCTGGCCGCTGTATTTATTTGCGATTACCTCTTAACCCAATACTACATAATTCCTGAGTTTTAACGACACGGACAAAGTAGGCCCCTGAAAAAGGTCTTACCAGCGAAATACTGTAAAACACTGGATTATTTTGGTACAGATTTGATAGAAATAGTAGCACAGGTCTTCGCTACGTAAAAATTGAATTTTTATCACTCATTATTGACAAATTGAAATTCGGATGTATACATACAGCCTAACATGACAGTAAAACGTAAGACATGCGTATTAATAAATTAATTGATTAATTAATTAATTAATTGATTTATCTTTTTGGTTAAGTAGGCTAATTAATATAATGTTTAAAAGATCTGTCTGATGGATATTTTAACGCTGGGTTTTTTGAAAATATTTGCTTGATGTAACAAACATAGTTTAATTTTAGCATTCCCAAAATCAGTTGAAAGAAACATGACATACAGATCACGTGGTCTACAATTCTACTTTTGCACATGCGCAGATTCTTTTCGGCCGCGGATTTCTTAAATGGAAGAAGCATTGCTGAATTTCTCGGCTTATGGGTAAAATTCACCATATTCTGGATAGACGTAACATTGTCAGGTATGACCATTATGAAACGATAGACTAACACATGATTTGCTAAGTTTGTTTTCCATATTGCGAATGTATATTGCGTGGAAAAGCGATCCCAAAGCCTCCAGATATACAGATCTGTGCGGCCATTAAGACGACTTTTAGTTCACTGTCCATAAAACGTAAAAATAGAATATAACACTCCAAAGAAGCGTACGAGATCGCAAGATGTACGTCTGCAGGTTATTCTGTTTGCGCCCATTTACCTTTTTATAAACTTTCGCACAATGCATCAAACACAAAGCACCCGCGGAATATCTTAAATTAGCTGAAAGAAACATGGCAACATGGTAATGACGTCACATTTACCCAGAATCCATGCTCGCACCTGCTTATTGCAATAAAACTGATCACCTGGTACAGAATATCCAATCAGCGTGCAATACTGATCATATTGTCGAAAATATCCAATCACCTCATAGAGATTTGGCTTCGTCTGCAGCGTTTGTAAAATGGCAGCTTACAAGTTGGAAATGACTGTTGTTCTCTGTGTTTTAAGCAAATTTTATTCATACGGGGTTGGAAAAAGGCTATTCCAGGTATGGATTTCAAATTATATTTAAATTTCACACAGTTTTCGAGGGTAATTTTGGACTTTCTGAGGTAAATACTGTGTAAAAATCAATCTAAAGAAAGCGGCTTGAAGTCGGCAGAAATTCAAGGGCTGGCAAAACATTGATCTCTTTCAATTGAAATGCCCATTCGGATTATGTGCCTGGAAAATAAGTCACAGTTTCTTAAAAGAAGTGCCCCTTGCTATTAAAAAGCGGATATCATCCTTTTGGAACCAAGGTTTAGAAAAAGAGCTGTATTTACATGTTGCTGGCAAGAAAGGGTAAAACTGAATGACATCAGGCTGCCTCACCTGTTTTCAAGAAGAAAGACACGATGCTACCAGTAAGTGATTAAAGTTTGATAATTTATAGGCAGGCAGAGAGAGAGAGAGAGCAGCTCTACACCAGCAGCATCTTAACCCTTATCCTGCTGAATCACTAAAACGAAATTTTCAAGTCGATAGTAATGACCCAAATATTGCTATTTCAAACTTATGTTTCATCTCCTTATTGGACAGTGTGGATCAAAGATCAGACTGCACATTCTGTTCGCAAAAGGTCAGTGAGTCGCGCTTAGCAGCCTAGGAGCTAAGAACTAGTTGCAAGGGATTACTTACAACTTACACGTTGGTCTGACATGTTTCCTGTCCTGTCGCAGTCAATGAACTGGGCCAGAATTAGCTTTTTCAGCACCAAATATATAAACTTGACCTCTTTCAATGGCTCTAAATACAATCCATCGAAACTTACAAACATTTTGATTGTATAGGCTTGACTACACAAGCGGACGGTATAGATCTAAGATCAGACTGCATGTTCTGTGCAGTCTGATCTTGATCAATGCCGTCTGCAAAAGTCACTGTTTTCACCTATGGCGCCGAAAGGGTTAGAGGGATATGTGTCAAAGGTCGAAATAAATTTGATGTGAAATTAACATTTTCAATACATGGTTGCTCATTGTAGCAGTTCTCACTTTAACCCATTTTCTGCTGAATAAACCTAATTTTTTTTTTCAATAATCCATTATTTATTGTTGACTACTTAATTTTAAGTGGGCATTAGGAAACTTACAGAAATGGTTAGGTATCCATATGAGCAGACCAAGATAAGATTGCACGGCTAGTAAGCTGATCTTGTTCCACTTTTTCAGCAATTGATTTTTGAGGTGGCACGAAGCAGGGTACTTTTAAAGCAGGCCATCACTGCCAAAGTTTAGACAAGTCCACATCAAAAGCATTTGAGCTATGCTCTGTGAAAAGGGGGCTTAAAGCATTTTGTCAGCCTGTGCAGTCTGACATAGGATGAAACTTTTGGCTATCTTTAAAAATACCTGCATGTTAAAGGATAATTCTACCTCATGATTCAGTCTATTGTTTGACAAATTGGATTTAATGGATCCATAATTAGGTGATGTCTTGCTTGGTATAATGCATTACGGAGATGCATTCAGCCTCCTTTTGCTAGAGCATAGGCAGATCAGGTGGGGGAAGGGGGTCAGGAACCCCACACCCTAGAATTTTCAAAGTAACTGCTGTCAGCCTGAAGTTTTAACCAAGTATGAATGTAGTTGTAGATTCTAGATCTGTGCCAGAACATAATTCAGATCCACTTAGAGCTAGTTCTAACAACTTGAAATGCATTTAAAAATTGTGTTTATGGGCAACGTTTGACACTGAACGACCAACATTCACACATGCTTTATATACATTATTCAAAAACATTTCTTTGCATAGGTTTTCTGGTAATATTGTTATGCTACGTTCACACCATGTTCCTGGCAGCCATGTTTCTGACAACCATGGACAAAACGGGATTTACGTAATACAATGCAGAGGAATGTGATATACAAACTTGTCAGAACGTGATTGCCGTCATTGCCGTACTGGATTTTTTGACTGTCAAAAAATTTGCCAAGGCAGTCCCAGTGCAGATAAGAACATGATGTAAACGTAGCATTAGCAGGTATACTGTAATACCGGAATAGATATGGAAATACAAACATGGCAAAGTAGTAAATTTGAATATGTAATGATCTTTTCGATTTTCCGTACCCCCCCCTGGAAAAAAATCCTGGATCCGGCCCTGTAGAGTATGGCCCATTTGGAAGCAACATTTTATTTGTGGCTTTAATGATTAGATTTAAAAGGTAATATTACTTTGGCCTCTACCATGTTTTCAAGTTCTCTTCCTCAGGCTCTTCAGGATTTTTTAAAATGCTTTTTTAGTGTAGGTAATACAATTACTAAGCTGTAAAATATAGGAGCCATGCTTTGGGATAAGGGGGTGTTACGGGAGACCACTCCTTCATGCATGGCTTCATCCTGATTTAAATACAATACCTAACAGCTGCGTTAGGGAGAATTCTCTTTAGCTCAGTGGTTATGGTGTTGGCCTTTCGTCCGGGTGTTCTAGGTTCGAATCCTGCCTGGTCCCTGCATTTCTGCCATGCATTTGTTCATTTGTTTCTTTGTTACGGACTTTGTTTGTAAGATGGGATTAATGCAACTGCAAAAGTATCGATCCAAGCAAGCCTGCGCAGTTCCTGCAGACTGACCTGAATCGATCCAAAATTTTTGCTAATCTGCAATTTTGTGCTTGTTAAAAGTTCTCATAATTTAGTCTGTTGTTAGACAAAATTAATTTTTAAGGAAACAAAATTATGTGATGACTTTCTTAGAGTGAGTGAGAGAGTGGTTGTGTTTGTGGGTGGGCGAATGAATGGAACACAATCCTCATTGCTTCAAGTTCTTATAGGTATGTGCATCTTTTTATACTTTTTTTATCATGGCTATTGTTAACCCTTTGGCTGCTTAGCACGACTCGCTGACCTTTTGCGGACAGTGTAGATCAAAATCAGACTGCACAGAATGTGTCTGATCTTTGATCTAAACTTTCCAGGGGCAGATATTTTTGTCCAAAAAATAAGTCTAAAATAGCATTATCCAGGTTTTTACCATTGGCTTGAAAGTTTCATTTAAATGTTCTAGCAGGATAAGGGTTAACGTCCCAAATGTATGCATGTTTGCAGGGGGCAATAAGGAAGGTCATCTGCTGTGTAATTTTAAAACCCCACAAATCGTCTTACAAAGCCTATTTTTCCCTGTTCTTTCAGATTTTATCCAAGTGAGAATAGAAGTGTAAGACACAAACTTCAAGGTTCCAAACCTACCCGAAGTCCCTAAAGCAAGCAGCTGCAAGACTTTCTTGAAGCCGAAACAAAGTAAATTGCCCAAAAACAAGAAGTGCATGCTGTTTATAGATAAAGCAGGAAGTGCTCATAGCCGAGAAGCAAAAACTGTATGTTCAACTTAATATTTAAAATGCAAAATCATTTCTGATCCCTCTGTCTGCTTTTTTTCAAATCCTATAGTTGATTAACTCTTATCCTGCTAAATAAGTGAAATGGAACTTTCAAGCTGATAGTAAAAACCAAGTACATGCTATTTTAAAGGTATTTCTTGTGGGAAAGATGTCTCCTTTTCAGACCGAGTAGATAGAAGATCAGACTGCCCATTCTGCACTTATAAACCATTTCCTCTCATATTGACGTTACATGTATAAAACTTCTTAGGGCTACCTGTCTGTTACAAAACCACCTGCTTCCAGATGTGATCAAAGGAAAATGCTGTAACAAATATTGAAATAGCCCGTTCTTAACATTTTGTCTATGTACTACACTTTTTGCTAAATCATAGGATTATAGTACAGGCCTGGAAAGTGGAAAGTTGCAAACACATTGGCTGCTGGATGTATGGTGCAGATCATTATTACTATGGTGGTTGGTTAATGCATGCATGCAGCTACATAAATGAAAATACACGGGAAAAAGCAGCTAGACTTGACTTGGCACAAGCCTTTTGAATTTTTTCATGCTTTTAATCTAGGTTATTTGAATATCATACATGGTGACCTTTAGTTTAGTGTAGTTGTTTGTTATTGACATAGAATACCCCCCTTTTTTTCACCCCCCTCCCATGACCATCCTGCGTGGCTCAGTGGCAAAGTATAGGTCTCGTGACCTGTACGCCTCTAGTTTGAGCCTCACTTGATCCACTGGGTTTTTTCGCGGGAGTGTCCTTGGGCAAGACACTTCAGAGCCCTAGCCCTAGCCAAGTACTAGTGAAACCCAGGAAATACATGGATATGTGAGCTGTTGCCGTGATATGACTGAAACAGTGTTGAAAACGGCACAAAACACCATTCAATCAATCAATCAAATGACCAGTTCATGTTAAACCCTAAATGTATGACAGGGGGATTGCTGGATTAGATTTTGCAGATATGTTTCCCAGTTCTTTCGTCAAAGAAAGTGTAATCAAACCAGATTCAGTTTCAGGTCTTGAAATGATCTCGAATTTCAGTAAAAAAAAAATAGAAAAAAAAAATAACAATATGCTATGTGTGGTTTACACCACGTTTCTGCTAGTCATAGCTAGCATAGTTAGGGTGGCATTTCATTTTTTATTTGCTGATAGATTGCAGATCAAGATCAGACTGCACAGAATGAGCAGTCTGATCTTGGATCTGAACTGTCTGATACATTGAGATAATGTTAGATATCAGTCTGGTAAAAACAGCCATCAACTGACATTTTTTTTTATTAGTGGTAACTGTCGATTTCAGTTGTTTAGCAATCTATGATTTAACCCTTATTCTGTTAAATGAATAGAAAATTTTAAGATGTTAATAAAAATCCAAATGTTGCTATTTCAAAGTTATTTGATGGGGGGAAATATGACCTAATTGGAAGTGTAGATCCAAGATCAGACTGCACAGAACTTGCAGTCTGATCTTGATCTAAGCTGTCTGCAAAGGATCCATGAGTCGGGCTTAGTAGCCTAAGAGTTAATTAAGGCTCTCTGCTGTTTCCATCTGATTGTCAGTGACAACTTCATTTTAAACTTTTCAGAAGTAAAGAAAAATAATATTCATGTACTTACACTTGGGTTTGGTGTAACGAGTCAAAAAATAATGTGACCTGATGCGTGCTTCTAATGAGAATTAAGCATGTTTGTTTCAATGTTTAACTAAATAATGTCCTTATGGAGGAAACACTGAAAATTGAAATTCACAAAATGACAAACACCTGTTTCTGTTTGATTACACTTTCGTTGACATTTCATGTTTCTGCCACTCCCATACACCTGCTACATTTTCAACTCCTTTATCCACCCCATGATTATTATTTCATCAACATCAAAAAAGGAACGCAGAGGACTTTAAAAGTACCCATGTAAAATAATCTGATATTGTGCAACGGCTGTAACGTGTCACTTTCGGTACTTTTTTTCGTGACTGTGTTCGGTTTTCCGATATTTGCCTCGTTTCCCTGTTTTAAATAAACTGTAGTCAGATCTTTTATACTTGACCGAAGCGGGGAATGACTGTAGTTTGCTTTAGGTGAACGTATTAGATGTAGTTGAACATAGTTACAAGTAGATTACTGTAGTTCAGCATAGTAATGAACATAGTTTGAACTTATGATTTGCCCATAGTAAGCACATTATTTTTCACTATGTTCAAAAATTGGTTACAGTTAACTAAATCCTACTGTGACTATAGTTTGAACGTAGTTGACCTTGGTTAACAGTAATTGGCCCAAATTAACCATAATATGTTCTGTGTGTAGTTAGACATAGTGATACCCTAGTTAACCCTGGTGCTCCACTTTGCTTACAGTTGACCCTCCTTAACTGTAGTGTGCACTGTAGTTGACTGTAGTTTTGGAAGAACATCATTTCTTTCTTAGCAGCATGGCAGAATAAGAGATCAGCAACGTTGGCTGCTTAACTTCCAAAAGCACAATGACCAGAGCTTACTCGCGCAGCCACAACATTTAACGTAGCTTAACGCAGTTGACACTAATTTACAGTAGTTGCGCTTACTTGGGACGTGGTTTATATGTAGTGTAACATAGTTACTTGTAGTTAGACATAATGATACCCTAGTTAAGCCTAAACACTTTGGTAGCAAATGGATGTAGTTGACTGTACTTACATGTAGTCAGCCTACTTACATTTCCTATATTTCCCTGTGTTTAGGGTTTCAGTTCTAGATGCTGTAGGTAGGGTAGATAGGGATTTATGATTTTTTTTCCAGAAACTTTTTGCATGGACCATGTACCAAAATCACACCCAAAGGATTTTTTTTTTTTCAATATTAGCGTAAAAAGTTTAGGGTCGGCAGCATTTTTTAGGTAGGGTAGGGAAACCCAAAACATGGATATTTTTTTAGGGCCAATTTTGAACCTACTTTGAATGTACTTGAACGTAGTTGACTGTAGTAACACTATGGCTGACTATATTTGAAATGAACTATGGACAACTACATGCATGACAAGCTTAATTGTCGGCATGTCCATGGAGCGGAGGTAAAATACCTAGACATGTGCACGTCCTGTACAGTCTGATCTTGATCTACACTGTCCACAAAAGGTCAGTGAGTCACACTTAAGAGCTTAAGGGTTAATATGTGTATCCTGGTACTAAGGCTCTTTACATGGATGTCACATACTGTCATGTAACTGGGAAAAATCACTTGGTTTTTGGCGTAATCAAACATACATGTGCATGCTTGTTCCATGTTTCGGCTGTTACTTTCCATTGGTTTATATATGCGAACTTTTTAGCAAGGGTTTCAGGTTTAAGCGGAGAAACTGTTAGAAAAGGTAGGTGGAAGAAAACACCATGTGTTACATGTTCCAGATTGGTCTTGGGTTGAGAAAAGGAGTCAAACAGTATATATAAGGATTTTTTTTTAATTATTATTAATTTTCAGTAAACATGCCTCTAGAGAAGGATTTCAAGATAAGGCACAGAAGCGAACAGAAAGATTGATTGATGGTATGGTGTTTAACGCCGTTTTCAGCATTACTTCAATTATATCGCAGTGGCCTGTGCGTTGTGCTTTCCTGGAGTGTCTTTTACCAGTACTCAGCACAGTATTCTTTCCAAGCTACTGGCTGCTTTCCCACATAACTATTGTCGAAACAATGGTCAGCGGTGAGAGAGGAATGAAACCTGTCACAATGACTAAACCAGAAAGGTATGTTAGAGTTGACATTTTTGAAGAGTATTACTTCATTTATTGGTAAACTTGTAAAATGAAACTACAAAAAGGTAAATGTAGTGTGTATGATGACTTTGTGTTATTGGTATATAAACATGTAGATTTTTAAACCTTTACCAAATGATAAAATCTTGCACTGGTCCAAATTCAAAGCATTTGTTGATGACAAATAGAAATATTCTCAAATCATGGGATTTGTATTAGAAAGGGTAGAAAAAATTGTGGGGAAAAAGAGAAAATGGTGTTTGCCAGCATTTTCTTTTTTCCTACCATGTTTTCAGAATAAATCTGATGTCTTCTCCTTTAGGGTCATTAAAAGTCAGCTTTGTGTGGTAAAGGGTTAATAAAAGAAGAGAGATTGATTGATCGATTGTATGGTGTTTAATGCCATTTTCAACATTATTTCAGTTATATCGCGGTGGCCAGTGCACCTATCCATGCATTCCTGGAGTCTCTTTTACCAGTACTTCGCACAATTTTCTTTCCAAGCCTCTGGCTGCTTTCCCACATAATCATCGTCGAAACAATGGTCAGTGGTGGGAGAGGAATGAATCCTGTCGCAGTGACTATCATCAATCCTCGGAAAGAAATTGGCCGAGCCAGTGGTTGTAGCCAGGGATCGAACCCTGGACCCCGTGTTCTCAAGTCCTGCACGCTACTGACTGAGCTACTGGGGCTCGGCTAAAAGAAGAGAGACAGACAAGCATATATCATCCACTTAGACATCAATCAGCAAACTTCAGGTGATTCAGTGATCAAGATGTAGGTACAGAATCAGCTGAGTTAACCCTTCACCACACAATCCCGACTTTTAACGACCCTGAGGAAGAAACCTTTTGAAAACATTGTGGGAAAAGGAGAAAATGCTGGTAACCAGCATTTTCTCCTTTTCCCACAATGTTTTCTAACCTTTCAAAAATGAATTTCAATTTTTGAGTAACATTTATTTTGTCGTCTGTAAATGCTTTCAATTTGGACAAGTCTAAAATTTTGTCGTGTGGTAAAGATTTAAGATGGAAGCCGAGACATTTGTACTGAGTCAATGGAGTGCTACAGGTTAACTCTTTACCTGACAACAAAATTTGGATATGTCCGAATTAAAAGCATTTGTAGGCAAAAATTGATTTTTCCCTCAAATGAAGGTTTTTTTTTTTGATAGAGCAGAAAACATTGTGGAAAAGGGCAGCCAAAGCTTCTACAGGTTGTTAAAACATGGGATTGTTTTTAAACAGTTAACCGTTTACCACAGAGAGAGAGAGTTGACTTATAGAAAGTTGTAGTATGGGACACATAAGTTATGGATTGAAGGCTTTGAGATTTGCAGAGTGAGAGAGAGAGAGCAAGAGAGCAAGGTGTATAGAGGCAAAATGTCCTTGAATTTGGAAATAATGACTTGATTCCAAGTCAATAGTTCAAGCATGGGACAAGAAAACTATGCACATTATAATTGAAGGCTTATGTGTTTGATAAACACTAATGACGGGAGTGAAATGTTTCAGTATTGAGTTTTTGGATGGGCTTATTTTTAGGTGTCCAGATGATTTCAATGGATTTTAACTACTCTTTGGATTTGTAACCTCTATTAACTCTTGGACTATGATAAATATATAACACTTTTTCAATGGCCACTAGTACTAATGGCCACTAACACAGATCCACTGAGAGGTGACTCATTGAATTTGCGTTGTATTTATTGTTGCCACTGGTTGCCCAAATGGGCAACACCCCTTGAAGTCTGTTACCTTGGTTATGGGAGATAGTGCAAGATACAGGATGAAACATATGTTAAGTTACGCCTAGTTCTTTTATGTTAAATAATCATATACATGAGTTATGGTTTTACGTGGAAACTCACTCACAGTTTATCTTATAGCTTCCTTTTGATTTTGTCAGATTCTTTTTTAATTATATTGAATTACATGCATATTGTACATTTTATTTGAAACACTGAGAAGTTGAGTGTTTAATAGGTACAATTTAAACTAATACTTGGATGCAAACACATTGTGAACTGATCTATTTATCTGACAATATGTAAATACATGCTGCAATTATGCCAGTTCATCCTCACTAGATTGAATGGAACTAATTTGACAATGATCAATTTTATATGTATATGTTATATATATTATATAAGTTATCATTGGTCATTGTTTATTTAGAGTATGTTTATTGACAGATTTTTTTTCCCTGTTACATTAACTCTCTCTCTCTCCCTCTCTCATAATCATGCTGATATTAATAACCTTTTCTCATCCTGTAGCATTTGACTGATACTATATATATAGGGATTGAATGTTATTTATCTTTTATCCAATCTAGTAGACCAAATACATTGGAGCCATGCTCTGACAAAAGGGGGCTTAATGAATCTGCAAAAAGTATTGACTGAGGCCGAAACTTTTTGCTATTGGTCAATTTTCTGTATGTCAAAGGACTAGAATGCCTCATGATTCAGTCAGTTTTAGACAAAATGGACTTTATTGATCCATGATGATAACTTGCTTGGTATCATGCATCACCGAGATGCATTAAGCACCCTTTTATCAGAGCATGACTCATTTATGTAGCTGGTGAAAACAATTATGTAATGATGATATGTATATTGTACATGTCTGTTAAATAAACTTTCCTGTCTGTCTGTGGTATTATGAGCCATACTCTGTGAAAAGGAGGCTTAATGCATGTGCAAAAGTATCGCTCCATGTCAGCCTGTGCAGTCTGCGCAGGCTGACCTGGGCTTAAAGCTTTTGCTTTTTGTAAACTTTCTGCATGTAAAGGACCAGTGTACCATGATTCAGTAGGTTGTTACACGAAACAGATTTAATGGCACTGTAATAATACTGTGATGACTTGCTTGGCAATCGTGCATCGTGGAGATGCATTAAGCCCCCTTTTGGCAGACATGGTCCATATATTGTTTTTCCTTCAGTTTCATGGTGTACATTTTATTAAACTGCCCACCTACAAAGTAGGTGGGAGGTGTCCTAGTTTCACCATGTCTGTCTGTCTGTCTGGCCGGTAGGACCATCAATCCAACTGTGTTTTGTTTCTGTGCTCTAACTCAAAAGCCATTTGATCTAGGACCCTGAAACCTTATACAAGTGTTGCTTATGACCCAGGGAGGTGCCCTATTGTTTCTTGGTCACATGGGTGTAAGGTCAAGGTCACAGGTGAACTTTGTTTGAAAATTGTTTCTGTGCTGTAACTCAATAGCTGTTTGACCCAGTACCCTGAAATTTTATACAAATGTTGCTCATGACCCAAGGAGGTGCCCTATTGCTTGGGGTCACATGGGTCAAAGGTCAAGGTCAGAGGTGAACTTTGTTTTGAAACGATTTTTGCTCCCTGATTGTGCTAGCTGCTTCAGTGACAATGTGCTGGTGGGGTGGGGGTGGGGGGGTATTTGTCTGCTTTGCGACTGTTCTGATCATTTCAGGATTTGTGTGGTTACAGAACTTTTTTTTGGTATTGTTTCATGTTATAGCAAGGCTAAGCGTATATTTTGTTTGGTACATGTTGTACTAGGTACAAGGTATACAGTTTGAATTTATTAAGCTAGTGTATGAATGATAGGGACAGTTTAATCAATTCGTTTTGTGTGAGGGCACAAGGGTCGTTCCTTGTTTTCCTTTAATAATTAGACTGATGCATTATTATTATTCATTTTTTACTTCTTAGAGTTGTTTTCCTTGCCCTTATATGCATACACTTTTAACATATATATGGGATTAGAGTAGATTTTCTGTTGGTTCAGGTTGTATAAGAACACAAGAGAAAATAAATTTACAGTATCAAATTGTTTCACTACAAAGGAAGTTTTCAGGTATAGTATTAGTGCTCAAGGACTATGCATATTAAATACTGTTGGCTGTGGTTTCTTGTTTTCTTTGTAACACTCCATCTTCTGCTGTTCTTATTTAGTCTTTTACTGACTCTTCTCATTAAATTTCTACAAATCATTAGTAGTCAACATGTCTTGCAGATATAATTTAGTATCATATTCAATGTGTAATACAACTGTACATGTATTTTAGATATGCTGGGCAAACTTACTCTAAAACATATACATGAATTTTTTATTATGTGGCAATTAAAACATCAAGGAAATATCATTCCATCTTTTTTTTTTTTTTTAAGATTGACCACTAATTGTATGATTTGTAGACACAAGTGATATATATATTTTTATTATAAGCTAGGGCATAAGGTTTATGTATTATTCTATGCCAAAAATGGACATGAGGTGTTCTTTCTTTTGTTTCAAGTTGAATATATACAGGATTATATACATGTATTGTCATAGGTTGTTGCAGGGGAGACAGTGATATATATGTTTTTGTTTCAGGTTATAAAAGTGATACAGGTGATAGTTTAATATACTAGAGTTTGCATTAGGTTTAAAGTTTTCATGGTTTCAGGTCAAAACAAAAATACAGTAAGTACAACTTCTTTTGCTTAGATTGTAATAGGGACATATGGGATATTTTATGTTTAATAGATATTTTAACTGTTTTGGTTTGTATCAGGGCACAAGGAATATTTTTATGGTTCAGTATTCAGAGAGACAACGGGAAAAGTATACGTTATTTTATGTTGTATATCTACTTTTACCATGGGTACAAGGGAAATTTGATGTTGTTTAAGGTTACAAGGGATTTCTTTTCATCTTTCAGTTTGTATCTGGTCATAAGGATTTTTTTTTTTTTTTTTTCAAATCGTTCAAGGGATAAAAAGAACTTGCGAAACATAATATATTGTAAGATATTTTCACAGGGACACATGGGTATTTGTATAATTTTGTAATATTTAATGATATTTCATTTTGTTTAGAGGATAATGTACATGTATGTAGTCACAAGATGTAACATGGACACAGGTTATGTAATGTACTTCAGGTTGTATAAGAGATATTTTATACAGTTCATATTTTATCAGGTCATATTAGGATACAAAAGATTTATTGTGTTGTTTGAATCTACATTTGTATAAAAAATATATGTAGAAATACTATGAACTGATATTCTGTTACAAGTGAAATACGTATGCATGGGATAATGTATAGCTGGTAAAGTACTTTAGGTTGTATAAGAGATATTTTATACAATTCATATTTTATAAGGTTGTATCAGGATACAAAAGATTTATTGTATTGTTTCAATTTATATGTGCATAAAAATTTATGTAGAAATATAATAATACCGTTACAAGTGAAATGTATGCGTGGGAGAATGTATAGCTGTTATTCATACATGTATGTAAATATAAATGTATACATGTACATGTATATGTAGAAACATTGTGAAAGTAAATATAAATGTATATATGAAGAAACATTATGAACTAGAAGAGTGTTACAAGTGAAATACGTATGCATGGGATAATGTATAGATATTATTTAAATGTATTTTGGAAAAACGAGATATACTTTTTTTTTCTTTAGGGTTTTAGTAATACAAGATATTTTTTATTGCTAAGGTTTTTAACAGGGATATTACATGTATGTACTCTTGTAAAGATTATAAACAATACATGTTTTATGTAATTTCATATCATGTCAGTTTGTATGAGGGAAAATGTGTATGTTTTAATTGTTTTAATTATGTCAGGGCACATTTATTGTCAGGTTGTATCACGATATACTGTAGGATATATTTTCACTGTTTTATTTTATAACAAGAGCAGAGGGAGTGATACTAAATATTTTGGATTGTAACAGGTATTCATGGGATATTTTGCATATATAAATGTATGTACATGTATATGTATATTTTTTCATTTCTTTTTAACCAGAACTATATTATTATTTGTCAATTGGTACATAAGAGCATGCTACATTTTGTTTTTGTTTCACCTGACAATATAATATACAGTTTCAGAATATTACTGGGATGCAAGGTATCTTTTTATTGTTTCAGGTTGTGAAGGGACACTGTGAGGTATACTTTGGCATGTTGTGTCATTCTTTAAAGTTATTTCAAAAAGGGAAATATTGTGGATTGTAATATGTTTTAATTGTGACACATTAGTTGTTTTGTATTAATTCTGTTTTTGAGGATATAAATGTATAAAAAGGTTCTCTAATGTGTCGGAATATACCTGGTTGCTAGGAATTTTTTTTTTTTATTTTTCACTGTTTGTGACAGTAACACAGAGAATATATTATGTTATTACAGTTTGAACAGGGGCACAAAATATATTTTATTGTGTTCCTATCTTTACAGGATTTACAATTGTACAAGGGAAATATTTTATTATTTCATGATGTAATGGGGCACAAGGGATATTTTATAAATGATTTAAGTTATGATAAAGAAATCTGAACATATGTACCTGTAACTCATGTAAGAGTCACTCATGGGATATTTTATAATTCTTTTTATCAAGACACAATGGATTTTTTTTTTTTAATGATCGGTTGTATCTGCATGCAAGGGATGTTTTTTACTGTTTCAAGTTGTACCAGGGACACAAGGAATATTATGTGTATGTTTTAGATTGTATCATGAGCATAATGAATGTGCTATATAATATATGTTTTTTTTATTGTATGTATTGTTCTAAAATTGTATAACTGCATTCAGAACTTTCCAATATTTATAGTGTGTATTTTTCCAGGTTGTAACAATGGTACAAAGCAAATCCACAGTTACAAATTGTTTCAGTACAAAGGGACTTTTCAGGTATAGTATCAGGGCTTAAGGAATTCTTTTGGGTTGTTCAAGGGCAGAGGTGCTTTTTTTCCAGGTCTAAATTATGGGCTCAAAGGACTTTTTTCATTGTTTAAAGCAAAACAAGATTATATGCTCTTATTTTACAGGTTCAGGTTGTATCAGGGCACAGGGGACTTTTTCAGGTTGTGTCAGGGCATCAGGTGTGATAGGTGTAAAAGGATTTTGTTTAGATTTTTCAAGGGGTATTATTCATTTCCCATGTCTGAACTTGAACAGGGTGTCCACAATCAGGGAGTTAGGGGAAAACTATTCTTTTCCAAGGTCAGGGAATTGTCAGGGAATTTTAAGATTTTTCAGGGAATTTTGGAATTTCGAAATAAGTCTGTAAACAATAAAACCATCAAGAATAAAGGCTAAGGCAGTTTCTTCATGTTTGGCTTTAATAATAAACATAATAATGATATTATAATGATAATAAATTACATGTTTTAAATTATTCTTTGAGAAGAAACTGAAGGGAGTAGCGCCCCTTGCCTCCCCACCTGCTATTTTTTTTTCAGGAATGGAAGATACCAAGA
This sequence comes from Hippopus hippopus, assembly GCA_946811185.2. Taxonomy (NCBI): domain Eukaryota; kingdom Metazoa; phylum Mollusca; class Bivalvia; order Cardiida; family Cardiidae; genus Hippopus; species Hippopus hippopus. The sequence goes on along the minus strand of OX328101.1, from coordinate 7,625,829 downwards.
AATGTTTAGATCGCCATGGCATATACCATTAATAAATTTTTTCACTATCAGAGTTCTGTTGCTGAGTCTTTATAGAAAGCTGAATATATACTCGTTCCTTTTATTTCCAAAGAGGAAATTATTGTCACTTTATTTGTGTTATGAAATTAGCATAAATTACTGTAACCAATTTATTTTCCTTCACTGCGACACATACCACTTTTGCAGTATGAATTAGTTATGGTGGTGGTTGTATCACTTGTGTTTGAGCTATAAGTCACTTATGAAAATGTGTTATTTTTCTCATTTTAAATACTGTTGGCTTTCGTTTCTTGTTTTCTTTTTTGGTAACACTCTAGCCTCCGTTATTTTTATGTAGTTGTTCACTTTGACTCTTCTCACCAATTGTCTACAAATTATTAGTTGTTTTCATTTTGGCATCTTAAAACATTCTGATTTGTTTGTATCAATTAAATTTGATTCCATTTTCTCTATGCTTGACCAATTATTCTATGATTTGTAGAAACAAGTGATATTATATATTTTTCTCATATTAAAATGCATAAGGGTTAAAGGGATATGTATTATTCTATATTGAAAAAGGACATGAGGTGATCTTTCTTTTGTCTCAAGTTGAGTATACAGGAGATTATATGTATTGGTGTGTGTTGTAACAGGAAGACAGTTATATAAGTTTTTGTTTCAGGCTGTTGATGTGACACAGGTGATATTTTATATCGCATTAGGTTGTAACAGAGTACAAGGTTGAAGAGATATTTTGCAAGGTTTCAGGCTGAAGCAAAAATACAGTAAGTATAAACATTTTTATTTAGATTGTAACAGGGGCATATGGAATATTTCATGTTAATGTACGTAAGACAATATACTTTAACTGTTTCGGTTTGTATCAGGTCACAAAGAATATTTTTAAGGTTCAGTTTTCAGACGGACAATGGGAAAGTATATGTTATTTTATGTTGTGGATCTACTTGTAACATGGACACGGGGTATATTTGATGTTGTTTAAGGGTACAAGAGATGTCTTTTCATCTTTCAGGTTGTATCTGGTCACAAGGTATTTTTTCTAATTTTCTAAGTTATAAAAGGAACACGCAAACCATGATATATTGTAAAATATGTTTACAGGGACATGTGTGGTTTTTTTGTGTTAGTTTTAGTTGTTTAGGGCACAAAGGAATATTTTATAATGTTGTATAGGGCAACAAAGTGTATTTTTATCTTCTTAGTTTGAAACAGGAAAATTGAGAAAAAATGCTAAAGTGACACAGGCCGTAATAGGGACGCAAAAATATTTTGCTATATTTTATTTTGTTAAGAGAATAATGTTTGTTAAACTCTCTAAGATTTAACATGGATACAGGTTGTGTAATGTACTTCAGTTTGTATAAGGGACATTTTATGTAGTTCATATTTTGGCAGGTTGTATCAGGATACAACAGATGTATTGCATTGTTTCAATTTACACGTGTATAAGAATATGTATAAAAACTATGTACCAGTATACTGTAACAAGTAGGTATGCATGCATAAGTCAATGTAAAGACATTGTTAAAATGTCTTTAAGAAACAAGGGATATTTTTATTCTATAGGGTTTTACTATTATAAGGGATGCTTTTTTATTGTGTAGGTTTTTAAAAGGGACATTATGTCTTGTTTCAGGTTGTATAAAGGATACTTTGTTTTATTTGATTCTTTTGTTTTTGTTCAGGTTGTAAACAATACATGTTTGATATATTTTCATACAGTGTTACTTTGTATGAGGGAAAATGATTTTTTTTAAAGGGGAACATTTTGAATTGTAACATGCTTTAATCGCGGCACATTAATTGTTTTGTATTATTTCTATTTTTGATGGTATAGGTGTATAAAAAAAAGTTTTTGATGGGTCGGAATGCATCTGGTTGCAAGGAATATTTATTTTTTTATTGCTTATTACAGTGGCACATAGAAATTGTTACGATGTTACAGGTTGTAACAGGGACACAAAAGATTTATTTCGTTCCTATTATGTCGAGGTTTTCAAAGGTACAAGGGATATATTTTATTATTTCATGTTGTATTTGGGCAAGAGGAAAAGATTTTTTTCTAATGTTTATAGTCATAATAATAAAACAGAAAATTTTGATATATATATTGTAGCAAGGTGTTGGAGTGACTCATGGTTTATTTTGTAGTTGTTTTATGAAGTCGCAAGGGATATTTTATTGTGGTCAATTGTCTCAGCGTGCAAGAGATGTTTTTACTGTTTCTCTTTATACCAGGGACATGGGAATATTATGTATATAGTTTCAAGTTGTATCATTGGCATAAGGAATGTGCTATAAAATATGTTTCTAATTATATATATTGTTCGGAAGGTTTATCACTGCATTCAGGACTTTTCTGTATTTCTCATGTAGTATACACATAGTTTGTTACTCATTGTTTATATTAGGGAGAAGAGATAATTATTTACTGCTTTGAGTTTCTTTTCATGTGTCCTTCTGTTCACAGTTGTAATAGATGTCTTATATTTATTGTTTCGGGCTTATTGTGCTTGTACTAAAAGGATTTTATGAATTGTTTCAGATTGGTTCATGATGACAGAGACATAATGAATTTTATAACTGAACCCTTAACCTGCTAAATAAGTGATTTGAAACTTTCAAACCGATTGTAAACACCCAAGTTCTGTTTTTTATTTTTTTTTTAACCTTAATATATCCTATTGGACAGTGAAGATCCAAGATCAGATTGTACATTCTGTATTGCAATTAATACGAGTACTAATTTGCCGTACCGTTTTTTGAAAGCTAATGATATTTTGTACTTAGAAGGAGTTATAGAGTGAGAGGGTGGGGAAAGTAATGTTACAGATGTGATTCTAGCTTTTTAGATGCTTTGAAGCGCACCAAGGTATTATATGGAAAGACATACGGGGGTGTGTGATATTTTCACTTTCAGCTTAGCGCCGAAACACATATGAAAGAATATGTGGTTGAAGTTTTGAAGGATACTTAATTTTTTTTTTTTTTTTAGGTAATATTTAGAGAGAGAGAAAGAAAGAGAGAGAGAGAGAGAGAGAGAGAGATATATAGAGTTTTAGTCAATAGAAAGCAGTCAATAAGTCTATAGTTTTGAGGTCTGATACAGTGTGAAAACGTGCAAATGGAAACTCTGCATATTTTTGGAAGAATGAATTACATTCTCTTTTGTGAGTATCTTATTTTTAAAGCTATAGATAAAAAAAAAGAACGATAATGAAAAAATTATGAAGACGTAGGACGCACAGAGAGATACATATACGCAATACCGGGGAGAAGTGCAAAAAGTATAAGGATGACAAGACTTTGCTTAAGAATGTTCTCAAAATCAATTCAAGATAAAAAGTAAGTGTGGAGTAGAGGAACTTTTCTATACAACCGTTTTGACTGCAGGGCTTGCTGGCCGTTTAAAGGTAAATAAATAATTATTTTTGAAAGAAATAGTTTTTGTCCTTACCGACGTGTGTCGGACTGTATTGTTACTGATGCAGTTAAGGTGGTCATATGGAAGAAAAAGATTCTTGTCATATACAGGTAAGAGTACATAATTGCTGCCTAGAAAATGTATGAGATAGTTACATTTTTGTCACAGGTTAACTGCCATGAAATATCAAGCATAAAGATCATAGCCATCTTATTTCGATTGATGCTACAATTATCCATGGTGTACAAGAATGATATCAACTACTACAGTTTTGTTGCACTACCTGACCTGGGGGCGCCAAACCTTCAAATTTGACCTCAACTCCGCATCACCTGTCAGGATGGTATCGTGATCGTTGCAGTGACATTGGGATCAGACTAGTTTTTTGATCATCCGACAATAGAGTTGACCTTGACCTTTGCGTATGGTTTATGAAGCCCTCCACTTTGCACATCGTCTCATCAGGGTGAACTCTTATGTGAAATATTTAAAATATCAGGCCTGGGATCCAAGAGATGTCGAGCTGACAGAATTACGGAGCATCTGTTCATAACTCCCCTCTCTGCTGTGACGCTGACTTTGGTTCTTTGCATTTGAAAGCTTCGGTTTGCACATGGTTACATCAGGATGCACAGAGGTTCAAAAGGAATTCAGCAGATACAATTTTGAGCATCTGACCCTAGACCCCTGTTGTGACTCTGAACTTGCAGCCTGGCGTCTGAAACCTTAACTCTCCACATCGTGACCAGGGGATCAAGATGTATGGAGCCTATACGATTCATGAGCATCTGACCATTGACCTTTATCTTGGAGCTCTGCATTTGAAATCTCCGCTCTGCACATCTTCTCATCAAGGGTAACACTTGAGTGAAATATTTAAAAAATCAGTTCAGGAAATGAAGAGACTTCGAGCCGACACAATGAGAATCTGACCATTAACCACATTTTTTTACCTTTGAGCCTGAAACCTGTGCTCTGCACATCGTTACATCAATGTGCACAAGTGTTATTATGTTATTAAGCAGACTCAGTTTATGAATATCTGACCCTTGACCCCTGCTGAGTCCTTGACCTTAGAGCATGGCGTCAGAAACCTCTACTCTGCATATCTTTTTATGTGACCTAAAAGAAAACAGATGAAAGGTTCAGGAGATGCGAAATCGAGGAATGGACAATCGCACAAAGGCAACCCCTAACACCCCCCCCCCACACACACACACACTCACTCACTCTCACTCTGTCTCTCTCTCTCTCTCTCTCTCTCTCTCCAACACACACACACACACATACAAACACATGAACGAACCCACCCATTCACTCACCAACCCACTCACCACTCCACTCTTTCACTCAACTCACCCAACTCACTCACACATACAAACACACAAACGAGCCCACCCATTCACTCACCAACCCATTCACTCACCAACCCACTCACCACTCCACTCTTCAACTCAACTCACCCAACTCACTCACTCACTCACCTATTCAATCAATCAATCAATCAGTCATTCATTCAATCATTTAAGCACTCGCCCTCATACTTTCTCACTCGCTCATTCACTCAGTCATCATCTCACTCTATAGCTTATTTGCACACCCACTCACCAATTTCATCAACAATTTACTCACTCTTTCACTCACCTATTCATTCAAACAAACAGTCACCAATTTTATCAACCATTTACTCACTCTTTCACCTATTCATTCAAGCAGAAACTCACACTTGACAACTCACCCAAGCAGTGCATCTTTTACTATCACTCACTCTGTCTCTTTTTGTCTCTGTCTCTCTGTCTCTCTCTTTCCCTTTAATCGCTTATTCACTCAATTTTTACTTCAATATTCTTTACTCAAATATGCACTCACCCACCCAGTTAACCACTCACTCATCCTTTTACTAACACCCCATTTCCTTAATCATTCACTTAACAATTCACTCACCCACGTATCCCTTCATTCAATCATTCAACTACTCACTCATTCACTGACTCACGTACTCTTTCAATCACCAATTCAATTATTAACTTACTGACACTCTTAATAACCAATTAAATCAATCACTTAATATACATGTATATATATCTCTCTGGCTCCGTAGCTGTCGCAGTCTCTACCTCTCTATATTTGTCTGTCTGTTTCTCTTTCTGACTCTTTCTCTCAATTCTCGCTTTCTCACTCATTACCACATTCACCCGCTTTCCAACCCACTCAAGCACCAAGCAGTTCGCCCACTCATCTACTTTTTCATTGACTTTCTTATTTACTTAACCTATTTACCATCCACTCACACATATTCTCACTGACTACTCACGCAACCAATTATTCATTTACTCACTCACCCCAGCAATCATTTCCCCTTTCACTTACTCACTAAACCATTCACCCATTCTCTTTATCAATCCTACAACCACTTTACCATTTACTTGTTTATGTATTTACTAACCCCATTTTATCTTTAAAAATCTTTCTATTTGTCTCTCTGTTTCTCTCCCTGTCTCTGTCAGTCAGTCTGTCTGTCTGTCTCTCTGTCAGTCTTGCGTGCATTTTTTCTCTCATACATACACACGTACACACAATCTTTTTTTCTCAGTTGCTCGCTTACTCAATCCCTTACTCATTGCCGCATTCACCCACTTATCTATCCACTCAATCACTAAACCATTGGCCCACCCATCCACTATTTCATTCACTTACTCACTCTACCTTTAAACCCCCCCCAAAAAAACAAACCAGCCATCCACTCACTCACTTAATCACTCATTCACTCACCCACTCATTCGCTTAATCGCTCATTCATCACCGAGTTACTCACCTCAGCAATTCATTCTGTCGTAAATTCAGTCACTCATTCGCTGTTCACTAACTCATTTACATATTTACTCAATCATATCTTCACTGATACAATGATCGATCCACTTAATTATCTTTAACTAAACTCGTTCACACAATTCATCTCTCATCCACTGACTAACTGACTCACTCACTCACTCACTCACTCACTCACTCACCCACCCACCGAGTCACTCACCTCAGCAATATATTCAGTCCTGAATTTACTTGCTCATTCACTAGTCACTAAATAATTTACATATTTACCAAATCTGTCACTCAATCAGATCTTCACTGATACACTGACCGATTTAATTATCTTTAACTACTCTCATTCACTCAATTCCTCCCTCATCCACTCACTCACTCACTCACTCACTCACTCACTCTCCCACTATCAACAACTTTACCACTCACTCAACCACCCCTCACTTACGGACGCTATCAAGCACTCAACCACTTACTGAATCATCCTGTCATTCACAGATTCCTTAACTAACCCATTTACGCACCATTTTGCATATTCCTTCCCTGAATCATCCAGCCAACAACTTGCCAACTGACCAATTCAACACTCACTCACTCACTCACTAATACAAGTCAGAAACTCACATGCTTCTTTACTTATTTACCAACCCATTTACTTAATTCATTCTTTACTGACACGGTTTCCTTCTCAATCACCCATTGAGTAATTCATTTAATCATCACACACTCATAAGTGAAATCAACCACTCACTCAGTCATTCACTCTACCTTGTCTCTCTCCTTCACCCATCCTTTTAGTCATCCACTCATTTGTTCGTTTAGCCCTCCTCTGTTTGTCTGTCTGTCTCTCTCTCTCTCTCTCTGTCTGTCTGTCTCTCTCTCTCTCTCTCTCCTTACAAGTCTCTTTCCTTTCTCTCTCTCTCGCTCTCTCTTAGTCTGTCTATCTCTCTCTGTAGGGTCCTCTGTCTCTCTTCTTTTGTCTCTTTCCCACCAACTGACCTACTGCTTATCCCCCCTCTGTATGTCAGTCTGTCCATCTGTCCGTCTGACTGTCTGTCTCTTCATCTTTCGCTCTTTCTCTTTCTTTTCAATACTCTCATTGTTTCTCCCTCCCTCTGTCTCCCTTTCACTATACTCTCTGTCTGTTCTTCTTTTTACTCCCATTCTCTCATTCTCTCTCCCATTCTCTCCCTCTTTCTCTCTCTTTGTCCCTCTCTCCTTTTTTTCTCTCTCTCTTTGTCTGTGTATCTGTCGCTTCTTTTGTCTCTCTTCTTGTGTCTTTTTTCACCAACTCACCAACTCACACATTCTCTCTACAACCACTCTCCCACACTTTCTCTCCTACCTTTCACTCATCCAACACTTCTTCTCCTATCTTTCTTATCTCCTCCCTTATCCACCTAAAAAGACATAACAACCCATGAGCTCACCCTACTGTCTCTCTCTTGCTGTCCATTTGTTCGTCCGTCTATCTGTCTTCTGTCTATCTACCCCTCTCCTTGTCTGTCTATATCTGTCTCTCTCTGTGTCTGTCTCTGTCTCTCCGTCTCTATCTCTGTCTGTCTGGTTGTCTTTCCGTCCATCCTTCCGTCCGTCCCTGCACCTGTCTGTCTGCCTGCTCCTCTCTCTCATTTATACAAGTCAGCAACTCAATAACTCATTTACTTATTATTTTCTTTACTTAATCATCCATTCAGTCATTCACTTAATCAATCACAGACTCACCAAATAAATCAACCACTCACTCATACACTCCTCCCTGTCTCTCTCCCAAACTCAACCTTTTACCAATCCACGTACTTGTTCGCTTATCCCCCCTCTGTATGTCAGTCTGTCCATCTGTCTGTCCGTTTGTCTGTCTCTCCATCTCTCGCTCTCTCTCTTTCTTTTCAGTACTCTCATTGCTTCTCCCTCCCTCTGTCTCCCTTTCACTGTACTGTCTGTGTATTCTTCTTTTTACTTCTATTCTCTCATTCTCTCTCCCATTCTCTCCCTCTTTCTTTCTCTGTCCCTCCCTCCTTTTTTTCTCTCTCTCTCTGTGTATCTGTCGCTTCTTCTGTCTCTCTTCTTGTGTCTTTTTTCACCAACTCGCCTACACACGTATTCTCTCTACACCACCCTCCCACACTTTCTCTCCTACCTTTCACTCCTCCAACACTTCCTCTCCTATCTTTTTTATCTCCTCCCTTATCCACCTAAAGACCTAACAACCCATGAACTCACCCAGTCAGTCTCTCTCTTGCTGTCCATTTGTCCGTCTGTCTGTCTATCCCTCTCCTTGTCTGTCTATATCTGTCTCTCTCTCTCTGTCTGTCTCTCTACCTCTGCCTATCTGGTTGTCTTTCCATCCGTCCGTCCCTGCGCCTGTCTGTCTGCCTGCTTCTCTCTCTCTCATTAATACAAGTCAGCAACTCAATAACTCATATATGTATTCTTTTCTGTACTCAATTATCCATTCAGTCATTCACTAAATCACTCACAGACTCACCAAATAAATCAACCACTCACTCATAGACTCCTCCCTCTCTCTTTCCCTCACTCAACCTTTTACCCATCCACGTACTTGTTCGCTGATCACCCCTCTGTATGTCAGTCTGTCCATCTGTCTGTCCGGCTGTCTGTCTGTCTCTCCATCTCTCACTCTCTCTCTTTCTCTTTCTTTTCAGTACTCTCATTGTTTCTCCCTCCCTCTGTCTCCCTTTCACTGTACTGTCTGTGTGTTCTTCTTCTTTTTACTCCTATTCTCTCATTCTCTCTCTCTCCCATTCTCTCCCTTTTTCTCTCTCTCTGTCCCTCTCTCCTTTTTTTCTCACTCTCTTTATCAGTGTATCTGTCGCTTCTTTTGTCTCTCTTCTTGTGACTTTTTTCACCAACTCGCCTACTCGCGCATTCTCTCTACAACCTTCCTCCCACACTTTCTCTCCTATCTTTCTTATCCCCTGTCTTATCAATCCAAAGACCTAACAAACCACTCTGTGTCTCTCCCTCCCTCTAGCTGTCCATTTGTCTGTCTTTCTGTCTTTCTGTTTCTCTCCCTCTTTGACTCTCTCTCTCCTCTCTTTCTGTCTTTATCTCTGTACTTTCGTCTGTCTGTCCGTCCATCTGTTCGTCGTCCAAGCGTCTGGCTGTATCTCTCTCTCTCTCTCTCTCTCTCTCTCTCTCTCTCTCTCCTCAATACTCTCTTCCTCCCTCTGTTACCATTTATCTGTAGTTTGTTTGTTTTTCATCTTTCTCCCATTCATTCTCTCTCTCTCTCTCTCTCTCTCTCTCTCTCTCTCTCTCTCTCTCTCTCTCTTCCCTTCGGTTTATCAGTCTTTCCCCTTGTATCTCTAACTCACGCACTCACGCATTTTTTCTTCACCCTGCCCTCCCACACTTTATGTGCTATCTTCCTCACCCCCCTCCCTTATCCACCAAAGACCGAACGACCTATTTACTCAGCCGATCTGTTCGCCTGTCCCTCTCTAACTGTCTGTCTCACTGTCTGTCTGTCTGTCTCTGTCTCTCTGTCTGTCTGTCTGTCTCTCTCTCTCTCTCTCTCTCTCTCTCTCTCTCAATCCCTCTAAATGTCCATCTCACTACCCACTCATCTACCCACACACACTCACTCTCTCATCCACTCACTCACTTTTCATTCCATCAACCACTTCACCACTCTATTGTTTATGTATTTTTCTTAAACCATTCCAATCACTTACCCACTCACTCACTCACTCACTCACTCACTTACTTAATCATTCCAACACCATCGCAGTAACCTGTTTTACTTATTTATTTACTATCCACTCATCAAATTATATACTCAACAAACAATCTCTGATTCATGCACCCTCTCATGCATTTCCCTCCTTCCTTTGTTCGAACACTCGCTTTTTAAAACACATAACTTACTAACTGCCAACAACTTTACTCCTCCTCTTTTTCCAAACCATCCACATCCTGAAAGAAAACCGTCACTCTTCTACTTTATCATTTCTATGTCTGTGTGTGTGTCTCTCATATTCTCCCTCCTCCCCCCCTCTCTCTCTCTCTCTCTCTCTCTCTCCCTCTCCCTCTTCCCTTCTTTCTCTCTCTCTTTGTCTGTGTATCTATTGCTCCTTCTGTCTCTTTTCTTGTGTCTTTTTTCACCAACTCACCTACTTACGCATTCTCTCTACAATCACCCTCCCACACTTTCTCTGCTATCTTTATTATACCTTTTCTTATCAATCCAAAGACCTAACAAACCAATATGTATCTCTCCCTCCTTCTAGTTCTCCATTTGTTTGTCTGTTTGTTTTTCTGTTTCTCTATCTCTTTGACTACTTCTCTCCTCTCTATCTGTCTTTATCTCTGTCTGTTTTTTCGTCTGTCTGTGTTTCTGTTTGTCCGTCCATGTGTTCGTCCGTCCGAGCATCTGTCTCTGTCTTTCTGTCTGTCAGTCTGTCTCTATCTATCTCTGTATCTCTTTCTCTCTGTCTCTGTCTGTCTGTCTGTCTCTCTCTCGGTTCTTCTGTCTCTCCCATTTTATCTCTAACTCACGCAATCGCGCATTCTCTCTTCAACCTGCCCTCCCACACTTTATGTGCTGTCTTCCTCACCCCCTCCTTTATCCACCAAAGACCTAACGACCTTTTCATTCTGTCAACCACTTCACCACTCTTTTACTTGCTTATGTATTTTTCTTAACCCATTCCACTCACTAACTCACTCACTCACTCTTTCACTCACTCATTAACTAAATCATTCCAACAACATCGCAGTATCCTGTTTTACTTATTTATTTACTATCCACTCATCAAATTATATACTCAACAAACACTCAATCTCTGATTCATTCACCCTCTCATGCATTCCCCTCCTTCCCCTGTTCAAACACTTGCTTATTAAAACACCTAACTCACTAACTGCCAACAACTTTACTCATCCTCTTTTTCCCAACCATCCACATCCTTCAGAAAACCTTCACTCTTCTACTTTCTCATTTCTATCTGTGTGTGTCTCTCTCTCATGCTCTCTCTCTCTCTCTCTCTCTCTCTCTCTCTCTCTCTCTCTCTCTCTCTCACCTTTTTTTCTCTCTCTCTTTGTCTCTGTCTTCTGTCTCTTTTCTTGTGTCTTTTTTCACCAACTCACCTACTCACGCATTCTCTGTACAACCACCCTCCCACTTTCTCTGCTATCTTTCTTTTACCTTCTCTTATCAATCCAAAGACCTAACAAACCAATATGTATCTCTCCCTCCTTCTAGTTCTCCATTTGTTTTTCTGTTTGTTTTTCTATGTCTCTCCTCTCTATCTGTCTTTATCTCTGTCTGTATTTGCGTCTGTCTGTGTGTCTGTCTGCCTGTCCATCTGTTCGTCCGTCTGAGCATCTGTTTCTGTCTCTGTCTTTCTGTCTGTCTGTCTGTATCTATCTATCTAACTATCTCTGTATTTCTCTCTCTCTCTCTCTCTCTCTCTCTCTCTCTCTCCTCTTCGGTTCTTCTGTCTCTTCCCTTGTATCTCTAAATCAAGCGCTCACGCATTCTATCTTCAACCTGCCCTCCCATACTTTATGTGCTATCTTCCTCGCCCCTTCCCTTATCCACCAAAGACCTAACGACCTATTCACTCAGCCGCTCTTTTTGCCTGTCTCTCTCTAACTGTCTGTTTGTCTGTTTCTCTCTCTCACTTACTCTCTCTCTCTCTCTCACATATAATGTCCATCTCACTCACTACCCACCCACGTAACCACCTACCCACACAGTCATTCACTCACTCACCCACTCACTCACTCAATTATTCACTCACTTATTTTGGATTCCATCTAGCACTTCACCACTCTTTTACTTGTTTATGTATTTTTCTTAACCTATTCCAATCACTTACTCACTCACTCACTTTCTCACTCACTCACTCACTAAATCATTCCAACAACATCGCAGTAGCCTGTTTAACTTATTTATTTATTTACAATCTACATATCAAATTATATACTCAACAAACACTCGATCTCTGATTCATTCACCCTCTCATGCATTCCACTCCTCCCCTGTTCAAACACTCGCTTATTAAAACACCTAACTCACTAACTGCCAACAACTTTACTCATCCCTTTTTCCCAACCATCCACATCCTTCTGCAAATCTTCACTCCTCTACTTTTTCATTTCTATCTTTGTGTGTGTGTCTCTCTCTCTCATGCTCTCTCTCTCCTTTCTTGCCTCTCTCTCTCTCTCTCTCTCTCTCTCTCTCTCTCTCTCTCTCTGTCTGTCTGTCTGGCTGTCTATCTCTATCTCTGTCTGTCTCTTTCTTTCTCTATGTTTGCCTTTCTTTCTTTCTTCATTTCTTTGTTTGTTTGTTTCTTTCCTTCTGTCTGTCTACCTGTCTCTGTTTGTCCCTCTCTCTGTGGCTCTGTCTCAGTCTCTGTCTCTCTTTCTCGTTATTTATGTCCCTCTCCTGTCTCTCTCTCTCTCTCTCTCTCTCTCTCTCTCTCTATGTTTCCTGTTCTTTCATTTTTTCTTCCTTTTTTTCTTTCATTTTTTCCTTCCTTCATATCTTTCTTTCTTTTTCTTTCTCTCTTTCTTTCTTTCTTTCCTTCCTTCTTTCTATCTTGTTTTCTCTCATTCCCTCTTTCTTCCTTTCTTTCTTTCTCCCTTTCATTCTTTCTTACTGTTCCCTACCTACCTTTCATCCTTCCTTCCTCCTCCCTCTCTCTCCCTTTTTTTCCTACATTTTTTTTTTTTTTCTATTCTATTTTTCCCACTTTATATCGACCTCCCTCTTTATTTCTCTTTCTTTCTACCAATCTCTCTTAATCTTTTCTCTTTCTGTCTTTCTGGTTCCTCTCTCTATTTCTTTCTCTTTCTTTGTCCGTTTCTCTGTCTGTATGTCTGTCTTTCTCTTTCTCTCTTTTTCTCTGTCTCCCTCTGTCTGTCTGTCTGTCTGTCTGTCTGTCTCTCTCTCTCTCTCTTTCTCTCTCTCTCTCTCTCTCTCTCTCAATCATTTACTTACAAACATATTCATCACTGCAATCAATCGATCACACACACATGCAGTAACTCGTTTTATCTATTTACCAACCTACTAATTCATCAGTATACTGAATCACTTAAAACATACTCCACCGCAAATCACTCAAATAAACATTGATTCATTCACTTCACTAACTCACTAATTCACCGACTCCCTTTCAAACTCATTCCCTCATTTACTAATTGAGTATTCTTGCAGACTTTCTCTTTTTCACTCTGTCACTCCATCTGTCTTTCTATTTTTTCTGTCTATTTCTCTTTGTCTGTCTTTCTGTCTGTCTGTCTTTTTGTCTGTCTATCTATCTATCTCTTTGTGTCTCTGTCACTGTCTGTCTGCCTCTCGTCTCTGTCTTTGTCTCTCTCTCTTCTCTCTCACTCTCTTTCTGTCGTTCTCCCCCCCCTCTCTCTCTCTCTATGTCTTTCTCTCTATGATTGTCTTCCCGTGCGTCTCTGATTTTCTGTCTCTGTCTGTCCGTCCGTCCTGTCTGCCTGTCTGTTTTTCTCTCTCCCTCTCTCTGTGTCTGTCTCGGTCTCTCTCTCTCTCTCTCTCTCTCTCTTCCTTTACAACTGTCCACCAACTTGCTGTGTCGCTGCCACCGTCTCTGTCTGTCTAATTTTGACTTTCTCTTTCTCTTCCCTTCTTCAGGTACTTGCTTTTGAACTCGCTCATTAGTGCTTTCATCTATTTTCCCACCTACAAATTCACTTACCTACTCGCCAACTCACCCACTTATTCATTTACTCACACACTCAACAACTCACTCATGCACTCATTCCCTAAATATACAATTTAACCTGTTACTTACTCATTTACCTATTTACCAATTACTTATTCATGCATCTACTCTCTTGCTCACTCATTCAACTATTCACTCACTCCTCCAGGCACTCATCTACTCACTCCCATTTTAGTTATTTACTCAACCTTTTACTCATTACCTCATACAACCTCAGTTAACCTCTCCCTTACTAATTTACCCATCATCAACCAACTCACTCATATTATCACTGACTCACTCCCCCATCCCTTCACCCGGTTACTCACTCACTCCTTCATACACTCATTCACTCACCCCCTTTCACTTATATTTCAATTACTCATTCGACCATTCCCTTTTGTACTCCTCCAAGCATTCCATCTCATCACTTACTAACTCCTTTACATATTTACCTACCCAATTCACTCTTTCATATACTTACATATTCTTTCAATTATTGACTAAATGACTCCAACCCTAACGCAGTAGCTCGTTTTGCTAATCTTTTTACCAGCCCTATTATTTAATCATATACACAATTACTTAAAAACATTTTCCATCATCAATTCAATAACCCACTCTTCCATTCCCAAATTCAAGCACTCACTCACTGACACACCTAACTCACTATTTTACCCACTCCCATAGCTATCTAAGTTCCCAGACCCACCCACATACTCCTGCAATCCTTCTTTCTTTCACGATTTCACTCTCACTCATCTACAGGTATATACACACTCAAAACATACTCAGTCTCCAATTCCCTCATTCAAACACTGACCCGATCATTCACTCCCTTCCCTGACTTACTAATTCACACACTCCCTCACTGACTTATTCCCTCATTTACCTACACCCTAAGTCATCCATCCACCTTTTGGCCAATACATCCATCCACTTGTTCCTTTGCTGTCTTTTTATCTCTCCATGTCTCTCGTCAACTGTGTCTGTCTGATTGTCTCGCTGTGTCTTTCAGTCTCTCTGTTTCACTGTCTGTCTTTCTGTGTGCCCGTCTAACTCTCTCTCTCTCCTCTGCCCCTCTTTCCCTCGCTTTTTCTGTCTTTTTTTTTTTTTTGTCTCTATTCCTCTTTTCCTCTCTCTTTCTCTCTCCTTTCTATCTATCTATCCACCTATCTATCTCCTCCCCCTCTCTCTCTCTTTCTCTCTCTCTCAGTTAAACACTCAACCACTCACCATACTCGTTTACCTATTTACCAACCCACTCAATCATCTCTCCATTTACTCACTGACTCTCTCATTGGCTAATCTTCCAGGATTCACTTACGCACTCAACAAATTACTAAGTCCTTTACTTACCCATCACTCTATTATATTTTCCCTGACTCACTCATTCATTACTCACCCAGTAACAAATTAAATCAATCACTCCTCATTCTGTCCCAGTCTCTCCACTATCCACCTTTCCACCCATTCAACCACCCACTTGCTCACCCTCTCTGTTTCGCTCACTCAACTATTCACTATACTCGTTTAACTATTTACAAACCCACTCCCTCCCTTGCTCCCTCTCTCTCTCTCTCTCTCTCTCTCTCTCTCTCTCTCTCTCTCATTTCTTTGTTTCTATCTCTCCATCTGGCCTCCCACTTATTCACTTACTCACTTAACAACTTCCTACACTCGAATACTTTTTTCCAATCCACTCAATTACACACGCATTTACTATCCCGTTCTCAACTATTCACTCAATCTTGCCTACATCCACGCAGTAAACTCAATCTATCTATTGACAAAGCAAATCGTACATTTATGTACTTAATCACTTAATGACATGCTCCATCTCTTATCCACTCGTTCATTCCCTCATTCATACACTCACTGAATCACGTACTACACTCGAATACCTAATTACCAACCCACCAAATAATCTCTCCACTTACTCACTGATCCAACCACTCAGTCAAATACTCACACTCTCATTTCGCCATTCACGTATGCCTTTAACAGCTTACCAACTCGTTTGCCTATTTAGCTACCCACTCACTCAATCATACAGTTACTGACTCACTCACTCAATCATTAACTCAATCATTCGCGCACTAACCAATTAAATCAATCACTCACTCCACCCCTCTCTCTCTCTCCCTCACTCACTCAACCTTCCATCTTTTCACTCATCCACCAATCCACCTGCTCTGTCTTTATCGTCTTTCTTTATCCATCTGTCTGTCTTTCTCTCCCTCCCTCTCATTCCCTAACTTACTCACTTTCTCATTCACTCTGTCCTTTCCTCCCTCACTCATGTAATCGCACTCACAGTCACTCATTTATTCACTCATTCCATCACTAATTAAATTACTAATCACTTATCCCGTGCCTTTCCCTCCCTTACCAATAATCTTTCCACCATTCCAACCCTTCCTTCAACCCACTTGCTCTGCTGCAATTGCTGTCTCTGTTCCTCTCTATGTCTCTGTCTCCGTCTTCGTCTGTCAGTCTATTTGCATGTCTGTCTGTCAGCCTCTCTGTCTCTCTGTCAGTCTTGCTCTTTCTCATTCAATTATTCACTCGCCATCTCACCCACTAACTTTACAACTCACTACACTCGTATACTTATTTATCAACCACTCAATGGTCTATTAACTTACCTTTACTCACTCATGCACTCACTCAGTCACTCACAATCATGTAATCACTGAAGCGCTTAATCACTTACTCCATCTCTAAATAACTGATTTATTCACAAAATTACTCAACCCCTCATTTAAGCATTCGCTCACTCCCCTCGCTCATTACTTCAACATCTCCCATGCACACTCATTCCCTCATTTACTAATTCAGACACCCACTTGCACGAACACACACACACACACACACACACACACACACACACACACTTGCTTTCTCACTTTTTATCTCACTCTGTTTCTGTATCCATGTATCTTTATTACTATCTATCTGTTTGTCTGTCTGTCTGTTTCTCACCCTCTCTCTCTCTCTCTACTGTCTATCTGTCTATCTATCTATCTATCTATCTATCTATCTATCTATCACTTCCCTCTCTCTCCCTGTTTTTGTGTCTCGTTTCCCTCTCTCTCTCTCTGTCTCTGTTTTTGTCTCCCCTCTCTCTCCCTCTCTCTCTCTCCCTCCCTCCCTCCCTCTCTCTCTCTCTCTCTCTCTCTCTTTGTCCCGCTCTCTCACTCTCGCTGTCTTCTTGCTTGTTCTCTCTCTCGTTCTCTCTTTGTGTCTCCTTCGCTCTCTCACTCTCTTAATCTCTCTCTCTTAGCATCTCCATATACATATGTATGTAATCCTTTCACTTACTCACCTTACTCAATCAAGCATTCTACACAATCACTCACCCACAATCACTCACAAAAATCAACCATTTACACACTCAGTTACATTTAATCAATCACTTACGTAGTAGTTCCTTTATTTAACCAATCTCTTGCTCACTCACACCCCATCTGTCTACCTATTCGCTTCCTCACTCAACCATTCTTCAATGTATTCAAACACTAAATCACTTACTCCACATTTACCTTCTCTCTCAACTTAAACATTCACCCTCGTTAAACTGTTATCCCACCGATCCACCTTCCCATTCACTGACATACACATTTAACAACTCACTCTTTTATTTACTCACTTGTTTCCCTATTTACAAATCCAATCACTCAATACCTTTTTTGTTGAATTAACCACTCACTAATTTCACCACTCACCTGACAACCCACTAAGCCACCCACTCATTCAACCACAAACTCATTTACTCATCAACTCACTCACTCATTCACTCATAGACTCACTCACTAACACACTCACTCACTCTACCCAGACTTACTTCCCCACTCACTCAACCTATCACTCAATCATACAAATTTATTCACTTGAACACCCAGTTAATCATTTAGTCACTCTTTCATCTCTCAGACTGCTATCAACCTCACCAATCAACCCACTTACACTCTCACCTACTAATCCATCCACTCACTTATCCATCCATCCCCTTTACTGACTCACTTACCCACGCACCAACTCACCCACCTACCCACCAACCAGCGTTACCCACTCACTCACTCACCCACCTACTTGCTCAATCACTCACTCACTCACCAACCCATCCACCCACTCACTCACTCATTCACCCACCCACCCACTCACTCACTCACCCACCCACTCACCTACTCGCTGGCTATCATACTAACTCACTCGCTTACTCTTTTGCTAACTCATTCACTCACTCACTCCATTACCCCCGCCCTCCTCACTGCCTAAGAAAAGAAAGGTTGCTGCATTTGACCTTATGAGCCGAAAAACAAAATGTAAGTAGGATTCTGCATCATCGTAATCATTTCCAGTGTGTGTAATGTCGGAAAACGTGAGGAAATGATATGAAGAAGATACTATCAAAGACAGGAAGGATTTTTTATCAAAAACTGGACAGTTATACAGTTGTCAGAATTTAATTTATGGGGATCTGTTTTATATCTACTCCTTTGATTTCTTTCTCAAACATGAGGCAAGGTTTCGACGACTATCGTGTATTTCAGGCACTGTGCAATGTGGAGCAAAAGGCTGGCTATTCTGCCGTTTGTAGTGCTTTTGGAGCGTAAAAACTCCTATCACCAGAGCCGGAACGAGTTTTCAATGTTATGCAACAGTGGTAGGCATCGAAGTGAATGCGGCAAAAAGGGTAACCACATTACGACCTTTTTCAGGATTCACAGAAACAATATGTCTAAAGTAGTCAAGCATTGGAAAAAACTTTTGAATGTACCTAGTTTTGGATTTGTCAAAAGAAGATCTTGTAAGCTACAATTATTGGAATCGCTTGAAGACTTGATATCAGTCCTAGATAATGGATCAAACATAGACGTTATCTTCTACGACTTCAAGAAGGCATTTCATACACTCTCCCGCTCTGATTCAATTAAGAAATAGGAGTCTAATTGCAATGCCGGATCAACTTTGGATTAAGCATCTTTAATAATCAGATAGAACCATGGTAGTTGCCAAGAAGTACCAAGTGGGGCTCAGCAATGTAGTTTTCTAGGTCATACATTCTTCTTCATCTATCATTGACTGGCCTTATGCAGCAAACACTGTTCCCAAACTACTTAAAATTTTGGAATATGCAAGCTCAGTTTGGTCTTCACAGTTAAAAAGTGTCCAGTTATTGAGAAAAACCGAGAGAAGAGCAACAAATATTCTTCCCTATATCAGCCATTTCCTAAACATTGAAAGGACAATTGACACCAGAGTATGGAAGGATACATGCCGACTTGATTCAAATATTCACAAAACACCCTCTCAAACACTCTCTCACTAACTCTTTCATCTATTCAATAACCCACTCAATCTTTCACCTGGTCATCCACTCATTCTCTCCCCTACCCACTTACTCACTTATTCACTCACCACCAACTCAGCAACTCAATCATTCACTCTTTCATTCAATCACCAACCCATCCATTAACCTAACCATCCACTCACCCGCCTACTCACTCAACCACTCGCCTACTCATCCACTCACTCACCTACCTACTCACTCACTCGCCTACTCATCACTGACACTTTCTCCGACATTACCACTCATTGACTTACTCATTTACTCGCTCAATCACACAACCCTCCCTCATGTCTCACGCACTCGCCTACTCTTTCTAGAAATTACTCACAAAACCATTCAGTAATTAGTAACCTATTAACCAACCCATTCACTCAGTCATATTTCCACTGAATCGTTTACCCACTTCATCAATCATTCACTTATTAACTCACACACACTCACCAATGAAATCAACCACTCATTCACTCACTCAATTATTTCTCTGTCCTGTTACACAATAACTCACTAGCTCGCTTACATATTAACCAAGCAACTTACTAACCATACCTGTCCTTGAGTCTCTCCCTTCTTCATCCATTTATCCATCCACCAACCTGGTCACTTTGCTCACTCACCTACTCACTCACCTACTCACCAACTCACTCACTCACTCACTCACTCACACACTCACTCTATTAATTATTTAACAATAATCACCTACTATCACTTTCTCTTTTTCACTGATTTATTAATTCACTCATCCAGCGATCAACTTGCTCGCCCTCTCCCTCTCCCAGTCTGTCTGTCTGCCTCTCTGTCTGTCTGTGTGTCTGTCTGTTTCTTTCTCTTCTTTTCTCTCCCTCTCACTTTTTCTATCTCCCTGTTTTCTCTCTCCTGGCTCTCTCTCTCTCACCTTGTCTCTGTCTCTGTCCCACTCTGTCTGTCTATCTGTCTGTCTGTCTCTCTCTCTCTCTTTTCTTTGCTTTGTACTGTTTGTGTGTCTCTTTTTCTGTCTTTCTCTTTGTAATATTTATTTGTTTGTCTGTCTTCCTGTCTGTACTATATCTCCGTCTCTCCTGTATTTCTCACCCATTCACACATTAACTGATTCAACCACTCCCTTCCACACTTATTTTTTCTCTTTCTGTCCATTGTCCCTTTCTGCTTGCTTTATTAACCCAAAAATTAAACCAGCCATCCACTCACTCACTCAATTAATCACTCTTTCACTCACGCTTTCATTCACTTATTAGCTCATTCACTCACCGAGTTGCTCACCTCAGCAATACATTCAGTCCTAAATTCACTCACTCATTCACTATTCACTAACTTATTTACATATTTATCAAAACTGTCATTCAATCATATCTTCACTGATACACTGACCGATCCACTTAATTATCTTTAACTACATTCATTTACACATTTCATCCCTCACCCACTCACTCACTCGCTCACTTTCAACCACTTTACCACTCACTCAACCACCAACTCACTTACGGACGCAATCAAGTACTCAACCACTTACTGAACCACTCATCCTCTCATTCACAGAATCCCTGACTCGCCCATTCACACGCCAATTCGCATATTCCTTCCCTGATTCACCCTACCAACAACTTGCCAACTTACCAATGTGACACTCACTCACCCACTAATACAAGTCAGAAACTCACTTGCTTCTTTACTTATTTACCAACCCATTTACTTAATCCTTCCTCTACTGACATGTTTATCAACTCAATAACCCATTTAATCATTCACTTAATCACTTACACACTCATAAATTAAATCATCTAATCACTCACTCATTCACTCTACCTTGTCTCCCTAATTCATCCTTTTAGCAATCCACTCATTTGTTCGTTTATCCACCTCTGTCTGTCTGTCTGTCTGTCTATCTGTTTCTTTCTCACTAAACAAATCTCTCTCTCTCTCTCTCTCTCTCTCACTCTCAGTAGGTTGTGTCTCTTTCCCACCAAGTCACCTACTCACACATTTTCTCTAGTAGCACTCCTCAAACACTTCCTCCCCTATCTTTGTTATTCCCCCTTATCCACCCAAAGACCTAACAACCCATGAACGGACCCACTCTGTCTCTTTTGCCCTCTCTAACTGTCCATTTGTCCGTCTTTGTCTGTCTCTCTCCCTGTCTGTCTCTGTCTCTATCTCTGTCTGTTTGTCTTTCCGTCCGTCAGTCCATGCGTCCATCTGTCTGTCTGTCTGGCAGCCTGTTTCTTTCTCTTTCATTAATGCAAGTCAGCAACTCAATAACTCATTTACTTATTCCTTTCTTTACTCAATCATCCATTCAGTCATTCACTAAATCACTCACAGACTCGCCATATAAATCAACCACTCACTCACTCATTCTCCCTGTGTCTCACCCTAATTCAACCTTTTACCTATCCACGTACTTGTTCGCTTATCCCTCCTCTGTCTGTATGTCAGTTTGTCCATCTGTCTTCCGTCCATCTGTCTGGTGGTCTGTCTGTCTCTCTCTCTCTCTGTCTGTCTCTCTCTCTTTCTTCATTATTCTCATTGTTTCTCCCTCCCTCTGTCTCACTTCTGCTCTATTCTGTCTGTTCTTCTTCATCTCTCTCCTATTCTCTCTCTCTCTCTCTCTCTCTCTCTCTCTCTCTCTCTCTCTCTCTCTCTCTTTCCCTCTCTCCTTTTTCTCTCTCTCTTTTTGTCCCTCTCTCTTTCTGTCCGTGTATCTATTGCTTCTTGTGTCTCTCTTCTTATGTCTCTTTTTCACCAACTCACCTACTCACGCATTCTCTCTACAACCACCCTTCCACACTTTCTCTCCTTTCTTATCCCCTCCCTTATCCATCCAAAGACCTAACAACCAACTGTCTCTCTCCCTCCATTTAGCTGTCCAATTGTCTGACTGTTTCTCTCCCTCTTTGTGTGTCTCTCTGCTTCTCTGTCTGTCTTAATCTCTGTCTGTTTTTTGTCTTTCTGTCTGTTTGTCCGTCCGTCTGAGCGTCTGTCTCTGTCTCTGCTTCTCTCTCTCTCTCTCTCTCTCTCTCTCTCTCTCTCTCTCTCTCTCTCTGTCTCTCTCTATCTGTCTATCTCTCTCTCTGTAAGTTCTTCTGTCTCTCTTCTTGTGTCTCTTTCCCACCAGCTCGCCTACTCATGCATTTTCTCTACATCAACTTCTCCAGCACTTCTCCTCCTATCTTTATTATCCCTCCTTATCTACCCAAAGACCTAACAACCCATTAACTCATCCTCTCTGTCTCTCTCTAGCTGTCCATTTGTCCGTCTGTCTGTCTATCTGTCCCTCTTCCTGTCTGTTGGTCTGTCTGTCTGTCTTTCCCTTTCTTATCTGTCTCTCTCTGTCTGTCTTTCCGTCCGTCAGTCTGTGTATTTGTCTGTCTGCCTCTTTCCTATCTGTCTCTCTCTGTCTCTATCTTTGTCTGTCTGTTTGTCTTTCCGTCCGTCAGTCCATGTGTCTGTCTGTCTGTTGCTCTCTCTCTCTCTCTCTCTCTCTCTCTCTAATTAATACAAGTCAGCAACTCAATAACTCATTTACTTATTCCTTTCTTTACTCAATAATCCATTCAGTCATTCACAAAATCACTCACACACTCAATGTATAAATCAACCACTCACTCATTCGCATCTCCCTGTCTCTGTCCCTAATACAACCTTTTACCTATCCACGTACTTGTTCGCTTATTCCCTCTCTGTCTGTGCCAATTTGTCCATCTGTCTGTCTGTCTGTCTCTGTGTCTCTCTTTTTCAGTATTCTCATTGTTTCATCCTCCCTCTGTCTCCCTTTTGCTCTATTCTCTGTCTGTTCCTCTTCATATCTCTCTCTCTCTCTCTCTCTCTCTCTCTCTCTCTCTCTCTCTCTCTCTCTATCCAGTTCTCTCTCTATCCAGTTCTCTCTCTCTCTCTCTCTCTCTCTCTCTCTCTCTCTCTTTGTGTATCTCTGGCTTCTTGTGTCTCTTTTCTTGTGTCTCTTGTTCACCAACTCACCTACTCATGCATTCTCCCTACAACCACCCTTCCACACTTTCTCCCCTATCTTTGTTATCCCCCTATATCCACCCAAAGACCTAACAACCAGCTCTGTCTCTCTCCCTCCGTTTAGCTGTCAATTTGTCTGTCTGTCTGTTTGTCCGTCCAAGCGTCTGTCTGTCTCTCTCTCTCCTGCTTTCTCTCTGTTTATCTATTTCTCTCTGTAGATTCTTCTGGTTCTTCTGTCTCTCTTCTTATGTCTCTTTCCCCCCAACTCGCCTACTCGTGCATTTTCTCTACAACCACTCCTCCAGCACTTCATCTCCTATCTTTGTTATCCCCCTATATCCACCCAAAGACCTAACAACCCATGAACTACTCTCTCTCTCCCTCTCTCTAGCTTTCCATTTGTCTGTCTGTCTGTCTGTTTGTCCGTCCGAGCGTCTGTCTCTCTCTCTCTCTCCCGCTCTCTCTCTATTTATCTAATTCTCTCTGTAGATTCTTCTGGTTCTTCTGTCTCTCTTCTTATGTCTCTTTTCCCCCAATTCGCCTACTTGCGCATTTTCTCTACAACCACTCCTCCAGCACTTCATCTCCTATCTTTGTTATCCCCCTATATCACCCAAAGACCTAACAACCCATGAACTACTCTCTCTCTCCCTCTCTCTAGCTTTCCATTTGTCCATCCGTCTGTCTGTCTGTCCCTCTCCCTGTCTGTTGGTCTGTCTGTCTTCGTCTTTCCTGTCTGTCTCTCTCTGTCTCTATCTCTGTCTGTCTGTTTGTCTTTCCCTCCGTCAGTCCGTGCGTCCATCTCTCTGTCTGTCTGTTTCTCTTTCTCATTAAAACAAGTCAGCAACTCAATTACTCATTTACTTATCCCTTTTTTTACTCAATCATCATTTCAGTCATTCACTAAATCACTCACAGATTCACCATATAAATCAACCACTCACTCACTCATTCTCCCTGTGTCTCTCCCTAACTCAACCTTTTACCTATCTACGTACTTGTTCGCTTATTCCCCCCTCTGTCTGTATGTCAGTCTGTCCATCTGTCTGTCCGTCTGTCTGTCTTGTTGTCTGTCTGTCTGTCTCTCTCTCTCCGTTTCTTTTCAGTATTCTTATTTTTTCTCCCTCCCTCTATCTCCCTTTTGCTCCATTCTCTGTCTGTTCTTCATCTCTCTCCCATTCTCTCAATCTCTGTCTCTCCAATTCTCTCATTCTCTCTCTCTCTCTCTCTCTCTCTCTCCCTCTCTCCTTTTTCTCTCTCACTCTGTGTATCTGTCGCTTCTCGTGTCTCTCTTCTTGTGCCTCTTTTTCACCAACTCACCTACTCACGCATTCTCTCTACGTTCACCTTCCCACACTTTCTCTTTCTTCTTTCTTATCCTCTCCCTTATCCACGAAAAGACCTAACAACCAACTGTCTCTCTCCCTCCTTTTAGCTGCCCATTTGTCTGTCTCTGTCTTTCTGTTTCTCTCCCCTCTGTGTGTTTCTCTGCTTCTCTTTCTCTATCTTAATCTCTGTTTTTTGTCTACTGTCCGTCCGAGCGTCTGTCTGTCTCTTTCTCTCTCTTTCTCTCTATCTTTCTATCTATCCACCTATTTCTTCAATACTCTCATTGCCTCCTCCATCTGTCACTCTTTCTCTGTATTTTCTGTCTGTTCTTCATCTTTCTCTCTCCCATTCTCTCTCTCTCTCTCTCTCTCTCTCTCTCTCTCTCTCTCTCTCTCTCTCTCTGTCAGTCTATCTCTGTCCTTCGGTTCTTCTGTCTCATTCCCTGTATCTCTAACTCACGCACTCTCGCATTCTTTCTTCAACTTGCCCTCCCACACTTTATATGCTATCTTCCTCACCCCCTCCCTTATCCACCAAAGGCCTAACAACCTATTCACTCAGCTGCTTTGTCTGTCTCTCCCTCTCTAGCTGTCTGTTTCTCTCTCTTTCTCTCTCTCCCTCCCTCTCTCTTTCTAAATGTCCACCTCACTCACTATTTACCCACCTACCCACATAGTCACTCACTCACTAACTCACTCACTCACTCTCACTCGGTTGCTCGCACACAAACTCACTTGCTAGCTCATTATCAACCACTTTACCACTCACTTAACCACCCACTTACTCACGGACTCAATCAAGCACTCAACCACTTACTCAACCACTCATCTTGTCATTCACACACTCCCTATCTCACCTGTAACCTTATTAACCCTACCAACAGCTTTCCAACTTACGAATTCAACACTAACTTATACAAGTCAGCAACTCACTAACTGGTTAATGTAATCCTTTCTTTACTTACATGTTTACCTACTCAATCATCCATTTAGTCATTCACTAAATCACTCACACACTAATAAGTTAAATTAACCACTCACTCACTAATTCACTCCTCTCTGTCTCTCGCCTACACAAGTACCCATCCACGTACTTGTTTGCTTATCCCCCCTTTGTATGTCAGTCTGTCCATCTGTCTGTCTGTCTATCTGTCTGGTTGTCTGTTTGTCTCTCCATCTTTCTCTCTATCTCTCTCTCTTTCTCTCCATCTCTCGCTTTCTATCTCTTTCTCTTTTTCAAAGTACTCTCATTGTTTCTCCATCCACCTACCCACTCACTCACTCACTGTCTCTTGCTCTTTATCTCCCTCTTTTTTGTCTCTGTCTGTCTTTCTCAGTCTCTTTCCCTCTCTCTGTCTCTGTCTCACTCTCTGTCTTTGTCTCTCGCTCTCTCTCTCTAACTCCTTATCAGTCACTCTTCCTTTCTACTCACTTACTCATTTACCTATTTACTGACCGACTCACTCAAATATATCTTCATTGACCCACCCACTCAATCATTCACTCAATCACTCACTTTCCTCTTACTCTTTCAATCACTTACTAATTTATTCAATCACACACTGCTCTATCCACCCCTCCTCTCATTCATTTACACACTTTTTCATCTACTTATTTATTCACTCACCAAAACTCTTTTTATTCCCTAACTTACTGTATCACTAACCGAATCACCTACCCACTAACTAAATAGTTCATGAACTAATTCATTTACTCACTCATTCATTTACTTTCTCACTTCTCTCTTTCACTCGCTTTATCACTCACCCAATCTCTCTCTCTCTCTCTCTCTCTCTCTCTCTCTCTCTTTCTTCGTCTTTGTTTTCCCTCTCTCTCTCTTCTTCATGATTTGTCTCTCTCCCCCTACCTACCCATTCATTCACTCTTCCGTCCTTCTCTTTCTGTCTCCGTCTGTCTCATTTACTCGCTCCCACACTCACCCATTTTGTTACTGCCTTACCCACTGACATACCCTCTCCCTAAGTACCCATCAAACCATCCATCTTCCCACTCACTTACTTACACATTCACTCGCTCACCCACTTATCTTCCTGCTCTCTGACTCACTCGCTTTCTCATTCCAAACCTTACTTTAAAAAACATCCACTAAGTTTTTAACCTTTTTGCCAACCGACTCATTCAATCATATATACATTGACTAGCTCATTTGCTCACTCATTCACTCTTTTACTCACTCACTCACACACCCAACCACCCACCCCACTCACCCTCCCTTTCACTCACTGACTCAATCAATCAATCAATCAATCGGTCATTCATTCAATTACACTCACATTCACACCCATTGATTAATTCACTCACTCATTCATTCACCCCTTTATTAACTCATCTAACAACTCTTTCACTCATTCACTTGCCAAATTAATCAATCTACCACTCACTCACGAATCCACTGACTCATTCTTAAATTTACTCATTCATTCATCCACTCACTCATTCCAAGTTTTCACTCACTAAATCATTTATCCACACTCTCTTTCCTTCTCTTTCTCAATGTTTCCCTCTCCATCTGTCTATCCATCATTCTGTCTGTCTGTTTGTCTCTGTCTCTCTCTACCTTTTTCTTTCTCTCTGTCTCTGTCTTTGTCTTTCTGTCTGTCCCTGTCTCTTTCTCCCTCCCCCTCTATCTCTCTCTCTCTCTGTCTCTACCTCTCTCTCTTTGTGTCCCTCTCCTACTTTTTAATTCATCACTAACTCATTTTCCTATTCACCCACTCAACCATTCACACACTTTCTCCCTCATTATTCATAACTCACCCACCTTCTCACTTCTTCACTCACTCACTCGCTTACTCATTTACTAATTCATTTAACAAAGTCTTTCACTTATTCACTCACTTAATCAATCCCTCCCTCCCTCCCTCACTCACTCACTCACTCACTCACTCACTTATATATTTACTCATTCATTTATTCTTTCACTTCACTCTCTTTTCTCACAAACTCTCTCTTCCTCGGTCTGTCTCATTCTTTCATTCTTGCTCCCTCTTTCCCTCTCTCTCCCTCCATCTCCCCCTTCCTGTCTCTGTGTCACTGACTCTCTCTTTCTCTGTCTCACTCTCTCTCTCTTCCTCTCTCTCCCTATCTCTCTGTCTCTCTTTCTCTTTTTGTGTCTGTCCCATTTACATACTCCATCACTTTATCATTTTCTTGTTCACCCACGCTCCCACTACCACACTTTCTCCCCCATTCACCTATCAACTCGCCCACCTTCCCACTTACTGACTAATTCATTTACTCTCTCATTCAGCCATTTACTTCCAAAACTACTCACTTGTTTACTTGACTCACTCACATACTCAATCACTCGCTCGTTCATTCTATCACACAATCCGTACCTGCCTATCCACTCACACACTTATTCATAAAGTAGTTCCATTACTCACCTAAAATAAACTCTTTTACTCGCGCACTCACTCGCTTACCACTCAGTAAATTGTTCACCAACTTGCTCATTTACTTATATATTCATTCACTCACTTACTTCTCTATTTACTTGCTCAATCACTCAGCCACTATGTCTCTCTCTCTCCCTCTCTGTCTGTCTGTTTGTCTGCCTGTCTGTCTCTCTCTTTCCATATCTATCTCTCTCCATCTCACTCTTTCTCTGTATTTGTCACTCTCCCTACCTTCTCACTTTCTGGCTTTGTCTCTCTCCCCTCTTTATCTCCTTTCTGTCTCTGTTTCTCACACACATTCTCTCTCTCTCTCTCTCTCTCTCTCGCTCTCGCTCTCGCTGTTATCTACTCATTCCCTAACACAACAATCTCTCTCTCTCTCTCTCTCTCTCTCTCTCTCTCTCTCTCTCTCTCTCTCATCTACTAATTCCCTAACTCACACTAACTCATTCACTCGCTCACCCATCCGTCTTCCAACTCTCTCTCTCCCTCTCTCTGTCTGTATGTTTGTATGTCTGTCTGTATGTCTGTCTCTCTTTGTCTCTCCCCCATCCCTCCCTCTGTCTCCCTATCTGTCTGTCTGTCTCTCTCTCTCTCTCTCTGTCTATTTCTCGCTCTCAATAATACCATCCCTGACTCACCAAATTTATCATTTACTCTCTCATTTACTCAAATACCTATTGACTCACTGACTTATTCACCTACTCATCCATCCAATCATTTACTTCCTCGTTCCTTCAATTATTCACAACCTTTTTTTCCAATTCTGTCACTCAATTACCCACTTAATCAATTACTTAATCTATAACTCACTCACTAACCCACTCACTCCCTTGTTCATCCTTCTATCCATTTATTCTTTCACTGACTCACCTACTCACTCACTTACTCATTCACTTCTTTGCTTGCTCACTCGCTCACATGCACGCTCGCTGGCTTGCTCACCTACCCACTCACTCGCCTACTCACTTGCTCACCCACTCACTGACTCACTGACTCACTCCCTCACTCATTCACTCACTCACTTCAATATCCTCATTCTAACCAGTCCCAAGCTCACTTACACTCTTTACATTCACCCGTTTGTTTGCTAACTCTTTTACTCGCTTACTTACCTGTAAAACCACTTATTCCTCATTTACCTACTCCCTCACTCACTCATTGTTTTTAATTACACAGTCATATAATCTCTCCCTCATAGACCCATCAGTAAAAACACCTACCTTCCCACTCACTCCCTTTTTCATTCCATCAATAACTATCTCACTAATTCGTCTACTTATTAAATAACCCACTTACTCAATCATATCTTCACCGACTAACCCACTCAATCAATCATTCACTCACAAATTCACTCATTCACTTGCTCACTCACTCACTCTCTGACTCATTTACTTGTTAATTTACTCACAACTCAATCACTCATCCATTCACTCACTCACCTTCCAACTCTTTCAGTCACTCACTCAATTATTCATTAAGTAACTCATTCACTCACTGACCAGCCCATCCACCCATCTACTCACGAACTCATTCACTTACTCACCTCTTCCCCCACTACCTCATTTATATACCCACACACTCACCTATCAACACATCAACCCACTCACACACTAACTCACCTACCCACCCATCATCCTTACTTACTCACTCGTTCACTCACTCACTCAAATACCCTCTTACTCACCTACCCGCTCACTCACACACCCACCACCTCAATTTTACTCACTCATTTATATACCCACACACTCACCCATTAACCCACTCACACACTAACTCACCCACTCACTCACTTTCTCTCACTCTTTCTCTCTCTCACTCTCTCTCACTCTCACTCTTTTTCCCACTCACACAACCACTCACTCACTTAGTAGACAGTGTACAGGAAGTCCATTTTCTTTGGACAACTGCCAGCTACAAACTGAGAGAGACTGCACTGACGGGCATGCTGAGGTATGGTGAATTACATGGGAGCTATTCCATGCAGCTGAAATGCTGAATTTGACATCTGTGGGGACAGCCACATCATGGTCTTGGGTGGAATCAGTTTGGATGGATGTATACAGATTTTGTCGTCCTTGACCAGGGCCCACTGACTGCCTATCACCATTGGAATGACATTCTGGGTACCAAGTGATATTGTATGCAGGTGCAGAAGATGATAGTTTCTTGCAATAGGCTATGATACTTGTTCAACTTTTGCAGACGTTATTTATGAGGATATGCAAAGATAGGGCATTGCACATTTGGAATTGCCATTCCAACCCCTGACCTCAACACCATGGAAAATGAGTTGTAGGTTCAAAATGTCAGTCCATCAGGCGTTTGGAAGTGCAAGCCCAACCCCTGACCTCAGTTCCATTGAGAAGGAGTTGCAGGTTCAAATATCAGCCAGCCAGACATTCTGTATTGCCAGCCCAGCCGACTGACCTCACTACTATTGCGCATGAGTTGCAGATTCAAATGTCAGTCCCTCGGATGTTTGGAATAGCCAGCCTAACCTCTGACCTCAATACCATCAAGCATAAATTGTAGGTTCGAGTGACAACCAATCAGACATTCAAAAGTGCCAGCCCAACCAGCATGAGCTGCAAGTTCAAATGCTAGCCCATCAGACGTTTGGAAATGCCACCTCAATGAGTAACAAATTCAAATGTCAGCCATTAAGATGTTCTAAAATGCCAGACCAACCTTCTGACCTCAGTGCCAGCATGCATGAAATGCAAAATTCTGATGTCAGCCTATCTTTCAGACATCCAAAATTGCCAGCCTAAACCCTAACCTCATTTCTGTCGAGCATGAGTTGTTAGTTCGAGTGTCAGCTGGTCAGATATTCGCAATTGCCAGCCCGACCCACTGACCTCAAAACTCTCGAGCATGAGGTGCAGATTTGAATGTCAGTCTGTCAGACATTTTTAATTGCAAGCCCTATCCCCTTACCTCAGTACCATTGGGCATGAGTTGCAAGTTTAAATGTCAGCCTGTCAGTCGTTCAGAATTGCCAGCTCGACCAACTGACCTCATTACCATCGAGCATGAAATGTAAGTTCGAGTGTCAGCCCGTCATATGTCCAAAATTGCCAGCCCAAACCCATACTTCATTTATATCAAGAATGACTTGCAAGTTTGAATGTCAGCCAGTCAGATGAATGGAATAGCCAGCTTGACATCCCATAACATCAGTGCTGTCATGCATGATTTGTAAATTCGAATATCAGCCAGTCCAACTTCCTTTGTTGGCCTCCTGATCCACTGACCTCAATACCATTGAGCATAAACCGCAGGTTCAAATGACAACCAGTCAGACATTGGGAATTTCCAGCCTGACCCACTTACCTCAACACCATCGAGCATGAGTTGCACATTTGAATGTCAGCTAGTCAGACGTTTGGAATGGCCAGCTCTACCGACTGTCCTCAATACCATCGAGCATGAGTCGTAGGTTTGAATCTAAACCCGTCAGACATTTGGAACTGCCACCATGAGCCCCTGACCTCAATATCATTATAAAATATATTAAAAAAGTAACAGAACTGCAGCCATACCATTGTTTTTGTGTTAAAGATACATCTTAATCCTGGCCTCAGTTACATCAAGCACAAGTTGCACGTTCCATTGTCAGCCGCTCAGACGCTTGTAATTGCCAGCTTGACCCCCAAGACCTTAATTCCATCGAGCATGAGTTGTATCTTCCATTGTCAGCGAGTCAGAGGTTTGTAGTTGCCAGCTCAACCCCAAGACTTCAATACCATCAAGCAAGAGTTGCAGGTTCAAATATCAGCTAGTCAGACATTATTTATTGCCAGCCCTACCCCCTGATCTCAATAGAATTGAGCCCAAATTGCAGGTTTGAATATCAGCCCATCAGATGTTCAGAATTATCAGCCTGACCACCTGATGTTAATACTGTCAAGGATGAGTCGCAAGATCGAATGTCAGCCCATCAGGCATTCAGAATCGCCAGCCTGATTCCCTGACCTCAATACCATTGAGCATGAGTTGTAGATTCGAATGTCAGCCAGTTAGACGTTAAGAATTACCAGCCCGACGCCCTGACCTCAATGACTTTGAGCATGAGTTACAAGTTAAAATGTCGGCCAGTCAGATGTTTGGAATTGTCATCCCAACCCTGACCTCAATACCATCGAGCATGAGTTGCAGGTTCAAATGTCAGCACATCAACCATTTGGATTTGTCAGCTCCTGACCTCCATGTCATCGCGAATGAGTTGAAGGTATGACTGTTAGCCTGTCAGACGTCGTAAAATTGCAAGCACGACCCCCTGACCTCAATGCTATAGAGCATGAATTGCAAGTTCGAATGTCAGGCAGTCGGACGTTCAAAAGTGCCAGCCCGACTCCCTAACCACAATACAATCGAGCATGAGTTGCACAATCAAATGTCAGGGCGTCAGACATTCAAAATTGCCAGTCGGAGCTCATGACCTCTATACCATCGATCATGAGTTGTAAGTTTGAATGTCAGATCATCTGATGTTCAGAATTGGCAGCTCAACCTCCTGACCTCAATACGATCGAGCATAAAATTCAGATTCCAATGTTAGCCTGTCAGACATTCGAAATTGCCAGCAAAACTGCCTGATTTCAATAACATTAAGCATGAGTTGCAGATTTGAATATCAGCTCGTCAGACGTAAGATTTTGCAAGCTTGACCCCCTGAATTGAATACAATTCAGCATGAGTTGCAGATTTGATTGTCAGCCCTTCAGACATTCAGGATTGCCAACCTTAACCACTGACCTCAGTTGTATCAAGCATGAGTCGCAATGTCGATTGTCAGCCCCTAAGACCTTCAGAATTGCCAGAAGAACCCCCCTGACTTCAATACTATTGATCATGAGTTGCAAGTTTGATTCCCTCACCTCAATTCAATTAATAATGAATTACAGATTCTAATGTCACCCAGTCTGCATTGCCAGCTCGACCCACTGACATCAATAGAATCAAGCATGATTTACAGGTTGGAATGTCAACCTGTCAGATGTTTGGAATTGCCAGGCCGATCACCTGACGTCAGTACCATTGAGGGTAAGTTGCAGATTTGAATGTTTACAAGCCCGTCAAGCATTCAGAATTGCAAGTTCGATCCCTGACCTCTATACAATCGAGCATGAGTTGTAGATAATGAATTTCAGCTAGCCAGACTTTTGGAATTGTCAGTCCGACCCCCTGACCTCAATGATCATAAAGCATGAGTTAAAAGTACAAATATCAGCCAGTGAGACGTTCAGAATTGCCAGCCAGACCCACTTACCTCAATACTATCCAGCATGAGTTGCAGATTTTAATGTCAGCTCATTAGATGTTTGATATGCCAGTTGGACCTTGTGACCTCATTACCATTTAGCACAAGTTTCAAGTTTAGATGTAAGACTGTCAGACGTTCAGAATTTGCAGCTCGACCACATTACCTCTTTACCATTGAGCAAAAATTGCAGGTTTGAATGTCAGCCAATCAGACATTCGGAATTGCAAGCCTGGCCCACTGTTTTCATTACAATGGAGCATGTGTTTTAGATTCAAATGTCAGCCCATCAGACGTTCAGAATTTCCAGCTCAAACCCCAAACCTCAATTCCTTCAAGCGTGGGTTGAAGGTTCGATTTTCCGCCAGTGAGATGTTTGGATTTGCCAGCCCAACCCCCTAACCTCCGTATAATTGAGCATGAGTTGCAGATTCGAGTGTCAGCCAGTCCTACGTTCTTTATTTCCAGCCCAATCCCATGACGTCAGTAGAATCGAGCAAGAGTTGCAGATTCAAATGTCAGCCAGTCAGACATCAGAAATTGTCAGTGCGACCCCCTGACCCCAATATCATCGAACATGAGTTGCAGGTTCAAATGTCAGCGAGTCAGACCTTCTCAATTGCAAGTCTGACCCCCTGACCACAAAACAAGCAAGCATGTGTTGCAATTTTGAATGTCTACTGGTGAGACTTTCGGAAATGCCAGCCCGACCCTCTGACCTCAGTAACATTGAGCTTGAGATGTAGATTTGAATGTCAGACCATCAGATGTTCAGAATTGCCAGCCCAACCCACTGACCTCAATTCCATTGAGCATGAGTTGCAGGTTTGATTGTCAGTCTGTCAGACGTTCCGAATTGCCAGCTTGACCCCCTGACCTCAATACCATTGATCATGAGTTGCAGATTCAAATATTTGCCCGTCAGATGTTCGAAATTGCAAGCTTGACCCGCTGAGCTAAATACCATCGAGCATGAATTGCAGATTTGATTGTCAGCCCTTCAGACATTCAGAATTGCAGGCCTAATCCACTAACCTCAGTTCTATCGAGCATGAGTTGCAAGTTCGATTGTCAGCTCCTAAGATGTTCAGAATTGCCAGAAGGACCCCCTCCCTCCCCCCGGATTTCAATACTATTATGAGTTGAAAGTTTGATTGTCAGCCTGTCTGACATTCAGAATTGTGAGCTTGACCCCCTGACCTCAATTAATACAAGCATGAGTTGCAGATTCGAATGTCAGCCCGTCAGACATTCAGAATTGCCAGCTTGATTCCCTGACCTCAATTCAATTGAGCATGAATTCCAGATTCAAATGTCACCCAGTCTTTATTGCCAGCTTGACCCACTGACCTCAATAGAACCAACATGAGTTACAGTTTGGAATGTCAGCCTGTCAGATGTTTGGAATGTCCTGGCTGAGCACCTGACCTCAATACCATTGAGGATGAGTTGCAGATTCAAATGTTTACAAGCCTGACAAGCATGAGTTGTAGACGTTCGGAATTGTCAGCCCTATCCCCTGACCTCAATTATCATAGAGCATGAGTTAAAATTTCAGATTTCAGCCAGACCCACTTACCTCAATACTATCCAGCATGAGTTGCAGATTTTGATGTCGACTCATTAGATGTTCATAATGCCGGTCAGATCCTCTGACCTCAATACCATTTAGCACAAGTTTCAAGTTTGGATGTAAGACTGTCAGACATTCAGAATTTGCAGCTCGACCACATTACCTCATTTTCATCGAGCATAAATTGCAAGTTCGAATGTCAGCCAATCAGACATTTGGAATTGCAAGCCTAGCCCACTGTTTTCATTACAATTGAGCGTGTGTTTTAGATTTGAATGTCAGCCCATCAGATGTTCAGAATTTCCAGCTCAACTCCCCAACCTCAATTCCTTCGAGCATGGGTTGAAGGTTCGAATGTCAGCCAGTGAGACGTTTGGAATTGTCAGCCCAACCCCCTAACCTGCGTATTATCAAGCATTAGTTGCAGATTCAAGTGTCAGCCAGTCCTATGTTCTTTATTTCCAGCCCAATCCCCTGACCTCAATATTATTGAGCAAGAGTTGCAGATTTGAATGTCAGCCTGTCAAGACTTCCGAAATTGCCAGTGTGACCCCCTGACCCCAATATCATCGGGCATGAGTTGCAGGTTCAAATGTCTGCTGATGAGACTTTCCGAATTGCCAGCCCGACCCACTGACCTCAATAACATTAAGCATGAGTTGCAGATTGGAATGTCAGCTAGCCCATCAGATGTTCAGAATTGCCAGCTTGACACACACACACACACACACACACACACACACACACATCCCCCCTTTACCTCAATTTTATTAAGCATGAGTTGCAGATTCGAATATCAGCCTGTCAGACAATCCAAATTGCCAGCTTGACCCTCTGAGCTCAATACCATCGAGCATGAATTGCAGGTTCCAATGTCAGCCTTTAAGACATTTGTAATTGCCATCCTGAGCCCTGACCTCAATACCATAATAAAATATATTAGAAACATACCAAAACTACAGTTAAAACATAGTTTTGGTGTTAAAGATACATCTTTACATGTTTTTCAGGCAGTGTACAGCCAGTTTTAAACCCATTTCATCCTTGGTTATGAAACTATAATCATTCTTGTATCTTCATGCAGAATGTTGCCCCGATGGATGCAAAATTGCACAGATTATGACAGATAGAAAATGCATTTCATGTGTTGGAGGCCTTCCAAGCAATCACTGTTGTTGTTTATGGTTTCAAATGAGGGCAAATCCCTTGCGTTTTTCTATCCCCTACACCATATATATTGGAAATTTATCTATTTTCACACAGCTTAGCATTTTCAACAGCTTTAACAGTGTTTTTTCTTCCTAGCTGTAAGGATGTATCTTTAAGCAAACTATGAGTAATATGTACTTTGGTACAACACACAATACTGGTTGATGAATGATATGTTTGCAAGTTAGAATTATAAACAGTGACAGGTAGGGAAGAAGATGGTATTTATAGATGACTCTGCATGGATCGCAGTACTGTGTTACATGGTAAGTCTGTAACATATATTTACGCCAACATGACTCTTGATGTCCCAAACAGTACTTAAACCCATTTATGTCTAGCTTCCCATATAATGGGTGCTTTTGGAATCGGGTACCTGTCTACTGAAATCAATACATAAATTAGCTATACTGTCTATATTACTGCTTAGCCAGCGGTCCATTCTATCAGATAACACCAGTTTGAGATGAAACAGAAACAATGTCAGGCAAAAACAAGACTGGTCATAGTGTTCAATGACAAATTTTTCATGGGATAAAAATGGCTAGTGAACAGGTATGTGCTAATCTACTAGTATTCTCTTTTATTACTATTCATGAAAATAATCCAGTTTAGTAATTTGTAATCTGATTTTACGTATTTTTTATACAAATATTAACACTTAAAATATAAATATTTTGTCTTAAGCATCACAATATTTATTCATCAGTATGACATCGCAAACTTTGGACGCTGCGCACATGTGTGTGCAAAATACAAAATACCTAGAGTAATATATATTGTGTACTGGTATCAACTTGGGACGCTTTTCACAAGTTTACATTTTATAACCATCTATGCTTACAGATTCACTCTAAACGAGGGTTTGCATTTCTTTTAATATGACAGCCTCTACCAAGGCAGATACACTCCTGACAGAGCCAGACAATGCTACAGAAGGTGATGAAGAAAATAGTGATGAATGGTTGAAATGTAAATAATCTAAACCAGCTGTGTACAGATGTAACAGTTTCTTTGCAAAATGGAACAGGGCTGGTCTCCAACCTCGCTGACAGAGATTAGGATGAAGCTTTTAAAGAGACTAACAGAAATTGGCACTAGGGAACTGGTAATCTGCCATACCAGTATGAATCAGACAATAAACATACGAGTCATGCTCTGGCAAAAGGGGGCTTAATGCATCTCCGTGATGCATCATACCAATCAAGCCATCACATACTTACAGATCCATGATAACCACTTTTTCCAACAACCAACTTTAACCCTTTACCACACGACAAGATTTTAGACCTGTCCGAATTGAAAGCATTTGCTAATGACAGTTTCAATGTGGCTCATATGAAATGAGTTTTCTTTGATAGGGTAAAAAACATTGTGGGAAAAGGAGAAAATGCTGGTAACCAGCATTTTCTCCTTTTCCCACAATGTTTTCAAAAGCCATCTCTTTCAGGAATGTTAAAAGTCATCATTGTGTGGTATTGGGTTAATCATGAGGTAGACTGTGGACATACAGAAAATTGACCAATATTGAAGTCTTGGCCAAGGTCAGCCTGCGTGGACTGCACATTGATCCTACAGTACATGTCACAGTCCGCTGGTGTAAAGGGTACACATTCATCCAACAGTACATGACACTGTCCGCCGTTGTAAAGGATATTGTACATCGATCCTACAGTACATGCCACAGTCAGCCGATGTAAAGGGTATTGCACATTGATCCTACAGTGCATGCCACTGACGCCTGTGTAAAGGGTATTGCACATTGATCCTACAGTACATGCAACTATCAGCTGATGTAAAGAATCTTGCACATCGATCCTACATTACATGCCACTGTCTGCCGAGACATTCTGTATCACCATATATGGGGCCAAGAGACACACAGAAAAGATGTGCCTACTAATAAGCGGAATCTACAAAATCTTCGTAAAATGTAATGTTGGACTTATTGACAGACTGTTTATTTGCATTTTATTATGAATGATGAAGGAAGAACTAGATCTATAAACTGGAGAGAGAGTCCTCAGTGTGTTAACAGCTTCTAATCATGAAGAAAAGTGTATTCATAAAATCTTACTAACTGTAGTATGTATTGTGGTAGAAAAACTGGAGGTACAATTAAAATTGATAACCCAAGTGTCTTGCATCCCATGTTTCAGATATACCTGAAAGTGCCTAAAAAACCTATCCATGAAGAATTACTGGCTGTTTTTTAGTTTGGTCTCTTTTATTCATTTATTTCAATAATGGACCTTGATCTCTTTTATGTCTTTCTTTATTTAGTTATTTGTTTACTAAATTTTGTTGCTTTAAGCGTTGATTTTTAAGTATTTGTTTGTGTTTGGTAAAACCACGAAAAAAATTAATGTAGTCACAAAGGTCAAACTCGCAGCCAAAATGTTTCGTTGCTTAGCTATTCTTCATCAGTGTCATTATCAATCAGTGATACTGAGTAAATAGGAATAGTTCAGGACATAGCCACTCAAATATGACTTTCTAACAACCTAGCAGCAGTCAGCTGTTAAAAACACTTTGTGAAAAAGGAGCAATTGCTTTTAAAAAGTGAATACTATATTTCTGTCTTTGTTTTCCGTACAACAAGTGTGATTATATTAATGTATTTCTATTGCACAATTTGTAATATTTGCACTACGAGAATGATCATATTATTAACTAATACGGTGCAAGAAGAGCGTCAACTCAGATAAGATGGGAAACCTACTTCCAGAATTTGAGCCAGACTCCCGGAGAGAAACGTGGGGCAAGACTGACAGAAGAAGATTCAATGGTAAGGTCAATGTCTCTTTTCTTTTTACAGCTGTATCATGAAACCATGAAATTTGGGAAGTTTACACCACTATTTCCAAGTAGTACCATATGAAATTTCGCAGTAGCACTTTTGTTGCCCTATTTCATGGAGCTGAGAGGGCTTTGTGGTATATAATTTAGATTAGCTTCAGATTTTGACAGTGTGGGACCACTTAGATGTGCTTTTATTGTATATTAATGGGACAATTTTGTGTTACTGGAGGAAGGAAAACTTGAGATCATGGCCATGAATAGATGTTCATGACAGGAAAAAATCAGGGTACCTGTGTTGGTTGGGATTTAGCAAAAATCGTAATACATTTACATGTTTTTTTTTTTCTCTTTTTCCATGGACAATGGATATGCTTTTGAGAGCAACAGATGCAGAAGCCACTTAGCGATGTGTGAAGCTCCACATATGGTCATTTTGACTATATTTTAATATGGCAAAAAATTAGTGTTGTGACAACTGGAAAAGAAAGAAGAGAAAGAACAGAAACAGTCAGACCATATTTCAGGGCATAACCAGCTGAAATTTTGAAGACAAGTAGCTGAGAGGCTTTGAAACAGGATTCTGTCAAGAGCTGGCTGAGGTATTTTGAATTTATTTTTTAAATTTAGAATTTAAATCGGGGAAATTTCAAAATTTTTGGACTGGTATGCTGAGAATTTTGTCAAAAAATCCTTTGCACTGTTTATAAATCTATTGACACTTTCTTTGCAAGTTTTCAAATACCAGACAGTTGAAAATCCTCTTAGATAACTGATTCAATTTTCTTTTTAAATTGTTTAATTCTTATTTAAATTCTTTTATTTAAGAATTCAAAATTGATTTATTCTTCACATAATGCTGGTAAAATAACTGGTATTTACTTCGGAGACAGTACACAATCAAATCGCTTACCTGTAGTAGCAACCGTCCAAGTATCTCTGTCCTGAGCAAGATGGCCTTACATCATCAGCAATAGCACCAGCCCTCCAGATGGCTGGAGCAAGTTTGTGATCCCTATTGGAAAGCTCGTTCCCCTGGTTCACCCTGGTCAATGTTACCACCTACCAAATGGGGTGAGCACTCCAAGCCCCCCCTAACAAAGCATCGTTTTACTTTGAATCAAGCCAGAGCCATAAGCCATCTTGACAACCCCATCAAACACCCTGTCACTTGACACTAAAGCTCACTGGAAATAAGCAACACCTTAGATTTGAATGGTCTACTGTGAAAGGTCTGCCTAGTAAATAGCAACTATGCTGCTATATACAATGAACTAATGCTTGTGATTCCTCTCAATCTGCTCTCCTGGTTGACAATAGCTTGCACCCTCACCTCAGTTAGTCAGTGAGAGTCGTCTTTCTGCAGTATAAGTGTTTCATCCAGAAATACCAATGTCTTATTCCCGCTCAAAGCACCTCATCATTTGCAAGGAGGCATAATGAAAGACATCCCTGTCAGTGGACGGCGGTACTGTCCCACTATTCACTCCCATCTCTTTCTTGAATAAGGACCAGCTGACATACCTGTATGCAGGTATATTTCTGGATAACCCATTGGCATACTTTATTCATCAGATGACAGTGTTCATCAGTGAATCTTTAGATGAATTCCAAACCAAAGGCTTAGATTTCCAGGGAACTGCCCAACCCACAATCTGATGTCAAATAAGGACCTGAAGAAAAATTTAACAACCAAAATTTATGAATTTTGTCACAAAACCAAAATCTTAATCATTATCACTAAATTTAGTTAACAACAGCTGACAAACTGTCAACAAACCAGAGGGCGGTGCAAGAAATTTTGATGCTAAACAGGGCCTCTAAGGGCATCACTAGATCCCCCAGAGATTCCCACGAAGATGCACCACAATGCAATGTGACCATCAACACACTACCATGTTAGTGTCGCACATTTGCATTAGATGGACTCTTCGACTAAAACAACCAGCTCGACACCTAAACTCCTACATTGCACCCCCACCAAATACAGCTGCTCAACGCTTGTAGAGAAAACGCATTCTGCAGCTACCTGTTACAGCTCCGAAGTGCTGAATCCCAAAAAAGACTC
The DNA here is from genome assembly GCA_946811185.2 of Hippopus hippopus. Lineage (NCBI taxonomy): Eukaryota > Metazoa > Mollusca > Bivalvia > Cardiida > Cardiidae > Hippopus > Hippopus hippopus. The sequence goes on along the minus strand of OX328101.1, from coordinate 7,584,877 downwards.
TAATGGTAAATATGCATGGACTTCACCAACAGAAATTTCTAAGATTTGTCACTCAAATTTTCACGGTTGTAAATTTACCCCAAAATTACTATCACCAAAATTTGTCACCCAGACTTTCAAATTCCAAATTTTGTACTTTAAAATTTAACCCTTTAACACACGGCAAAATTTAAGATCTATCCAAATTGAAAGCATTTGCAGATGACAACTTCATAGTGGCTCAAATGATGCAACTTCTCTTTGATAGGGTAGAAAACTTTGTGGGAAAAGGAGAAAATGCTGGTTACCAGCATTTTCTCCTTTTCCCACAATGTTTTCAAAAGGCCTCTTCTTCAGGGGCAATAAAAGGCGTCATTGTGTGGTAAAGGATTAAGGTCCAAGGCTGTGAAGGCAAATAAATCCCTGGCACCCCATTGGCAAGCCCTTCCAGAACATGAATCATGTAACTCATTCCTGGCAAGCATGCAGCTGCAACAGAGTTTGACACTGTTTCAATCTAACTCAGACAGGAGTGTTGATAATCAACAGTATGCGGGCCAACATTTTGTCCTTGCCGCCGGAAGACATATTTACAGGTTTATGCCAAAACGAACAAATAATCTCTTTACTACAGGCAGTATAAGCCAGAATTGCCACCACTTTACATGCACATGAACAAAATCCATGGCAATTCAGCAAACACAAAGTGGCTAATTGGTCTATCTCCATGGTAGAATGCAAGCAAACATGTCCAACGTGCCCATGGAATCACGCCAGATCCATCATCTTCGAAGGTTGAAATCGCCTTGGCCTGGGACTATACAACACCTCTGCCACCAGTAAAGTAACTAGTATTTACTTTGGATACAATATACAATCCAATCCTTTACCTGTATTTAGTCTAGTGGTCCTGATGTTGAAGATAACAGCCGCTCTCTGCTAGCGGTGACTAATCTCCATTTCTGGCTTACCGGAGGAGACTTCAGTCCCATCTGTGACATCACAGGAAACTTGGGAATCTCTGGAAACTTCTGGGGAAACTCCCAGTAGACCTAGATCCACTACACCAGGAAAAACTTGAAAATGCATCTCAGTTGCATACAAATGGAAGACCAGCCCGTATAGCTCAGTTGGTAGAGTGTAGGACTCATGAACATGATGTTTCAGGTCACTTGAGGGTGTTGGTTTGATTCCCAAGGCTGGCCATCTAAAATTACTAATAGTCTTTCGGATGAGACGTTTAACCGAGGTGCTGTGTGATGGTGCTATACACTGAGCACATTGAGGATATGAGCAATACAGATTCAAGGATCCAAGAGATCCTGCTGGGGCTGGGTTTTGAACCTGCACAGCCTACAAAATGGTATTTATCGTCAATGGGAAATCTCTGGATATTGACCAAATTTTAATGCTAGCAACCTAAGTAATTTCAAGCTTTTGTGTGAATACAAACCATATTTACCTGAAAGAAAGTTTTGTTTATAATGGTTGGAAATGTTGTTTTGACAGGGGCATTTTCATTGGCTGTGTGAATTCATAGTGGCAAAAGGAGCCTTTGGACTGGGGGGGGGGGGGTGCAAGTACCATTTTAATATTTTAATATGTATTAGCCTGTTTCCATATCATGTCCATTCCATTGTTTGTCTGGCTGTCTCTATTATCCCCAAATCTCTGTCTGTATGTACACACCTTTTTTCTGAAAACATTGTGGCAGAGGGAGCCAGGATTACGTATAGGACCCTCACCTGAATCATTTGCTTTTTCTCTCCTCTTTTCATGCCTCCCCCACATGGGGGGGGGGGGGGGAAATATGGTTTTTGTTTAGTCTGTCCATCGTCTGTCTGTCGGTAAGTCCATAAGTCCATGTTCATGTCCATGCCATGACTTTTTACCCTATTTTTCACTTTCAATATAACTTGGTACAAATGTTAACCACATCAAGATCCACATCAAGGGTCAAGTGTGTTGGGGGGGGTAGTGTTCGTGTCTTTGCTTTAACTTTTTTAATTATGAATTAACTTCAGTGTAACTTTGTCGTATTGTCAACCACATATAAACAATGTGTCAGTAGGTCAAAGGTCATGGTCATGGCAAGTTCAAATTTCATTAACGACGTATATGACAAATGTTCGCTCGCATCCTACTGCGCATGTATTTTTGTCGTGGATATTGAATCAAAAGTGCACCTATGTATTTTTTGCACATAATGGTAATACTATTGGTGCACTGAAACAAGTAGCACTTTCTTCAGGTAGTATTGGTGAAGAGAAAAAAATGGATCTTTGAACTGTCACCGTGAAATAATTAAAATGCTGCTGACACGGCGTTACACACCAAACAAGGAAACAAAGGCAGGAAATTTAAAGCTGTGGAAGTATAGCTGTTTCCACTTTGAAAATTATTGTTGGAAAAGGAGAAATGGCTCCTATTGAGCAATTTCTCCTTTTCCCACTATGTCTGCTGAGCTTTTATCATATTTTTTTCTTGAAAAAATAACTTCCACAGTGACCTTCGACCTTGTTTTCTGAAGAAATAAGCATGGATAGGTGCCATTTTTATTTTTTCTTATTGTTTAGAATTATAAATACTATAAGTGTGGAAAGTTTAAGAAAAATCTGTTCGTTAGAAAGTACATGTATGTATTTTTTTTAAGATTAACCCCTAATTCAATCAAGTTATCTCCCTTTTAACTCAATGGTCCATATAAAGCATGCATATTTGTACATTTACCATACTCAAAACCAGGCTTTTATATATTTTTTGTGCAAAACTATATGAATTTTTATTAAAATGATGTATATTTGTATATTTTTCCTGTAATTTTCCTGTATAACTGACTATTAAAGAAAGGTGCTTTAAATTCAATATAAGCTGAATTTTGGAACTGTATATACCTTTTTCAAAGGCAAATTTCTCAGAAACGAGCATGGTAACCCACGTCTTTTTTACTGTTATCTCCTAGAGACATGATAAGCTTTGTATGTGCAAAGTTTTAAAAAAATGTGTCTGTTAGAAAAATTTGTCATATACGTCATTAAAAGCAGAATTTATGGGGTTATGTTCCTCTCCGGTTTGTTACTTTTTCAATTATGAATAAACTTCATTGCAGAATGGTCAACATATAATAACAATGTATTATGCACAACTAGTGTCCATAATTATGACTGTAACAGTTCTGACAAATGACCTCCCAGGGTGGGGATTGAACCCTGGACCTCCAGGTCCCAAGGCAAGTGCTCTACCATGTCGCTACAAAAGCTAGCTTTATAACAAGGCGGTAAAAGTGTCCCCTTATACAAACACAAGCTAACATTTATATCTATCTGTGGGATAGACCAGTGTACTACATACTCCCCCGCCTTATGAAGATTCATCCATGAATCCTTCAATTGCTGTTACTCTATTTCTCAGCTAAGTGTTTGTTTTTTTTGTACGATGGGCGCCAATGTAACAGTTCTGACAAATGACCTCCCAAAGTGGGGATTCAACCCTGGACCTCCAGGTCCCAAGGTGAATGCTCTACCACGCCACTACAAAAGCTAGCTCTATAGCAAGGCAGTATAAGTGTCCCCTTATAAAAACACAAGCATTACATTCATATCTATCTGTGGGATAGACCAGTATACTTCACATATGTTAAAGGTCAAGGCCACAGCAAGGTCTTGGTGTCCTGCCAGTTCTTTTTTTCAATTATGAGTGAATATCAGTATAACTTTGCAGACTTGTCAATCACATATAAACGATGTGTGACACACATGAACCTTATCCGTAGGTAAAGAGTCAAAGTCAGGGCCAGGTCAGAAGTGTTTGTAAGTGTGCACAGCTCACGGGAAAAGGTTGCTATTTTTTGATACATCAGTCACTTCTCAATTTTGCAGCAGCAGTTCTCAATCAAATATAGGACTGCCCCCTCTCTCTGTTTCTCTCTCTCTCTCTCTTGGCCAGCATTAGGCTTTATCCTATGCACTAAACAACTAAACAGAGTTACTCCCCTGTTCTCTTTCATTTCCTGTTTACTTCCTTCTTTATATTTACTCCGTCTTAAGTAATCAGTCAACTTATTTTGGACTCCTGGCATATGTTTAAATGTTGTGATCTAAGACCCCTGTTACATGCTCAGGCAGCCCTTTTCCTACAATATGGCTTGCAACACGCGAAAAGGGACATTCGGACATTTGCGTAAAGTGTAGTCTCGAATCAGCCTGTAGAGTCCACGCAGGCTAATCCGAGATGGCACTTTACGTCTACATTAGATTTTGTTCTTCAGTAGACTTGCGCAAAATAGAAAATTACATAAAAACAGAAAGTGTTGTTTCGGATTAGCCTGCTCGGATTGCACAGGCTGATCCGAGACGACACTTTTCGCAAATGTCCAAAAGCCCCTTTTCACGTGTTGCAAGCCATATGAGATACTCATTTGTAAGTCTTACTTGGAAAGCTTGCCTCTTTTTGTTGCAGCAGCTCATCCCTTTTTAGAACCTTACCACCTAATACCTTTATTGATATCTTTTGTAACTGTTTCTGTACCCAATTGCTCAATAAGGTTAGTATTGATAGATGCTAGCATTGTTTTGGGTATTTCATCATACATCTTCATCATCTGGGATTCATATCTACATGTTCTGCAGTAAAATTGCAACATCATAGCAGGGCCATTGTTATTTCTAGTTTTGTAGAGTAAAATAACCATCCCACAGTTTCTGTCGGAATGCTCTTCGATAAGAGTGTTGATGGTTTCCAGAATTTTTCCCTCTGAAATTATTCCTGGTCTCTTTCAGAGGATGTAACCAAAGATCGGACGGCCTCCCTATGGCTGTAACATTATCAATGTTTGGTGATCTGTCTGTGACGGGAGATGTGACAATATTTTCGTGTGCAGATGTTTCAACTCATGTTGTGAATACTCAGGTATTTTTTTTCTTGGAGCTAAATTTCCTTTCTTGAAAAAGCTTAAGATGAAGAACTTCGTCTTCTCCGTCTTTATCTTCTCTGTTCATTTCCCTAAATGGCTTGCAACACGCGAAAAGGGGCATTCGGACATTTGCGTAAAGTGTCGTCTCGGATAAGCCTGTGCAGTCCACGCAGGCTAATCCGAGACGGCACTTTACGACTACATTAGATTTTGTGCTACAGTAGACTTGTGCAAAACAGAAAATTACATAAAAACGGAAAGTGTCATCTCGGATTAGCCTGCGCGGATTGCGCAGGCTGATCCGAGATGACACTTTACGCAAATGTCCGAATGCCCCTTTTCGCGTGTTGCAAGCCATATACATGTATTCGGTCTGTATCTGACCAATTCTATTGCTCTGTTTTCTTCTTTTTTAATGAGGGAACCTGGATAAGTCTATTCTTTTATACTTTTCTGTCTGTCATTTATTTTAATTCTTTCCATCCAATGACCAACTTACGCGATACACTAATCTGATTTGACAGGTACCGATAAGGCCAGCTGGGCCTCTGTAATAAATTCCAACCTTCTTGATGTTTGAAAAGGGCTTGGTTCTGTATCAGGGTGTTGAGCTGTTTACATCAGAGATAGTCTGATCGGTAAATGTAACTCATTATTTTTCATAGCTGAAAACATTGTGACAAAAGGAGCCATGTATAGTTTAAATTTGCAGTACTTGTATTTCATGAAGATTAAGGTCCATGTCCATCATCTTCTATAAAGGCCAGGGGTCCTGTGTGGCTTAGTGGTAAAGTGTAGGACTCGCTGGTTCAAGCCTCAATGGCTCCACTGGGCTTTTCACAGGAGTGTCCTTGGGCAAGACACTTCAAAGCCCTAGCCTAGTACTTGTGAAACCCAGGAAAACATGAATTTGTGAGCCGTCGCCGTGATATTACTGAAATAATGTTGAAAGCGGCGTAAAACACCATTCAAACATTCTATAATGGCCATCTACTTTCCTTCTTTCATATATTCCACTCTCATTTTGACTGATAATGCTTGACTTAAAAGTAAAAGCTTAGAAATGTGCATCTGGCTGGTCACATGGAAGATTACAGAGAGAAAGAAAATTGAGGAATCCCCTTAATTTTTGCCCTCAGAATGGGGTTTTTGGTAAAAAGGCTATTTTTTTTGCAATGTTTTCAATGTACATAAATGAAAATGAGTAACAAAGACAGATGAAAGGTTCCTGAATAGTATCCTTTTTATTTCATGTAAATCAATAGAGTTTTGACTGAAATATGTTGGCTTAGTCACTGGGATTAAAATTTCCATCATTTTAGGGTCTTGGCCACAAAAGAGGTCATATTAAACAGAGTGGGTTTTCTCTTTTAAAATGGCTTTGATTTCTTTCTGGCTAATTTTTTCCTTGTTGCAATACCCGAATTCAGCCAGAAGGCCAAAAAACCGACTTGAAAGTCAAATTCTGTTTTACAGATGAGAAGGAAGTGAAAGTACAACAAACAGTCTAGTGACTATGTTTCCAGGCATAACCAGCTGAAATTTGACAAACCAGCAGCTGAGAGGCTTTGAAACAGGATTCTATCAAATGTTGGGCTGAAGTATCTAGAATTTCATATTCTAATCAAATCTAGAATGTGAAGAAGCAAAATTTTGAAGTTTTTGGACCAGTATGCTGAGATTTTTGTCAAAAAATCCTTTGCTCTGGAAGAAATCTCTGGATACTTTGTCTGTAAGTTTTCAAATACCAAATAGTTGAATACTTCTTAGATATGTGATTTAATTTTCTTTTTGAATTGTTTAGTTCTAATTTTCATTCTTTCATTTCAGAATTTAAATTGATTTATCTTTCACAAAACACCTGGAAAAACTTGAAAATGCATCTGAATTTCATGCAAATGGAAAATGCTTGTTTTTGACTTGTAATGCAAGACTGGCAATGGGCCATTCAGATTCAAAGATCAGAGAGATCCTGCTGAGGCTGGGTTTTGAACCTGCACAGCCCAAAATGGCATTTATGGTCAGTGGGAAATTTTGGATATTGACCAAAGTTTCATACTAACCACCTCTGTAATTTCAAGCTTTGTGTGAATACAAACTATATAATTAACCTGAAAGAAAGTTTTGTTAATAATGGTAGGAAATTTTGTTTTCAAAAGGGCATTTGCATTGGCTGTGTAAATCCATAGCGATAAAAGGAGCCAGACTGCCTTTGGACTTTGGGGGTGTACTTAGTACCATTTTGTACTCCCCCCTTTTTTTCCCAAAAACAACGTGGCAGCGGGAGCCAGAACTACATATGGAACCCTTCCCAAAATCAAGCACTTAATCTTTCCCTCCCAGCCACATTCTCGCTCTCTCTGTCTCTCTTTCTCTCTCTCTGATTTGGCCAGCATCAATCCTCATAAGTAGTGCTGCTATGCACTAGACAGAGTTATTCCCCCTGTTCTGTTTTATTTCTTTTTTACCTTCCTTATTTATCTTTTTTCCATCTTAGGTAATAAGTCAACTTGTTCGGACTCCTGGCATCTGTTTGAATGTTGTGGTCTAAGACCCTTGTTACATCGTCGGGTAGTCCTTTTCCTGCAGTATGAGGTGCCAATTTGTAAGTCTTCCTTGGATAGCTTGCCTCTTTTTGTTGTAGCAGCTAATCTTTTTCAGCACTTTACTACCAAATGCCCTTCTTGAGATCTTTTGTAATAAGATTCATCTTTTGTAACTGTTTCTGTACCCAATCGCACAATAAGATTAGTATTGATAGATGCTAGCATTGTTTGGGTATTTCATCCTACGTCTTGATCATTTGGGATTCATATCTACATGTTCTGCAGTAAAAATAGCAACTTCATAGCAGGGCCATTATTATATGGGTTGCAACACGCGAAAAGGGGAAATTCGGACATTTGCATAAAGTGCCGTCTCGGATCAGCCTACGCAGTCCGCGCAGGCTAATCCGAGATGGCACTTTATGGCTACATTAGATTTTTCCCTACAGTAGACCTGCGTGAAACAGAGAATTACATAAAAACAGAAAGTGTTGTTTCGGATCAGCCTGCACAGACTGTGCAGGCTGATCCAAGACGACAGTTTACACAAATGTCCAAATGCACCTTTTCACGTGTTGCAGGCCATATTCAGTCTTGTAGAGTAAATCAAACTTCCCACTGTTTCTATCAGAAAGCTCTTTGATAAGAGTGTTGATGTTTTCCAGCATTTTCCCCATGTTGATGATGTGATTCCCTCTAAAATCATTCCTGGTCTCTTTCAGACACTGTAACCAAAGATATGACAGCTTCACTGTGGCTGTGACATCATCAGTGTTTGGGGATCTGTCTGTGACTAGAGATGCAACAATGTTTTCGTGTGGAGATGTTTCAATCATGTTGTGAATATTCAGGTAATTTCTTTTTTCTTTTTGAAATAAATTCCCTTTCTTGAACAAGCTTAAGATTAAGGGCTTCTTGGTGGGTAAATTTATATGATCAGTCTTGATCAGACTAGTCAATCCTTTACCACTTGATCACATGTTTTAATGAACCTATGGAATTAAGCTTTCGAAACCTGTGGAAAGAAGAAAATGCTGTAACCAGCATTTTCTCAATTTCCAGCAATGTTTTCTATTCTTCCAGAGAGCTAACTTTATTGAAGCTCCACCTCTAATTAATACTCCCCCAGGTTTTTTCAACTGAAAGTGGACTTACCAAATGGCCAGTCCATGGTAAAATAGAAATAAATCAGCTGGAATAACTAAATTAAATGGCATCAATATAACCCAAATTACTTGAAAAAAAATACCATTAATGCTTGAATATCTGAAAATACACCCATACATCATAAATCTATGGCAGCATAAAATTTGTTAATGAACTGGGAAAAGTTTTAAGAAAGATAGTATTGAAGATAAGTAGACCCAATTAACCTTTTACCAGACGACAAGATTTGAGCCTTATCCAAATTGAAAGCATTTGCAGACGACAATTTCATTGCGGCTGAAATGGTGCAATTTTTATTTGATAAGATAGAAAACATTGTGGGAAAAGGAGAAAATGCTGGTTACCAGCATTTCCTCCTTTTCCCACAATGTTTTAAAGGCTTCTTTCCCAGGGTCATTAAAAGTCGGCACTGTGTGGTAAAGGGTTAGTTGTGAATGCCACTTAATGTCCACATGCATCATTTACATAGGATTAAATTGATAGTCTACTTTAAAAACAACTAGTTTCTCACATGGTAATTGCTCATTCAGCAAACTTCAAACAATCACGTCCCTCGGCTGTATCATGAAGCTTGATTAGCACCTACCTGGTATGTTTCTTTGCTAGAAGTACACCGTTTCACCATTTTTAAAATTGCAAGAATCACCGTAGAAAAGAAAATATGAGTCACAATTTTCTGTTGATATCTTTTAAGCATATTACCTTTGACAAACAGTTTGTTCATTTAATTTTTAGCAAGGTTTATTAATTCTGTTGGAAGTTTTCATCGACAGATCAATAGATTTGAATAACTTCACTTTGGTTTTCCATGTTGTTGCTGAGTGATGTACATGAGTGCCATGTGATTAGCAGCTTGAAATGGACACCTCCATTACACAAACAATGTTAGATGTAGATATGGAATCGGCCGAGTTGTGACGAATAGGTGATCACTTTGCCATGGGCACTGACTAGGACCCTGACAGCAGTGTTATCATCATCCTCAGAAAATTGTATGCAATGTTACCACTTTTAACTGCCTCCCCTGTAGGAAAATGTATGTTGCAGAGTGGTGAAGTGAAGGACTGGTAACTTGAAGGCCCAAGGTTCATTCCCATTGCTGTGTTTCATGTACCCGTGATTAATGCCCCCCCCCCCTCCCCCCCCCCATTAATAATCCCCCTGTTTAGGAAAATGTACATGGCTCAGGGTTAAAGTGTAGGAGTGGGACTGGTAACTGTGTGGCAGGGTCACTTTTCATGTGACTAGGTTGTAATTTACAAAATATTGGAAAGAGAAAAATTTAATGCTGGTTACTAGCATTTTCTACTTTCCCCCCAAGTTTTCGATACATATGCAGTCTTTTTCCAGAGTGTTGGGAAAGGATTTTTTTTATTTTTGTCCTCATTTCTCATTGAATGCAATTATTACATCATTCTGTGATAAGGAAGATTGATAATTTATGTGAAATGACATTGAAAATTAAGTAGGCATTTATAAAAGTGCATAACCTTTTTACAACTCAATCCAAAGTTTTAAAGGACATGCTCTGTGAAAAGGGGGCTTAATGCATCTGCAAAGAGTATCGACTCAGGTCAGCCTGCACAGTACAATCAGGCTGATCTTGAAAGTAACCTTTTGCTAATGATCAGTATTCAGCATGTCAAAGGAACAGTCTACCCCATAGTTTAGTTGGTTGTTCTACAAAATAGACTCCATGGATCCATATTTATGTGATGACAAGCTTGTTATCATGCCTGGCCCTGATTAACTCTTTACCAAATGACAAAATTTTAGACTGGTCCAAATTGAAAGCATTTGCAGACGAAAAAATAAAAGTGACTGAAAATTTGAAATTCGTTTTGGGAAGGGAAGAAAACATTGTGGGGAAAGGAGAAAATGCTGGTTACCAGCATTTTCTCCTTTTCCTACAACTTTTTTAGAAGGCTTCTTTCTCCGGGTCGTTTAAAGTCGGGATTGTGTGGTAAAGAGTTAAAACTCGTGGCAAAAATGAATAATGAAGTTGTCTCGATGAATTGACTGCTGAGCCCTGGTAGCTCAGTCGGTTGCGTGCAGGACTTGAGAACAGGGGGTCGTTCGTTCGATCCCTGGCTCGACCAATTTCTTTCCGAGGATTGATGATAGTCATTGTGACAGGATTCATTCCTCTCCCGCCACTGACCATTGTTTCGATGATGATCATGTGGAGAAACAGCCAGTGGCTTGGAAAGAAATTGTGTGGAGTACTGGTAAAAGAGACTCCAGGAAAGAATGGATAGGTGCACTGGCTGCTGTGATATAACTGAAATAATGTTGAAAACGGCATTAAACACCATACAATCTGAGATGATGTTGTGAGTGGGGGAAAATCTTATTTAGTCAATTAATCTATCAGACTGTCAATCAATCTATCAACTCACTACTCAAGATCTGACCCCATACCAAATTAGGTATTTATGATGTTAGGGAAGAAGTCCTCTCAAATACTGTACATAGGAAAAGGAGAATGTGCTACTATCCAAGATTCATCTTTTTACCACAATGTTCATAAAAGTATTTGAGCCACATAATTTGTCTTCTGCAAAATTTTATTGCTTTCAGTATTTTTTTCTTTTTTTTTCAAATCTGGTAGAGTTTAAACCCTTTAACACTTAAAGCGCCTTTCACAACTATAATTACCTTTGTGGCCAGTGAAGATGAAGGTCAGGCTGCACAAAACATTGTCCACTCTGCTGAAACACGGTAGACAAGGGTAACCTTGAAATTGTTATTATTTTGAATTTATTTCCAGGTTGAAAGTATCATTTGGGTTTATTCTGTGCTCTCTAAGGTTAAAAAGAGTCATAATAGGTGCCAGCAGCCTTGTGTATTTTTGGTTAGAAACAACTCAGAAGGTTTATCATTTTTGCATAATTTTGAAATTTTCATGAGCTTGCAGAAAACACTTATGTCTTGTACCAGACCACTTTTGGAAACACTGTTGCAAATTGAAAAATTGCTTATAAATAGATGACATTTGTTTTTTTCGGTGAAAGACTGAAATTGTATTCATCAAGTGAACATCATAGGTAATATTTTTAGAAGTGGCTCAGCCACTCAAAAGACTACATTTTTGGTGCAATACTCATGAAAGGTGGTCAGAATGTTTTTTTTGACACTATCTACAAGATATAAAAATGGGCTATGTTGGGCTAAAAAGTAGGTCTCTGAAACAAATTCCAGAAAAAGCTTGAGCACTCTGGAGCCCACATTTTCAGTCCAATTCTTATTACAGTTTGTCAGAATGTTTGTTATAATATATCGGAAGAGATTGGAAATGGGTCATGTTTGGTCAAAAGGCTCAGGTGAGCGACTTCAGGGCCATCATGGTCCTCTTGTTTGCTTCAAAGTGTATTCAACTGCATTTTTATCCCCCACCAAAAAGGCAGTGGGGGATATGGTAATAATAGCCATCCATCCTTCCGTCATTCCATCCTTCTGTCCTTCCGTCAGTCTGTTAGTCCTTCCGTCCAACTTTTTTGTCCGGGGCATAACTGAAATACTATAAGAGGTGTAAACATGATACTTCACAGGTGGATAGATCTCATCAAGGAAAAGTGCAGTGCACAAGAACCATAACTCTTGATTGCATAATTTAGGAGGTATTGCCCTTTGTTATTTTTCATACTTAAATTTTGTCTGGAGCATAACTCAAACACTACCTGAGATATAAACATGATATTTCACAGGTATATAGATCAAATCAAGGAGAAGTGCAGTGCGTAACAACCATAACTCTTGATTGCATGATTTAGGGGTTATTGCCCTTTTTATTTTTCATACTTAAATTTCGTCCTGAGCAAAACTCAAAAACTATTAGAGGTGTAAACATGATAGTTCACAGGTGAATAGCTCTTTTCAAGGAGAAGTGCAGTGCACAAAAACTTAAACTCTTGATTGCATAATTTATGAGTTATTGCCCTTTGTTATTTTGCATACTTAAATTTTGTCCGGAGCACAACTCAAAAAGTATTTTAGGTGTATACATGATACTTCACAGGTGGATGGATCTCATCAAGGAGAAGTGCAGTGCACAAGAATCATAACTCTTGACCGCATAATTTAGGAATTATTGCCCTTTGTTATTTTTCTTAAATTTTGTCCAGACCATAACTCAAAAACTATTAGAGATATAGACATAGTACTTCACAGGTGCATAAATGACATTAAGGAGAAATGCAGTGCACAAGAATCATAACTCTTGGTTGTATAGTTAAGGAGTTATTGATCTTTGTTATTTTTTCTTACCTTGATTTTGTCCAGTGCATAACTTGAAAACTACGAGATATAAACATGAAACTTCACTGGTTGATAGATGACACTGAGGAGAGGCGCAGTGTACAAGAACCATAACTTTCCGTGCCATGATTTAGGAGTTGTTGCCTTTGTTATTTTTCATACTTAAATTTGTTTGGAGCATAACTCAAAAATTATAAAAGGTATCAGTGTGAGACTTTAGAGGTAGGCAGATTTTTTTTAGGAGAAGTGCAGTACTGGGACTTTGGAGTTATGTCCCTTTGTTAATTTTTGTGTCTCAAGGTTTCTGTGGAGCATAACATGAGAAGTATTAACTTCACAGCTTGATAGGTGTCTCTGAGGAAGAATGTAGTACATAAGAAATGATAAATCTACCTTACATGATTTTTTATTTATCGCTATTTGTTGGTTTTCAGATTTTTTTTCTGCCTGATTTCATATGTTTTTACACTTGACAGCTATATAAGAAAAGTGTACCTTGTTGAAGTTTTATTATCCCCCAATGAAAGGCGGCGGGAATTATGGTAATAGTAGCCACCTGTCCTTCCGTCACTCTGTCATTCCGTCCCACTTTCTTGTCCGGAGCATAACTCAATAACTATTACAGGTGTAAACATGAAACTTCATAGGTGGATAGATCTCATCAAGGAGAAGTGCAGTGCACAAGAACCATAGCTCTTGATTGCTTAATTTAGAAGTTACTGCCCTTTGCTATTTTTCTTACTTATATTTTGTCCAAAGCTTAACTTGAAAACTACATAAGATATAGCAATGAAACTTCATAGGTTGATAGATTACATAAGGGAGAAGTGCAGTGTACAAGAACCATAACTTTCAGGGCCATGATTAAGGGGTTATTGCCCTTTGTTATTTTTCATACATAAATTTTGTCCGGAGCATAACTCAAAAATGACTAGAGTTATAAACATGATAGTTCACAGGAGGATAGATCTCATCAAGGAGAAGTGCAGTGCACAAGAACCATAGCTCTTGGTTACATGATTTAGGAGTTATTGCCCTTTGTTATCTTGCATACTTAAATTTTTGTCCAGAGCATAACTTGAAGACTACATGAGATATAAACATGAAACTTTACAGGTTAATAGATGACATTGATGAGAAATGCAGTGTATAAGAAGCATAACTTTCAGCCCCATAGTTTAGCAGTTATTTCCCTTAGCTATTTTTCTTACTTAAATTTTGTCCAGAGCATAACTCGAAAACTACATGATAGTTCACAGGTGGATAGATCTCATCAAGGGGAATTGCAGTGCACAAGAACCATAACTCTTGATTGCATAATTTAGGAGTTTTTGCCCTTTGTCATTTTTCATACTTGAATTTTGTCCAGAGCATAATTCGAAAATTATAAAAGGTATCAATGTGAGACTTTAGAGGTAGGCAGATTTTATTGAGGCGAAGTGCAGTACCAATATTTTGGAGTTATGTCCTTTTATTATTTTTTGAGTCTGAAGGTTTCTTTGGAGCATAACTTGAGCTGTGTTAACTTTACAGCTGGATAGTTGTCTCTGAGGAGTGCAGTACACAAGAATGATAACTCTACTTTTTTTATTTATTGCTCTTTGGTGTTCTTCAGATTTTTTTTTCTGTCTGAATTCATATGTGTTTACACTTGACAGCTATAAAAGAAAAGTGTACCTTGTTGAAGTTTTTTATTTTACTTTGTATTTAGCATTGCCAGAAAATAATTCTTAAATCCAACTGTTTTAGCCTCTAAACCAAAGTACAAGAAGACATACATCTTCTGTTGAGCAAGCATTCGGCGAGGGATGGCCACGTCAACATGGCTCTTGTTGTACTTTGTATTTAGCATAGCCAGAAAATAATTCTTAAATCTAGCTGTTTTAGCTTTTAGACCAACGTAAAAGAAGACACACATATTCTATTGAGCAAGCATTCGGCAGGGGATGGTTTATACGCTAGTACACGGGAGGCAACTCATATACTGGTCGGTAACTGCTATACAGTAGTTATTGTTCTTATATGAATCTTTTAATCCTCTTGGTTCTAGACGCAAGACAAAGACTTTTTGCGGACAGCGTAGATTAAGATAAGACTGCACAGAAGGTGTTGTCTGATCTTAGACCTACACTGTCTCTTCATACGATATTTTCCCCCAAAAAATACTTTTTGGAAATAACTAAATTTGGCTTTCCTCGAGTCGGGGAATTCGAACCAGTGGCCTCTTAAGGTTCTTGACTGAGCTACCAGGCTGATCTACAGCTAGTTAGACATCTGCCGTTTATTCAAAGAGAAGAAAAGTGTTTAAATATTTGAAACATGCTCTGGCAAAGAGGGTTTACTGCATCTCCGTGACACATACCAAGCAAGTCATCACATAAGTAGTCCTCGGACATGCAGAAAATTGACCGATCTTTACCAAAAGACAAACTTTAAATACATCTGTCAAAACTGAAAGGATTTGCAGACGACGAATTGGATTGGATCAAGTGATGGTAGCTTTCTTCAAACGGGTTTTGAAACATTGTGGGAAAAGGAGAAAATGCAGGTAGAAAATGCTGGTTTCCAGCATTTACTCCTTTCGCCACAACGTTTTCGGAAGCTTCATCATTCAGGATCGCTTAAACACGTTCATGTTTGGTAAAGGGTAAACATAATATCAGTTGTACAATAAGTTGATCAAGATCAGATTGGGTAGAAGACGATTGAGCAGGTCTGAAAATAAGACTTATGGTTATATGGTTAAGGCTATTTTCAACATTATTTCAGTCACATAATGACAGTGTTAGTGTACCTAGCTATCCGTTCCATAGAGTTTTTTTTTTTTAACCAAGTGTCAGCGTCAGTCTTACATAAATTAGAATATGAACACAATTCAGTTTCTTTTTTGTGGTATTTGTCGAAGACAATACCACTATGAGTTCAATATTGAATTTTGAAGACCATGTATCGTCAGAGCTCCAGATAAGAGGGAGTGATGGTATTCCAAATCCATTATTTCTCTTTGAAACCCTATGTTGTGGGTACTCATTAGAATTGTCTCGATGAGACAGTTCTAGTGAATACCCACAACATAGGGTTTAGTGGAGAATTATTAAAAATTTCAATTTTAAAACCAAAATCACTCTCTCTGGAGCTCTGTATCGTATTTTGTGCAAAGCCGAAGGAAATAAACCCAATTAAACTCAATTTTTCTGAGACAAATGAGTTTTTCGGTAGCACTCAGATATGTAATTGGAAATGGCATGTTAAAATACACTGGGTGAGGCCATCGATCGTGAAAATATTAATTCTTGATTGAAAATAGCTTCACTCGCCCATATCTTTCTATTGGCGCAATGATATATACAAAAATTTGTCTACTGATCGCTTGGTCCTGGGCTTTTTCGTTCCAAAACCAGTTCGTCCCATGGCTTGTTCGTCCCATGATTGTGCGCTACTCCATTTGATTGGACATGAATATTTATATACCGAAATAATTGATTTTAATGTTGGGAATTAAATGTTAACGTCCAAATATATTTCAAAATCATAGTTTTCAGTTACAAACTTAATTTTATTTGATATATTCACATGGTTTCTCTCTCTATCCATCATGCATCCTATTGTCAAGGGATGTTACTCCTGACTCCTCCTAACGATCAATGGGAGACCACCAATACACAAATAATCCTAACTTTGTCGTGAGGACACTCCCTTATTTATTTGCTTCGTAGGTAGACTTTCAAGCCAATATTTGAATAATATTTCTCCTTTTCTTTCAAATTATTAATTCCACACAATGGTTTCCTTGACAAATACCACTTCAGTGTTCTCAACGCTTTGATTTTTGACTGGCTTGTAGAGAAAAAAAAATAAACACCATTTTACTGTTTTTAACATTTCAGTTATATATCGTGGCGGCCAGTGCAAGTACCCGTGTTTTCCGGGAGCTTCTGTTACCAATACTATATTCTTCGCGCAAGCCACTGGCTGCTTTCCAGCATTTTTTCATGCAGTAGCAAAAAGCCACAAGTACCAAACCATTTCAAAATTAAGTGACACGTGCCAGCCCTCTATCTATAAACGTTGTCGATGGCAATTGCTGGATATGTTGAGTCTGTCTGTCTGTCTGTCTGCCTGCCTCTCTCTCTCTCTCTCTCTCTCTCTCTCTCTCTCTCTCTCTCTCTCTCTCTTTGTCTCTGTTTTTCTTTCTGTCTGTCTTTCTTTCTGTCTATCTCACTGTCTTTCTGTCTCTCTCTCCCCTCTTCATCTTGTTTTTCTTCTTCTCACATTATTTGTAAGTATATATATTTTGTCTGTATCTCTGTGCATGTGCATGTTTGTCTGTATGTCTGTGCATGTGAGTGTTCGCATATATGCAGAAGAATAGTTTTTAACCGTATAATACGTATCGGATAATACTAAACAAATAAACACACCCGCTTTGCATTATGGGTAATGGCCCTCAGGGGCTTAAAAAGGTGCGAATATTAAGTTTAATGGATTGAATAGGCTATCACAACGACCACTGTGGTCCAGTGGTTATGATTACGGCCTTGTGTCTGGGATTCCCGGTTTCGATTCCGGGGTTGTCCAAAGTAAAAAAGAAAATTGTGAGAGTGAATGAAGAGAGAGAGATGGAGTAAGTTAATGAAGAGAAAGTGAACAGAGAAAAGAGAGAGGGGTGGAAAAAAACGAGTGAGTGAACAGAAACAGATAGAGAGAGAGTTGGATGGAAAGAATGAGTAAGTGAAGAAAAAGAGAGAGAAATGGAAAGACTGAGTGCGTGAACAAAGAGAGGGGCAGAGAGAGGGATAGAATGAGTGAGTGAAGAAAAAGAGAAATATGGAAGTGACTGAATAAAGAGAGAGAGAGAGAGAGAGATGGAAAGAGTGTGAGTGAACAAAGAGAGAGAGACAGATGGAAAGCGTGAGTGTATCAAAGAGTGATAATGAATGGAGAGAGAGAGATGGAAAATATGAGCGAGTAAAAAAGAGGGATCGAACTGGTGAGAGAGAAATAAGATTAACAAACTGTGTGAACACAGAAAGACAAAAAAAGACAGAGAGTAAGTGTGTGAGTGAACAAAGAGAGAGAGAGAGAATTAGTGAAGCGAGAGGAAGAATGGAGAGGGAGACAGAGAAAAAAGGACGGACAAGTGAAACAAGCCAGATGGAGTGTGCGTGCCATTGCATCTTCAAAGATTGCCATTGGTAAATTTTATAATAATTCAGTCGCTTGACAAAATCGATTTTTATGCCATGACTTTTTATGTGGTTTTGAGTATTCCCCCTTTCAGTCTAGCGATGCCCTCAGAAACCTTACTGCTCATGGTTGACAAGAGAACTATAATTCTACCCGTTGTGAAAAAAAAGTTTTAACAGTATTGTTAGAAAGGAGGCGTTTCAAAATATTGTGTGAAAAGGAGAAAATGATGGTGAACGGCTTTTTTTTTTTTCCAGCAATGCTTTTTATCTTTGCAAAGCCAAATCATTTGATTCACGTGCAATCTATATTCTGAAAATACCATGACAGCGCCAAATTGAATTCAACATCCTTATCACAATGTAAGCAACGATAAAATATCACTGCTGATGAAGAGAACAGCGAGGAAGCCTGTTCTGTTTATACAGCATGATACTCTTGCTCTACTGAAGCCTGCAAGTCGTTTCGTGACAGCACCAAATGGAATGCAGCATCCCTATTACAGTGGAAGCAACGGTAAAATATCACTTCTGATTGAGAGAACAGCGAGGAGGCCTGTCAATTATGACCGTTTTAGAGATATTCCGCAGCGCTTTGGTCATAAATTTACACTATAACAATAGGCTTAAACCTTTACCGCACAATCCTGAGTCTTAACATTCTTGAGGAAAAAGCATTTTGAAAACATTGTGGAACTAGAACTTGTTTTTCTACAAAAAAACAGATGTCTCCCCTCTTTTTGGTGTCAGAAGGACTGATATGTCACCAAGGCAATTTCTAACTGAAGTAATGGTCATTTTTCTGTAACGGTTTTCGAGTTATGGAGCGGACAAGAAATTGTACGTAAAATGAGTAAGGAAAATAATCAAAGGGAAATAACTCTAAAAATATACAAGCCAGAGTTATCGTTCTTGAGCATGACACTTCGTCTCATGGTGCTTTACAATTGTGTGAAGTTTTATCAAAATATCTTAAAAGGTTTTCGAGTTATAGAGCGGACACGATTTGTGACGGACAGACGGACGCACGGGGAAAAACAATATGTCTCCCGACCCTGACGGGGGGAGACATAATAAGGAGAAATTGCTGGTAACCAGCATTTTCTCCTTATTTCACAATTATTGCTACCATATCAGGAACAATTTCCATCATTTGAGTCAAATTTCAAATGTCGTTTTCAAATCCTTTCAGTTTGAATAATTCTACATTTGTGTCGACTGGCAGAGTTAACTCTTTATCAGACGACAAAATTTTAGACTGATCTAAATTGAAAGCATTTTCAGACAAAAAACTGAATTTTGCCCAAATTAGGAAGCTTTTCTTTGAAAGGGAAAAAACATTGTGGGAAAGGGAGAAAATGCTGGTAACGAGCATTTTCTCCTTTTCCTACAATGTTTTAAAAAGATTTCTTCTTGAGGGTCGTTAAAAGTCGTGTGGTAAAGAGTTAACCCTTTTCCTGCCAAATTTGAATTGCCAACTCTTACGTATGCGTACTTGTAAGAATTGAGTTCATATGACCGAAGATACCGATAAAGTAGCAGAGAGTGTAGAGCAAGGCTGCGCAGGCTG
Organism: Hippopus hippopus; assembly: GCA_946811185.2. Lineage (NCBI taxonomy): Eukaryota > Metazoa > Mollusca > Bivalvia > Cardiida > Cardiidae > Hippopus > Hippopus hippopus. The sequence goes on along the minus strand of OX328101.1, from coordinate 7,565,260 downwards.
ACCTTGATCGAAACTTTTTGCTTTTGGTAACTTTTCTGCATTTCAAAGGACCGTTCTACCTTAGAGTTCAGAAGGTTGTAAGACGAAATGGATTATAATTATGGATGCATTATTATGCGACGATATGATTAGTATAATGCATCAAGCCCCTTTTGCCAGAGTATGGTTCACTTGCATTTGACAATTGCAGTGTGTATCAAATGATGGGATTAATCTTTGATAGGCCGTACAAAATATTGTGGGGAAAAAAGGAGAAAATATTAAAAACCAGCTTAATGTTTTCAAAAAGAAGAAAATGTTTGTCACCAGCACGGGTTAGGGCTGTACAGCACCTTGCCCAAGGACACTTCCACATGACCAGCCCCTCTTCCGAGAACAAAAATAGTATTTCCTTGGGCCGTATACACCAACTGTTCTTGAACATTCTTAGTCTTTATATCTTGGATTTTCTGAATTTGAAAGTAACACAACTTCTGATTGGCTAAACTATTTGGTTACTGTATTACTTTCTCACCGCTGATCATTATTTCGACAATGAGCAAATGGGGAAAGCAGCAAGTGGCTTGGAAGAATACTCTGCGAAGTACTAGTTAAAGAAACTCTGAACATAGTGCACTGGCCGCTGCGATATGACTGAAATAATGTTGAAAGCGGTGTCAAACACCATACAAGCAATATTCTTCTCTCGTAATAATTTAGCTGCTTTTAGCGTACAGTGAAGACGATTTAAAATCAAACTGAACGGTATTGTCTGATGTCTGAAGTACGCTGTTCCGCTGTTTTGTGTGATACCCTTATCAAACATGGCATTCCAGTAGATAAAACTGGGTTTTTTTTTTCTGTATACTGATATGGTCAGACGGTGAACGGTTGATATTTCTACCGAAAAAAAAAGCGACAAAAGGAGCTTTCGCTAAAGGGTTAGCTCAAGATCAGACTATACAATAACGCGGTCTTGGATCTACAACATCCGCCAGACAGACAAAAAAAAGATATGTCATGCTTTGGTAAAAGAGAGTTTGACGCATCTCTATGAAGCAATATACCAAGCAAGTCATCGCATCATTAGGGATCCATAAAATCCATTTTGTCCTACTACTAACCGAATGTGGAGGTAGAACGGTCCATAAACATGCATACATAAAGTGTACAAATAGCAAAAAGTTTCGAGCAATAGCGGCCTGCGCGGATTGTATAGGCTGACCTGGGTCGATACTTTTTTCAAATGCATTAAACGCCCTTTTCACAGGGCATAACTCAAATACACTTACTGCTAAATTTCATTATGATTGGCCTGCAACACGCGAAAAGTGGCGCTGGGACATATGCGTAAAGTGTCGTTCTGGATCAGCCTGCGCACTGCGTGCAGACTAATCCGAAACGACACTTCCCGTTTTTGCGTAATTTTCTGTTTTGCGCAAGCCTACTGTGGAACAAAATCTAATGTAGTCGAAAAGTGCCGGCTCGGATTAGCCTGCGCGGACTGCGCAAGCTGATCCGAGACGACACTTTACGCAAATGTCCGAATGCCGTTTCTCGCGTGTTGCAGGCCAATTATGATCTCTAAAGAAGTTTTGGGGTTTTTTTCCAAAATATTCGGTAATAAGTGAAATAAAGAGAAAAATTCAAGCCCTTAATTTTAGAACCAAATATTATGATTTCAAACTTCTTTTTGCCATATCAATATATCTCACCGTATCTGAAAGTGTAGATTCAAAATCAGACTGCAATTTCTGTGCAGTCTGATCTTGATCTACACTGTCCGCAAAACCGAAATGAGGCCTGCCAAGCAACCAAAATGCTTTAACTCTTCCAGCGCCAAATATTAGCCTAGGTTACAGCCCCATCATTCTTTTATTTTATAATTGAGCCATGCTCTGGCAAAAGGGGGCTTAATACATCTCTGTAATCCATCGTACTAAGCAAGCCATCGTATAATTATTGATCTATATAATATCCATTTTGTTTAACAACTGACTGGATCTAGAGATAGACTGGTCCTTTGACATGTAAAAAATTGACCTGTAGCAAAAAGTTTCGACCCAGGTTAGACTGCGCAGGCTGTCCTGGGTCGATACTTTTTGCAGATGCATTAAGCCCCCCTTTTCACAGAGCATGGCTCATATATATATTTGGACTTTTCTTTGTCAAAACGTCATTTTTGACAAAGTAACATCCAAATACGAAAAAGGAAAAAATGGTCGGACAGGAACCCAGGCCAGGTGTTTAGTGTCGTTTTTAACATAAGTCCAAATACATCGTGGCAGCCAGTGCTCCTACCCTGTTTGCCTGGACTTCAAGTCCTCATACCAGGATTTGGTGCAATAATTTTCCAACGGCACTGGTTTCTTTCCCACATAACCATCGTCGAAACAATGCTCGGCGATGAGAGAGTAATAAATTAAATCGGAATGGCTATCATCAGTAATCAGAAAGAAAGTGGTCAAGCTTGGTATTTGAAACTGTGGCCTTCTGGTTACAAGCACTATACCTTACCCACTAAGATACCGGACTTGGCGTCGATCACTGACACAATAATTTCACAAAAAATGTAAGTATCTCACTGGTAAAACTGACAAAGGTTATGTTTTAGACACAATGACTGTGTATTTGTGACAACCAAGTCCTTTCCATGGCACACCGTTGAAAATTGCGCGAAAGTTTATCTTGTCGTCTGGTTGTCTTTTTTTAACCCTTTACCAAATAATCATGTGTTTCAACGAAAGAAGCCCTCTGGAAAAAGAAAAAAATGCTGGTAACCTGCATTTTCTTCTTTTCCAAGAATGTTTTCTGCCCTGTCAGACACAAACTTCATCTTGTCGTTTGCAACAGCTTTGAATTTGGACGAGGTTATTTTATTTATTGTTTAGGAAAAGGTTAACAGTCTGTAAACTGTATGATGACGCGATTGCAATAAGACCTCAAGTGTTCTGATAAGATGAGCCAGGATGTGTAGGGCCTAATGATGAAATTGAACACAAAAATTTCCTTTTTGTTTCGTTATCGGCTGGAGGACGCACTCAGGACAGTCGGACGTGCCTGTACATTTAGTTTTAAAACCAGAACACATCGGCATAGATCTAGCTCTTCTGTGAACATAAACATGGATAAAGTACATGTCGTGGCAAAAGATGGGTTTAAAGAGGTATGCTACATGACATCAAGAGCTCCAGACAGAGGGAGTTATTTTGGTAAAATTTCAAAATGGAAAATATTAATTATTCTCCACTAAACCCTATGTTGTGGGTACTCATTAGAATCGCCTCATCAGACGATTCTAATGAGTACCCACAACATAGGGTTTAAAAGAGGAATAATGGATTTAGAATACCTTCACTCCCTCTTATCTGGAGCACTATGTCATCTAAATTCTTTTTACTTTCAAAGTCAAAATGCAGACAACACAAATTATTTCTCACCAGATTACAAAATGTGAGAGACTTCCATTTTGAAAACATTTTCAGACAACTTATCAAATGTAACTCATGTGCTGGAATTTGTCAGTGAAAAAGAAGGTCTGGCAAACATTGTGGGAAAATGAGAAAAATGCAAGACACCTTTTGAAAATCTAATGGACAAAGGAGAAAATGTTGGTAACTACCATTTTCTCCTTGTCCTTCAATGTTTTCAAGCTGTTCTAAACAAAGCTTAGTTGTTTGCAATGATTTCAATATTAATAAGTCGAGTCTTGATGCAAGATATTACCTACTTCATTTAACCTGACCCAGGTCAATATCGATTACATAATACCTATTTTTACCCTCGGCATTGCTTGGCATATGTTCCGAATGGTCACGGAAATATTTCCAATGAGCGAATTAACCCTTACCCTACTAAATAAGTTTATGAAACTTTCCAGTCAATTGTAAAAAAAAAATAATGCAATTTTAAAGTTATTTTGGGGGGGCAGTATCTCCTCATTGGACAGTGTAGATCCAAGATCAGACTGCACGTTCTGTGCAGTCTGATGTTGATCTACACTGACCACAAAAGCGCCTTGAGTCGCGCTTACCAGGCTAAGGGTTAAATTGCTTACCTGTGTATATAAGTACCTTCTCTTGTCAATATAACTTCACAAATAATAGTTTCAGTTATATATACCTACTTACATACTCAGCATAAAGGTAAGGATCAGGTTAAATGAAGTAGGCAATAAAAGGGTTGCAAAGTGACATCTAGCATTATTATACTGCAAAGAAATATCTCATGATCTGATTGGATAATATGCCCTGAACATATATATCATGTACATTGGCAGAACCCACATAAAAGCAGTTTCCCTTTCGGGAGCCCTGTATACATGACTACACTTTCAACACAACATCAAATTGGCGGTGTTGATCAGTCGATACAAGCTGCCCACAACATAAACATACTGAGTAGCCTGCACCATATTGTTACTAGTTTCCCTTGATGGTTGTCATTAAAACGGAAAGAATGGATTATTTTTTAAAATAAATTAATATAGAACTTAACATGTATTATCGTATGATGTCATTCTAAAACTTCGGCTCAGGGCACCATGATTCACCACAGCCGTGAATAAGTTTCCAAGTCCCCTGCCACCTGACCTTACAACTTATAAGGTCATCTATCAAAGATGATGATTAGAGCTGTAAGGAGATTACAAACCAGCATTCTCTTATGTGGTAACCCTTATCCTGCTTAAAAGGTAAAAGAAAACTTTCAAGGCGATAGTAAAACCATGAATAATATTAGGCCTATTTCGGACTTACTTTGAGGAGAAAAAAAATATCTCCATAGCGGACAGAGTAGATCCAAGATCAGACTGCATGTTTTGTGCAGTCTGATCTTGATCTACAGTGTTTGCAAAAGGTTGTTGAGTTGTGGCAATGCAAAGCAGCTTAAGGGTTAACATTTGGGAAACCAAGATCACTTAAGTACATTGTAGTCTCTATCAAGAACACATGATCAAGATTAGTTGAACAAATTTGTACTCTGATCTTAGATCTATGTTGCTGATGTTTTTAATAAAATTAAAAAAAAAAATGAAAAATCCTGATGAATAATACAGATCTATATACGTAATGTAGGATCTGACATGAGTTACCATTTTGAAACAAAATTTTACCAAACAAGTCTAAAAAAGATGTTATTGAGCTAGACACTGTGGAGAGGCTCTGGCAACCTGGGCCGTCTTATTTTACTCATATCTACTAACAGTCCCAGGTTCTGACTTAAGTTGAGTTCATTTTATGATATGCATTTCAGTAACATACTGTAGTAACATTATCAAATTCTGAGTTGACATTGTGTTTTAGATACAAGTAGAGTAGAAAGCATTATCAGATGCTGGTTACCAGCATTTTCTCCTTTTCCTGCAATGTTTTCAAAAGATTACTTTCTCAGGGTTGTCAAAACCTGGGATTGTGTGGTAAAGGATTGAAGTATTTTATTATGTATTGTGTTGTTAAATAATAGTTATTGTTATTTTCAGGGAAAACACTATGACCTCAGTCGACCTTCGTACACTGATGAAATCACTGCACAAGTGTTGAAAAATCTCTATAGAGGACCAAATGAAGGTATATGTATCAAACCCTTGTTGCACCTATCACACCTATAGTTTGCCTTTGTGGCCAGTACAGATCAAGATCAGACTGCACAAAATGTTCAATTTGATTTTTGATTTATACTGACACTGTCCACTTTGCTGTGACTTTCTGGACAAGAGCAATGTAACGACCCTGAGAAAGAAGCCTTTTGTAAACATTGGGGGAAAAGGAAAAAATGCTGGTAACCAGCATTTTCTCCTTTTCCCACAATGTTTTCTACTCTATCAAAGAAAAATTGCACATTTTATGCCACATTGATAGTGTCGTCTGCAACTGCTTTCAATTTGGACATGGCTAAAATTTTGTTGTCTGGTAAAGAGTTAAGTTCAAATTGTTTGGTGTTTGGCACTGTTTTCAAAGTTATTTCTGTTATATTGTGGTGGCCAGTGTACCTATCCATGCTTTCCTGGACTGTCCGTAACCGTTTACCAATTGACAAAAATACAGACTTGTCCAAAATCAAAACATTTGCAAATGACAATTTAAATGTGGCTCCAATGATGGAATTTGTTTGTCATAGGGTAGAAAATATTTCCGGAAAAGAAGAAAATACTAGTGACTAGCATTTTCTCCTGTTCCCACAATGCTTTCTAGGGTACCCTGTGATTAATGAATTTAATACTTTGAACTATATGTATATATATTTTGTCGTCTGCAAATGCTATCAATTTGGACAAGTCTAAAATTTTGTTGTTTGGTAAAGAGTTTAAGGGTGAACTTCTCCCCGAATAATCCATTGTTTTTTTTTTTTGACAATCGCCTGTTGATGCCATCACTTAGGTCAAGATGTGTATAATTTTGTCGTTTGGGAAAGAGTAAAAGGGGAGCATAGTTTTAGATTTCAATTTGACCACTTACAAGCAGTTTCTTGTATTTGCAGTGTTTTCTGTTAAACTTTGATACATGTGAATAGACCATTATTTACATGTAAATTGCTAGACTCTTTACCAAATGACACAATTATGGACATGTCGAAATTCAAAGCTTTTGCAGACGACAAAATTAATGTGACTCGGATTTTGGAATATTTCTGTGAAAGAATTGAAAATATTCTGGGAAAAGGAGAAAATGCTAGAAACAAGTATTTTCTTCTTTTTCCCAAAATGATTTCAGAAGCCTTCTCAGTTAAAGTCGTTAGCCATTTAATACACAGACTTGTCCAAACTTAAAGCATACACAGATGCCAAATTATATGTGGCTAAAATTGTAAAGGTATTTTTGATAGGGTAGAAAAACATTGTGGGAAAAGGAGAATATGCTGGTTACCAGCAACATTTCTCACAATGTTTTCAAAAGGCTTCTTGCATAGGTTCGTTAAAACTCTGGATTGTGTGGTAGATCACGGTTAAAACAAGAAAATGGTCAGGAAAGGGTTAAAGTTTTGACAAAAGTCTAATTATCTCCCTTTAAAGGTGTCAAGTACAACATCCTTGAGATCGGGGCAGGGACAGGGAAGTTTACCAGGAAATTACAGCCCTATCTTGGAAAGGTAATTACATGTACATGTACTGTAATATTCTTCTATCCCTTTACTAAATGATTTTGGTTATTTTATTCATTGTAAACCTGAGGAAAAAAGGCTTTTGAAAATGTAGTTGGAAAAGGAGAAAGAACTGATTAACAGCTTTTTTTTTTCTTTCCAACTATGTTTTCTACCCTTTAACCCCTTACCAAACAATCACAACTTTTAATGACCCTGAGGGAGAAGTCTTTTGTAAACATTGTTGGAAAAGGAGAAAATGCTGGTAACCAGCATTTTCTCCTTTTCCAACGATGTTTTCTACCCAGTCAAGGACTAGTTTTGTCAGTTTTGTCATTTGAGATACCTTTAATTTGTTGTGTGCAAATGCTTTCAATTTGGACATATCCAGAAGTTTGTTGTTTGGTAAAGAATTAAAAGACAAATCTTATATTTTAAATTGTTATTATGTTTTAACGATCCAAGGGAATAAGGCTTTTTAAAACATTGGTCACCAGCATTTCTCCTTTTCTCACAATGCTTTCTAATCTACAAAAGACAATTTACAGTGTTTGAGCAACATTCACCTTCTCATCAATTAAGTCTGGTCTAAAATCGTATAGTCCGGCTTATGTGACTTATCCACATTGAATTTGTTGTCCTCAAAATTCAGATGCTTTTGAAGTGGACAAGTCAAAAAAATTGTCTGATAAGAGGTAAAAGCTATAGATACATCTCTACCGCCAGGGGAAAAAAAACACAGTTGAAACTTTAAAGTGTATTTTATGGTTCAGATATTGGTCAGTTGTGGAAAAATAGGTAAATAATTGATAAATACAGTGTATGGGATTAAGAAACTAAAGGGATTTACCCTCATTTAAAACCAGAAACTACAACAGCGATAGCTCAGAAGGCCTCCAAACATGAAATGCATTTTTTATCTGACATAATCTGTGCAACTTTGCAGGGGCAACATTTGCTATGAGGACTTGACTTAAGAATGAGTATATTTTCATAAAAATAAAGATGAAATGGCTTAAAAACTGGCTGAAAACTGCCTGAAAACGAGTATAGGAGTATCTTTAAAGGAAAACTGACTTTTTTCTTCCTGTCTTGTGGAGGATGTTTTGTGTCAGAGACAACACTCATGAAGGGGGCATCTATAGCATTCAAAAAACAAGAATTTTTCAACGGGAGGGAAAGAGGCCTATCTAGACACCCTCCCTCCCATATAATGGTTATAGTCTTAACTTTGCCCTTGGAATGCCCCTGATAGCTCCCTTTTCTTTTTCAGTCTTCAGGATCTGAGTTATTTAGCCAGTGGCCCATCAGAGGAATTTCTAGCTATGCTGGGTGGGGGGGGGGGGGGGGTGTATATTTAGACTCCCCAAATATAATTGTTATACACTTAATTATCCCTAGAAATTCCCCTGATAGCTTCTTTTTCTTTTTAGCTCACCTGAGCACGAAGTGCTCATGGTGAGCTATTGTGATCGTGCTGTGTCCGGTGTCCGTCGTCAACTTTTACCTTGTGTACACTCTAGAGGCCACATTTTCAGCCCGATTCTTGTGAAACTTGGTCAGAATGTTTGTCTTGATGATAGCTCGGGCAAGTTCGAAAATGGGTCATGTCGGGTCAAAAACTAGGTCACTAGGTCATATCTTAGAAAAACCTTGTGTATGCTCTAGATGCCACATTTTCAGTCTGATACTCATGAAACATGGTCAGAAAGTTTGCCTTGATTATATCTGGGACGAGAACGAAAATGGGTCATGTCGGGTCAAAAACTAGGTCACTAGGTCAAATCTTAGAAAAACCTTGTGTACGCTCTAGAGGCCACAATTTCTTTCCAGTACTCCTGAAAGTTGGTCAGAATGTTTGTCTTGATGATATCTCGAACGAGTTCTAAAATGGGCCATGTCGGGTCAAAAACTAGGTCACCAGGTCAAATCTTAGAAAAACCATGTGTACGCTCTAGAGGCCACATTTTCAGTCCCATACTCTTGAAAGTTGATCAGAATGTTTGTCTTGATGATAGATTGGATGAGTTTGAAAATGGGCCATGTCGGGTCGAAAACTAGGTCACCAGGTCAAATCTTAGAAAAACCTTGTGTACGCTCTAGAGGCCACATTTTCAGTCCAATAATCTTGAAATTTGGTCAGAATATTTGTCTTGATGATATCTCTGACAAATTTGAAAACAAGCCATGTTGTGTCAAAAACTAGGTCACTAGGTCAAATCTTAAAAAAACCTTGTGTATGCTCCAGAAGCCACATTTTCTGTCCAATACTCTTGAAATTTGGTCAGAATGTTTGTCTTGATATCTCGAACGAGTTCAAAAGTGGGCCATGTGGGGTCAAAAACTAGGTCACTAGGTCAAATCTTTGAAAAACCTTGTGTACGCTCCAGAAGCCACATTTTCAATCCAATGCTCTTTAAAGTTGGTCAGAATGTTTGTCATGATGATAGCTTGGATGAGTTTGAAAACGGGTCATGTCAGGTCAAAAGCCAGATCACCAGGTCAAATCCTAGAAAAACCTTGTGTAAGCTCTAGAGGCCACATTTTCAGTCCAATAATCTTGAAATTCGGTCAGAATGTTTGTCTTGATAATTTCTTAGACTAGTATGAAAATGGGTCATGTTGGATAAAAAAACTAGGTCACAAGGTCAAATCTTGGAAAAACCTTTTGTACTATAATTACAGTCCAATATTTTTTAAACTTTTGTTAGAATGTTTGTCTTGATGATATCTTGCATGAGTTTGAAAATGGGTCACATGGAATAAAAACTAGGTCACCAAGTTTCATCCTTGAAAAACCATGTGTATGTTCTAGAGGCCACATTTTCAGTCCAATAATCTTGAAATTTGCTTTGAATGTTTGTCTTGATAATATCTTAGACTAGTATGAATATGGGTCATGTTGGATAAAAAACTAGGTCACTAGGTCAAATCTTGAAAAAACCTTTTGTACACCCTACAGGCCACATTTTCTCTCAAATACTCATAAAAGTTTGTCGTAATGTATGTCTGATAATTTCTACATGTCAAGTAGGCCGCTGAGAGAAATACTAGAAAAAGCTTGTGTGCACTCTAGAGGCCATATTTGTAAGCCCAATACTAGTGAGTGTTTGTCAGAGTGTTTGTCTTAATCTCTGAGGAGATTGGAAATGGGTCATGTTTGATCAAAAGGCTCAGGTGAGCGACTTCAGGGCCATCATGGCCCTCTTGTTAAATCTTCAGGACCTGAGTTATTTAGCCAGTGATCCATCAGAGGAATTTCTAGCTGTGCTGAAAGAGCAGTCTCCTGATCTCGAAACCCAGATTTTTTCCGCCTACAAAATCCCTCTACCAGATCAGTGTGTTCAGGTAACCTCCTACTGGTTCTTTACCACACAATGCAGAATTTTACTGACCCTAAGAAAGAAGGCTTTTGAAAACATTGTGGGAAAAAGACAAAATGCTGGTAACCATTAGTTTTGGGAAAGATGGAAAATATATAGATAGAAATTAGTATCGGAAAGGAAGGAAAACATTTTGGGAAAAGGAAAAAATAGTGGTAGCCAGCATTTCTCCTTTTCTTACAGTATTTTCTGTCCTTCAAAAGACTTATTTCAGTTTTTGAGTCTCTTATATTCTGTTATCTGCTTTTTAATTTGGACAGGTAAAAAATTTTGTCATTTGATAATCAGTCAACCAAATACCAAACTACAAAATTTTGGATTTGCCCTATTTCAAATCGTTTGCAGACAACAGATTATGTGTAGCTCAGCTGATTGAATTTGTGAATTAAAGAACAGAAAACATCGTTGGAAAAGGAGAAAATGCTGGTTACCAGCACTTTCTCCTTTTCCCACAATGTTTTCCAAAGCCTTCTCTGTTATGAGATTGTGTAGTAAAGAGTTAACGGATCATTTCTTATCGAGTTATTTGTCTTTTGTCTAAATATGGATATTATCTGGAGTGTGTTATCTGGCCACTGGTGTACATTTTGGCAGTTTTTCTCACTTTTGTAACCAATGCTTTCAATTTGGACCAATCAAAAGTTTTGTTGTTTGGTGAAGAATTGAAGCGGTTTGAATATTCAAATTTTTCTTTTCTAAATATTTTTTTTATCATGTAGAATATAGTGTGTGCCCAGTGTTTTCATTGGTGTGCTAACAAAGAATGCCTGGATGAGATGACTCGAGTGTTGGTGCCTCAGGGAAGAATCTGTAAGTTAACCCTATACCATACAATCCCATGTTTTAACGACCCTGAAGAAGATGGCTTTTCTAAACAGTGTGGGAAAGTAGCTGAGTTAAACCTTTATCAAATAATCCTGTTTTACCAGCCCTGAAGAAGAAGGCTTTTGAAAACAATGTAGGAAAAGGAAAAATGCTGGTAACCAGTATTTTCTCCTTTTCCTACAATGTTTTCTACCCTTTCCAAGACAAATTCAATCATTTTAGCCTTGTTTAATTTGTCATTTGTAAATTTGTTCAATTGGATTAGTCAAAGTCAAAAATTTTTCGTTGCTGGCAAAGAGTTCATCAATTTCTGTAAGAGTGTTTTAAATACCCCTGTAATTGACAGTGTTTTGAAACTACATTGGAAATGAGACTACTTTATGTTACAATACTTTTTTTGCCACACAGTTTTAAAAGTTTTTCTTGGTGCAATTTTGTATTTAGTGTTGATGGATCAATTCTTTGTCACAGTCCTTTTGCAACCATGAAGAAGATAGCTTTTGAATACATTCATGCCTCTCTCACTACCCAGAATGGTTTTGACGATGGTTAAACCTTAAAGCATCTTACACTACTTTAGCCAGTGTAAATCAAGATGAGACGGCACAAAACTTGCAATCTGATCTTTTATACACACTGTCTGCTACACTCTGACATTCTGGAAAACAGCACCCTTGAAATCAGTCTCATTAGGGTCTTATTTCTGGAATAAAAATGTGTGTTGGGTTTATTTGGTGCCGCAAGGGTAAAGTTAGAAAGCAGCCAGTTGCATGAATAGGATGTTGTGCAAAGAACTTGTAAAAAAGCTCAAGGGATGCACATGTACATGTAAGTGCACTGGCATAATTATATGACAGAAAAAAAAATGAAAATAGCCCAAAACACCAAATAGAATGACAAATAAACCAACAAAATCTAACTGTTTCCTTCAGTATGTGTATGGAACCACAAGAATTGGGATTTAGACTGGGTTAAGGAAACAGAGGACATAATGACAACATACTATCATATGGAGACGCCGAGAGCTTATTTGAAGCAATGGCAAACAGCGATTGAGGAGTATGGTGGGGTCAAATGTGTCGAACATTTAAAGTTACCAGGGATACAAAATATGGAGGTATTTGACCCTAACAAAATACATACGGAATATTATGCTGTAGTAACTTTCCTTGTATTTGTATTTGATTCGAGAAGCATCAGAAAATTTGATATGGTACAAGACCGAAGGTCAAGCGTTAGTCAAAATTTTCTTACACGGCGAGAAGTAAATTCAAACACCAGGAAAGTTACTACAACATAATATTCCTTTATTATATACCTACAACTTTCAACAACATCATTTAGCATTTATTGACATTTTGTTAAAAAACAGTCAACGAAATTAAACAAATAATGGTGTAGTAGCCAGTAATTTCCTTTTTATGAATGGCGGATGAATATATCTTAAAATTTTGATCAATCAAATTGCAAATCAATACATACCTATTGGGCACGTGAGTTAGGTCATCATACCATATTTGGAACTGTATTTCTCTGTTTGTAGATACAGAATTTATAGTAGTAAGGGGATAGCTGGCAACAATCAGTAAAAAGAAAAACAAATACAAGAAAAAAATATTGCGGTAGTTCCTAAGTGACCTACGTAGCTTCTTAACTCTTTACCACAGGACAAAATTTTAGACTGGCCCAAATTGAAGGCACTTGCATCACATTGTGAATCACATTTAGCTGAAATGATATGGCAACTGTCTATCAAAATGTAGAAAACCTCATGGGAAAAGGAGAAAATGCTGGTTACCAGCATTTTCTTCTTTTCCCACAAGGTTTTCCAAAGGCTGTTTGCTCAGGGTCGTAAAAAGTCGGGATTGTGTGGTAAAGAGTTAAGGTATTTTGAAATTTCAAAGGTTTGTGGGAATGTCATGTGATCAGTAACATGCTTGGACTGTGTTGGATTGTATTCAGATAAATATGATAGCTTCATATTTGATCACATAGAAATAGACAGAGGCGAACAACCAATTATTTGAAGGCCAAATTTGCACCTTTTCATCATGTTACCAACCAGTTTCTTAATGTTGGCAAGAAAATGTATTATTAGTTTAACACAAAAACTTAAATTGCAGCAAAAGAATTTTAAAAGGTCTTTTTAACTCTTTACCAGATGACAAAATTTGAACTATAAACTGATGACAGAAGTGGTTAAAATGATTGGGTGTCTTTGAAAGGTTAGAAAGCAGTGAGGAAAAAGGAGAAAAGGCTGGTTACCAGTGGGGGAAAAAACTTTTGAAAACTTTGTCAGAAAAGCATTTCTCCTTTTCCACCAATTTTTTCTACCCTTTCAAAGAAAAATCTTATTATTCAATATTTGATTTTTATCAAATTTGTTGTCTGCAAATGCTTCGAATTAAGACAAGTCCAAAATTTTGTCCTCCTTGAAAAGCAAGTTTATTTTTCATCTTTTCTCATTGTAGGGGGAAAAAGACTTTATCGTGGACCATTTTGCTTCCATTAGTGTGATAGCTTTGTTAGGAGATGAGGAACAGAAAGTAGCCCGTGCAAAGTTTAGAGCAGTTCTGGATAAATTCTTCCCAGGGGACCAAAAAATTCATATACCTTTCTTTTCTGAGTTTTATTGTGCTGAAAAGATAAAAGATTTGATGTAAATTCAAACCTTTACCAAACTATCCTTGATTTTAATGATCCTGGGGGAAAAAAAAAAACATTCTAAAAACATTTTGGGAAAAGGAGAAAATGCTGGTTCCCAGCATTTTCTTGTTTTCCCATAATGTTTTCTACCGTATCAGAGACAAATCCAAACAGTTGAATAACATTTAATTTGTCGTTTGCAAATGCTTTCAATTTTGTCTACTCCAAAATTTTGTCGTTTGGTAAAGTGTTAAGATATATAAACCAAGTGGATTTATTCTTTAATTTTTTCTTAATGCACTTTACAGAAGACCAAAGGGTATATATACCAGTCTTTTCTGCTTTTTGTTGGGCAGAAAAATATGACATTCAAGGTGTAGAAAACCAGTGTTTAGCCAGGGATCGTAAATTACAGATATGTGTATATACGATCCCTGGTTTAGCCTTTCTCCAAATGACGAAGTTTTAGACTTGTCCAGTAAAAACATTTGCAGAAGACAAAATTAATGTGGCTCAGATGATGGAACTCGGCTTTGAAAGGGTAGAAAACATTATTCGAAAAGCCGTTCTTCATTGTGTTTAAAACTTGTTTTGTAAAGCATTGGTCATTCCATTACTGTTTTTTTTTTTTTTACAAAAAATTGATGACTGAGTCTTGCTATGAAAAAAAAGAAATATAAGATTTCAAATAGGTTTCAATGAATGTATTCTTAAATTTCCTTGTTTCATAATTGTGAAAACAGAGTTAAGAATTGTAGAATTTAGAATATGGAGAGATATGATTATCTTTGTTGCAGGTTTGCAGATTGTACACTGACATATGCCATTATGAGTACCTAAGTTCTTTTTTTTTTCCCATTCAATTTATAGCTCCACTGGCTGAAAGCTGGCGAGCGTATGTTATGGAGCTCTGCGCTCCATGCATCAATGTTTGTGTTAACTTCAATTTCAAACGTATTCTTCCTTAAAACTTTTGATCCAATTTCAAATTTAATATACATGTAATAATCCTGGATTGGTCCTCTTTAGAATTTCTCCAAAGAACTTTATTTCAGAACTCTGGTTGTCATTGCAACAAAACTGAAAAATAATGAAATTTTTTAAGAATCTTCTCCATAACTACAGTTTGGACAAACTGGCAAAACGATCCTTTGGTCAGCCCCTTTTAGATTTCTCCGTATAGTTCTGATCTGCATAGAACATGACTGCTGTGGGCCATAGTCATAACAAGTTGTAGTTGAACGTTATAATAATCAGGGGAAATTACTCCAGTTTTTTCATAATACATGTAGATAGTTTCTTACCATTTATCTCCCTTGATTACCTTTATAACGGTCACATGGCTGGTTGCATATTCAAGTTCTTTGGATAGTGTTTGGTCAAATGATTTGAGCTACGCTCTTTGAAAAGGGGGCTTAATGCATCTCCGAAAAATATCAATCTAGGTCAGCTTGCGCAGTCCTTGCAGGCTCACCTGCGCCCAAACTTTTCACTTTTGTTCAATTTCCTGTATGTCAAAGGACCAGTGTACCTCATCATTCAGTTGGTCTTTAGACAAAATGGATTTTATGGATTCATTATTATGTGAGGACTTACTTGGCATCACTGAGATGCATTAAGCCCCCTTTTACCAGAGCATGGCTCATTTATTTCCATGCAAATGGTCATACTCGGATATATTACATATTTAGCAGGAAGTGAGGTTTGTATCATTCTATTTATAGTTTGAAAACTTACCATCCATACTATAGAATTTAGAAAAAAAATCTAATTCTAAATTTTTTGCGGAAATATGCTTGTCGGAACACTCTTTGTTGGAGTTAACTGATGTTTGAGGGGGGGAGAGAGCGCTAGGCGTATTTCTTGGATGAAATTTTATTGCGTGTTAGACTTCTGGCAGTTTAACCCTAATCCTGCTAAATAACTAAAATAACTAAAATGGAATTTCCAATTTGGGAGTAAAAACCTTACTATTGCTTTTTCAAAGGTATGTTTTTGTGAATGATATCTCTTAAGCGGACAGTGTAGATCCAAGATCTCCGTGATGCATTATACCGAGCAAGTCATCACGTAATTATGGATCGATAAAATTTACTTTGTCTTACGATCAACTGGCTCATGAGGTAGACTGGTCTTTTGACACAAAGAAAATTGACCAATAGCAAAAAGTTTCATTCCAGGTCAGCCTGTGGACAGCGCAGGCTAACCTGGGTTGATACTTTTAGCAGATGTATTTATATGCAAGCATATTTAATGCTCGTTGGAAAGGGAGCAGTTGACGAAAGATTGATTGGTTGATTTTTTTGGTTTTTATCGCCGTTTTCAATATTATTTCAGTTATATCGAAGCGGCCAGTGCACCTATCCATGCTTTCCTGGCGTTTCTTTTACCAGTACTCCGCACAATATTCTTTCCAAGCCACTGGCTGCTTTCCCACATAACCATCGTCGAGACAATGGTCAGCGGTGAGAGAGGAATGAATCCTGTCGCAATGACTATCATCAGTCCTCGGAAAGAAATTGGCCTAGCCGGGAATCGAACCAGCGACCATCTGTTCTCAAGTCCTGTACGCTACCGACTGAGCTACTGGGGCTCAGCCGTTTACGCCGCAAAAAATAGTGCTTTCGAAATTATATGTAGACTTTAACGTGATGGTTTTTAAGGTAACACATGACCAAAAAAAAAATAGTAAAATGCCAATGAGTACGACAAAAGATTTATCCCCCATCAAATCTATCTGCTAAGGTGTGAACAAGCGCCACAAGGTATCAATCAAAAGTAGCATCGCTTGTACATAACTGTCATAAATGAGCCCTGCCAATAAGACCTCAGTATAAGCATATCCAACATTTTCACCCATTTCATTTCTTTTTACTCTTTTTCTTTTCATTCGATACTAATCGCAAAAAGATGGCAAAAGCCAGATTATACATCTGCGCCGAAAAATAGTGGCCTACGCAGAATTCCGTAGTTTTTAGCTCCACTGGCCGAAGGCCAGCGAGCTATTGTCATGGCGTTGTGTCCGTCGTGCGTCCGTCCGTTCGTTCGTCCGTGCGTGCGTCCGTAAACTTTTTCTTTAAAAAACTCCTCCTCAGAAACTATTGACTGGATTTTTACCAAATTTCACAGGAATGTTCCTTTGGTGGTCCTCTTTCAAATTCCTTCAAATAATTGTGTTCCATGAAGAATTCTGGTTGCCATGGCAACCAAAGTAAAAAACCTTTAAAAATCTTCTCCTCCCAAACCGCTATTTGGATAGCATTATTATTTTGCAGGAATGTTCCTTAGATACAGGTTTACAGAATTCCTTAAAAAAAAAAAAGATCTGTCAAAAAACATGGCTTTTATGGGAGACTCATTTTCCTTTTATGGTATAAAGTAAAATCTTTGAAAAATTTCTTCTCTAAAACTGTTCATTGGATTTCATTGTTGTTTTGCAGGTAAGTTCCTATGGTGGTTGTCTACCAAATTGTTTCTTCAGTGAGCTAAAATGCAGGATTGAATGATAATTGTTAAAAACTTCCTTTCGCCATTATAGAAATATCAGGCCTGTGGAGCGATACAGGCGCTCAAGCGCCTCTAGTTGCATGTTTAGTTTTATGCACGAGACGGGAACAATTCATGAGCATTCCGCCGTGCACCATTGTGGCAATTTGGGAGAAGTTGGTATGATTCATACATGTATAAGGAACGGCTCTTTTTATTTCAGACAAACGAAGTTTTATGGAGTTTTAGACGAAGAAAAATCTCGCCAAATACTGGTATCTGATTGGACGAAAAACAAGGTCGATCACTAAATACGGGTCTCTGATTGGACGAAAAACTAGGTCGATCACTAATTGTTGTATTTCATTTGCTACAGCAATATGTTAGCTCGGCTGTTTTTAAAGAAAACATCGAGGTAAGTACACTTGCCTGTTGTCTGTTGTATCATCTTCGATGGCGTGAGAGAACTTTGGCATTTTTTTTTTTCAAATTTCTGTTCTGGCTGAAAGCATTTACTCCAAACTTGGACAGGTTAACTCTTTACCCCAAACAGCATTCTAGGCAGTTTAAAATTAAAGCATATGCAGACAACAACTTGAATGTCAATCAAATGAAAGTTTTTTTTTTTTTAATAAATCGACAACATTTTGAAAAAAAGAGAAAATGCTGGTCCCCAGCATTTACTCCTTTTCCCATAATGTTTTCAAAACCCGTTTAAATCGGGGTCGTTAGAATTAGGGATCGTGAGGTAAAGTGTTAATAATGAGGAAACCCGTTTCAGAAGAGCAGGTAACTCACAAAATATTGTTTACATATTTATTCCCGGTTTTTTTCCTAACGTGTCTATCAGATTGTGTCCGACCTGTGTCGCATTGTACTCTGTTGTGTACAAACCCAATAGAATTGGTATAACTCCAAAGTGACATTTCATTGCTACAGTCCCACGGAAGATTGCTAGGCCATATTGGTTGCCCCTAAAGCAATATTTGATGAGCTGCGATAAGAAAATCACAAATGCTACCTTTTCATCACAGAAAATGCCATTGAACATAAATACCTTACTGTAAGATACATATATGGCTTGCAACATGCGAAAAGGGACTTTCGGACATATGCGTAAAGTGTCATATCGGATCAGTCCGCGCAGGCTAATCTGAGACGACACTTTACGTCAGTATTAGATTTTGTCCTACAGTAGGCTTGCATGAAACAGAAAATCACACACGGTCGGAAAGTACCGTCTCGGATTAGACTGCGCAGGCTGATCCGGAACGACACTATGCAAATATCCGAATGCCCCTTTTCGCCTGTTGCAGGCCATAGGTAAGGGGAAAAAATTAATGAAACGTAAGTTCATTTTGCTTTCAATGCTGTATTCACAAATATTTCTTGACTCTTTGTATTAGATATTTTTTCAAAGGGGGGGGGGATACTAGTATATCACCGAGAGTGGGACAAATCACAACGTCTTTCACCCGTGGTACAAAAGAGAGTTGTGCTAAAAACCGTTTCGTCGACAAACAGTCTAGTCGAACACCCATCTTGCCGAATACGACATTGCGCCAAAGTGACACCTAGTCGAAAGTTTGTCAAATTTTGTCGTTTTTCAACAAAATATAAATGCCCAGAGAAGTATGGGATATGGCAAGGAGCCAAAGCGCATATATTCCTGGAGATGAAAAGAAGAATTCTATAACTTCAGATTAGATTTCATCCGTTACATAGCAAATAAAGCATTTCCACTAAAGCTAAAAAGAAATACTAATTGATATCATGCGAGTTTTCGGATAAAAAGAATATCCCTAAACGTAGGTCATTAAAAGCGGAAGTTCTAACGTAATGATTTTACTTATCCTCTGACCAACCCACTTTATGTATTTTAGATATTCATTTTTCGCCCCATTTAAGATTTATCGTGGTCCCTATTCACGATTTGAATTCTGAAGCAGGATCTTCTTCGCCAATCAAATGTCTAGTTTTAAAATCTAAAATTGAACAACGGTCAGAATGGTTGGAAAATGCTCTTGCCTCGTATGGATTACTAGTTCCCTAGTCGGCTATTTTTACACTGTTGAACATGTGCTTTGTCCCTAGTCTACCTTTTTCAACGCATTGCCACATAATCCCAGGTTTTAACGACCCTGAGAAGAAGGCATTTTGAAAACTATTGGAAAAGGAGAAGACGCTGGTAACTAGCATTTTCTCTTTTTCCAATGATGTTCTTCCCTAGTCTGCTAGTTTACCGATGTTTTACAATTACTGGGATCTTGGTCTGCTATTGTAACAGTGATAAACATTTACCACACAATCCCGAGTTTTAATGGCACCGAGAGATAAGCCTTTTGAAAACATTGTGGGAAAAGGAGAAAATAGTGGTAACCAGTATTTTTCTCCTGTTCTCACAATGTTTCTACTCTGTCAAATTCCACCATTTAGGCCACCTTTATGACTTTGAAGCGCCAGAAAACATTATAGTTCTTATTACTTTATGAAAAAAAAGCATTTCAAGCAGTGCACGAAGAGGAGCATTTTCTCCTTTTGTAACAATAATTTCAAAAATATTCTTCTACAAGTTCTCTCCCGTCCCCCCCCCCTCTCTCTCTCTCTCTCTCTCTCTCTCTCTCTCTCTGAGGGGACGTGTGCTTTGTCCCTGCTCTGCTAATATTTAGAAAGTTTTACAATTGCTGGTACTCGAGTCTGCTATTGCTATCTCTCTCTCTCCCTCTCTCTCTCTCTCTCTCTCTCTCTGAGGAGACATGTGCTTTGTCCCTTGTCTGCTATATTTAGAGTTTTTCAATTGCAGGTACTAGTCTGCAATTGTAACAGTGTTAACCTCTTACAAAACAATGCCGGGTTTTACCATATTGGGAAAGAAGCCTGAAAACACCGTGAGAACAGGAGAAAATTCTTGTAACTAACACTTTCTTCTTTTCCCACAATGTTTTCTACCCTTCAAAGACAAAGTCGATCATTTTAGCCGCGTTTTATTTTGTCGTCTGCAAATGCTTTCAATTTGGACTAGTCTTCATTTCTGTCGTTTGGTTACGAGCTTAACAACTGCTATGTTTCTTGTCTGCTATTTTAGCATTGATTTCCGGAGCCCCAGTAGCTCAGTCGGTAGTGTACAGGACTCAAGAACAGGAGGTCGCTGGTTCGATCCCCGGCTCGGCCAATTTCTTTCCGAGGATTGATGATAGTCATTGCGACAGGATTCATTCCTCTCTCACCGCTGATAATTGTTTCGACGATGAGTATGTAAGAAAGCAGCCAGTGGTTAAAAAAGAATATTGTGCGGAGTACTGGTGAAAAAAAAACTCAAAGCATGGATTATTGCACTGGCCGCCGCGATAACACTGAAATAACGTTGAAATGACGTAAAACACTACACAATCAACCAATCAAATAATCATTAGCAGTAATTTACAATTAACTCTGTTCTGCCATTGTTAACGCGTTAATCTTTTACCAGTGAGTGAAATTGAATTTGTCGTCTGGAAATCCTTTGAGTTTGGACCAGGCTAATATTTTCTTGTTTGCTATCTGCGTTTTCTCTGTTTCGCTGTTTTTTACAATGTTATAAATTCAATATAACTATGCATTTAGAGTGCTATTTTCTCAGCGTTTAATACTTTACCAAAACTAAATGTGGATCAAACCATGTAATTTGTCTCGGAGAGGGTAGAGAGAATCTTTGTGAAATATGTGTTTTTTGCTTTTGTAATAATCTCTCCCCCCTCTCTCCCTCCCCCATCTTGAAAGGGCAGCAAACATCGTGGGAAGAGGAATAATGCCTGTAGGCAAAGGTAATTGAAACATTGTTAGAGAGGAACATTAAATTTTTCTCCTTTTCTCACAATGTTTTCAATGGCCTTGTTAAACAAGCTGGCTCTCTCTCTCTCTCTCTCTCTCTCTCTCTCTCTCTTTCTGTATTGTTATTCTTCTTCTTCCTTCTCTCTCTCTTTCTTTCTTTCTTTCTCTCACTCTCCCCCATCTCTCTCTGTCTCTAAACCAGACTCTAACCTCAGAGATGGTACAGTAGCTATGAAAGGATATCAAGCGAAATATTAGTGAGAAGAAACCCCAGAAAAGCCTGGATATATGCACTCTCCGGCTTAATGTAACGAAAATATGTTGAACCAAAGTACTGACAGTAATGAAAAAACAGTGAGATGGCGATTAATTATTTGGTGACAGGGTTTAAGAGGTAACTTATTCAGGAAAGAGTGCCTTAAAACCACCCATCATAAAATTTCATATTCTTCTGGCCTCAAGGGAGACAGCTTTCAAAAAAAAGCAGGAAAGGAGAAAATGCCGGTATTTTCTTATTTTTTGATATTGTTCTTAAATGTTTCAGAGAAGATCAGAACATGAGGGCAATAATTTTCACCTGCAAGTGCTTTAAATACCGACAAGTCTGATTTCTTTTGTAGTAAAAGAATTCTATGTTGATTCCAACTGAACAAAAGACCATGCTAAATAGTCGGGCATGACTATCTGACTAAGAAAAGAGGTATCTGGCCAGTAATTTTGCAGCAATACTTATTGAGATGATGTTAAATGTGTTGGCATAAAGCTGCACAATTGAGGCTCATTTAGAAAGAGGGAGAGAAAGAAAGTCAACATTTTTCATCTCATTTTTATATTTACTAAATCTGTTAAACACACTATCCCTTGCACATAAACAAAAGTGTATAATCTGAAGTGACTAACCGCAACAAGCAATATCTCTTCTCATCACGTTTTCAGAAGCGTAACCAGGTTTAAAGAATATTACGCACTCCGAACAAGACTTCTATTGAACACACTTACAGACATTTCAACATTAAAAACATCGACAAAGGACAAATGAAAGGTACTAGTAGCTCAAATGATAAAAGCCATGCTCTGGCAAAAGCTAGCTTAATGCTTCTCCTTGGTGCATCAAACCAAACAAATCATTACATAGTCTTGGAATTATAAAGTCAGTTTTGTGTAACAATCAACTGAATCATGACATAAACTGGTCCTTTGACTTGCAGAAAATTGACCAAAAGCAAAAAGTTTCGGTCCAGGTCAGCCTGCACGGACTGCGCAGGCTGATCTGGGTCGACACATTTTGCAGGTGCACTAAGCCCTCTTTTCACAGAGCGTGGCTCATATTTTTTTCTTTTAAAGGAGTTGAAAACGCTGTAGGAATTCACGATCGCCCTAGGATTTCAAGATCTGACAACGAATATATATGATTCAGTTAAGAATGTCACAAACTGATTACGACTAAGCTAGAAATCCTAAAATAAATTAATTCGTAGGGTTCGTGGTCTGTGTGCATTAGCAGCATAAAGGTTTTATACTTTAGTAGATTTAAAAAATAAAAAATAAAAACTCAATAATTTCGGTTCTTATCTCTTTAACCCTTTACCACACAATCTCGTCTTTTAACAACCCTGTAGGGGAAGGCGTTCGAGAACATTGCGGTGGAAAAGGAGACATCGCGGGTTACCAGCGTTTTCTCCCTTTTCCACAATGTTTTGTACCTTTTCACGGGCAATTCTCATCATTTTAGCCAAATCGAGGTTATTGTCTAGAAATGCTTTTGAGTTGTTCCAGTCTAAAATTTTGTCATGTGGTAAATGGTTGACTATATGAGAATTATCTTAGACTAGAGGTCCCAGTTTTCGAGCCGCACTGTAAACACTGGGTTTTGCGTGGGAGTGTCCTTGGGCAATATATTTCAGAGCCTTAGTCTACCAGTGAAACCCAGAACATACATGAATATGTGAGCTGTCGCCTCGGCATGATTGAAAGAAGGTTGAAAGGAGGCATAGATCAAGACCAGACAGCACAGAACGTGTAGCCTGATCTTGGATAAATGCTGTCCACTTGATTATTCAAGCATATAGATAAAAATAATCTTTCGGTGGATTTTTTTTTTTTTCAAGTTAAAAGAATCAAATGCAGCACAGTTGGAAAACAAGAAACATAAAAATGATGTTTTCCTCCTCTTTTACTTCGCTTCTTACTTGTAATGGTTTTATACATATCAACCCTTTTACACACGATACCGAGTTATAACGATCCCGAGGAAGAAGCCTTTTGAACACATTGTGGAAAAAGGAGAAGATGCTGTTCCCTTCCATGTTTTCCAATCTTCCAAGAAAAAGTTTTAAATCGCAAGCTGCAAATTTAATCTTACCTTTACTTGGTTTATTTTATGTTGAAAACATAATTTTGGTAACACTGAGCCGGCCAGTGCACCTATCAATGCTTTTCTGTGGTTTCTTTAACTGATATTTCGCTTGAGATCCTTTCATAGCTACTGGACCATGTCTGAGGTTAGAGCCTAAATGAAAGAGAGAGAGAGAGAAAGCCAGCTTGTTAAACATGGCCCTTGAAAACACTGTGAGAAAAGCTGAAAATGTTCCTCTCTTACAATGTTTCAATTACCCCACCAGAAAAAGAGGGGAGGGGAGAGGAGAGAGAGAAGGGGGGGAGAGAGGGACGAGGGAGGGAGAGAGAGAGAGGGACGGGAGAGGGAGAGAGGCGAGAGAGAGAAAAAGGGGAAGGGATGGCAGGGAGGGAGGGAAAGAACTTGTGTAAGAAGGCTTTTGAAACTATTTTGACAAAAGGAGAAAATGCTCCTCTTCCTAAACTGCTACAAATGCTTTTTTTCTGTCTTTTTTTCATAAAGTGATAATAACTATAATGTTTTCTGGCCTTTCAAAGTCTTATATCATGATTTGGTCATAATTTAGTTTTGGTATAGTGATTAACACGTTAACAATAACAGACTTGAGTCAGAGCCGTTATAAAACACTGCTAAAATAGCAGACATGAAACGTTGCAGTTGATAAACACTGTAAGGTATTTACCAAACGATAAAAATTGTAGACTGGTCAAAATTGAAAGCATTTGAAGACGACGAAATAAAGGTGGCTGAAATGGTGGAATTTGACAGAGTAGAAAACATTGTAAAAAAAGAACAAAATTCTGTTTACCACTATTTTCTCCTTTTCCCACAATGTTTTCAAAAGGCTTATCTTTCGGTGTCGTTAAAACTCGGGATTGTGTGATTTTATCTCTGTAGCAGACCAAGGTCCTAGTAATTGTAAAACATCGCTAAAATAGCAGACTAGGGAAGAACATTGTGGGAAAAGGAGAAAATGCTAGTTACCAGCGTCTTCTCCTTTTCTAATATTGTTTTCAAAAGGCTTCTTTCTCAGGATCGGTAAAACCTGGGGTTGTGTGGTAATGGAATAAAAAAGGAGACTAGAGACAAAGCAAATGTTCAACAGTGCAAAAATAGCCGACAAGGGAAATAGTAAACCATACGCGGGAAGAGCATTTTCCAACCATACTAACTGTTGTTGAATTTGAGATTGTAAAACTAGTCATTTGATTGGCGAAGACGATCTGGCTTCAGAATTCAGATCGTGAATAAGGACCACGATACTTAAATGGAGCGAAAAAAGAATATCTAAAGTACATGTACATAAAGTGGGTTGGACAGAGGCTAAGTAAAATTATAGAACTTCCGCTTTTGATGACCTACGTTTAGCGATATTTTTTCATTCAAAAACGCAGGTAATAAATACCCTTCTTTTATACCATGTTCACGGCAGCCCGATTTCTGACAACCGTGGACAATACGGGATTGACGTAATACAACGCAGAGGAACGGGATGAGCAAACTTGATCGCATCAGAACTTACCAGCACGTAACAAGCCGTTACAAGACTCGGAGACGATCCGTGTTTGGACGTGGAAGCCGTTTTTCACCGGTATCGATCAGGCCGTATTAGAACGCCACGATCAACCCGTTCTGCTACGGTCTGTTAGATTTCTTATCAGCCCCGGGACTGCCATGGCAAATATTTTGACGGTCAAAAAATCTGGCACGGCAACCCCGGCGATCACGGTCTGACAAGTTTGCTTATCCAGTTCCTATGCGTGCATTAGGTTAATCCCGTTTTGTCCACGGTCGTCAGAAACGTGGCTGCCATGGCTGCCAGGAACATGGTGTAAACGTAGGGTTCCCTCCACGGCTTGTCACGGATACCGTGAGGTACCGTAAAGAGATATCACTAAACTTGGTAAATGGAGAAAAAACGAACAAAATCTCACGGCACACCACGTTTTGGACAAACGGGGCTGCCGTGGCTGCCGGGGACATGGTGAACGTAGAGTCAGCATTTCTTTTTAGCTTTAGGCAAAATGCTTTATTTGTTATCTAATGGATGAAATCTAATGGGAAGTTATATAATTTATTTTTTCTTTTCATCTCCAGGAATATATGTGCTCAAAAGAAAACAAATTTATCATAGCTTTAACGACAGAATTTGTCCTTGGAAAGTTAGAGAACCTTGTTGAAAAAGGAGAAAATCATGTTGTTTTTCAGGTTTCTCATTTTAGCATCGATATACTATACGAATTTTGAAAAAAACAATCGAATCAATTAAAAGCGTCTCTCTTTAGCCTCGTTTAAACTCGGGACTGTGTGATAAACTTTAGGTTTATGGCGAAATCTCTTTACTGGCTAGACTTTAACTCGTCCGAAAATATTCCTTGCCAGTATCTACCCTTGAGTAACAACGGCTGATAGTATTCAACAACACTTGCCCTGAAAAGATATACATGTACACAGTAAAACCAAGAACTAACTTTAAAAAAGATTGACGGCGTAAGAGATGAATCTTAAAATTCTTTTGTGGCTCAATATGAAGTAAGATAATTAAAAGTAACCCCCACGAGCAATTACCTCTTTTTCCTCATTGTTTTCATTTTGTTGAAAAGTAGTTATAAGGGTTATAAGGTAACGCATATAAAAATATTAAATTTACAGAAAGCACGAGAAAAGACTCGTTCTCTTCGACAATCAGTCTGCTAGAGAGTGAATCAAGGACCCATGATATCGATTGGCGGTAGCAAAGCTTGTTAATAGTGGTTTATATAAATGTTCGAGCAAATATGGCAGCAGGGGCCCGCTGATAAAAAAAACATGTGCACATTTTTGACCAATCCCAAATTACCATCTTTCCATTCTTATCAGTACCAAAAAGTAGTCAAAAGCCAGTGCATACAGCTGCACCCAAAAAGTGGTGCACCCCATATCAAAGCATGGTCAGCAATGATTCCAAATCTAAACCTTCAGGAACACAACTGAGACATTTTGGACTGCCTGATAAAGGCAGGGGTCCTTCTCCGCAGACTTTTCAGGAAATGTAATAAGTATTGTACGAAGAGTGGAAACAGCTGCTCCTAGGGTAATTTCGATGTCTTAAGCTCGGTACACACAGTAAGATTAATCTCAGAGATTTTTGTATCGGAGTCAAATCTTACTGTTTGTACATCCCTAATACATATGTTATAAGATTTTCTGGAGTTTTATGAAACTGTAATAGGTTTAGAGCAATGCTCTATTTCCTAAGATTTGTATTAGAGTATTATCCAATTACAGCTTGCCATTTCCTGGAAGGTGAGCTACCTGTAGATTTGTCGATGCTGTAAAGTGTATACACAGTAAGTAAGCCACTTTGCTGATACACAAAAATGGCAGACAATGTATTTTCCATATACTGGTCGCACCAGGAATTGTCCATCCAAGTTTTCCAGTGCAACAGCACTAAAAATTATGATGCATAATGCTATGATCACTTTATCTTGCTCTGAAGGCACAATTTTGACACTAGATCTACGCATAACCTAACAGGCAAGAAGATTATCATATGATTTGTATGTGTGTTTGTACAGAAGAGTATTATGATACAAAAATCTCTGAGATTAATTTCATGAGACAAATTTTATTGTGTGTACCGGCCTTTAGGTGGGGTATGAGAGGTTGACTGCAAGCTGTCATCCAAGCACTATGCGGAAGTTTGCGCGATTTACTGGCCCTGCTTTTGCCAGAGCACGGTTCAAATTTTTGAGCCTCACATTGTTAATATATCTACACAAGCACTCCATCACGTTACCCAACCTATTTCATTTGCATTCATTAAAGGGAGATAAATATACCAGCCATAAAAAAATCAAGTTCCAAATTTAGTACCTAAATATCAGGTTTCCCACTGGAGTGGTCGGCGCTTTCCAAGTAAAGTTTATTTCTTCTTTTTCCTTGTTACTGTTATGGGTAATAGCACCCTGAAAGATAAAAAAAAAAGAAGTATCATCGTCTCTTTCCTAGATACAGACGACTGATGACGCCTCCAAATTATACAAGGATTTTCATAACATAGCGATATACAAATAATTTCGATTAGATATCTAATTACAATATGCATACATGGAATATATATGTTTCTGACTCGGCCAAACACGATGTCACTTTTGATAGTAATTGAATACATATTGTGGGAAAAGGGTTATTAATTGTCTTTTCTTTTCAAAATGTTGACAAGGACATGATAATCTTTCCCGGTCCATTATCGTATCTTCGTTCCCTTTTATTTCAAACATCTCAAACTACATATCTACCTTTAATCAAACTATACAGAAACGATTCTGCCAAGGTTCTCTTCAGAATTTTTGTCAAATAGTTTGATTCTGTCAAGAGCTTTCCTTGTTATGGCAACAAAACTGAAAAATCTCGAAAAACCGTTAAAAATCCTCTCCAAAACTATTTGTTAGATTCTGGCAAACTGGCATAAATGATCGTAAGTTGGACATCTTTCAGGCCCTGATTTCACCTATTAATCTAAATTGCTTCTTAGCCTAGTTCTAGATTTGAAAGTAACGCAATTTCTGGCGGCTATGCCTGGTTCAGCCAATAAGCTATCACCTAACTTTCAAATTCAGAAAACCTTTCTGTACTTTGTTACGGGAGATCACTCTTTCCTTAATGCATAGCTTCTTCCCGTATAAAATCAATACCTGACAATTGCGTAAGAGAGAATTCGTCTTTAGCTCTGTGATAAGTGTATTGGTCTTTAGTGCCGCAATAAACGAGGATCTTTTCTGCATGAGTTCGAATCCCAGGCGGGCCAGTTTATATTTGAGCTATGCATGGCTAGTTGAGTTAAGACCAACTTTTTTTTATCTTTACGTCAGACTTCTGTATTTTTTGTCATTTTGAGAGGATCTTCGTGACAAAAGTGGTCAATGTGTTAGATTTGTTATCTTGAAATCAAGGTTCCATCTCCGCTGGTGACACCGATCAAAAGGGTATTTCACTGAGTAAAGCACAACGGTGTGTCGGTATGGTACTTGTGTGAACCCAGGCAAGGTATGAATAAATCAACTGACGCTGCTATAAAGTTTAAAAAAAATGATGAGCTATGAGTGTCTAATGCATCTCTATGGTGCAACATATCGAGCAAGTCAGTACATTTTTATGGATTCATAAAATCCATTTTTTCTAACACCCGACTAAATAATGAGTTAGAATGATCCTTGGACACGTAGAAAATTGACAAATCGCAAAAAGTATCGACCCATGTCAGCCTGCGCGGACTGCGCAGGCTGACATGGGTCGATACTTTTTGCAGATGCATTATATACCCCCTTTTCACAGAGTAGGGCTTAGATGAAAGCAACGAAACTAAATCAGCTTCCATGGTCAAAGGACGAATAAAGTATTTTTACCTTGCCGCAAACATTTTTCGCAACAGCGCTGTCAAAGCCGATAAATTCGCCAACAGGTCCTTGCTGAGTGTCAGATGACGCTCTACATTCGATCAGAAAACCTTTCAAATTGGCGGTTCCGTTAAGTTTGCCTAACAAGAAAAAAAAAAAAACGTGTGATCCATGCTCTGTGACAAGGGGGTTTAATACATCTGCAAAAAAGTATCGACCCACGTCAGTCCGCGCAGGCTGACATGGGTCGAAACGTTTGGTTATTTGTAATTTTTCTACTTGTCAAAGGACCAGATTAAAGCTAGATTAAAAGAGTGTCATGTCGCTCTATCTTTTGTCTACTTTTTACCTGGTTTTATATGTCTCTTTTTTTCTGCCAACTAATACCTGGACTGACCATACGATAACAGATTGTCATCTTCACAATAATTTCCTTACTCCATACTCGATCTGATTTAAATCCAAATACATTTTAACATCCTGTTTTTTTTTTTACTTTCGGACGTCAAGGGGCTTTTAACTTGTAAAGCAAAAATGTTCTTATCTAAATCTAGGATTAGTTTGAGAAGGCTATTTCGGATGGTCGCTGTAAGAAAAAAGAAAACGGCCCCTATTCCTGTTGCAATGACAATCATCAACCCTCGAAAAGAGTTTTGTCGAGCTAGGAATCGAACTCTGGACTCCTGCATACCTAACTTCGCAAGAATTCTAGCACTGGAAGTTTCTTACGGAGCCACCGGCTAGACATGACTGTGAAGAAAGCGTAGACCGTAACAACATATGAACAGTGCACTGTGAAAAGGGAGTTTAATGCATTTGCAAAAAGTATCGACCAGGGTCAGCCTGCACAGTTCGTGCAGGCTGACCTTGGTCGAAACATTTTGCTATTGGTCGATTTTCTGCTTGTCCAAGGACCATTCTACATCATGATTCAGTCGGTTGTGAGACTAAACGGATTTTTTTGAAATCTATAATTATGTGATGACTTGCTTGGTACAATGCATCGCAGAGATGCAGTAAAGCCCCTTTTGACGGAGTGCCGTTCAAATTTGGCCTGCAACATGCGAAAAGGGACATTCGGACATTTGCGTAAAGTGTCGTCTCGGATTAGCCTGCGCAGTCTGCGCAGGCTAATCCGAGACGGCACTTTACGTTTTTATGTAATTTTCTGTTCTGCGCAAGTCTACTGTAGCACAAAATCTAATGTAGTCGTAAAGTGCCGTCTCGGATTAGCCTGCGAGGAATGCGCAGTCTGATCCGAGACGACATTTTACGCAAATGTCCCAGTGCCGCTTTTCGCGTGTTGCAAGCTATTTTAAAAAGAATACAATAGACATCAGCCATTCACTGTTAAAAATGGGACTTAATGCGTTTTCAAAGAGTATCGACCCATGACGACCTGCGCAGGTTGACATAGGCCGAAACGTTTTGCTATCTTTGAACTTTCTGCTTGTCAAAGGACCAGTTTGCATCATGTTTAATTTGGTTGTTAGACAAAATTGATTTTATTGATCCATAAGCATTTGATGGCATGCTTGGTATAATGCATCACGGAGATGCATTAAGACCCCTTTTGCCAGAGTATGGCTAGCATATAAATGTGCTATGTTCCGGCAAAAGGGGCTTATTGCATCTTCGCGATCCATAGTACAAATCAAACTGTCACATAATTATGGATCCATAATATCCACTTTTTGTAACAAACGACTTAATCATGCTGTAGACTGGTCCTTGGACATACAGAAAATTGACCAATAGCGAGAAGTTTCGGCCCAGGTCGGTTTGCGCAGGCTGACCTGGATCGATACTTTTCGCAGATGCATTAAGCCCCCTTTTCACAGAGCATGGCTCAAATGTATAAATACCTTTGATGAGCTCCCCGGATTTGAAGGACGTAGACGATAGGTACAGCGAGAACGGATTGGGTGCTGACTGATCTTCGGCCAACAGATGTCCGGGTTTCATGGATTCACAAACCCATTCAGGAGCTCCCCAAGGGAATGCACTCGCAACTCCAAAAGTCAGAGCAATGACTAGTACGTGAAGCATCTTTGTTTGCAATAAGGCTGAACTGGTGATCTGAAATAAGTGTTCTACATGTCTGATTGTTAAATCATAGGTTTCTGAAATTCCATTGGTCTATCACGGGATAAGGAAATTTTCATTTTCGGACACCGGTACTATTAATAGCACATCGGTAGCTCCCTCTATGGAGGGAGTCACCTATGTGGTATTTATAGTAACGGTGTTAGTGAAATTTTAAGTATATTCCGTGACATACAGGCGATGCACTAATGTGTATAAGTGTTCGATGGTCGACCCAGGGAAATTTTAGTGTTCCATTATGGACCAATGGAGCTTCAAAGGCCTGTGGTTAAACCATATGAGCAATTCTGTTGCAAAAAGGGGGGGGGGTTAACTCTTTACCAAACAAAATAATTTTTAGACTAGTCCAAATTCAAAGCATTTGCAGACGACAATGTCAGTGTGCCTCCAATGATGCAATCTTTCTTTAATAGGGTAGAAAACATTGTGGAAAAAGGAGTAAATGCTGGTTTCTAGCATTTTCTCCTTTTTCTACAATGTTTTCAAAAGGCTTCTTTCCCAGGACCTCTCACCTCTGCTGAAGCATGTGAGAAAAGTAGTCGGTGGCTTTGGAAAGAAAGTTGTGTTAGCACTGGTGTGAGAAAGCCAGGAAACACATGTGCGTCACCGACCGCCATGATATGACCTTAGCTGTTAAAGTGGCGTTAAACTCCAATACAACCAACCAACCAATCTTTCCCAGGGTAGTTAAAAGTCGGCATTGTGCGGTAAAGTGTTAATGTATTTCAGTGATGCATTATACCATGCAAGACATCGCATAGTTGTGAATCCAAACGATCCATTTTGTCTAACAGCCGACTCAATCATAAGAAAGACTAATCCTTGGACATGCAGTAAATTGATAAATAGCAAAAAGTTTCTACCCCTGTCAGCCTGCGCACTCCACGCAGGCTGACCAGGGTCGATGTTTTTTCTGAAGATGCTTAAAACCCCCTTTTTACATGGCATGGCTCATATTACAAATTTCACCCACTAAAAATACGAATTTTTACGATACTGCTGTGAGAAAATGTAGAGAAAGGAGTAAAACTTGAGAAAATGATTTGAAAATAGGAGTAAACGTTTTTTAACCCGAGTTTTAAAGACCTGCTTGTTACCAGCATTTCCCTCGTTTCCTAAATGTTTTCTACTATTCAAAAATAGTGAACGAGCGATTGCTCCTTTGCACACGATGATTTATAAACTTTTTAGAAACACACATATTTTCATGATCTTTCCTTTTCACAAAATATCAAAGATTTTGGTTTTTATGCAGTCTAAAAATATTCTGTACTGAAAAGAGATAGCTCTTTACCAAACGACAAATTCCAGACTTCCGAAATTGAAAGCATCTGAAGACGACGTGGTTACACATGACCCGAAGTTTTTTGACAGGGTAGAAAACATTGTAGGAAAAGAAAAAAAAAACTGCTGGTCACCAGCATGTTCACCTTTTCCCACAAGGTTTTCAAAAGGCCTTTCCTATAGGATCGTTACAACTCGGGATTATGTGTTAAATGGTTAACAGGTAAAACTGAACATTGACAGCGCAGTAGTTTAAGTTAGGGACTGATAATCCGCGGTTGTGAGTTCAGAATAGGGCTCTTTCAACATTTTATTCGACGTGAATGGGATGTTCCGACCCCTCTATCACGCGGCTTAAACGTCTTCGGGTTTTTGTGACAAAGTTTACGTGGGGAAATCGTGAGTGACTTAGAACGTGTTTTAACATTTTGAGGAAGAAGGTTTTTACGCAGATTGTAAGAAAAAGATAAAATGTTGATAACCATCATCTGATACTTGCATTCGATTTGTCGTCTGCAAATGCTTTCAATTTGGGCTAGGCTAAAATTTTGCTGCGTTGTTAAGGGGAACTCTTTACCAAACGAAAAAATTATATATACTTCTGTATATTGAAAGCTGCTGCAGACGACGAATTAAACCAATCTTAAAAAATGGAATTTGCCTTGGAATGGGTGAAGAGATTGTGGAAAAAGACGAAAATGCCGCTGTAACCAATTTTTTCACCTTTTCCTACAATACTCTTAAGAGCTTTGTTTCTCAAAGTCGTTCAAAGTCGGTTGTTTGGTAATGGGTTAACTCATTCCTTTAAAAAAAAAAAAAGCAAAAAAAAAAAAGAGAAAACTGCAAACAAAAAGTTTAGATTAAAAACTTTCTGAATCGATATGAACGAATGTTTAATCCATGTGCAAAGATTGAGAGGAAAAAGTCGCACGATACGAAAAGTTTTCCAAACCAGTCGGCTACAAGACGGAAAAGCCGTCTGTAAAAAGATACTTATATTAGAATTATTTAACTCTTTACTAAACAATCTCAAGTTTTAACGACCCTCATGAAAAGGCTTTTTGAAAACATTGTGGGAAAAAAGAGAAAATGCTGGTAACCAGCATTTTCTCTTTTTCCCACAACGTTTTCAAGGAAAAACAACATTCGTCCTTTGAGCTATTTATAAATTGTCGTCCGCAAAATGTTTCCAATTTCAGTCAGTCCAATCTTTTGTCGTTTGAGAAAGAAAAAAACTGTGCTTCTTTCGAACAACAAAAATTCGGCTTTGTCCAAATTGTAAGCATTTGAGCAATGCTGTGGGGAAAAAGGAGCTTAATTCATCTCCGTGACGCATTATACGAGGCAAATCATCCTATAATTATGGATAACTAAAATCCATTTTGTCTGACAAGCGATTGAATCTGGAGAAAGAATGGTCTTTGGACATGCAAGAAATTTACTAATAGCAAAAAGTTTCAACCCAGGTCGACATGGGTTGAGACGTTTTACAGATGCATTTTTAACCCCATTTTCGGAGAGCATGGCTAATTTGTAGACCGAGAATAAAATCGTCTTTCTAAGGTAGGCAAACACTGTATGAAATGGAGAAAATGATGATAACCAGCATTTCCCCCTTTTTCTAATATATTTTCAAAAGTTCTCTTCCTCAGGACCGTTAAAACTCGGTACTGTTTGGTATAGAATTTGAGCCTTTAGATCTACTAAACAATTCCGAGTTTCAACAACCCTGAATTAGAAAAGATTTTTGAAAAAAAAATAGTTACCAGTATTTGGGGAACCTCTTTTTTCCCAAATTTTTTCCTACCTTTCAGAAAAAAAAAATCAATTTTTAGCCATATTTCTTTTATCGTCTGCAAATGCTCTCAATTTAGACAGGTGTAAAATTTTGTCGTTTGGTAGAGACTTTGACAATGAAGATCTTATGTACTTACATCACCGAGTAAAATAATAATTAGTATCTTTTTCCATGCAATGAAAACAGCACAATGAAAAACAAGCTTCAATGGCACGTATCTTAAATGCTACGTAATAAACGTACCTCTCCCAAAACGGGCATTAACTCTTCCGGCGCCAAATATTTAGCCCTCTACCACCCATTCCTAGTTTTAACGACCCTTAAGAAAAAGAATTTTGAAAACATTGTGGGAAAAGGAGAAAATGCTGGATACCAGCATTTTCTCTTTTTCCCACAATGTTTTTCCTACCCTGTCATTACTTCAGGGCATATCTAATTTGTCGTCTGCAAATGCTTTCACTTTGGACAGGTCTAAAATCTTGTCGTATGGTACAGAATTAAACTTGGCCTTTTAAACGACTGAAAAAAATAATCCATTGATACTATACATGAAAGATCTTTAACTTTAAGGTCTTGACTAAACAAGCGGACGGTATAGATCTATGATCAGACTGCACGTTCTGTGCAGTCTGATCTTGATCTATGCAGTCCGCAAAAGCCTATGCTTTTGCCTATGGCATTAAAAGGGTTAGAAATCCACTGATACACTATCTTTCAAAAAATGTAATTCCTGCTGCTATACGTACTTATTTTTCTACTATTTTTTTTTTTTGTTGACATCTGGGACATTTGGGATGTTTTCCTGCGTGCTGCGCTGGTCACGTGGGCGTGTTCTGGTACAAGACGCTGCACCGTCCTAGCTTGTAGTACCGAGGAAAACCCAGGATAGACATCAGTTAGTAACCTGTCGCCGTAATAGAACTAGAAAACTGTTGAAACGGATGTTTTTTTAAAACTACCTTTTCAACAAACACTATTTTCTCTCTTTTTTTTTTCGGCACAGAAGACTAGGCTGGCTTTTGACTTAATTTTTGGTAATTTTATGGTCTCATAAAGGGTTTTCACCTGGATTTCTCATGTCCGATAAATATGGACTTCGAACGGTGTCATATATTAGAACATAACATGATCATGAAAAGATGTTGTTATCTATGCACTATTCTTGAATTTCTTAAAGGGGCTGTTAATTTTTTATACGGGTAAATAGAAATTTATTATACAACACCGATGATACAAGAAAATGTATTTTCTTTGCAATCGAATGGAATATTTATAGATCTAGACTAAAATCGGGTAGAATATGTACGATTATTTCAGTAAGAAGGTGCGATTTTAGATGTTTAAAGGCACAATCGCTGCCGCAAGTAAGCATTGCGGATGTTATAGTGAATATTTCTTCTACATATTGAAAAAAAAAATGGGGGATGATGAAAAGAGGTCATCATACGGTCGGTCCAAGTGTCATGCACTGCCAAACCATAGAACAACACAGCTTTCTCTATACGATGCGTATGTTTGCTTTTTATAACTCTATTATATTCCATTGGGTTAAGATGACAGTGCGAAAGTATATTTTTATCTGTACCTTGTCGGTTGTCCTTTAGAAAAAAATCTGGAAAAAACAGACGCGGAAGAAAAATGGGAGATTTCTAAATTTACTCCAAACTACAGGTTAATTATAAAACTTTTGAAAACTTTTAAAAATGCACTGTATCTCTTAAAATGTCCTGCTGGATGTCCTTTTTTTTCACAATATATTAGAAAGCACTAATTCTGTGCTTTTTTTATAAAAAAAAATCTGACTGCTGATTTTTTTTTTTTTAATTGCAGAAAAATTATCAGAAAATAAGTCTTTGACACGTTAGAACATTTCTAATTCCTACTGTGATCTGTCTATAGTGCCTTAATTCTTTCGATTTATCCCTTTTACTATTGTCAAACATCACATTTCCAATAACAATCATTAATTTGAGCGGTATTTGTTACTTTTAGAACCTTTTTTTTTTTAGGTTTGAAATTAAAGCCTATTTTCTGCAATTTTGACAAGAGTTATCTCCTTTGAATAACTGTATCTGTGTATTTTACTCCCCAACATATGTTTTTCTTTTCATATTTTTACTCAGCATACATTGCATGTATATTATCATCTGAGCGAAAATGAAAAAAAAAAACTGTCCGTATGAAAAAAAAAACTGTGGTGTCCGTGGGCGTGAGGTAGAGCGTCGGCCTCGTAACCAAAAGGCCCCGAGTTCGAGACCCTGGAGCGGGTGTCAACTTTGGGATTTTTCATTGGCCTACACATTCGGCGCAAGTACTGGTGCAGTTCCCAGGAAGCAGAATTGAGAGAGAATAATATAAGTTGTGAGAACTTGTTTCTCGATCGATGTAAAATGAATATGAGTCATGCTCTGGCAAATGGTTGCTTAATGTATCTCCTTAATCCATCATACCAAACAAGCTATTACATTCTTATGGATCAATAACAGCCACTTTTTTTTAACAACCGACTTAATCACGAGGCAGACCGGTCATTGGACAAACAGAAAATTGTCATATAGCGAAAAGTTTCGGCCCAGATCAGCCTGCGCAGGCTGAGCTGAATCGATACTTTCCGCAGATGCATTAAACCCCCATTTCACAGAGCATGGCTCAATTATGTTTAAACTAAACTAAAAAACTGTGGCTAATGTCCTTAAAACCTGGTAAAACAAAACAAGAGACAGAGCAACCTGGCAACATTTTACCTGTATTGTTTCAAAATTAATTTTTCTGCCAGTAGCTAACACTTGGACCGACCGTGCAAAAACAGATTGTCAAGCTCACGATAATTTCCGTACTTTTAAATGATACGTTTCAGATTTAGGTGCATTTAACACCCGCATTGTTTACTTTGGGCCGCTTTTGGGCCTTTAATAACATGATGGTTGTTTTAGTAATCGGACATTGTGTCAATCTTGTTACGGTTGTAGAATGGTCCTTGAACATGTAGAAAATTAAAGAAATGGCAAAACTTTTCGACCCAAGTCAGCCTGCGCGGCGCACGGGGGGGATATCTGTTTATAAATGCCTCAAACCCCTTTTTCACAGAGAATGGCTCATATATAATATAATATGGCCTGCAACACGCGAAAAGGGGCATTCGGACATTTGCGTAAAGTGTCGTCTCGGATCAGCCTGCGCAGTCCGCGCAAGCTAATCCGAAACGACGCTTTCCGTTTTTATGTAATTTTCTGTTTTGCGCAAGTCTACTGTAGCACAAAATCTGATGTATTCGTAAAGTGCCGTCCTGGACTAGCCTGCGCGGACTGCGCAGGCTAATCCGGGACGACACTTTACGCAAATGTCCGAATGCCCTTTTTTAAGTGTTGCAGGCCATATAATCAGGGTTTTCCTTGGGTCTTCTTATTTTGGGGGTTACAGATATGTCAGTGAGCACTAAGAAAATTCTTCAGAATAAAGTTGTGTTTATCTGCTTGGAGCCGAAAACTACGAGGGACATCCCAATCTTCTCCTTCCGGTATGTATTCGTCTTTCAAGATGGCGTCCCACGCTCGGACTGTCACGTGATCTCCGTCAATCACAAAACCTATCAGGATGGCGTTTTCGGTGTCTTTTATGGATTCGAGGGTGATTATCCAGCGATCCAACAAGTTCGGGTCACGTGAACGGACGGACAGGGGATCAAACCAAAGTGCCTTCACCTGCAAGGAGTTTGATCAAATAAATACTAATATAGATCTACAAGAAGTTTTCGTTTTAGCCCTATCAGCGCCAACATATCTCTACAATCTACTGAAACTAAGAAGTTTCTCTTTTTCTTTTTTTCCTAAAGGCTTGACTAAACGAGCGAATGGTATAGACACAAGATACAAAGACACAAACTGCACGTTCTGTGCGGTCTGATCTAGATCTATACCCTCCGCTAAACCCCTCGAACCTTTCCGTTTGGCACTAAGATGGTTAAACAAACCGAAAGAACTCTCATTTAGTATTAACATGAGACCAGGGGATCGCTGGTTCGAATCCCCAGCTCTGTCAATATACCGAGGATTGATGATGGTCATTTTTTTTAACAGGATATTTTCCTCTCTCACCACTGATCATCGTTTCGGCGACGGTTATTTAGGGAAGCAGTCAGTGGCTTGGAAAGAATATTGTGCGAAATATTAGTAAAAAGATGCCCCAGGAAAGCAAGGATGGGCGCGCTGACCGTCGCGATTTAACTGAAATAATGTTGAAAACGGCGTTTAAATCCATACAATCTATCAATCACTTAGTATTCTTAGCTTTCTGAGTAGTAGACCAAATCTCTATCTATCTGGGCATGATTTTATTAAATCTGTCAAAAGTGGTAATTTTTTCTCCTTTTCCCACAATGTTTTTTACCCTGCTCGAAACAAATTTCAATTTTTGAGTTACGTTTATTTTGTTGTCTGCAAGTGCTTTCAATTTGGTGCGGTCTAAAATTTTGTCGTTTGGTAAAGAGTTAACCCTTAATCTGCTAAATATAACTAAAGTGAAACTTTCAAGTTGATCTTAAAAACCCACGGAGCCCGGTAAGTGTCATGCTCTACACATTTTTTATTTCGAAATAACGAAATCCTAAATCGTTCAAACGAAATATTATATCGAGAAAACGAAATACTAAATCGTTAAAACGAAATGCTATTTCGATAAAACGAAATACTATTTCGAGAAAACGAAATGCTAAATCGTTAAAACGAACTGTGTAGTCACTCATCTCACATGGCCCTGGCGGACGATAACAACCAAGTATTCCGAACATTCCCATTTCGTTTTCTCGAAATAGCATTTCGTTTGAACGATTTAGGATTTCGTTATTTCGAAATAAAAAATGTGTAGAACATGACACCTACAGGGCTCCGTAAAAACCCAAATATTGTTGTTTTTTTTTTTTAAGTTATTTTTGAGGGAAAATATCTCCTCATCGGACAGTGTAGATCAAAGATCAAACTGTACGTTCTGTGCAGTCTGATCTTGATCGACATTGTACGCAATTTAAAGTAACAATAAAGCCCAAAGGTAAACAAAGCGGGTGTTTAAATGTATTTGAATTTATATCATACCATTTAAAAGTATGGAAATCATTGTGAAGATAACAATCTGTCATTGTACGGTCGGTCCAAGTGTTAGTTGCTGACAGAGAAATTAATTTCAAAACTAGGTTAAAACCTGCCAGGTAACTGTGTCTTTTGTTATTTTTTTACCTGATTTTAAAATTCTTTTTTTCTGCCAGCGACTAACATACGGCCCGACCAAAGGATAACAGACTGTCATCTCCACAATATTTTTCATACTTTTAAATGGTACAACTTAAATTTAAATGTATTATGACACCTGCTTTGATATTTTGGCCTTTACTGGGCGTTTAAGGTCCATGAATCGCACTTAACAGCCTAACAGTTAATACTAGAACTTAAGTTGGCAACTAACACATTGTTATATGGCTTGCAACACGGGAAAAGGGGCATTCGGACATTTGCGTAAAGTGTCGTCTCGGATCAGCCTGCGCAGGCTAATCCGAAACGACACTTTCCGTTTTTATGTAATTTTCTGTTTCACGCAAGTCTACTGTAGCACAAAATCTAATGTAGTCGTACAGTGCCGTCTCGGATTAGCCTGCGCGGACTGCGCAGGCTGATCCGAGACGACACTTTACGTAAATGTCCAAATGCCCCTTTTCGCTTGTTGCAACCCAATTATAGACTCATAGTAATTTAGATACTTATTACCTTTAACCTGCCTCATTTGAATAATTTACGACTGCACAAATAGATTTCGTGAAGTTGATTTTCATTGAGTAGCTTTGAGCAGAGAAGAGTGAAGGAGATCAGAATACGCGTAAAGACAGGCTGATCTTGCTAAATATACTCTCGGCAAAAACATGTCCCGTCGTAATTGGCATAGTAAGATTAAAATGGTATGAAATTAATTTACAAGTACTTGCGTTTAGACTCCCGAGTTATTTACTTAACGACGTATATGACAAATTTTTCTAACGAACATATTTTTTTAAAACTTTGCACATACAAAGCTTATCATGTCTCTAGGAGATTACAGTAAAAAAAAGATGTGGGTCACCGTGCTCGTTTCTGAGAAATTTACCTTTGAAAAAGGTAGATACAGTTCCAAAATTCAGCTTATATTGGATTTAAAGCGCCTTTCTTTAATAGTCAGTTAAACAGGAAAATTACAAGGAAAATATACAAATATATATCATTTTAATGAAAATTCATATATTTTTGCACAAAAAATATATAAAAGCCTGGTTTTGAGCATGGTAAATGTACAAATATGCATGTTATATATAGACCATTGAGTTAAAAAGGGAGGTAATTTGATCGAATTAAGGGTTAATCTTAAAAAAATACATACTTTCTAACGGACAGATTTTTCTTAAACTTTTCACATTTGGAGTATTTATAATTATAAACAATAAGAAAAAAATAAAAATGGCACCTATCCGTGCTTATTTCGTCAGAAAACAAGGTTGAAGGTCACTGTAGAAGTTATTTTTTCAAGGAAAAAAATAGGATAAAAGCTCAGCAGACATGGTGGGAAGAGGAGAAATTGCTCAATAGGAGCGATTTCTCCTTTTCCAACAAAAATTTTCAAAGTGGAAACAGCCATACTCCCACAGCTTTAAATCTGCTGCCTTTGTTTCCTTGTTTGGTGTGCAACGCCGTGTCAGCAGCATTTTAATTATTTCACGGTGACAGTTCAAAGATCCATTTTTTTTTTTTCTCTCTTCACCAGTACCACCCGAAGAAAGTGCTACTTGTTTCATTGCACCAATAGTAATACCATTATGTGCAAAAAATACATAGGTCAACTTTTGATTTAATATCCACGACAAAAATACATGCGCAGTAGGATGCGCACGAACATTTGTCATATACGTCGTTAATATGGCCACTAGAAGGTTTATCATCTGGAATTAAAAATACTAAATATAGGTTGGTAAATAGAGACCGCAGTTTAGCAAGCCTACCTGATAGCCAGTTTGGGTTTCGAACATTGACTTTATGTCACCATGTGAATACTTGTAGCTATTTTTCACGCTGAAGCAGACAGCCGTGGGTATATAGGTGGGTTTACCCCGACGTCGATATACGTTATTAGGGTGCCGGTTTTCCCAGTCCACACACTCTTTCACCTCCTCTAACAACGTCTTCTGTTTCTTTTGTTTCATCCTGTCAAAATATATATGAGCCATGCTCTGTGAAAAGGGGGCTTCATGCGTCTGCGAAAAGTCTCGACCCAGGTTAGCCTGCGCAGTCCGCGCAGGCTGACCTGGGCCGAAACTTTTCGCTATTGGTAAATTTTCTGCATGTCCATGGACCAGTCTACCTCACGATTAAGGCGGTTGTTAAAAAAAGTGACTGTTATGGATCCATAAGTATGTGATGGCTTGCTTGGTATGAAGGATTATGGGGATGCATTAAGCCCCCATTTGCCAGAGCATGGCTCATATCAGTCAGCAGTAGAATTAAAAGGAAAAGGGTGCGATCGGTGAGGACCCTTCACTTACAGGGCGAGTTTTGTTATTAAAAACCAATGTTGTGGATACTCATTACAATTATCTCATTGAGTACCCACAACACTGGTTTTAATAAATGTTCCTCCACGTAGCTGACCGGACCAGTTGAAATCTACACTATTGTTAATCACTACATCGAAGCACATCCCTTTTCTTAGTTTTTCAGAAGTTTTCCCATTATTTCGATTCTTATGACCACCGGTGGGGTCCTGCGTGGCTCAGTGGTAAAGTGTAGGACTCGTGACCTGGAGGCCCTGGGTTCGAGCCTCACAGAATCCACTGCGTTTTTTGTGGAAGTGTCCTTGGGCAAGACACTTCAGAGTCCTAGCCTAGTACTGGTGAAACCCAGGAATTATATGTATACGTGAGCTGTCGCCGTGATATGACTGAAACAATTTTGAAAGCGACGTAAAACACTATTCAATGAAATTCTGACCACCGATGCTGAAAGTCGACACACATAATTTACCTCGTTGCCAATGTAACAAAGTTCAAGGGATATGCTCGAAAAAGAGAGTCCATAATGTTGCGTGTCTAGGTCGTTTTGAGAAGAAATTATCTTTTTAAAAAGGGATTATAGATTTTAAGTACAAGGCTGCATGCTCCGTCCAGTCTGATACTTTACCCGATACAAAAATGAATGAACAGTAAGTGGCCATAAACATTTCATAAAAGTCTGAATCTCCATTGGAGATGGATTTCCAACTTTACTTCTTATTTTATTGTGGGTTAAAAACTGAAGCGATAGTTGTGAAACTTATATGAAAATAAAGCCAAATTATTTTACCACGAGATACATATTTTTAGACTCGATACAGAGTAATATTATATGAGTGCAGCTGTTTAAAAATTGATCAATATCTTCGTAAAACGTTTTTACATTTATGTCAATGGCGACGTCGCCTGAATTTAGCGGAAAAACAATACCAATCTGTTTTAGAGAGCTACAACTTTGATATCCGGCAACGAAAACTAAATTCATATTTATATAAATAGCTCCAGCAATCTTGCTTTCTACCAGTAGACTTTTCCTTATGATTGCTTGATCAAAAGTAGTGTAATTAATGTTCTCGCACATTGAAAAATACATGTAAGTCAATGGAAATTTGGAATTTGATGAAATATTTATGGCCATTTAGTGTAGACTGAAAATGGGATTGCATGCTCCGTGCAATATAAAAATTGGTCTACATTGTATTAAGAAATCGAAAGATTTGCTATTAGTATACATGTAAATACTTCACTGCCTCCGATCTGCTAGATTGTTTGGAACACTCCACAGTAAATATTTCGGTGCCTTCAGCGCTTTGATTTATAAGCTATTTGCCTGACAACAAAACTTAAGACTCGTCAATATTCAGAGCATTTGCAGATAACAAATTATTCATAAGCTAAATGGTGGGATATGCCTCTGTAGAAAACAATGTGCGAAAAGTAAGAAATTGATGAAGCTATTTCCGAACCTTCGAAGGAGTTAAAGACAAATTCATATTTACATAACCATTACGACAGAAGATTTTTAAGAAACATTATGAGAAAAGTAGAAAATGCTAGTAAAATGCACGTAATGATATTTGAACTACAATGTTTAATACCCTTTCTGAGAGAGATCTCATGTTTTGAAAAAAAAATAACCCTTTACCACACGACCCGAGCTTTAAAGACCTTTAGGAAGAAAGTTTTTGTTTTTCTCCTTTTCCAACAATGTTTTCTCCGCTACTAATTTGTCATCTTCGAGTATTTTCGATTTTTACAAAAATTTGTTGTCTGGCGCGGAGTGATCTTTTTTTTTTTCGTTACCTTTTTCTGACATCCCTTGAGGCGAATGTTTTTCGCTGAAATCCTTGCTTTTTGAAGGGTATCAACTTTGGCACAGGCAGTTCTGTAGGATTCATTGTTGTAATGGATAACTTTGTCATGGTGCTTGTCGCTGTGAGAGGATCGGATGAACATTTCTGGGGCAGCCGAAGGGGACTCGCGCCATTCTTTATTCTAATTAGAGCGCCTCCTGGCGAGTAAGTTGTCCGTCTACGAAATCCAAGCTGTTCTAGCCGTCTGTATTCATTTTCGTCAATAAGATCAGTATCTGGTGGAATATCTATGGCAGTTAGAAGGGTTGTTTTTCCGCGCAATTGAGTTGCTTTCTTACGAACAGAATTGTTCAATAAGCTGGGGATCGGGGTTGTGAAAGGCCGCTTGTATTCCGACACTTTACGATCGACTAATAGTTCCTGGGTATTCAATTCGTCTTTTTGCAAATTTGGTAACAAGTCATTCGCGCTCATTTTTTCTCCACAAGCATTTTCCGAGTTTGCTCCAAAGTCGTTCATAGAATTTGGCTTAACGGAACAAATTTGCCACCGATATGAATTCGTCTTTTGGTCAAAAGCGAACACGCCTTGAAACCCGTTCATCGATTTCTCCGGGGATGTTACACTAAAATCAAACTTGACCACTTCACAGTTACCTCTTCCCGGTGATGTGTGATTTGTGTAAACAAATTCTGATTGCTCACCGCCCCAATTGTAATCTTCCATCTGGGGTTTCTGTGTACAATAGGATTTTATGGTACCATCACTTCCTCGAAGTATCATCGCTTGACTCGAAGTTGGCATTGTGAAACCCAGATATTTTCTGTACGCACGCTACCTTTCACCATTGAAACATTTTCTTACAGTGACGTCATCATGACGTCAGAGATTAAAAAACAACTAGACCGTGCTTTCTGGCACAATTTCTCTAAAGATCAAAAACGCTTCAGTTCTGATGGATGGATGCAGGCGCGTAGCTGGGAATAAAGTAAAGATGAAGCCCAGTTCATTCTAAATTTTCTTTTCTCTCTCTCTCTCTCTCTCTCTCTCTCTCTCTCTCTCTGTTTTCGTCGTTTTTCCTCTAGCAAAATAGATGTTAGCACCATAAAATGCTAAGCACAACTTAGTCAATATTTTTGACAATGTAAATCAAAATCAGTCTGCAGTTTGCGGACAATATAGATCAAGATCAGACTGCACTAAATGTGAAGTGCAGTCTGATCTTG
The DNA here is from genome assembly GCA_946811185.2 of Hippopus hippopus. Taxonomy (NCBI): domain Eukaryota; kingdom Metazoa; phylum Mollusca; class Bivalvia; order Cardiida; family Cardiidae; genus Hippopus; species Hippopus hippopus. The sequence goes on along the minus strand of OX328101.1, from coordinate 7,520,531 downwards.
ATCTACATTGTCTGCTATTTAGTTTTTTTTTTGCAAAATCAGTTTTAAAATTGAGATTTGTTGGTATCTTTCCCTGATTTAGAAAGCACATTTCGTTTATTTGATGCGTTGATGTTTAATGTTGCAGCCCGGGCTTCCGGGCGTCCGCCTGGCTACGCTCCTGGGATGGATGGATGGATGGACGGACGGATGAATGGATGGATGGATTGAAGGAATGAGGAAGGAAGGTAGGAAGGATGAAAGGAAGGAAGGACAGACGGATGGACAGACGGATAGACAAATAGATGGACAAATAGATGGATGGCAGTCAGGGGGTTTATGGATGGGTGGATGAATTGACAGACAGACAGACAGACAGACAGAGTAAAAGAGAGACACTGACAGGTTTGAGAAGGCTACTGAAAGAGAAAGAGAGATTTCAAGGAAAGAGGACGGGAAGAAAAGAATGATGGAATTCTGCGGAGGAAGAATAAATATCAGTTGAAAGTTTATTTCAATTCTGACAGCTTTAATATTGACGCATCGCTCTTACAATTATTTTTTTTTTATCTTTCAAAAAGCGATAGAAATATTGTAAATGAATCATGTGTGAAATGAGGGTTTATACTTTTTCTGCAAAAAAGTATAGATCTAGATCTCTAGATCTAGATCTATCCATGTCAGCCTGCGCAGTGCGTAAATTTTCTACTTGTCCAATGACCGTACTAGATCTACCTCATGATTCAGTCGGTTGTTAGACAAAATGGACTTTTATGGATCCATAATTATGAGATAACTTGCATGGTATATCTATGGAGATGCATTAAACCCCCTTTTGCCAAAGCAAGGCTCAGGAATTTCAGATTTAGGCTGAAATACCTATACACGCTCTCAAACGTATATAAAATGGCCTGTAACACGCGAAAAGGGGCATTCGGACATTTGCGTTAAGTGTCGTCTCGGATCAGCCTGCGCAGTCCGCGCAGGCTAATCCGAAACGACACTTTCCGTTTTTATGTAATTTTCTGTTTTGCGCAAGTCTACTGAAGAATAAAATATAATGTAGTCGTAAAGTGCCGTCTCGGATTAGCCTGCGCGGACTGCGCAGGCTGATCCGAGACGACATTTTACGCAAATGTCCGAATGCCCCTTTTCGCGTGATGCAGGCCAAATGCAAGCTAATTCCTCTGGTGCCCATAGGGAATTATTACCAGTAATCTAACTGACGATCAGTCTGTCTAGCCACAGGCCTTTGAAGCTCTATTGGTCTATCACGGAACACTAAAATTTTCCTTGGTCGAACATCGAACACTTACAGCACATTGGTGCATTGCCTGTATATCACAGAATATACTCAAATTTTCATTAACACCGTTTCTATAAATAGCACATTGGCGACTTCCTTTGTATCGTATATATAGTAAGACAAGGTGTGCGACGAAATCGAAAATAAATGATCCCCGTCCCCTTTCAGAGATAATATTTAACAGAAAATGGAAAAATAAACCTAATTACCGATGCAGATGGCTTCACAAATGACTTTTCTTCTGTACTCTGACGCTCGAAAGTTCCAAGTTTTCAATTATGAAAATAAAGTTGTTAAATATTATCTCTGAAAGGGGACGGGGATCAAATTTTCTTCGATTTCGTTGCACACCTTGTCTCACCATATACGATAAAGAGGGAATCGCTAAATGTGTTATTTATAGTAACGGTGTCCGATAATGAAAATTTCGTTATCCTATGATAGACCAATGGAGTTTCAGAGGCTTATAGTCTAACTTAGTGTTGAAGGTGTAGGTTTCGCTAAACAAAGCTTAAGTTGTTGTTACACAAGGGCGTTCCAAGGGGTCCAGAATCATTACACTCTCCGAATCTAGAGTGCTCTTTCACCCATAGGCTGCTAAGCGCGACGCACCGCACTTTGACGGACAGTGTTAAATCGAGATCAAACTGCACATAACGTGCAGTCTGATCTCGATCCACACTGCCCAATACATAAAATCCATTTTGTCAAACAACCAACTAAGTCATGAAGCAGAATGGTCTTTTGACAATCAGAAAATAAACGAATAGCAAAAAGTTTCCATTCTGCGCAGGCTGATCTGAATCGAAACGTTTTGCAGATACATTAAACCCCCTTTTTCACAGAGCATGGCTCAAAAGTAAGCCAAAACGTTGTGGCAAAAAGAATAGATCTAATTGAAAAAAAAACCCATTGCGTTTGTCACTGTGTTTCCAAAAGCGATCGGCTGCATGGTAAAAAGAGAAGTTGTCCGTCGGATGTTATGAGCCACACATGCCAGGTCAGAACGTATCACTATGACTTCTATTGATTCGTTTCTTGAAAGCCTTTTTCATACTGTAGAGTTTCGATTTTGGTTTATTATCCACTGGTGAAGTCGCGTTTGTACTTAGGTTCTTTATATATTCCCTTTTTAACTGGCACAAAAGTTCCTCCATAACATCAATGACGTCATGACTTGCGTCAGCAACGGAGATTTCGAATTTCGGGCAGTCAAATTTGGCTGCTAGTTCCTGACCGTCTTCCTCGGTTACCTCCCTTGCTGATGAAAGATCGAGTTTATTGCCTACAAGAACAAGGGGTGCGTCTCTCCCTTTTATCTTGTCAATTAAGTCTTTGAGGACACTTAGGTAGTTTAGACCAGTTTTGTCTGTGAGTGAGTAAATAAATAAAAAACCGTCGGCCCACTTTATCTGCTTCTCAAGGTTTTCTTGACTTGGCTGAAATTTAAATAAACACTTATTTACCAACGGCCTTCCTATATTTTCGTATCGAAAGTACTCTTGCATATAATACTCAGTTTTATCTGTAGTACAAGTGGTAATTTTAAATCTATTTCTCATTCCTCAATGTCATTGCTCAGCCATTACTCCAAAACCGATCCGCCTTTCAGTACTTTCAGTCCTTTTATTATTGCTAATTTTCATGCACGCAACAGGATTCCCTATCGAAACTCTTTTCAAGTTTTTTTTTTTAATTTCTTATCAAGGGCCTGACGCCCATAACGCCCAAAACGCGAATGCATTATTTTATTCTAATCATTCACGTTTAGGGCACGACGTACAACTTAAGCTGTTCTTGTGTAGGCCTACAACTAACAATAGATCAAGATCAGACCTTAGTTGGAAAATGTAGATAAAGATCAGACTGCATAGAATGTGAAATCTAATCTTACATCTACACAGCCCGCTATTGTGTTAAACACAGTGGCAAAAAACACCTATAAATTGGCAATTTTTTTCCAAAATTAAGAAAGTTCAGTTATTTATCTTACCCTATGAAGTCTGGATTTAGGGAGCGAAATGGTTCTAAAACCCTGATTACGTCCCTTGGTTATTATGATTTTTTTTTTGTCGGTCATTTATTGTCATGAAATACCAAAAGATATCGTGTTATTGGTCCAGTTGTCTTATTTTGAATAGTAGATCTAGTCTCGTTATTAACATATTTTAACCCTTAACCAGACCACAAAATCTTAGACTTAGGCATATCGAAAGCAGTTGCAGATGATATTTAAATGCGGTTCAAATGGCGAGACTTTAAAATAGAAATCTAGATCTAGTAGAAAAGACTGTGAAAAAAAAGAATGAAAAAAATAAACGCCCTTCGTTTCGTAAGGATGAGATTAGGGTTTGCCATGACAGAGTTAAAAAATAAAAAGAAAAATAATTTATCTCTGTTTTCAGATATTACAATGTAAATACCTTTGAGCAGGTGTCCAAAATTTCCAATGTGACGTCATCACGTGCCGTGGAGAGTTTGTGTGTATACGTCATCTCTGAAAATACATGAACTGTCCTTATATATTTGTAATGCTCATAGAAACAGGTGCAAAGCCAGCCGCAGGACTCGAATTTCTGGCTTCAAAATCAAGTTTTAAAAGCACGCCCTTTGACGAAATAAAAGCAAACGAAATATAGCCGCATACGCGGAAGCTCTGCCGATGCTAGAGTCACGGGCTTCATCTTTGCTATATTTGGGGCTACGCCACGGTAGATAAGCACAAGAAATGTGTACAAAAACAATTCTCCTATCCTTAATAACCTCGCTATTCTATGATTTAGAAATCCGAATTTGAAGCCCCTTGCCAGAACTGGTCTCAAAGATTGTAATGCGGAAAGGCGGTCAGAGCCACAGTCTAGAGCTAGTGACATCCAGAAAGGCAATCATCTTAAATCCTAAACCGTTTCAGCGATTTCAAAGGGTATCTTAAGCTGGAAAATATCTCACCATATCGGACAGTGTAGATCTAAGACCAGACTGCACGTTGCAGTCTGATCTTGATCTACACTGTCCGCAAAGCGCAGTTAGTCGGGGTTATAGCAAAAGGGTAAATATTGATTGAAGTGCTTTTAGACAGGCGAACAACAAACAAACAATTACCGCTTTGCTTAACACAATCCCGAGTTTTAAGACCTTGAAGAGGAAGGCTTTTGAAAACATTGTGGGAAAAAGAGAAAATACTAAAATCCAGCATTTTCTTCATTTCCCACGATGTTTTCTACTTTTTCAAAGACATATGAGCTTTTAACCACATTTAATTTGCTTTCTGCAAAATGCTTTTAACTTGAGCAAGTCTTAAACTTTATTGTTTGGGAAAGAGTTTAACGTATTAAGTGAAAGTACCGCATTGCTTTGAATCCCCCGCAAAAAAGAGAAAAGCTCAATTTGCTGTATTAGCTTAAACGCTTAAATACTTTGCTTTCGTTCTTTTTTTCTGTCGAAACACATCTGTTTAAATGAATCGGTAATTTCACTTATTGTAAACATTTCTTTGTGCTATATTAGAGTTGGATGCAAGAATCAATGACTCGAAACATCTAACGCGCATCGCTACACATGTCCCACCCCTTCCTCTCTCTCTCTCTCTCCCTAATTGACCTTTATCTTTGCATTGCTTGACTGGCACAATGTTTCATAATTTCCAACTCATAGGAATACACATGTACCCTCCTCCTCCCTCCCTCTCTCTCTCTCTCTCTCTCTCTCTCTCTCTCGCTCTCTCTCTCTCTCTCTCTCTCTCTAATTGACCTTTATCTTTGCATTGCTTGACTGGCACAATGTTTCATAATTTCCAACTCATAGGAAGACTTTTCGTGCTGATAGTTTTTTCCATGAAAAAAAAATGTGCTGTACAAGTCCTATGTTGCGAGAGTAATTAGAATTGCTGCTAAACTCCCCCCTCCATCGACATGTTCATTTCACTAAATCTTTCAAGTGATTCGAAAATCAATCTGTAATGCACTTTATCCTTAAACTTAAACTTAAATCTTACTGCATGAAAATCTAATTATTGTAGAGATTGCGCTATTCAGTATTGCGCTCAAAGTCACAGCAGTTAATTCAGAAAACAGCGCAGCATGTTATTTTAGAGTACTCGATTACAAGAACATGTTTTCGAAGGTATGGCAGTTTGAAACGAGCACGTCTTGAATTATCCTGTATTCTTACGCAGAGACTTCAAAGCCCTTCAAAAGAGGCCAAATTATATATACATATACGCCATGCTCTGTGAAAAGCGAGCTTAATGCATCTGCGAAAAGTATCGACCCAGGTCAGCCTGCGCAGTCCGCGCAGGCTGACCTGGGCCAAAACTTTTCGCTAATGGTCAATTTTCTATATGTCAAAGAGCCAGTGTACCTCATAATTCAGTCTTTTGTTATACAGAATGGATTTTTATGGATCCATAATTATAAGATGACTTGGTAGGTATGATGTATCACGGAGATGCATTAAGCCCCCTTTTGCCAGAGCATGGTTCATATATATGATGCTCGTTTCGTTCCGAAATATCAGCCCAGCTCCTTTTAACTCAGTGGGGTGAAGTTAAGGGCTTGAAATCAAGGGGTTGCCGGTTCGAATCCCAGGTCGGCCATTATTTTCTGAGAAATGATGATAGTCACTGCGACAGAATTCATTCCTCCCTCGGCGCTCTTCTTTGGTCGTGTTGGAAAGCAGCTAGTGGCTTGGGAAGAATATTGTGTGAAGTACTGGCAAAAGAAACTCCAGGAAAGCATGGATAGGTGCACTGAGTGCAGCGGTGTATCTAAAGTAAAGTTGAAAACAGCATTAAACACGAAACAAATCCGGAATATCGGAAATTCTATAATTTCAACTTGCACAGAGATGACAACATTTCTGACATGTGACCTTGCGGTTGCGAGTTCGATGCCCGGTTGAGGCAAATTTTCTTTCCGGCGATCTTTCGCCTCTCACCTCTGACGCATGTGAAAAAAGTAGTCAGTGGCTTGGAAAGAAAGTTGTGTCTGTACTGGTTTAAGAAAGCCAGGAGACACATGCGTATGTGCACTGACCGCCGTGATATGACGGCTGTTAAAACGGCGTTAAACCCCAATACAAACCTACGGAATACCGTTAGGGCCATCGCCTATGAATCTGTTGATTTTAAACGCGATGCTTGATAGTACGATGGTGATAACGCGAAATCACGATACTACGATGGTGATAACGCGATAGTACGATGATGATAGTGCGATATAATATCGTGTTTTCAATATCGTACTATCGCTTTATCGTCATCGCGCTATCGCTTTATCGTCATCGCACTATCGCTTTATCGTCATCGCACTATCGCGTTATCATCATCGCACTATCGCGTTATCGTCATCGTACTTTCGCGTTATCGTCATCGTACTATCGCGTTATCACCATCGTACTATCGAGCATCGCGTTTAAAATCAACAGTTTCATATGCGATGGCCCTTACGGTATTCTATCATCATCGCACTATCGCGTTATCACCTTCGTACTATCGCGTTATCGTCATCGCACTATCGCGTTATCACCATATTACTATCGAGCATCGCGTTTAAAAATCAACAAATTCATAGGTGATGGCCCTAACGGTATTTCGTGCAAACCAACATTCATAGCAAAGAAAATTTCATTTACGCTTTAATATGGCATATATGGCTTGCAACACGCGAAAAGGGGCATTCGGACATTTGCGTAAAGTGTCGTTTCGGATCAACCTGCGCAGTCCGCTCAGGCTAATCCGAGACGGCACTTTACGACTACATTAGATTTTGTCTTGAAACAGAAAATCACATACGAACAGAATGTATTGTCTCGGATTAGTCTGAGCAGACTGCACAGGCTGATCCAGAACGACACTTTGCGCAAATGTTCGAATGCCCTTTTTCGCGTGTTACAGACCATATTATAATAAGACTTCAAAAGATGAAAACAAAAACTGACAAATATACAAGATGTTAGACAGTTCAACAGCACGATGCTATAGTCGCCGATTCTGGTTTTGAAGGTCGTTGTTGAAAGGCCCACCAGAGACAATTTTTTATCATCATCTTTTTTTATCCCCCATCTACGGGTAAATATTCACATCCTAATGATTTTTTCGTATACAATATCAGCTTTCTATCACTGCCAATAATTTTGGATAAAGAACAGTTTGTGCGGAATCCGTGGTTGTAAGGTAGATCGTCGGCCTTGCAGTCATAGGGTTACGAGCTTGATTCCAGGGAGCTGGTGTCAACTTTGGGATTTTTCGATGGCCCACACATTCGGCTCGAGTTCTACTGTAGTTTACAGGAAGCAGAATCGAGAGAGATTAGTCGTAGTTGCCAGAACTTGTTTCTCAATCGATGTAAAATAAACATGTTTAAACTAAACTAAAGTCTATTAAATACCATTTAACTCTTTATTAGTCGATATATTTTAGCCTCCTTAAACATGTACGCATTGGCAGAAAACAAATTGAGCAAAGTCCTGTGAAAAGGCAGCTTAATGCGTCTGGAAAAAAAAAAAAGTATTGACCCATGTCAGCCTGCGCAGTCTGCGCAGGCTGACATGGGTCGAAACTTTTTTCTATTTGTACATTTTCTGCATGTCCAATGACCAGTCTACCTCATGATTCCATTGTCTGTTAGACAAAATAGATTTTATTGATATCATAAGTATGTGATGACTTGCTTGGTATAATGCATCACGGAGATACATTAAACTTCCTTTTTTCCAGAGCATGGTTCAATAAGTGTGCCCCCGATGATGATGTTTCGACGCCTTGGTGATAAAAAGGTCGTGAGTGAAAAAACACTGCTTTGAAAAAAAAAATGACAAAAAAAGAAAACGACTCAGCGCATCTGGTCTATAAAACAAGGGCCCGATTTTGAAAAAAATGCTACATAACGATACTCCTTGAGATAAAATTTCCCGAATATGTTTGCATCGTATAAGATCGTAAATAACTCTTTAACGACCTTTCTTTTCTAAGGTATCGATTTGTGTTTGAAAGAGTTGAAAGCACTATGAGAAAAAGAGATAATGCTGGCTACTAGCATTTTGTCCTTTTCCCACAATGTTTTCAACAGCCTTTTCATTCAAAGTCCTTAGAACATGGGATCGATTGGCCAACGGTTTAGAGACAACTGTCTTTAACTGCAAATAGCCGAGCCCCGATAGCTCATTCGGTAGCGTACAGGACTTGAGAACAAGGGTTTGCTGGTTCGATTCCCGGCTCGGCCAATTTCTTTCCGAGGATCTATGATAGTCTTTGCGTCAGGATTCATTCCTCTCTTACCGCTGACCATTATTTCGACAATGGTTATGCAGGAAAGCACTGCAAAGCAGCCAGTGGCTTGGAAAGAATATTGTGCGTAGTGCTAGTAAAATAAACTCCAGGAAGGAATGGAAAGGTGCACTGGCCGCCGCAATATATCTGAAACAATGTTGAAAACGGCGTTGAACAAAATTTTGACAAAAAATTAATTTGGGTTTTATTTCTACATTTAAAGTATCTGTTTGGTTAATTCAACACTCTTAGGGTTTATTCATGTCTTAGGTCTGGCACTGCCGGAACTTTATTTTATTGTAAAGAATTATATAGCGAGTAAAAACAAACACATGAGTAAAAGGATGATAATAAAAGAGCAATATATATATTCTTTAACCTGACAACAAATTTCACACATGTGTTCATAATGAAAGCATTTACAGATGAAAAGTCTATAATTCCATTAATTGCACTTTGTCTTTGAACAGGTAGACCAAAATTGTGGAAAAATTAGAAAAATTAAAGATGTTTAACTTCTAACAATTTAATCAAAAGTCTTCTTCATAGGGTTCATGAAAAGAAGATATGGTTAAATCTTTACCCCACAATCCCGAATTTTAACGACCATGAAGAACAATGCTTTTGAAAACATTGTGGGAAAAGGAGAAAATGCTGGTAACCAGCATTTTCTCCTTTTCCCACAACGTTTTCTACCGTTTCACAAACAAATTCCAGCATTTGAGCTACATTTGATTTGTTGTCCTCAAATTTCTTCGATTTGGACAAGTCTAAAATTTGTCGTCTAGAAAAGGTTTCAATCATTCATTAATGGTAACACTATTCAAAACATTGAGGGAAAGGATTGCATTGTCCTCCGGGGAATAATTGCGTTTTCCCTATCATTCATGTCTTCAAAGGCATAAAGGGTCATATCTAACATTAAGATAACTGAAAAGGGTAACACATCAATCATTAAAAGTTTATTAGAATTAATTTAGTTTATGTCTAAGATTTTTACAGTTAGTATAACTCAGATTGAAAGTCGGTTTACCAAAATAAACATTCAGTCTATATTTATTTTCATATCCTAACAACCCGGGGAATTAGCAGTTTTATTTTTCTATGTAATAAACCTATGATTACGTAATGCCGCTTGGGAGAAGAAATAAGGGTATCTTAGCCTTGGCCTCTGATATGAAAGGCCCTGGGTTGGAATCCCATGATGAGCCAGATCGGCCTTGAGAATGAATGAATGAATGAATGAATGAATTCATTCATTCATTCATTCATTCATTATACAATTGTACTTAGTTACATAAAAAAAATGTTAATATGTCCCACGTGATACAACTCTCTCTCTCTCTCTGATTTACAATAGTTTATACAATATACAATACATAGTACAGGTACTGATTAAGGTTTACCAGCAGCCAAATACGAGCTCGTACATGTAAATATTATCAAAAGTGGTTGATCCAAGTTACCATCGCAGGATTTAAAACCAGAACATCTGAGAGGCTGGCGCTCTGCCTCTTTACTACTTTCTTCCACGTTCTGGGTCTACACTACCCACATAAACTATAAAAATTATGTTAGGATAATTTTTTGTACAGGATTAATATTGTGAATCTTACCTCCTCATAGTCCAATAATGACGATATGGACCAAATATTGAAGAGTGTAGAGATGCGTGATTAGACTGCACGTTCTGTGCAGTCTGATCTTGATTTACAGTGTCTGCAAACGCAAATGAAATGCAGTTATGTAAGCCTAACATTAAAAGTAAACAGGACCATATTTAATGGTGGATTTAACTGACATGTATATCCATATTTAAGGTCTACGACACCTAACTGTCATATTAAAAGACAGTTGCCGAGATCGGCCGAATAGCCTTTACGAAAACGTCGATGTTACACGATAATTACCGATGAGTTAGTGAGTCGACAGCCCCTAACTCTCATATCAAAAGACGGAAGCTCCCGAGAATGGCCGAAAAGCCTTTACGAAAACGTCGATGTTACACGATATTTACCGATGAGTTAGGGGTCGTAGACCTTAACTCATTATCCCATGGGGGAAAAAATTTTAGCAGTCGAATTTGAAACAAGAAATATCTTTTAAAAAAGATAGACGACGTAAATTTGCCAGCAAATAGGCAGAGGCCCTTAAAATAAACATGTCTACATTTTTCACCTATGTAAAATTGCTAGTTATTCATTTGTTATCAATACCAAAAAGTAGGTCAAAAGGCAGCGCATTCAGCTACGCCGAAAAAAAATTGATGAATATGAACAAGTGACATAATTTGATACATAAACGCAGGGGAAAACATAGTGATAAACAATTATTCTTTCACAGGATCGTCATAAATTTTTGCCAAAATATATTCATTTTTTCGTCTGTTGCAATACAGGGGAAAAATGGCCGATTTAAAAAAAAAGTGTTGAGTTAAAAATCATTGGCAGTGCGTCAGATCTTAGTACAAAATCTTCGTGATAAATATCACCAGAAGTCTGTATTTACAGATAAATTTGATTTTAACAATTTACCAAACAATCCCATGTTTTAACGTCTCTGAGGAAAGAATGCTTTTGAAAATATCGTGGGAAAAGGAGAAAATGCTGGTTACCAACATTTTCTCCTTTTCCCACAATGATTACTTCTTTCAAGCGAACTTTTTTTTTTTGGTATGCGAAAATCTGACGTTTATGTTATTGAAACGTTTTTTCTTTCACGTGGTACTGAAGCAAATACAATTACATAAAGTGCCCTCAACATAATACTTCTTTTTCCAATTATTGTTGACATTTAACGTCACCCCTCTAGTTTTAGCAGACTGTCAGTAGTATAGGAGGGTAGAATACGGCTCTGACAGGCCTGGTCAGAGCCGTATTCTACCCTCCCTGAGAGCCCTACGTTGCCTACCCTACAGAAAATTTGTCCCTATTCTACCACCCTGAAAGAATTTATCCCTTGCAAAAGTTCACAAAAGGCCCGAGTAACCGATAAAGTCCGAGATTCCGCATGAAAATGTTACTATAAATAGAACCATAGCATTCAAAATGGCGGCCGTATGGGTGTCACTCTGCGGATAAAGCCACCCAAAGAGACTACCCTGAGTGGAATTTTTCTGCAAAAAAGGGAAAGTTAAGGGAAAGTAAAGGGTAAGCCTGATCACTGAGTTGGACTTAGTTTTTTCACCCTATGAATGATTTTCTCTCTTTCTAAAAGCCTGACCATTGAGTTGGACTTAGTTTTTTTCTTCACCTATGTATGATTTTTCTTTCTAAATGTCTGAGCACTGAGTTGGACTTAGACTTTTTTCTGCATCTATGAATGAATTTTCTTTCTAAATGTCTGGACATTGAGTTGGACTTAGTCTTTTTCTGCAATTATGGATGATTTCTCTTTCTAAATGTCTGAACATTGAGTTGGACTTAGACTTTTTTCATTCTATGAATGAATTCTCTTTTCTAAATGCCTAACCATTGAGTTGAACTTAGACTTTTTTACCCTATGAATGATTTCTCTTTTCTAAAAGCCTGATCACTGAGTTGGACTTAGTTTTTTCACCCTATGATTGATTTTCTCTCTCTAAAAGGAATTTGTCCCTATATCAGCGAGTTGGACTTAGTTTTTTCTTCACCTATGTATGATTTTTCTTTCTAAATGTCTGAGCACTGAGTTGGACTTAGACTTTTTTCTATATCTATGAATGATTTTTCTAAAAGCCTGACCATTGAGTTGGAGTTAGTTTTTTCTTCACGTATGAATATTTTTTCTCTAAAAGACTGAGCACTGGGTTGGACTTAGTCTTTTTCTGAGTTTTTTTGCTCTTTGCAGTGTAACTTTCTGGAGTGTAACTCTTTTGGAGTGCAACTCTTCTAAAAGAAAGAAGTTTGACAATTTGAAGAAATGACAATTTTGAAGAAAGATAGAACTTTCGTGGTAGATGGTTAGTCCTAAAAAGGACTGTTGGGTTTTGGGTTAGCTCTGACAATTTGAAGAAATGACAACTTGAAGATAGAACTTTCGTCTGATAGCTTGAAGGTAGAACTTTCGTCTGACAATTTGAAGAAATGACAATTTGAAGAAAAGATAGAACTTACGTCTGACAATTTGAAGAAAGGTAGAACTTTCGTGGTAGATGGTTAGCCCTGAAAAGGGCTGTTGGGGTGGTCCTAAAAAAGGACCTGGTTTTGGAGGTTGTGTTTTTAAGCACAACCTCCAACCTTCCTGCACGCCGGACAGCTACTTGCAGCCCTCCTCTTTAGTCTTTTCAGTTGCTGCTCGTCCAAGCCGAAGTCCAACGAGAACGACGGCTCATCGTCATCGTTCCAATCTTCAGTAGCTGGTACTGTGAACTCTTTTTTCTCCTTCTTCTTTTTTTCTCTCGATGCCAGCTGGGCGAGTTCCGAAAACGTCATATCCCTCAATGCGCACTCCATTTCTTAACGACTTGAAGAGAATGAATGAAATGTATGGAAAATATATCGTAGAGATTTATAGCTTTTCAGACGGATTGAACTAGTTGACCCATGACGTCATTTTCTCCTATGTTTTTCCCGCGTCGGCGTTTCATACTGTTTTGGCTCCAAATTAATGTTATCCAATCATAATCAGCGTTTTATTTCTAATACTAAATGTTTTATTGTTGACCAACCCGCAGCTTTGTTGCATTTTTTCTTGTTCGGGATAGAAAAAACTAGAGTTTGACTATTCTATGACTTTTTTTGATTGTAAATCTTTTGAGTTTTGACAATTTTAAAAAAGATAGAACTTTCGTGGTAGATGGGTAGCCCTGAAAAGGGCTGTTTTGTTTTGGAGGCTGTGTTTTTTCGTCTCACGTTGTTTTTTCCACTTCTAATGGCAGCACCCGAAATTCGCTTGGCAAATGGGGTATGATTCAACTCTTTTTCTGATCACCATTATCCCATTATCGAAAGTAATCTTTCTCCCAAATTCAATATCAACCAAGATGATGTCAGGCGTTGTCTTTAAAAATAGTTGAAGTAATCTTTCGCCGAGATCTTTGTAGGGCTGTGTTATACGTTGTAATTGGTTTTGTTCCTCCTCTCCTACGAGATGAGTGTTTAGTTGTAATAACTGTTGACCTGCATTTAGATATTCTTGGAGAGCCTCACGTAGTTGATGATTTACCTCCTCCATATTGATATTGTTTCCGAATATTGACACTGCTTTCGAAGTGATCGTTAGCTGAGAGCCAAAAAATGGTGATTGTATGAAAATAACGCTGGGTTTTATACGTTTACAGAGGATTGAAATTTTTAAAGAACTCGGACCTGGCAGAAAGCACATACATTTTTTTCCATGCTACGTTTCATGCTAATATAGCAAAAAAGTTATGAGACGATGTATGGAAAAAATGTAGACAAAACAAGTCTTTGGGGAAAAACAGAATGAAGAGCTCTATTGTTTTTTGAACTTTTATTTATTTAACTTTTATTTATTGAACAGAACTAAACAATGAAACATTTTTTTGCAAAGCATCATAAAAAATTTCTTGACAATGAAAAAATTTCTTGACAATGAAAAAAATTCACAAGGAAACATTTTTTACAATACAGCATAAAAAACAATTTCTTAACAATGAAAAAAATCACACTGAAACATTTTTACAATACAGCATAAAAACAATTTCTTGACAATGAAAAAATCACACTGAAATATTTTTTTCACGATGAATTATTCACAATGAAAAAAAATCATAATGAATTATTTTTTCGCAATGAATTATTTATAATGAATTATTCGCAAATAATTTTTTTACAATGCAAATTCGCAAATACCACGAGTTTCATATTTGTTTTCATATTCCTACCGTTTTGTTGTTTTTTCTTGGTTGTTTTCGCTCTGTCTTTGGTTTTTTCGGGATCTTGAAATCAACGTGGTTATCAATGTTTTTCCCGTATTTGCCCTGGCCTGTCAATATTGGTGTAGTTGTCTTTTGATCAACTCGCTGTTTCTTGTGGAGATGGCTAGCATCTTCCTCAGATTTCCGTTTTGTTGTTTTTCTTGGTTGTTTTTCCTCTGGTTGTTTTTTCTTTGGTTGATTTTTCTTCACAACACTTACGATAGAGTCCACTAACTTGTGAAGATTGGATTTATCAAAATCGAACTCCACAGGGATCTTCACAGTTGTTGAAATGCACTGATCCTGTTGGCGTAGTACCTCGATATTTCTACTGAGCTGATCAGTACTTGCGCTTAAAGTTTTAATTTCCTCCAAATGTCTGTTTAAAGTCTCCAGCTGATCTATGATCCGGGTCATCATGCTATCTTGTTTCAAATTTAGCTGCTTTACCTCTTCATAAATGTTGTCCAGCACCGTCGCTGGAATGATGTTTGTCGAATTTAACTCCGGTGGTGGATTGATGATTGTCGAATTTATAACTGATGAAAGAACGTCTCCATTGTTTTCCACTGGTGGAAAATCGTCCAAGTTGATTTCATCTAAGTTGTGCTTCATATTGAAACTGCTTCTGAATATTGATACTGCTTTCGAAGTGATCGTTAGCTGAGAATCAAAGAAATGGTGTTTTGTATAAAATAACGCTGAGTTTTATACGTTTACAGAGGATTGAAATTTTTAAAGAGCTCGGACCTGGCGGAAAACACCGGGATTGTACTGTGTGACACCGAATTGGGAGTGGTGAAAAAACACCGATATAACCATCGATTTGATTGCACAATGTTAATGAAACGCCGACGCGGGAAAAACATAGGAGAAAATGACGTCACGGGTCGACTAGTTCAATCCCCTGTAAAGCTATAAAGCCCAGCGATATTTTACATAAAAAAACATATTTGTTGCAGGATGGTTCGAATTCTTGTGTGCCCTCACTGTGCAAGTAGATGCCAGATAGAGTGTGGAAAATGTTTTACCATACTTGAGTATCTTGGGCAGAAACATAACTGTCCAGATACAGATGAAGGATTTTACGATGATGATGAAGGTTCGACGATTTGCTGTGAACACTGTGGGTGTGAAATCATCCCAGTGGATCGGGCAGAGGAATCGTAGAGCTGGATGTCAATGTGAGATCCTTCAAAAAAAAGCCCTTTTCAGGGCTAACCATTTTAGCACGAAAGATCAATCTTTTCAAATTGTCAAAAGTAAAAAGACTTACAGTCACAACTAGAAAAAAGTCAAAATGAAGAAGTAATTATTTTATATTTTTTTATTTCAAAAAGAACTTATGTACAATGAAAAAATCAAATCATGAACTGTAAAGACAAAAAATGAATGAACTGTAAAGACAAAAAATGAATGAAAAAAATCAAGTCAATCTTTTTTTTGTTTAAATTCAATATTGTGTTGAAATCTTTTTTCACTCAGTATGTTTTCTTTTTTTCTTTGGAATGTCAGATTCACATTTGGTTTTACGTTTTCTTTTCCTTTCGTTGGTTTTTAATACCACATCTGGACAGATTTTATCCTCGTGTTTTGTTGATTTGCAAAAGAAACAGTTCTTTGTTACTCGTTTTTTCTTCTTTTCGTTGTTTTGCTGTTTTTCCTCTCCGTACGAGCAACCCGGTTCTGAAGAAAATTCGTTGTTTTGTAGATCCAAAGTTTGTTGTTTTCTTAGATTTTTTCGTAATGTCTCTAAATCATCTGTTATTTTGCAGATTTCTGAATCGGTGATAGCCGTTGTGTCGCTTTGCATGTCTACGGTCTGAGTTTCAACCGATGATGATGTAGCTTGTGGTGAACTTTTTTTCCATGTATTTTCACTGCAGAATGAATTTAGTGTCCCGACGAATTTTATATCTTTGAGACCATCAACGTTGTAAAACGATGGTAAAATCTCAATGTCATGACTGTGTGGATTCACGTAGACAAAAACAAATGTTCCTATCTGATTTTCTTTTTCTGGACATTCTTTGGCCCAATGTCCTGCTTCGTTGCATGTGAAACAAATATTTGTTCTCTTGCCATTCGCACCATATCGTTTGTCAATCGTCGCTTGATCCAAAACTCTGTATCTGGTAGTACGGTAAACATCTTTTTCTTCTAAATGTTGGTGGGATAAAAATGATCCCACATAGTTTCCGATATGTTTAACATCATACTTTGATGGTATATTGCTGATCTCATAATCGTGGGTGTATGGATTAACATACAGATACACCCTCTTTCTAAGTGGTGATGTATTTTGCAGCTTTAACTCGCTCATATTCTTTTATCAGCTGTACTGTCTGAGATTGAGTAGGAAAATGATTAGATTTTCACAACTATCGTCTCTATTTATACACTGTTACAACGGAGAGGCTATATAAATTGTTAGTTTTTCTCACTTCTGCATTATTGTCTTTTCACTCAGAGCTAAAACGATGGGTAAAAGAAAAAGAATAATAACCTATTCAGACAGCGAAAGTGACGATGAGGTATTTCCACCAACAAAAAAGAAAAAAACTAGACCGTTGAAAGAAGAAAGTGACGATGAGATATTTCCACCAATAAAAAAGAAAAAAACTAGATCGTTGAAAGAAGAAAATGACAGCAACGATGAAAGTATCAACTCTAACTTAGACATGAAAAGTCTATATGATTTAACAGAAAGGGGTAATAAGAAGTCAAGAAAATTTAAAACAGAATCACATGTGCTGATGCTGAGTTTTAAGAAATTTGAAGAATTAACACCTCAGAGACTACTTGGATTATTTGACGATGTTACCCATGAAATCATTCGAAAGTTAAATGCTAACCCGACGGACATGATTAGAATTACCATCAATCATCCTTCGTTGGAAATGGGAATCCATATTCCTTTTTTAGCTGCAGACCAGTTACAAGGTGAAACTATGCTGAATGAAATTGAACGAGTTTTACAATCGAATACAGATTTCGTCTTGAACGATGGATTGATGACATTTGACATTACACATACAATACCACCAAGTGGTAGCGGAAAACAAAAATATAGATCATCAGAATTAGATTCAAAGTTTTTTGCCCTGAAGAAAAAATCTTGACAATCATGACCAACTATGTTTTGCAAGAGCCGTTGTTGTGGGAATTTGCTACAGTGAACGTGAAAACACCGAAGCATGGAATAGAAAATGGGATCGTATTTGTCGTTCAAAACGCCCTCTTCAAAAGACTGAAGCTGAGAAATTGTTAAATGAAGCTGGAGTTTCACCAACACAGCCTGTAGGAATTGATGAATACAAAAAAATTCAAACATTCTTGTATGAAAAAGGCTATATCATTAAAGTTCATCAACAGCATTCAAAAGTGGAAAAAATATTTAAACATCCAGAAGTGAAAGCCAATAGTAAGATCATACATTTGTACTTTCATCAAAACCATTATGACTACATCAAATCTATCAAAGGCTTTCTTAGTTGTGGATATTATTGTGAGTTCTGTGATGTGGGTTACTCTAACCGGGAAAATCATGCTTGTTCAAACATCTGCAAAGGTTGTTACCGCAAAGGAAAATGTCCATCAAAATCAAAAGAATATGTTTGCAGTTATTGCAATAGACGATTTTTTAGTGCTGAATGCTTTGAAAATCACAGAATTGTTCAAGGTAAAGAAAAGAAATCCATTTATGAATTAGTAAAACTCTGTTCGAAATGCGGTGCACAATATCATGTCAGAAAGAAAAATCATGTTTGCAATGGAAAGAAAAGATGTCATATCTGTAAGAGAATTGTTAACTTTTCTCATCGATGCTATATTCAACCTTACCAAAGTAAGTTGAACCATGACAGCGATGACGAGACGAGTTCTTCTGTAGTCAAAAAACCACAGTTTATTTTCTTTGATTTTGAATGCAAACAAGACACAGGCGTACACATCCCGAATTATTGTATCGCACACAGAGCGTGTGATGAATGTATCGATAAATCACTTGATTTTCATTGTTCTACATGCAGTGAATTTGAAGAGGGTAGGGAAGTTATTTTTCAAGGTGAAGAAACTTTGAGTCAATTTTGCAACTGGCTCTTTTCAAAACATCATAAAGGAGTTACGGCTATTGCCCATAATTTCAAAGGCTATGACGGTCAGTTCATTCTTGACTATATTGTCAAAGTTGGGTTAAAACTTCCAAAATTGATCATGAATGGAAACAATATTATGAAGTTAGAACTGAATGGTGTACGTCTGATCGATTCTTTCAATTTCATGAGTTTTGGTTTGGCAAAATTTCCACCCACCTTTGGTCTTCAAGAAATGAAAAAAGGTTACTTTCCTCACTGGGCAAATACAGATGAATTTTGGAGTTACATTGGCCCCTACTTGGATATGTCTTATTACAAACCCGACTCAATGTCTGAAGAGGCTAGGTCAAAATTCATAGTTTGGTATAATGACAAAGTTCGAAATGGTGAGGAATTCAATTTTCAGAAGGAGATGGAATTGTACTGTAGGTCAGATGTTGATATCCTCAGACGAGGATGTGGTGAATTCAGAAAGCTGTTTATCGAACAGGGTGGTATTTGTCCATTTTTAGAGGCAGATGCCTGTAACAAGGTGTGGCGAAGCAAATATTTACCAGAAAATCAAATAGCTATCATTTCAAGTAAAGACTCATCCAGACGTCGCTTTTCTATGAAAGCGATACGATGGGTTCAAAGCGTAGCTCAGGAAAAAGGTATTAATATTCAGCATGCAAAAAATGGTGGTGAAGCTCAAATCGGGAAATATAGTGTAGATGGTTTTCACCGTCAATCAAACACTGTTTATGAATTTCTTAGGGATTTGTATCATGGTTGTCCTGTATGCTATACAGATCGAAAACAGATCAATCCTATTAATGGAAAACCCATGTCTGAATTGTACGAACGTACCTTTGAACGTATAGCAGATATCGAAGAAATGGGATATAATGTAGTGTACATTTGGGAACACGAATTTGATGCTAAGATGAAGGATAAAGAGTACAAAAAACTCATTGAAAAGTTATATCCACATTGGGACCCTATCGATCCGAGGGATGGTTTGTCCGGGGGAAGATGTAATGCAATAAAAATTGGATATGATGTTGATGAAAAAAAAAACCAAAAAGGAAATCAAGTACATCGATATCTGTTCTCTATACCCTTATGTTTGATTTAACACAAATCCTACCCTGTAGGTCAGCCAAAAATTTTGTCTGCTGAGAATATTGATATGAACAATATTCGACAATATGAGGGATTAATCAAGTGTAAAGTTTTATCTCCAACTGATTTGTTTCACCCCGTTCTCCCAGTTCACTGTAACAACAAAATGATGTTTCCACTCTGTATGAAATGTGCAGAAGAAAGCTCAAACATTTGTAGGCATGGTAAAGAAGAGAGGGCTTTGGTTGGAACTTGGGTTACTTTTGAATTATTCAAGGCTCTTGACTGTGGTTATCGATTATTGCAAGTGTATGAAATTTGGCATTTCAATTCTGTATCAGATCAGTTCTTTAAACATTATGTGGACAATTTCTTGAAAATTAAGCAAGAAGCCAGTGGTTATCCAGATTGGTGCCAATCAGACTCAGAAAAAGATCAGTTCGTTTGTGAATATGAGAAGGCGGAAGGTGTTCGTCTTGATCCAAGTTGTATTAAAAAAAATCCTGGGAGAAGATCATTTGCTAAGATTATGTTGAACTGTCTTTGGGGAAAATTAGCTCAGCGTGAAAAAATGTCCTAGACGGAATACATCAGTGATCCGTCTAAATATTTTGAATTAGTCACCAATCCCAATTTCATTGTAAAGCATGTAGAAATCTTTGACGAGGACTGTTCATTCATCTTGGTTAACTATGAATCAAAGTTGGAACATATTGACACCCATGCTACAGCCAATGTGGTAGTAGGGTCTTACGTAACAGCTTATGCAAGGTTGGAATTGTACAGCGTTCTTGAAAAGTTAAAAGATAGAGTTCTGTATTTCGATACAGATAGTTGTATGTACATTCACGACCCTGAATTATGGAATCCTCCTATTATTAACAGCCGACTAGGAAAATGGACTGATGAAGAGCCTGCTTGTAAAATTACTCAATTCAGAGGACTTGGACCTAAGAATTATGCTTACAAAATGAAAACAAAAGATGGAGAAGAGATAAGCAAATGTAAAGTAAAGGGGATTACTCTGGATTACAATACAAAACAGGTGGTAAATTTCGATACATATTCGAAATGTGCTTTGGATCGCACAATAGAAATCAAAATTCAGTATGATTGTAGAATTAAAAGACACAGAGATAGAACGGTTACCAGTGAACCACAAACAAAAACGTTTCGCTCTGTATACACCAAGAGAGTTATTGTAAATGGTAGTGATACTGTACCCTATGGTTATAAAAGTTTGAGAAAATAATTTTATATCACATTGTTGTGTAGCAATCAGTCAAAGTAAGTCAGGAAAAATAACAATCATGTTGCCGTTACCAATAGAACTACGTGAAAAAATTTATGGGGAATTTGTTCGACAGCATACGCTTGATGAACGAACACAGCTTAATATTAAATTTTTCTGTGTGAAAATTTGGATCAAAAAAATGTTTAAGTGGGTTGCAAAAGGAGAAAAGTCCTACAAAGTGTATGCTATATTCAACTTTATTGCGATGATGGTGGACGATTCGGGGTTGGATCTCGTTCTCAAGACTTATTTAGCAGATAGCTGTTTGAAAGATAATGTTATTAGTAAACTGTTTCGATCCACAAGTCGATGGACATTTTTTATCATAGGAACAACAGAAGAAAGTTTTCTTAACGTTCTGAAAATGAAATCAGTTCTATTTGACTTTTACTTACGCTACAAAAAAGGATCTGTTCATGATTCCTACGGAGAAACAATGGAAACCATGTCAGGATATATTCTATTTGATAGAGATGTTACAGAAGAAGTAGTGAATTCAGCTCTTTCAACAAAAGACGCTTATAGACATGTTGCTCCATTCATAGGACTACGAGATTTCGACGATATGGACAGTGAGCATACAATGTTTTTGGGGTATGACCAATTGCATAAAGACATTACGGAATATGAAGACAAATGTAAAACTCGTGGTATTTGCGAATTTGCATTGTAAAAAAATTATTTGCGAATAATTCATTGTAAATAATTCGTTGCGAAAAAAATATTTCATTGTGATTTTTTCATTGTGATTAATTCGTTGCAAAAAAATATTTCATTGTGATTTTTTCATTGTGATTAATTCATTGTGAATAATTCATTGTGTAAAAATATTTCAGTGCGATTTTTTTCATTGTCAAGAAATTGTTTTTTTATGCTGTATTGTAAAAAAATGTTTCATTGTTTAGTTCTGTTCAATAAATAAAAGTTCAATAAATAAAAGTTCAAAAAACAATAGAGCTCTTCATTCTGTTTTTCCCCAAAGACTTGTTCTGTCTACATTTTTTCCATACATCGTCTCATAACGTTTTTGCTATATTAGCATGAAACGTAGCATGGAAAAAAATGTATGTGCTTTCTGCCAGGTCCGAGCTCTTTAAAAATTTCAATCCTCTGTAAACGTATAAAGCCCAGCGTTATTTTCATACAATCACCATTTTTTGGCTCTCAGCTAACGATCACTTCGAAAGCAGTGTCAATATTCGGAAACAATATCAATATGGAGGAGATAAATCATCAACTACGTGAGGCTCTCCAAGAATATCTTAATGCAGGTCAACAGTTATTACAACTAAACACTCATCTCGTAGGAGAGGAGGAACAAAACCAATTACAACGTATAACACAGCCCTACAAAGATCTCGGCGAAAGATTACTTCAACTATTTTTAAAGACAACGCCTGACATCATCTTGGTTGATATTGAATTTGGGAGAAAGATTACTTTCGATAATGGGATAATGGTGATCAGAAAAAGAGTTGAAGCATGCCCCATTTGCCAAGCGAATTTCGGGTGCTGCCATTAGAAGTGGAAAAAACAACGTGAGACGAAAAAACACAGCCTCCAAAACAAAACAGCCCTTTTCAGGGCTACCCATCTACCACGAAAGTTCTATCTTTTTTAAAATTGTCAAAACTCAAAAGATTTACAATCAAAAAAAGTCATAGAATAGTCAAACTCTAGTTTTTTCTATCCCGAACAAGAAAAAATGCAACAAAGCTGCGGGTTGGTCAACAATAAAACATTTAGTATTAGAAATAAAACGCTGATTATGATTGGATAACATTAATTTGGAGCCAAAACAGTATGAAACGCCGACGCGGGAAAAACATAGGAGAAAATGACGTCATGGGTCAACTAGTTCAATCCGTCTGAAAAGCTATAAATCTCTACGATATATTTTCCATACTTTTCATTTTCACAATGGCTTCAACACCATCACTCACCAGACGCTTCACCTGGATGGATGCCGAGCGACAGTTAATAAGAGCAAGGAGACAAATCACTTTACTTAAACAACGCTTAGACGAAGTAAGAAAGCGTCACGAGAGAGCTCAGCTTGCTAATAACAGGGCGTTCTGTTATAACCTTCGGATGAAGGAAATGATCATTGCAGGCACACTTGAGATGTATTTTCAGTATGCTAATACAAAAAGTGAGCAGTTAAACCGCCTTTTCCGCGAGCAAATCGCCGCTGAAAGGGCTGAGTCAGACAGTGAATGGTCTGATACTGAATAAACATTTTCAAAAATCAGCTCTTCTCAAAAACAGCCCTTTTCAGGGCTAACCATCTACCACGAAAGTTCTATCTTTCTTCAAATTGTCATTTCTTTTAGAAGAGTTACACCCAAAGAGTTACACTCCAAAGGTCCACACTCCAGAGAGTAAAAAAAACTCAGAAAAAAGACTAAGTCCAACCTAGAGCTCAGTCTTTTAGAAAAGAAAAAAATCATCCATAATTGCAGAAAAAAAGACTAAGTTCAACTCAGTACTCAGTCTTTTAGAGAAATCATTCATAGGGTGAAAAAACTAAGTCCAACTCAATGCCCAGACATTTAGAAAGAGAATTCATTCATAGATGCAGAAAAAACTAAGGCCAACTCAGTGATATAGGGACAAATCATTCATAGAGATGCAGAAAAAACTAAGTTCAACTCAACGATCAGTCTTTTAGAAAAGAGAAATCGTCCATAGATGTAGAAAAACTAAGTTCAACTCAGTGATATAGGGATAAAATCAAAAAAAGCCTAAAAAAGTGATCCATTACACATATAAAACACTAAACTCTTGATTATTTTTTCTCATTCACCATTAACTTTTCGTAAAACCTGAGTCAGTTTCCCACAATGTTTGGATTAACATTTTTTCTCTCATTGCTCTTCTGGTTAGAAGAAAGAGAACGTTTCAGATATATCAGACATGAAATTGAGCATCTGATGCAAATGCTAGATAAAATGGAATCAATCGAAAGAAAGAGGGGAGGATAAAAAAAGTGCATTCTGCACAAAAAACACCCCTTTTCAGGGCTAGCTATCTTAAATAAACATCTTTCTTTTCATTTTGTCAGAAGACTCATAATCAAAAAGTTATAGGATAGTCAAACTTTAGTTTTTTCTAAACCCGAACAAGAAAATGTAACAAAACTATAGATTGGTCAAAAATAAAACATTTAGTATTAGAAAAACAACGGTGATTCTGATTGGATAACATTAATTTGGAGCCAAAACAGCATGAAACGCCGACGCGGGAAAAATATAGGAGAAAATGACGTCATGGGTCAACTAGTTCAATCCGTCTGAAAAGCTATAAAAACCAGCGTTATTTCCCGCACATCGTTCATTCTCTTCGATTTACAGCTATAATGGAGTGTTCATTGAGGGAGATGAATTTCTGCGAGCTTGCCCAGTTGTCGAGTAAAGAAAAAAAGAAGAAGGAGAAAAAAGAGTTCACAGTACCAGCTACTGAAGATTGGAACGATGACGATGAGCCGTCGTTCTCGTTGGACTTCGGCTTGGACGAGCAGCAACTGAAAAGACTAAAGAGGAGGGCTGCAAGTAGCTTTCCGGCGTGCAGGAAGGTTGGAGGTTGTGCTTAAAAACACAACCTCCAAAACCAGGTCCTTTTTTAGGACCACCCCAACAGCCCTTTTCAGGGCTAACCATCTACCACGAAAGATCTACCTTTCTTCAAATTGTCAGACGTAAGTTCTATCTTTTCTTCAAATTGTCATTTCTTCAAATTGTCAGACGAAAGTTCTACCTTCAAGCTATCAGACGAAAGTTCTATCTTCAAGTTGTCATTTCTTCAAATTGTCACAGCTCTTTTCAGAGCTAACCCAACAGTCCTTTTCAGGACTAACCATCTACCACGAAAGTTCTATCTTCAAGATGTCAGACGAAAGTTCTACCTTCAAGCTATCAGACGAAAGTTCTATCTTCAAGTTGTCATTTCTTCAAATTGTCACAGCTCTTTTCAGAGCTAACCCAACGGTCCTTTTCAGGACTAACCATCTACCACGAAAGTTCTATCTTCAAGATGTCAGACGAAAGATCTATTTTCAAGCTGTCAGACGAAAGTTCTATCTTCAAGTTGTCATTTCTTCAAATTGTCACAGCTCTTTTCAGAGCTAACCCAACAGTCCTTTTCAGGACTAACCATCTACCACGAAAGTTCTATCTTTCTTCAAAATTGTCATTTCTTCAAATTGTCAAACTTCTTTCTTTTAGAAGAGTTGCACTCCAAAAGAGTTACACTCCAGAGAGTTACACTGCAAAGAGCAAAAAAACTCAGAAAAAGACTAAGTCCAACCCAGTGCTCAGTCTTTTAGAGAAAAAATATTCATACGTGAAGAAAAAACTAACTCCAACTCAATGGTCAGGCTTTTAGAAAAATCATTCATAGATATAGAAAAAAGTCTAAGTCCAACTCAGTGCTCAGACATTTAGAAAGAAAAATCATACATAGGTGAAGAAAAAACTAAGTCCAACTCGCTGATATAGGGACAAATTCCTTTTAGAGAGAGAAAATCAATCATAGGGTGAAAAAACTAAGTCCAACTCAGTGATCAGGCTTTTAGAAAAGAGAAATCATTCATAGGGTAAAAAAGTCTAAGTTCAACTCAATGGTTAGGCATTTAGAAAAGAGAATTCATTCATAGAATGAAAAAAGTCTAAGTCCAACTCAATGTTCAGACATTTAGAAAGAGAAATCATCCATAATTGCAGAAAAAGACTAAGTCCAACTCAATGTCCAGACATTTAGAAAGAAAATTCATTCATAGATGCAGAAAAAAGTCTAAGTCCAACTCAGTGCTCAGACATTTAGAAAGAAAAATCATACATAGGTGAAGAAAAAAACTAAGTCCAACTCAATGGTCAGGCTTTTAGAAAGAGAGAAAATCATTCATAGGGTGAAAAAACTAAGTCCAACTCAGTGATCAGGCTTACCCTTTACTTTCCCTTAACTTTCCCTTTTTTGCAGAAAAATTCCACTCAGGGTAGTCTCTTTGGGTGGCTTTATCCGCAGAGTGACACCCATACGGCCGCCATTTTGAATGCTATGGTTCTATTTATAGTAACATTTTCATGCGGAATCTCGGACTTTATCGGTTACTTGGGCCTTTTGTGAACTTTTGCAAGGGATAAATTCTTTCAGGGTGGTAGAATAGGGACAAATTTTCTGTAGGGTAGGCAACGTAGGGCTCTCAGGGAGGGTAGAATACGGCTCTGACCAGGCCTGTCAGAGCCGTATTCTACCCTCCTATACTACTACTGTCGTATTACTTTTGTTCTAGAGCTTGTATAATGAATTTCCATCCATATGCTCTTTGAAAAGGAGATTCAATGCATCTCCAAAAAAAAAAAATCGACTCAGGTCAGCATGCAGTCCGCGTAGGCTGGCCTGAGTCGAATCTTTTTGTTTTTGGTCAATTTTTTGCATACCAACGGACCAGTCTACCTCAAGATTCATTCACTTGTCAGACAAAATGGATTTTATGGATCCATGATTATGCGATGACTGGTTATCATGCGTCACAGAGATGCAGTTAACCCCTTTTTGCCGCTCTTATGCAACTTAGGACATATATGGCTTGCAACACGCCAAAAGGGACATTCGAACATTTGCGTAAATCGTCGTCCGCGCATGCTAATCCGAGACGGCACTTTACTAAGTAGACTTGCGCAAAACAGAAAATTACAAAAAAACGGAAAGTGTCGTTTCGGATTAGCCTGCGCAGAGTGCGCAGGCTGATCCGAGACGACACTTTACGCAAATGTCCGAATGCCCCTTTTCGCGTGTTACAGGCCATATGTATATGAAGTTCCGCACAAACACCGAAAAGCAGTAAAAGAAGTTAAAATGCACTTAAATAGGCGAAAGGGGGAGTCATAAGTTAAAAATCTATTTTTGTCAAATGATATAGATTTTTGACCAGCTGTTCAGGTACCGGTAAATACATTTTTTTTATGAATTTTCATACTAAAGAAAGGCCTTAGGTGATGATCTTAGATATATCTTATCTTTTTTCATTCTTCTAATTTATGCAAGTAAAAGGTAGTTCCTATAAAAGCTGATATCTTCACTACTAAAGTGATATCGTTGTTCGTGACGATATTAACTATTGCGTCACTGAAACTAATGATATCTTTACCAGACAAATTGACAGCATTTGCACAATACAATTTGAATGTGGCGAAGACTATGGGACTCGTCGCTGCAAGGATTGCAAATATTGTTGGAAAAGAAGAAAATACTGCTTACCACCATTTTCCTGTTTTTCCTCAACATTTTCAAAAGCCCTCCTCGTTAAAAGGTCATTAAAACGCGGGATTATTTTGTAAAAAGTTACGTAATAAATCGCTGCTAATAATGGATAGGTATTAGATAAGAGCATTTCACTTGAAATTAAACAGTTTTTGAACCCTCTGCCCCATAACCCCACCTTTGAACTACATTAAAACCCATTTCCACACGATCCCGACTTTTAACGACCCAAAGAAAAAAAGCTTTTGAAAACATTGTGGGAAAAGGAGAAAATGCTGATAATCAGCATTTTCTCCTTTTCCCACAATGTTTTCTACCCTTCCCAAAACAAATTTCAAATTTTGAGTCACATTTATTTTGACGTCTGCAGCTGGTTTCAATTTGGGCACGTCCAAAATTTAGTCGTTTGGTAAAGGGTTTAGAAAGAAGGCTTTCGAAAACATGGTGAGAAAAAAGAGAAAAATGCTGGTAACCAGCATTATTCTATCTTGTCAAAGACAAATTCGTACATTTGCGCTCCCTGAAACCTTTCACTAAAACAATCCTATGTTTGGTCGACATTGAGAAAACAGGTGTAAACAAAAACATTGTGAGAAAAGGAGAGCAGCAGTTTTTTCGTTTTCACGGAATGTTTTTTTTTACCCTATCAAAGATGAGTTCGTTTATCTTAGCTCTTTGAACTCGGGTTTGAACATTGTTAGAAAAAAGGAGAAATACTGGTAACCAGCATTTTTTTTTTTTCAATTTCCAGCAATGTTTCTCCCGTACCAACGACAAACTCGTTCATTTGAGTCACCTTTGATATCTTGTCTATAAATACTTTCAAATCGGACAAGTCTAAAATTTTGTAATCTGGTGCAGATTTAATTTAGCAAAATTATGAAAACTACTTAAGTAATCAGTTCTCAACCTGATGTAATTGACAAAAAATATAACAAGAGAAATTTCAAATTTAAGTTTAGTTTCGGCTTTAAAACACATAAAACGTTATTACATTATTACATTTTCGAGAAGTTTCAGAGAAGAATATCTTATCTTATTTCATCTCATTCTATGTTGAATTGATTTCCTAATAGCAACACTTATTTCAATTTTACCATCCTTTGATAAACAGCTTTCAAACACAAAAAATGATAATTTCTTCTTGGAATGTAATTTTTCACTTGGTTAAACGTTCTTTGAGCATTCTATAGTTGAGCCAAAGTCGCTCAGTAGATACCGAATAGGAACTCGAACCCGTCCTGACCTATGAACGGTTTATGAGTGCATTGCTCGGTCTCTCCGCCTGCCTCTCTGTCTCTTTCTCTATGTCTCTCTGTCTGTCTGTCTCTCTCTCTCTCTATCTCTCTGCAAGGCACAGTGTGACTGTATGTAGTCTTCCATAACAAATAACAGGAAATTCCGTCCGGGTCGCAACCAATTATAAGTCTAGCCATCAGACTGGTTGAGGCGTTCTCTTTCCGCCAATCAGATAGCTTGTTTTTTATGTAGAAAAGCGTCTGTTTCCGCCAATCAGACAGCTTGTCTTTTTTATGTAGAAGGGCGTTCTGTTTCCTCCAATCAGATAGCTTGTCTTTTATACAGAATAAGAGTTGAAGTATGGATGATTGGGGAATACAGCTCCGTATTGAACTAGAGATGTCGGCGAATTCAATTTTTAACGACCCTGAAGAAGAATGCTATTGAAAAAACACCCTAGGAAAAGGAGAAAACGCTGGTAACCAGCATTTTCTCTTTTTCTAACAATGTTTTCTACCCTTTCTAAGATATACTTCATCATTTGAGACACGTCTAAATTACGTCTGCAAATGCTTTCAATTCGGACTAAGCTAAAATTTTGTCGTTTGGTAGCAGGGTTTTAACTGAATGTTATCCTGTACAAAACAAAATGAGTCGGACTCTGGCAAAAGGGGGCTTACTGCAAGTAGTAAAGGAAGAGAGACCGCGGACACACCCAGGGCTTGGGTGTGTCCGCGGTCTCTCTTCCCTGAGTGCCCTACATCACCATCCCTGACAAAAATGTGTCCCTAGTTGCTGTCCCCGAAAGAATTTTTTTTTATTTTGTCCCTAGGCTCTCGTCCCTGAGAGGGATTTAGCATTCAAAATGGCGGCCGTGTGGACAGCAACTGGGGACAAAAATGCCCCAGGCTCTCGTCCCTGAGCGGGATTTTTTGCAAAAAAGGGAAAAGGGGGGGAGTTTTTCCTAGGCTCTCTACCCTGAGAGGGATTTAGCATTCAAAGTGCAGGCCTTATGACTGACAGGCTGGGTAAAAAATGGTCAGATCACTGAGTTGGACTTAGTTTTTTCACCCAATGGATGATTTTTTCTCTTTCTAAATGCCTGATCAGTGAGATGGACTTAGCTTTTTTCACCCTATGAATGCTTTTCTCTCTTTCTAAAAACCTGACCATTGAGTTGGACTTAGTTTTTCTTAACCTATGGATGATTTTTTCTTTCTAAATGTCTGAGCACTGAGTTGTACTTAGTCTTTTTCTTCGCCTACGTATGATTTTTTCTTTCTAATTGCCTAACCATTGAGTTGGACTTAGACTTTTTTTACATCTCTATGAATGATTTCTCTTTTCTAAAAGGAAATTTATCCTATATCACTGAGTTGGTCTTAGCTTTTTTCCCCTATGAATGATTTTCTCTCTTTCTAAAAGGTTGACCATTGAGTTGGACTTAGTCTTTTTTCTACACCTATGTATGATTCTTACTCTTTGCAGTATAACTCTCTGGAGTATAACTCTTTTGGAGTGCATCTCTTCTAAAAGAAAGATAGAACTTTCGTGGTAGATGGTTAGTCCTGAAAAGGACTCTTGGGTTAGCTCTGAAAAGAGCTGTGACAATTTGAAGAAATGACAACTTGAAGAAAGATAGAACTTTCGTGGTAGATGGTTAGTCCTGAAAAGGACTGTTGGGTTAGCTCTGAAAAGAGCTGTGACAATTTGAAGAAATGACAACTTGAAGATAGAACTTTCGTCTGACAGCTTGAAGATAGAACTTTCGTCTGACATCTTGAAGATAGAACTTTCGTGGTAGATGGTTAGTCCTGAAAAGGACTGTTGGGTTAGCTCTGAAAAGAGCTGTGACAATTTGAAGAAATGACAACTTGAAGATAGAACTTTCGCCTGTCAGCTTGAAGGCAGAACTTTCGTCTGACATCTTGAAGATAGAACTTTTGTGGTAGATGGTTAGTCCTGAAAAGGACTGTTGGGTTAGCTCTGAAAAGAGCTGTGACAATTTGAAGAAATGA
The DNA here is from genome assembly GCA_946811185.2 of Hippopus hippopus. Taxonomy (NCBI): domain Eukaryota; kingdom Metazoa; phylum Mollusca; class Bivalvia; order Cardiida; family Cardiidae; genus Hippopus; species Hippopus hippopus. Next base: position 7,490,106 of record OX328101.1, on the reverse strand, counting down.
CAACTTGAAGATAGAACTTTCATCTAACAGCTTGAAGGTAGAACTTTCGTCTGACAATTTGAAGAAATGACAATTTGAAGAAAAGATAGAACTTACGTCTGACAATTTGAAGAAAGGTAGATCTTCCGTGGTAGATGGTTAGCCCTGAAAAGGGCTGTTGGGGTGCCCCTAAAAAGGGAGCTGGTTTTGGAGGTTGTGTTTTTAAGCACAACCTCCAACCTTTCTGCAGGCTGGACAGCTACTTGCTGCCCGCCTCTTTACCATCTTCAACTGCTGTTCATCCAGTCCAAAGTCCAAAGAGAACGAAGGCTCAGCGTCATCGTTCCAATCTTCGGTAGAAGCCACTACGAACTCCTTTTTCTCCTTCTTCTTCTTGTCGTCCATCTTTTTTCTGGATGATAGCTGCGCAAACTCGCTAAAGCTCATATCTCTTAAAGCACACTCCATATTGTCTACAAGTCGAAGAGAATGAACGATGTGCGGGAAATGACACTGGGTTTTATAGGTTTTCAGACGGATTGAACTAATTGACCCATGACGTCATTTTCTCCTATGTTTTTCCCGCTTCGGCGTTTCATGCTGTTTTGGCTCCAAATTAATGTTATCCAATCAGATTCACCGTTGTTTTTTCTATTACTAAATGTTTTACTGTTGACCAACCCTTGGGTTTGTTACATTTTCTTGTTCGGGGATTTTATTGTTGCCCAATCCATGGCTTTGTTACATTTTCTTGTTCGGGTTAGAAAAACTAGAGTTTAACTAACCTATGACTTTTTTTGATTGTGAATCTTTTGAGTTTTTTTGACAATTTTGAGTTTTTGACAATTTGAAGAAAGATAGAACTTTCGTGGTAGATGGGTAGTCCTGAAAAGAACTGTTGGGTTAGCCCTTAAAAGAGCTGTTTTGTTTTTTGGAGGCTGTGTTTTTTTCCAGTTCTAATGGCAACACCCGAAATTCGCTTGGCAAATGGGGCATGCTGTAATCTTCCTCCCAAATTCGATATCAACCAAGATGATATGCGGTGTTGTCTTTAATAATAGCTGAACTAATCTTTCGCCGAGATCTTTGTATGGTTGTGTTATACGTCGCAGTTGGTTTTGCTCCTCCTCTCCTACGAGATGAGTGGTTAGTTGCAATAACTGCTGTCCGGCATTTAGATACTCTTGGAGAGCCTCACGTAGCTGATGATTTACCTCTTCCATATTGATATTGCTTCCGAATATTGACACTGCTTTCGAAGTGATCGTTAGCTGAGAGTCAAAGAAATGGTGAATGTGTGAAAAATAACGCAAGGGTTTATACGTTTAAGGAGGATTGAAATTTTTTAAAGAGCTCACCCAGGGTAGAAAACACATACATTTTTTCCATGCTACGTTTCATGCTAATATAGCAAAAAAGTTATGAGACGTTGTATGGGAAAAATGTAACCAGTACAAGTCTTTTGGGGAAAAAACAGAATGAAGAACTCTATTGTTTTTTTGAACTTTTATTTATTGAACTTTTATTTACTGAACAGAACTAAACATTGAAACATTTTTTTGCAATGCATCATAAAAAAAATTTCTTGACAATGAAAAAACATTTTCTTAACAATGAAAAAATCGCACTGAAATATTTTTTCACAATGCATCATAAAAAATTTCTTGACAATGAAAAAAACATTTTCTTAACAATGAAAAAATCGCACTGAAATATTTTTTTCACAATGAATTATTCACAACGATTTAATCATGATGAAAAAAACACACTGAATTATTTTTTCGCAATGAATTATTTACAATGAATTAATCGCAAAAAAACAGTATATAACAAATTTTATACAATGTAAATTCGCAAACACCACGAGTTTCATATTTGTTTTCATATTCCTACCGTTTTGTTGTTTTTTCTTGGTTGTTTTCGTTCTGTCTTTGGTTTTTTCGGGATCTTGAAATCAACGTGATTGTCAATGTTTTTCCCGTATTTGCCCTGCCCTGTCAATATTGGTATAGTTGGTTTTTGATCAACTCGCTGCTTCTTGTGGAGATGGTTACCATCTTCCTCAGATTTCCGCTTTGTTGTTTTTCTTGGTTGTTTTTCCTTTGGTTGATTTTTCTTTGGTTGACTTTTCTTCACAACACTTACGATAGAGTCCACTAAGTTGTGAAGATTGGATTTATCAAACTCGAACTCCACAGGAATCTTCACAGGAGTTGTTGAAATGCACTGATCCTGTTGACGTAGTACCTCGATATTTCTACTGAGCTGATCAGTACTTGCGGTTAAAGTTTTAATTTCCTCCAAATGTCTGTTTAAAGTCTCCAGCTGATCTATGATTCGGATCATCATGCTATCTTGTTTCAAATTTAGCTGCTTTACCTCTTCATAAATGTTATCAAACACTGTCGCTGGAATGATGGTTGTCGAATTTAACTCCGGTGGTGGATTGATAATTGACGAATTCATAACTGATGAAAGAACGTCTCCATTGTTTTCCACTGATTGAAAATCACCCAAGCTGATTTCATCTAAGTTGTGCTTCATATTGTAACTGACTCTGAATATTGATACTGCTTTCGAAGTGATCGTTAGCTGAGAATCAAAGAAATGGTGAATGTATGAAAATAACACCGAGCTTTATACGTTTACAGAGGATTGAAATTTTTAAAGAGGGCGGACCTGGCGGAAAACACCGGTATTGTACTGTGTGACACTGAATTAGGAGTGGTAAAAAACACCGATATAACCATCGATTTGATTGCACAATGTTAATGAAACGCCGACGCGGGAAAAACATAGGAGAAAATGACGTCATGAGTCATCTAGTTCAATCCTCCTGTAAAGCTATAAAGCCCAGCGATAATTTACATGAAATCATATTTGTTCCAGAATGGATCGAATTCTTGTATGCCCTCACTGTGCAAACAGATGTCTGATAGAGTGTGGAAAATGTTTTTCCATACTCGAGTATCTTGGTCAGAAGCATAACTGTCCAGATACAGATGAAGGATTTTATGATAATGATGAAGGTTCGACGATTTGCTGCGAACATTGTGGATGTGAAATCATCCCAGTGGATCGGACGGAAGAATCGTAGAGCTGGATGTCAATGTGAGATCCTTCAAAAAAGCCCTTTTCAGGGCTAACCATTTAGCACGAAAGATCTTTCTTCTCAAATTGTCAAAAGTAAAAAGACTTACAGTCATAACTAGAAAAAAGTCAAAAGTAAGAAGTAATTATTTTTATATTTTTTATTTCAAAAAGAACTTATGTACAATGAAAAAATCAAATCATGAACTGTAAAGACAAAAAATAAATGAACTGTAAAAGACAAAAAATGAATGAAAAAAATCAAGTCAGTCTTTTTTTTGTTTATAATCAATATTGTATTGAAATCTTTTTTTCACTCAGTATGTTTTTTCTTTGAGATGTCAGATTCACATTTGGTTTTACGTTTTCTTTTCCTATCGTTGTTTTTTAATTCCACATCTGGACAGATTTTGTCCTCATGTTTTGTTGATTTGTAAAAGAAATAGTTCTTTGTTACTCGTTTTTTCTTCTTTTTGATGTTTTGCTGTTTTTCCTTTCCGTACGAACAACCCGGTTCTGCAGAAAATTCGTTGTTTTTTAGATCCAAAGTTTGTTGATTTCTTAGATTTTTTCGTAATGTCTCTAAATCATCTGCTATTTTGCAGATTTCTGAATCGCTGTTACCCGCTGTGTCGCTCTGCATGTCTACGGTCTGAGTTTCAATCGATGAGGATGTAGCTTGTGGTGAACTTTTTTTCCATGTATTTTCACTGCAGAATGAATTTAGTGTCCCGACGAATTTCATACCTTTGAAACCATCAACGTTGTAAAATGATGGTGAAATCTCAATGTCGTGACTGTGTGGATTCACGTAGACAAAAACAATTGTTCCTAGTTGATTTTCTTTTTCTGGACATTCTTTGGCCCAATGCCCTGCTTCGTTGCATGTGAAACAAATATTTGTTCTCACACCATTCGCACCATATCGTTTGTCAATCATCGCTTGATCCAAAACTCTGTAGCTGGTAGTACGGTAAACATCTTTTTCTTCTAAATGTTGCTGGGATAAAAATGATCCCACATAGTTTCCGATATGTTTAACATTATACTTTGATGGTATATTGCTGATCTCATAATCGTGGGTGTATGGATTAACATACAGATACACCCTCTTTCTAAGTGGTGATGTATTTTGCAGCTTTAACTCACTCATATTTTTTATCAGCTGTACTGACTGAGATCGAGTAGGAGAATGAATAGATTTTCACAACTAACGGCTTATTTATACACTGTTACAACGGAGAGGCTATATAAATTGCTAGTTTTTTCTCACTTCTGCATTATTGTCTTTTCACTCAGAGCTAAAACGATGGGTAAAAGAAAAAGAATAATAACCTATTCAGACAGCGAAAGTGACGATGAGGTGTTTCCACCAACAAAAAAGAAAAAAACTAGACCTTTGAAAGAAGAAAGTGACGATGAGGTGTTTCCACCAATAAAAAAGAAAAAAACTAAACCGTTGAAAGAAGAAACTGACGATGAGGTGTTTCCACCAACAAAAAAGAAAAAAACTAAACCGTTGAAAGAAGAAAATGATAGCGACGATGAAAGTACCAACTCTAACTTAGACATGAAAAGTCTATATGATTTAACAGAAAAGGGTAATAAGAAGTCAAGAAAATTTAAAACAATCACATGTGCTGATGCTGAGTTTTAAGAAATTTGAAGAATTAACACCTCAGAGACTCCTTGGATTATTTGACGATGTTACCCGTGAAATCATTCGAAAGTTAAATGCTAGCCCTACGGACATGATTAGAATTACCATCAATCATCCTTCGTTGGAAATAGGAATCCATATTCCTTTTTTAGCTGCAGACCAGTTACAAGGTGAAATTATGCTGAATGAAATTGAACGAGTTTTACAATCGAATACAGATTTCGTCTTGAACGATGGATTCATGACATTTGACATCACACATACAATACCACCAAGTGGTAGCGGAAAACCAAAATATAGATCGTCAGAATTAGATTCAAAGTTTTTTGCCCAGAAGAAGCAATCTATTATTCAAATTGGCAATCATGACCAACTATGTTTTGCAAGAGCTGTTGTTGTGGGAATTTGCTACAGTGAACGTGAAAACACCGAAGTATGGAATAGAAAATGGGATCGTATTTGTCGTTCAAACCGCCCTCTTCAAAAGACTGAAGCTGAGAAATTGTTACATGAAGCTGGAGTTTCACCAACACAACCTATAGGAATTGACGAATACAAAAAAATTCAAGCATTCTTGTATGAAAAAGGCTATGTCATTAAAGTTCATCAACAGCATTCAAAAGTGGAAAAAATATTTAAACATCCAGAAGTGAAAACCAATAGTAAGATCATACATTTGTACTTTCATCAAAACCATTATGACTACATTAAATCTATCAAAGGTTTTCTTAGTTGTGGATATTATTGTGAGTTCTGTGATGTGGGTTACCCTCACCGGGAAAGTCATGCTTGTTCAAATATCTGTAAAGGTTGTTATCGCAAAGGAAAATGTCCATCAGAATCAAAAGAATATGTTTGCAGTGTTTGCAGTAGACGATTTTTTAGTGCTGAATGCTTTGAAAATCACAGAAATGTTCAAGGTAAAGAAAAGAAATCCATTTGTGAATTAGTGAAACTCTGTTCGAAATGCGGTGCACAATATCATGTCAGAAAGAAAAATCATGTTTGCAATGGAAAGAAAAGATGTCATATCTGTAAGAGAATTGTTAACTTTTCTCATCAATGCTATATTCAACCTTACCAAAGTAAGTTGAACCATGACAGCGATGATGAGACGAGTTCTTCTGTAGTCAAAAAACCACAGTTTATTTTCTTTGATTTTGAATGCAAACAAGACACAGGTGTACACACCCCGAATTATTGTATCGCACACAGAGCGTGTGATGTATGTATCGATAAATCACTTGATTTTCATTGTTCTACATGCAGTGAATTTGAAGAGGGTAGGGAAGTTATTTTTCAAGGTGAAGAAACTTTGAGTCAATTTTGCAACTGGCTCTTTTCAAAACATCATAAAGGGGTTACGGCTATTGCCCATAATTTCAAAGGCTATGACGGGCAGTTCATTCTTGACTATATTGTCAAAGTTGGGTTAAAACTTCCAAAATTGATCATGAATGGAAACAATATTATGAAGTTAGAGCTGAACGGTGTACGTCTGATCGATTCTTTCAATTTCATGAGTTTTGGTTTGGCAAAATTTCCATCCACCTTTGACCTTCAAGAAATGAAAAAAGGTTACTTTCCTCACTGGGCGAATACAGATGAATTTTGGAGTTACATCGGGCCCTACTTGGATATGTCTTATTACAAACCCGACTCAATGTCTGAAGAGGCTAGGTCAAAATTTATAGTTTGGTATAATGACAAAGTTCGAAATGGTGAGGAATTCAATTTTCAGAAGGAGATGGAAATGTACTGTAGGTCAGACGTTGATATCCTCAGACGAGGGTGTGCTGAATTCAGAAAGCTGTTTATCGAACAGGGTGGTATTTGTCCATTTTTAGAGGCGATTACCATCGCAGATGCCTGTAACAAGGTGTGGCGAAGCAAATATTTACCAGAAAATCAAATAGCTATCATTTCAAGTAAAGACTCATCCAGACGTCGCTTTTCTATGAAAGCGATACGATGGGTTCAAAGCATTGCTCAGGAAAAAGGTATTAATATTCAGCATGCAAAAAATGGTGGTGAAGCTCAAATCGGGAAATATAGTGTAGATGGTTTTCACCATCAATCAAACACTGTTTATGAATTTCTTGGGGATTTGTATCATGGTTGTCCTGTATGCTATACAGATCGAAAACAGATCAATCCTATTAATGGAAAACCCATGTCTGAATTGTACGAACGTACTTTTGAACGTATAGCAGATATCGAAGACATGGGATATAATGTAGTGTACATTTGGGAACACGAATTTGATGCTAAGATGAAGGATAAAGAGTACAAAAAACACATTGAAAAGTTATATCCACATTGGGACCCTATCGATCCGAGGGATGGTTTGTCCGGGGGAAGATGTAATGCAATAAAAATTGGATATGATGTTGATGAAAAAACCAAAAAGGAAATCAAGTACATCGATATCTGTTCTCTATACCCTTATGTTTGTAAACACAAATCCTACCCTGTAGGTCAGCCAGAAATTTTGTCTGCTGAGAATATTGATATGAACAATATTCGCCAATATGAGGGATTAATCAAATGCAAAGTTTTGCCTCCAACTGATTTGTTTCACCCCGTTCTTCCAGTTCACTGTAACAACAAAATGATGTTTCCCCTCTGTATGAAATGTGCAGAAGAAAGCTCAAACATTTGTAGACATGGTAAAGAAGAGAGGGCTTTGGTCGGAACTTGGGTTACTTTTGAATTATTCAAGGCTCTTGACTGCGGTTATCGATTATTGCAAGTGTATGAAATTTGGCATTTCAATTCTGTGTCAGATCAGTTCTTTAAACATTATGTGGACAATTTCTTGAAAATTAAGCAAGAAGCCAGTGGTTATCCAGATAGCTGTCAATCAGACTCAGAAAAAGATCAGTTCGTTTGTGAATATGAGAAGGCAGAAGGTGTTCGTCTTGATCCAAGTTGTATTCAAAGAAATCCTGGGAGAAGATCATTTGCTAAGATTATGTTGAACTGTCTTTGGGGAAAATTAGCTCAGCGAGAAAAAATGACCCAGACGGAATACATCAGTGATCCGTCTAAATATTTTGAATTAGTCACCAATCCCAGTTTCATTGTAAAGCATGTAGAAATCTTTGATGAGAACTGTTCATTCATCTTGGTTAACTATGAATCAAAGTTGGAACATATTGACACCCATGCTACAGCCAATGTGGTAGTAGGTTCTTACGTAACAGCTTATGCAAGATTGGAATTGTACAGCGTTCTTGAAAAGTTAAAAGATAGAGTTCTGTATTTCGATACAGATAGTTGTATGTACATTCACGACCCTGAATTATGGAATCCCCCTATTATTAACAGTCGGTTAGGAAAATGGACTGATGAAGAGCCTGCTTGTAAAATTACTCAATTCAGAGGACTTGGACCTAAGAATTATGCTTACAAAATGAAAACAAAAGATGAAAAAGAGATAAGCAAATGTAAAGTAAAGGGGATTCCTCTGGATTACAATACAAAACAGGTGGTAAATTTCGATACATATTCGAAATGTGCTTTGGATCGCACAATAGAAATCAAAATTCAGTATGATTGTAAAATTAAAAGACACAGAGATAGAACGGTTACCAGTGAACCACAAACAAAAACGTTTCGTTCTGTATACACCAAGAGAGTCATTGTAAATGGTACTGATACTGTACCCTATGGTTATAAAAGCTTGAGAAAATAATTTCATATCACATTGTTGTGTACCAATCACTCAAAGTAAGTCGGGGAAAAATATTAGCAACTGTTCAAAAAATAACAATCATGTTGCCGCTACCAATAGAACTACGTGAAAAAATTTATGGAGAATTTGTTCGACAGCATACGCTTGATAAACAAACACAGCTTAACATTAAATTTTTCTGTGCGAAAATTTGGATCAAAAAAATGTTTAAATGGGTTGCAAAAGGAGAAAAGTCATACAAAGTGTATGCTATATTCAACTTTATTGCGATGATGGTGGACGATTCGGGGCTGGATCTCGTTCTCAAGACTTATTTAGCAGATAGCTGTATGAAAGACAATGTTATTAGTAAACTGTTTCGATCCACAAGCCGATGGACATTTTTTATCATAGGAACAACAGAAGAAAGTTTTCTTAACGTTGTGAAAATGAAATCAGTTCTATTTGACTTTTACTTACGCTACAAAAAAGGATCTGTTCATGATTCCTACGGAGAAACAATGGAAACCATGTCAGGGTATATTCTATTTGATAGAGATGTTACAGAAGAAGTAGTGAATTCAGCTCTTTCAACAAAAGACGCTTATAGACATGTTGCTCCATTCATAGGACTACAAAATTTCGACGATATGGACAGTGAGTATACAATGTTTTTGGGGTATGACCAATTGCATAAAGACATTACGGAATATGAAAACAAATGTGAAACTCGTGGTGTTTGCGAATTTGCATTATAAAAATTTGTTATATACTGTTTTTTGCGATTAATTCATTGTAAATAATTCGTTGCGAAAAAATAATTCATTGTGATTAATTCATTGCGATTAATTCGTTGTGAATAATTCATTGTGAAAAAATATTTCAGTGCGATTTTTTCATTGTTAAGAAAATGTTTTTTCATTGCCAAGAATTTTTTTTATGATGCATTGTAAAAAAAATGTTTGCTTGTGATTTTTTTCATTGTCAAGAAAATGTTTTTTCATTGTCAAGAAATTTTTTATGATGCATTGCAAAAAAATGTTTCATTGTGATTTTTTTTCATTGTTAAGAAATTTTTTTCATTGTCAAGAAATTTTTTTATGATGCATTGCAAAAAAATGTTTCAATGTTTAGTTCTGTTCAGTAAATAAAAGTTCAATAAATAAAAGTTCAAAAAACAATAGAGTTCTTCATTCTGTTTTTTCCCCAAAAGACTTGTACTGGTTACATTTTTCCCATAAAACGTCTCATAACTTTTTTGCTATATTAGCATGAAACGTAGCATGGAAAAAATGTATGTGCTTTTTACCAGGTCCGAGCTCTTTAAAAAATTTCAATCCTCTGTAAACGTATAAAGCCCGCGTTATTTTTCACACATTCACCATTTCTTTAACTCTCAGCTAACGATCACTTCGAAAGCAGTGTCAATATTCGGAAGCAATATCAATATGGAAGAGGTAAATCATCAACTACGTGAGGCTCTCCAAGAGTATCTAAATGCCGGACAGCAGTTATTGCAACTAACCACTCATCTCGTAGGAAAGGAGGAGCAAAACCAACTGCGACGTATAACACAACCATACAAAGATCTCGGCGAAAGATTAGTTCAGCTATTATTAAAGACAACACCGGATATCATCTTGGTTGATATCGAATTTGGGAGGAAGATTACAGCATGCCCCATTTGCCAAGCGAATTTCGGGTGTTGCCATTAGAACTGGAAAAAACACAGCCTCCAAAAAACAAAACAGCCCTTTTCAGGGCTATCCATCTACCACGAAAGTTCTATCTTTCTTCAAATTGTCAAAAACTCAAAATTGTCAAAAAAACTCAAAAGATTCACAATCAAAAAAAGTCATAGGTTAGTTAAACTCTAGTTTTTCTAACCCGAACAAGAAAATGTAACAAAGCCATGGATTGGGCAACAATAAAATCCCCGAACAAGAAAATGTAACAAACCCACGGGTTGGTCAACAGTAAAACATTTAGTAATAAAAAAACAACGGTGAATCTGATTGGATAACATTAATTTGGAGCCAAAACAGCATGAAACGCCGAAGCGGGAAAAACATAGGAGAAAATGACGTCATGGGTCAATTAGTTCAATCCGTCTGAAAACCTATAAAACCCAGCGACATTTCCCGCACATTGTTCATTTTCATTTTCACGATGGAAGAGCTAAGAAAGACGGTGGAAGAGCTAAGAAAGACGATGGAAGAGCTAAGAAAGACTGTGGGAGAGGCAGATCGGCAGCTAGAAAAGATTGAAGCTGAGACAGCGAGGAGACAGAGATATGGCTTCGAAGAGAAACTGCTATTTACCGGGTGGGACTTTTGGGACTTTGCCCAATTACCACAAAGCAAGAAGGAGAAAAAGGAGTTCGTAGTGCCTTCTACCGAAGATTGGAACGATGACGCTGAGCCTTCGTTCTCTTTGGACTTTGGACTGGATGAACAGCAGTTGAAGAGGCTAAAGAGGCGGGCAGCAAGTAGCTGTCCAGCCTGCAGAAAGGTTGGAGGTTGTGCTTAAAAACACAACCTCCAAAACCAGCTCCCTTTTTAGGGGCACCCCAACAGCCCTTTTCAGGGCTAACCATCTACCACGGAAGATCTACCTTTCTTCAAATTGTCAGACGTAAGTTCTATCTTTTCTTCAAATTGTCATTTCTTCAAATTGTCAGACGAAAGTTCTACCTTCAAGCTGTTAGATGAAAGTTCTATCTTCAAGTTGTCATTTCTTCAAATTGTCACAGCTCTTTTCAAATTGTCACAGCTCTTTTCAGAGCTAACCCAACAGTCCTTTTCAGGACTAACCATCTACCACGAAAGTTCTATCTTTCTTCAAGTTGTCATTTCTTCAAATTGTCACAGCTCTTTTCAGAGCTAACCCAAGAGTCCTTTTCAGGACTAACCATCTACCACGAAAGTTCTATCTTTCTTTTAGAAGAGATGCACTCCAAAAGAGTTATACTCCAGAGAGTTATACTGCAAAGAGTAAGAATCATACATAGGTGTAGAAAAAAGACTAAGTCCAACTCAATGGTCAACCTTTTAGAAAGAGAGAAAATCATTCATAGGGGAAAAAAGCTAAGACCAACTCAGTGATATAGGATAAATTTCCTTTTAGAAAAGAGAAATCATTCATAGAGATGTAAAAAAAGTCTAAGTCCAACTCAATGGTTAGGCAATTAGAAAGAAAAAATCATACGTAGGCGAAGAAAAAGACTAAGTACAACTCAGTGCTCAGACATTTAGAAAGAAAAAATCATCCATAGGTTAAGAAAAACTAAGTCCAACTCAATGGTCAGGTTTTTAGAAAGAGAGAAAATCATTCATAGGGTGAAAAAAGCTAAGTCCATCTCACTGATCAGGCATTTAGAAAGAGAAAAAATCATCCATAGGGTGAAAAAACTAAGTCCAACTCAGTGATCTGACCATTTTTTACCCAGCCTGTCAGTCATAAGGCCTGCACTTTGAATGCTAAATCCCTCTCAGGGTAGAGAGCCTAGGAAAAACTCCCCCCCTTTTCCCTTTTTTGCAAAAAATCCCGCTCAGGGACGAGAGCCTGGGGCATTTTTGTCCCCAGTTGCTGTCCACACGGCCGCCATTTTGAATGCTAAATCCCTCTCAGGGACGAGAGCCTAGGGACAAAATAAAAAAAAATTCTTTCGGGGACAGCAACTAGGGACACATTTTTGTCAGGGATGGTGATGTAGGGCACTCAGGGAAGAGAGACCGCGGACACACCCAAGCCCTGGGTGTGTCCGCGGTCTCTCTTCCTTTACTACTACTGCATCTCCGTGATGTATGATACCTGGCGAGTCTTCACATTATCATGGATCCATAAAGTCCAATTTGTCTAACATTCGACTGAATCATGAGGTAGAATGGTCCTTGGAAATGCAGAAAATCGGCCGATAGTGAAAAGTTTCGGCCTAGGTCAGCCTGTGCAGTCCACTAATACTTTTTGCAGATGGTAATAGATACTCCATGAAAAGCATGGATAGGTGCACTGGCCGCCGTAGTATAAGTGAAATAATGATGAAAATGGCGTCAAACACAATGGAATAAAGAATAAAGTGATGAATCAGTCAATCAATCAATCAATCAATCAATAAATCAATCCTAGATCACCACGTAAACAATGAAATTTAAAGTCTTGGACAATCACCAAATAATTACAGTATAAAGATTGATATTGGCCAGAGAGTCTCAGTATTGCGGACTGTGTAGATCCTAGATTAGACTGCACGTTTTGTGCAGTCTGATCTTGATCTACGCTGGCCGCAAAAGTAACTACATTTGTGAAATACATTATACAGGTAGAAAAACGTGAAGTGCTTCGCGGCAAACCTCATGTTTGAAACTATAGATGAGAGGTCTCTATCAGATAGCGTGAAACATATAAAATCTTTTCTTTGCAAGCTTTATTCTTACATCATTTTCACTACCAATAGCGAAATCATTAGCTTTTGCGGACGGCGTAGATCAAGATCAGACTGCACAGAACGTGCAGTCTGATCTTGGATCTACACCGTCCGCTGGACTGTTCTACCTTATGCTAAATTTCGACCAAAATCATCGTGAAAATCTGCGATAAAAGTCGACTTCGTATAATTGACAGCGGAAGAGATAATTTTAGACAGTGCCAAAAAAAAATCTTGTCGAAATATTCGTTGTTAATTAGCCGATGATTTCTGTATTTGCCAAACAATGCAATTCTTGGTTGAATTCACTCACCCACCACCCACCTATTCATTCATTCATTCGTTCGTTCGTTCGTTCATTCATTCATTCCTTCACTCGTTCGTTCGTTTGTTCGTTCGCTGGTTCGCTGGTGCGTTCATTCATTCATTCATTCATTCATTCATTCATTCATTCATTCATTCATTCATTCATTGCCTTACAGACGAATGGTTGGATGGATGGAATTATGGATGGATGGAATTATGGATGGATGGATGGAAGGAGGGACGGACGGACGGACGGATGGATGGATGGAAGGATCGATCAATTTTTACAGAGTATGACAGGAAATGCAATGATGAAATTATTAGAAATGTGAAAGGTTGCCACATGGGAATAGTTTGAGTTCAAAAAAATATATATTTTAGACAGCAAGACGAATGACGTTTGGCGTTAAAAAAGATATTTACCCTTGAAATGCTAAATAAATTGAACGAAAATTCCGAGCCGAAATGAAAAACCCAGTTACTGTGTTTTTATAAATCTTCTAACAGAAGAAATCTCACCATGTCAGAAAGTGTAGATCTAAGATCAGACTGCACGTTCTGTGCCGTCTGATCTTCATCTACAGTATCTGCAAAATTGCATTGATTCTTGCTTAGCAGCCTAAGAAGTAAGTGTTAAAATAAATACATTAATGCAATTGAAAGAAACCAGGCTTTCAAAATCGTATATCTTGCTCTTAATGCAGGCGATCGGTGCAAAGCATAAATAACAAGTATAAATATCTAATAAAAAATCTGGTTTTGGAAAAAACGTTTTTTTATATTCGAGCAGAATATTACAAGTGCGATGAAGCAGATGTTTGGTTTATTTATGTGTTTCTTGACTTGGTGTTGTATGCCGCTTTCAAAATTAATTTAAATTGTACCGCGGCCAGCAGTGCACCTATCCATGCTTTCCTTAAATTTGTACTTCGCAAAACACTCGTCATAAGCCACTGACTGCTTTCCCACATAAACATCGTCGAAACAACGTCCAGTTGTGCTAGAGGAATGTATCTTATTGCAAAAGCTCCAGGGCTACAAGGCTTCAAACATAAAGCAAGAAGCCGTAATATGTACAGTACTTGAGAACCATTTTCTGTGAAAAGGGGGCTTGCTGTATCTGCAAAAAGTATCGGCCCGTGTCAGCCTGCGCAGTCCGTGAAGGCTGAAACAGGTCGAAATTTTTTGCTATTAATTAATTTGCTGCATGACCAAAAACCATTCTTCCTTCATATTCAGTCAGTCGTTAGACTAAAAGGACTTATGAGTCCTTAATAATATAATGATTTGCTTGGTATAATGTATCACGGAGATGCATTAAGGCCCCTTTTGCCAGAGCAGGATTCATTAATCAAGGATACTTAACACGAGATTATTTAACCCTGAACCACAATTTTTATCGACCCTGTACAAAGAGCTTTTTGAAAACTGTGTGGGAAAAGGAAAAGATGCTGGTTACCAGCATTTTCTCCTTTTCCCACACTGTTTTCAACCCTTCCCAAAACAAATTGCGATTTTCGAGTCACTTTTTTTTTTCGTCTGCAAATGTTTTGAATTTGGACCAGTCTAAAATTGTGTCGTTTGGTAAAAAGTAAAGACTTTGACAAACGACAAAATTTTAGACCAGTCCAAATTGAAAGGTTTTGCAGATAACAAATGAGATATTTCTTACATGCTGGAAGTTGTTTTCAAAAGGGTGGAAAACATTGTGGGAAAAGGACAAAATGCCAGTTACCAGGTTACCAGCATTTTCTCTTTTTCAATCTTTTTGATTTCAGTAAATTTTCTTCTTTTCAAAGTACCATTCTACCTCATGGTTCAGTCGGTCGTTATACGAAATGGATTTTATGGACCGATAACTATGTGATTACTTGCTTATTATAATGCATTACAGAGACGCATTAAAAACCCTTTTGCCAGAACGTGACTCATTTACATGTAACAGATATGAACTGTAAAAATATGAAAATCAAAGACTTCACTTTATACCAGATAACAAAATTTTTGACCTGTCTATATTAAAGCATTTGCAGATGACAAAATAAATGTGGCTAAATGATGAGATTTTTCTTTAAAAAAAAAAAGGGGGGGGGGGCTAGATCCATTTAGATTTTTGCATTCTAATCTTGATCTATGCTTTCCCATGATGTTTTCTAAAAGGCTTTTTCCTTTGGACGTAAAAGCCCGGGACTGTTTGACAAAGGGTTTATTGACTCACAGAGTATGTTGTAGGTACTAACTACTTAACAACACATAAAAACTATAGAAAAATCATTCTTTATTGCGTTTTTTCCTGGTTATTATTGCTCGACTTTTAGATAAAGTGAAATAAAAAAAAAATATTGTTAGGATACATCCTTACAGCTAGAGAGAAAACACGCTGTTAAACCTTGAAAGTGTGTAGTATCGCTCAGCTGTGTAAACGTAGATAAATAACCAATATATGTGGTGTAAGGGATAGAAAAACACACGGGATTTGTCCTCCTTTAAAGCCGAAAACGACAGCAATGATTGCTTTGAAGGCCTCCAAACATGCAACGCATTTTCTATCCATCGTAATCTGTGGAATCTTGCAGCCGTCAAGGGCAATATTTGGCATGAAGATACAAGAATGATTATAGTTTCATAAAATAAGGATGAGTGGAATTACAAACTAGCTGAGAACTGCATGAAAACAAATATAGATGTATCTTTAAGAGATAAAAAAAATTATGAGACTAGGAAAGAAGAAAACATAGTCTAGTTCGATTTTGTAAACTGTACATCGATTGTGAAAACAAAGTCCTATAGCTCAGATAAGTCACTCTCACCGATTGCTTCCAGTAAATCTTAACCAGTACTCAGGCCGTAATGTCGTCAATTTCCAGGGTTCATACCGAGGTTCGAACCTGAAGGCCCCAACACTCTTCAAACTTTTCCAAACTACAAACTTTTAGACTCTTTTAAATTGAAAGCATTTGCCGACTACAAATTGAATTTGGTTCAGCTGATACGATTTGCCTTTTAAATAGAAGAAAACATTGTGGCAAAAGAAGAAAAATGCTTCTTACCAGCATTTTCTCCTTTTGCCTCAATGTTTTCAAAGGCCGCCTTCCTCCTAAGGGCCGTTAAAAATACGGTATCGTTTGGTAAAGAGATACATACACGTAAAAATCTGTAATCCTTAAAACGATAAAGAAAAAGGACAGCGTGGCTCCAGGATCAGACTGCAAATTCTTTGCAGTCGAATCTTGATCTATACTGTCTACAAAAAAAAGGCACAACTCAAATCGTGCTACGCACTTTTACCCTTTACCTTACAATCCCGAGTTTAAACGAACCTAAGGAAGAAGCCTTTTGAAAACACTATCGGAAAAGGAGAAAATGCTGGTAACCAGCATTTTCTCCTTGTCCCACGACGTTTTCTAGCCTTTCAAAGACAGAAATCATCAGTTGAGATACTTTTAATTTGTCGTCTGCAAATACTTTGCGTTCTGTCAAGTCGAAAGTTTTGTCGTTTGGTAAAGAGTTCAGGGTTAAAGAAAAATCTTTCTGAATATTCCCACTTGACTGGGAGATAAAGATGAAATGAAAAAGAAATATAGCTTCTAGATAAAATAAATTCTAGGAAAAGAAAAAAATCTGCTACTACGATATGATTCGTTGTCGCTGTCTGCGCATTCATATTCTTCGAAAATTGACCTGTCTGCTTTGACACATCATTATCCTGAACAGGATAAATATTAATAGCAAGAGAAAAATGGCCATAAATAACATGTCTGTGAAGAAATCAAGCCTGTTTTTCGCCCCAAATTAATTAAAAGTAGAATACTTTCAAACGGGAAAGATAATTTTGAAAAGAAAATGCCATAGCTCACTGCAGGTCTTTGTATACAGTTTCTGAATATTTACCGATTTAGGGAAAACAGTCAAAACAATATCTTGTGTATGAATCATCAAATGCATGTAGATAGACTATGAGCCAGCAGGGTGTTTGCTCCCCCCCAGGGGCAATTTTCGGGACTATGATTTTCTTGAGCCCCAAGGTCTCCTGAGCACATTCCCAAAGTCTGCCACCTGACGAGTGGGGCTTTTGGAAGTTATAGAGGTCAAAGGTCATCAAGTGCACCTCTAACCCTAACCTTATTAGCTGATCTTCAATTGACACTTTTTTGGAAATTTTATACCTTGTGAAAGTCCCAAATGATCTCAGGTAATGTAATAAGCTCATATTTAGATAATTCTATGAATTTCTAACAAAATAAAAGAACATTTAATGCAAATCAAAGCACTGACAGCACTATTTTTTATGATTCAAGTTTCCAAAAAAATCATAATCTGAGAAACTACAAGGATATTTTTCAGATAAAGCACATTTTCTTGAACACAAATGCCTTGAGTGCATCCTAGAAGCAACCCAGATGGCATTTTCAGATTTATTGTATATCAATTTGTCATATTCATGGATAAAATGAAAGCACTTATAACCAAAGTTCATTAATATACTTTTTAATTTTTTATACCAGTTGCTGAGAATTCAACAACTATCTGGTTCATTTCTTTATTTTAGATAAACAAAATCAATCTAAAATTTATTGGTATGCTTATTTTCATGATCTTAATAGTTATATTCATTACAGTAAATTTTAAGAAACTTTTAGTGTAAATCAAAGTACTGAAGTTACTGATACATTGTGTACCATTTAACTCTTGTATCTAAAGAAACGGAAAAAAAGTTTAAAAGTAAAATATATCTTGATCTTATTTACTAAGAGGACATTGCACATGCTATCTACATTGCCTTTTCTTGTTATTTTATCAATTTAGTACTCTCAGACAATGATATCAAAGTACTACAATTTGAACTTGCGATGAAGTAGTAAAGGTATGACCTACAAGCATATCCACCTTTTTAGTTAAATACAGGATACATATGCATGAATTTAACCCTTTCAGCACTATAGGCGAAAACAGTGGCCTTTGCGGACGTCATAGATCAAGATCAGACTGCACAGAACATGTAGTCTGATCTTAGAACTCTGTAGTCCGCTTGTTTAGTCTACTATGATAAACTCTTACTGAGTTTCATTGGAGCCTATTTCCAGGCATCGAAAGAGGTGGGCATTAACTATTTGGCGTGGAAAGAGTTAACTGTCAAAAATCAGAGATATATTATTCGTAGTTAATCTTGTTTCACTTTTTACACACATCATTTAAGTCACCAGGTCATTTACTAGCCATTTGAGTTACCAAGATAAATTCCCCATTTGGATTTGATATTTCAATAGGGCAGATGCACCTGTTATCTCACACTGTTGGTCAGTATTCATTTACAGAGTACCATAGTGTTATAGTGAATGAGAGCTCATTCATGCTTGTATTTGCTCAGTAAAACCTTCACCATCATCATTCTCATGCCTACCAGCCCTATCTGTGGCTTTATGTTTTTGTTCTGAAAACTGCGGTTGTCGTTTTTCCGTTCTTACATGTTCAGAATTATGCCAGGTTAACTGGTTGGCATTAAGAAACAAGGAAATAATCTGAAGCATTGTGCCATGACTATAACAGAAGGCTAAGTTTAAATGTTGGAAATGAGTTGCATTGGGTTTGATATAATATGCTTAAGTCTTAAACTATGCAATGAAGAGCCCTGGTTTTTTTCCTTATTCTTTTATCCATTTTGTTTCCCTTCTATGTTATCTTTGAAATGAAGGTCATTTGTGTGTTACCATGTACTATTAATGTTCTTGTCATTTACATATTTTTGGTGTAAAGGTCATGCAAATTATCATCACTCACATGGCAATCCTTTGATTGCTCAGATTATCTTGTTCTTACATATGTATAACTTCTTGTTTTCTACCTGCATAGCTTCAAGGTTATGTCTTCTTGTACTCAATTACATTGTATTCTAGAGATTTATAATCTGTGTAAATTTAAAAAAAAAATATTTTTTGTTTGTTTTTTGTTTGATATTGTACACATTTAAGAGAGAAGCTTTTTCGATATTTTAGCTGGCCAGTTATCATTTACCTTGTTTGATAGATGATTAGTGACTCTCCTTATTTCTGCTATGGGCAAAGGGCCTATGCATGAGTTTTGTTTTTCTCTATTTCTATCAAATATGTATATAAAGGTACCTGTCGTATGTCAAAAAGAAAATGCCTGCTGCAATAAACTAAGACTATGCTTAGCTCCACCTCATCTAATATCAGCACTACTGTAGTATTGTGCATGAACAGATGAACATTTTTTTTTTTTGCATTTGGTATCACGATCATGTGCTTATTGTTATTTCCAGGACTTTGTTTCCCATATTACAAATGATAGATTTCATTTTACTGTGCTAATCCATATAAGTGATGCACCAATAATTGCCCGTCTGTAGGAAGAAATTATCAGTAATCTAATGAGGAGACAGTTTCTTCTTTTCTGACCTGATTTCTCATTCGCAAAGTCTATGCTGTGAAGGAGAGTCTCTGTAGTTGGACAAAAGATGATTCTGTTTTGCGAAATGCTACCTTGGAATCATTTAGAGAATAACAAACCTAGAGTGTTTCAAAAATGGTTTTATGCATGTCCTCTTTGCGTACATTTTGATGTTTTTCAATTGTGGTAAAAATGTCATATTGTGAACAGAACAGAAATGCTATTGAATTTTCACAATGTTTACTGTGTACTTCCCCATGTCACAGACATGTAGTACGCGTAGAGAATAATATAGAGTATAAATCATAGCAATGGTTTCGTTAACATATTGAAATATTTTCTAACCAAGCAATGAGAAAGATGATAACAATGTTGACTTCATGAATGTAGTCAAATTGGGTGACAGTGGATAGATTTTCATATGGAATGATCTGTTGTCAACATAATTGTTATCATTTCAATGAAAAGCAATTTCATATTAGCCTCGAACTATATGAAAAAAAAAAAGACCTACACAACTTTATTCACTGGGTTTAATACAATACCAATCAATGTGGCTAATTACTGTTGATTATAGAAGTGATAAATGCAGTCCTGACGTCAATGAGTTCTTATGGGTCAACAGCAAGAAATATCTTAAATTCCAGCAAATAGCGTAAGGTTTTAAAAAAAAGCTCAACATTTGTAACTATTAATACTCTGATTTCCTTCGCTGACACAGCTTACAGATAGGATAAAATATATTGGTAAGGCACAATGTTTGTCATGGAATCTATTCTGTATCACTAAGATCATAATTGATGATTTTGTATGCTATGAATATGATTTTGGATACCAGCCATTTTACGCTCACAAACCTGGCTAAGAACAGTTCTCTCAGTACTTTGATTCAAACAAAATTGCTTCTATTTGTGTAAAACAGCTGTTTTGACTAAAGATATGAGTTTATAAACCAATCTGAACATGTTTCTGACATATTAAATGTAGAAATTGAAATGAAAATTTAACCTGAACTGCTATTCATTGATATCTCGTATGCAACAGTGCACTTGATGACCTTTGACCTCTATAACTCGCAAAAGCCCCATTCTCCAGGTGGCAGACTTGGACAAAGTGCTCAGGAGACCTTGGGGTTTCAGAAAATAATAGTGCCGAAAATTTCCCCTGGGGGGATGGGGGTCTATTGGTGGCTCAAGGTCTAAAATAAGAGATCCAGCTATTTACTCAATACATGCTTTACAAACATATCTTGTAAAATCATGTTCCGATAAAACTGTTCCAAAGTCGCTTGAAAATGCAGTAATAAAAGATTCGTGAATCGTACTAGTTAGCCTTGGTTTTGAATAAACGTTTTATTTTGAAATTCGCTGCATTGATTGCCATCGGTTCTGTACCCAGGGTGCTCAAAACATAACAGAACAGAACATATTTATTTCACCCAGGTATACAATATACAACATGGTGGTTAGATTATAGCTGTTTTTTTTTTAATATCAGATGAGTCGGTATTTGACAATGCCAACAAGCAGAAGAAAATGATTGTGTTGTAGTTTGACTTCAAACTAGGGGTGATGGTAAAATCTTTGTTAACATAATCGTTCTGCAACCTAAACTCTGTTAGCAGAAAGCATGGATACTGCAAAGTGCTCCGTTTATTGTGGCAAGCCGAGAAGGTATTAAAAATCGGATTGATAAAGACACATCGTTTTGCAATACCTTCTGTATCGTTAAACGTGCTGATTTTATTTTATTAGTTTAAAAAGTTGTGGTTCATCATTTTCTTTTAAAAATCATTTCATTTAACTCTTTACTGAATGACAAAATTTTGAACGCACCCAAATTCAAAGCATTTGCAGACGAAATAATAAATATGACTCGACAATTGAAATTTGTCTTTTGAAGGGTAGAAACCATTGTGAGAAAAGGAGAAAATGCTGGTGACCAGCATTTTCTCCTTTTCCCACAATGTTTCAACAGGCTTCTTCCCCAAGGTCATTAAAATTCGGGATTGTGTGGTAAAGGCTTAAATCACAGCGACTTATACATCTGTCCTGGGGTTTCCTTTACCAGTTCTTTCCACAAACTCATTACATGAAACTAATTGCTTTCCAACATAAACATCCTCGAAAAAACTGTTCATTGGTAAGAAAGGAATGAGTCTTGTCGCAATGACTATCATCTATCTCGGGAACAAAAATGCTTGGCCAGGCTGGGAAAAACATCGCTAGCTAAAGGTGATGATTAAAACGTTGCTCAATCTACCCTTGACTGATAGAGTCTGACTTTGTATCCCCGCGATACTGTAATTATTGGTTACAGTCTGTTATAAAAGCACCAATCAAATAGCACGTTACATTTGCTATCCATCATCAACAAACCGTAGATAGAAAAGGCGACCGCAGAAGAGAATTGACGGATATATGTTGGAAATCATTACCGAAATATTTGGACGAACAATATTTACTTCAACTCTTACAGTAGCAATTCAGTTAAACGAAGTTACCGGATACATTCCAACACAAAATCATGGACTGCCAAAGTACGTGTGTGGATTTTGCCGAATGGGGTTATGTTGTGCTACTTTTGATTGGTTTTCGTCTATTCGATATGTAGTTTATAGGGGCCATAACTGTCAAAATCTCCTACCGGTAAGCGACGTATTGCCGAGATTACAAATTTAAATGGGTGAATAAAGGTACGTAGTGATCGACACCCTTGGCTGGTGAAGATGGGCTGGGAGTCGACCCATCGACCGGTAGACTATAAGCCCTGCACGGTACCTACAGAGAGGATATCAAGCACGGCGCAAAACGGCTTGAGAAGATTACTGCAATTCTCACATATGTTAAAAAAAAGCGATTGTAAAATCTATGGGGCCTATGAATATAAATTACTTTCATTATATCAAAAGATTTTTATATCGGAATACATAAGAATTTCAAAGACGTTTGCAACGGTATTCATGATATAAGAAAGAAAACATATGGCAAGAGAGACGCCTTTTCTGGCCAGAGATTTTTTCCCTACCATTTGGTTCCCTTTCATCTGTTGACAAAAACACTTTGATAGAGAGATATGCCTTTCATTCCGGCGATTTTTTTTTATATTTGTGAAAACATATGGCGTTTCCATACAGCAATTTATGTTTCCTCACACTTTGCCAAACAATTTAGTATTTCATGGATCTCTGGGGGTGGATGGAAAGATTTTGAAAATATTGAGGTAAAAAGGAGAAAATGCTGGTAACCAGCATGTTCTCCTTTTACCACAATATTTTCTTCTCTTTCAAAGACAAATACTGTCATTTCAAACAAGTCTGATTTGTCTTCTACAAATACTTTCAATCCGGCAATGTCTCAAATTTTGTTCTCCATTAAAGAGTTAGATTGAATGATTGTATGGTGTTCAACGCCGTTTTCATCTTTATTTCAATTAAATCGCGGCGGGCAGTGAACCTGTATATGCTATCCTGGAGTTTACTTTTACCAGAACTTCGCACAACATTCTTCCCAAGCAATTGACTGCTTTCCCACATAACCATTATCAAGGTACAGAGTTAGGGCCAATGAACGCATTCGTGGAATGTATGTACCGATGATTAGTAAAAAACACACGACCATAATTTGCACTTTGCGTTTTACAGCAAGTTTTTCACTACATGCATCCTTGGAATGCTCCTTCAAATAAGACATTCAAAATAATAGGAAGTGATAATAAACACTTTTCAAGACGACAAAATTTAAGACCCGTCGATTTTGCACGCATTTTCAGATGTCAAGTCAAATGCTTCTGAAACTATGGACTTTTTGAAATGGCAGAAAACAATGTTGGAAAGAAAGAAAATGCTGGTAAGCAGCATGTCTACTTTTCAAACGTTGTTTACAAAAGTCTTTTTTCCTATGAGTTGCAAAAAGTGTATTTTAACTGTTGGTTAACTCTTTACCACACAATCCCGAGTTTTTTTTTTTGTTGTTTTTTTTTTTACCCCGAAAAAAGATGGCTTTTGAAAATATTGTGGGAAAAGGAGATAATGCTGGTAACCAGCATTTTCTCCTTTTCCCACAACGCTTTCCATCAAATCAAAGATAAATCCTGCCATTTGACCAATATTTAATTTGTCGTCTTCAAATGCTTTCAGTTTAGACAAGTTTGAAATTTTGTCGTCTGGTAAAGAGTTAAAGGGTTGAATTACGAGATCCGGAAGCACTAGTAGCTAAAAGTATACCGCTGTAACATAAATCTTGTTGATCAAGCGGTAATCTTGGAACATAAGTAGCACCACGAAGTTGCAAAAAATATAAGATGATTATTTCCTTTGATCTGTGATGAGATATAATCTGCCTCGGTGAACAAAAACGAGTCGACTTTTTCTTATAAGTGGCTTCGTTGCGTATTCCTGTACATAAAATTTCAAAAGTTGCAGAAGCAGCCTTCGGCAAACTTAATTTCAAACGTTGCAGGAGCAGCTTCGGGCACAAGAAATATAAAAAATTGCAGAAGCAGCTTCGGGCACAATAAATTTCAAAATTTGCAGGAGCAGAATCGGGCACACTTAATTTCGAAATTTGCAGTAGCGGCCTCGGGCACACTAAATTTCAAAA
This sequence comes from Hippopus hippopus, assembly GCA_946811185.2. Classification (NCBI taxonomy): domain Eukaryota; kingdom Metazoa; phylum Mollusca; class Bivalvia; order Cardiida; family Cardiidae; genus Hippopus; species Hippopus hippopus. The sequence continues at coordinate 7,465,960 of OX328101.1, read as the reverse complement.
GATGCAGGCGCAGCTTCTGGCACACTAACTTTTAAGAATTTGCTAAAGTAGCTTCTGGTACAGTAGATTTCAAATTCGCAAGAGCAGCTTTGGGCACACTTAATTTCAAAAAAATTACTGGAGCAGCTTCCTGCAAATTGAATATCAATATTGTAAGAGCACCTTCCGGCACGCTACATTTCAATATTTGCAAGAGCAGCTTCCATCACACTAAATTTTAAAATTTGCAAGAGCAGCTTCTGGCACAATTCAAAATTCACCGGAGTAGCTTCTGGTAAACTAAATTTCAAAATTTGCAGGGGCATCTTCCGGCACACTTAATTCACAAATTTTAACAGGAGCAGCTTCCTGCAAATTAAATATGAATATTGCAAGAGCAGCTTCCGGTACACTAAGTTTCAATATTAGCAGGGGCAGCTTGCGCCACACTAGATTTTAAAATTTGCAAGAGCATCTTTCAGCACACTACATTTCAATACTTACAGCAGCAGCAGCTTCCGGTACACTAAATTTCAAAATTGCAAGAGCAGCTTCCGCAAATTACATTTCAATATTTGCAGCAGCAGCTTCCGGTACACTAAATTTCAATATTTGCTGGGGCTGCATACGGTACATTAAATATCAAAATTTACAGAAGCAGCTTCCGGCACACTAAATTTCAAAATTTGCAAGAGCAGATTTCGGCAAACTAAATATTAAAATCTATCTGAGACGCATCATGCATTTGAAATATTAGAGTGTGCAATAGCGGCGAAGCACCTTATAAGGTAATATAGAAATTGCGATCTTAGATAAAACGAACAATTTCCGTATTTCTTATATGCAAAAAAAAAAGACTTTATAGGTCTTTTATTTTATTATATTTACTTCATAATTACTTGGAAATAACTGTTATCCACCAACAAGGAGGTAAGCAATCACTTTCCAAAGGCTTGTCCGGTATCATCATTACGTCATGTTTTCGTCATTACTTGATTGGACAAGTGCTATTCACAGCAGCTTTGTTGATATAAGAAGAACAGCTGATTTTTTAAGAGTAACGTCTTGAATAGTTTTTTCTGTACTTAAAGTGGAAGTAAGTACACTTAGAAATACATACCAAAACACACTCCGAAAATAAGTTTTGATTGTACACAAATCGATCCTCTTAAAGCCCCAGTAAAGTCCAAAAACACGTAATTTTCACCGTTTATAACTCGAAAATATATCGGATAACCCATCACAACACACATATATAAGATCGGAGAAAACTCGAACGTGTCAGTTACTGCATTGGTTGCCATGATATACGTGGGCGAAAATGCATGGAGAAGCCCATCGATTTCAGCGACGCCATTGATCGAGACAACCTTCGTTATCGTTCGTGTATATTCGAACTAGGTCTTCGAGAACGTCACGTGATAACATTGCATCTCATTAGTGCTATGACGTAGTACACAGGACTATTGTTTACAATTCCAATATTATGTCATCGGAGGGTAAGATTGCTCATTCTGAACCTGTTTTCTTCTTTAGATGTAGTAAATTCTTCCTGCATTGATGATAAATGAATAAGCGATGGTCAGCCTGTGTCGTCGTTTCTGTTTACGATGTCGATAAACTTATGTTTTTCAAGCCTAGAATGGGGACTAAACAAAACTTATGTTTTTCAAGCCTAGAATGGGGACTAAAGAATCAAGTGAATTAAGGGTTTGTTTCGACGTCTTGAATGATCACGTGGTGTTTACGTCACTATCACGTCACTGCGGACATTTACGACGAAAAGTCGGCTAATCGTCGGCGATCATCGATGTAAACAAACAGATAATGCGGCATGGTAGGATCTGTTCTAGTTTCAAAATTCTTTTTTCTGCCATTGACTGGAACTTTTGCGAACTGCACCTTTACATATCGTGAAAGTCATAAAGATCGCCATATTTTTACATGGTGAAAATGAAATTTACTTTTATTTTATAAACAGGTTTTTTATACAGCTGGACTTTACTGTGACTTTAATCTATTGCAATGCAATCACGCACTCGTCACAACTCGGCCGATTTCATACCTACATCTAACCTCGTCTGTATAACGGTCGTTTCCATTTCACTGCCAATCACGTGATCTTATACATAATGGCGCCACTGTAAGTCGTTTAGCAACGACATAAACAACCTTGATGAAGTTATTCACATCTATCTATCCGTCGGTGAAAACTTCAGTCGGAATCGATAAACTAGGTAAAATGAATGTACGAACTGTTTGTCAGCTGAAATATAGTTAGAAAGATTTCGACAGAAAATTTAGACTCAAGTTTTCTTTTTTAAGAGGAGCCTTACAATTTTAAGAACGGTAAACCGTCGTATTTACGGCAAAGAAATGTACCGTGTAGGTGCACATCAATCTTACGTGATAGAGCCGAGGGATTTGATGACCCCATCACCCGAGATTTGCAGAATGGCAATTACGGTCCACGACGTAAGAGCTGACGGCTCAGAAATGTGCCAGAGCGATCACGTGATTTTCAACTTCATATAAGACTTCTTGACGTCGTGGTTAATTACGGAAAAAGGGACGTCATAATGAACGTTTGATGTATTTAACCCTTTCCCACGCGAAAAAATTTAGCATCTTTTATTTTGAAAGCATCCGCAGACAAGTTCAGAAATGTTACAAACCAAGCAAGGATTTTAAAAAAATGTGGGGAAAAAGGAGAATATGGTAGTCATCAGCATCTTCTCCTTTTCGCACAAATTTTCAAACGGCTTTTCTTCATTGTTGTGAAAACTTGGGATTGTGTGTAAAGGGTTACGTGTATTTTCTTAACATAGTTAACAAGAAATACAATGCCAGTGTCAAATAACATCAAGTTGAATCCATTTGATTATGTATCTCTTTTTATTATATACCAGTAAATTTTCCCGATCAAATACATGCGTTGAATCGGATGAAATAACACACACGACAGAAAAAAAGTCCGTATCTACACTCAGTGAAATACAGTCCCAAATATGGTATGCTGACGTGTCTCGCGCACGGACTAAGCATGCATTGATTTGCGATTGATTGGTCAAAATGTTACGCTGTAATATTGATCCGCCATTCATGAAAACAGAGTTACTACCATCCACACTATTAATTGTCTCTTTTCGTTTGCCGTTTTCCAATAAAATGTCAACAATTGCAAAATGTTGTCGTTGAAAGTTGTAGGTATATAATAAAAGGAATATTATGTTGTAGTAACTTTCCTGGTGTTTGTATTTACTTCTCGCTGCGTAAGAAAATTTTGACATCGCGCTCGACCTTCGGTCTCGCGCGATATCAAATTTTCTCACGCTACTCGAAGTAAATACAAGCACCCGAAAAGTTACTACAACATAATATTCCGTATATATCTCTTTCTTTTTTTTCGGCGTAGCTGAATGTGCTGGCTTTTGACCTACTTTTTGGTACTGATAACAAATGAATGAATAGAAATTTTTGATTGGTCAAAAATGTGGACATGTTTATTTTAAGGGCCCCTGTGGTAAAAAATATAGACATATTTATTCCAAGGGTCACTGCCTATTTGCTGGCAAATTTACGCCATCCACCTTTTTTAAAAGATATTTCTTTTTCAAATTGTTTCCTGTTTCATACAAAATTGATCTTGTAAGAGTTAAAAAATTAAAAGAAAAAAACATGTTTGATAATTACGAATATTTAAACTAAACAATTTTCTCTCTTTCGTCTAATCTCATAGCTATAACTTTTTTATTTCTTTTTTATCTCAAAGTCGAGTGAGAATAATCAGAAATAAGAAGATAAAAAAGATATGATATTTCTTTAGTTTTATGTGTTGTTAAGGATATAAGAAGCCTACAAGATGCTTATGAGAGTCAACAAACCCTTTACCAAACTGATCCGTGTCTTAAACCCTTTCCAAAACGACAAATTTTAGACCTTTCCAAATTCAAAGCATCTGCAGACGACAAATTTGAAAGTGGTACAAATGAACTTGACTGTTTAACAGGGTAGAAAACATTGTGGTAAAAGGAGAAAATGCTGTTTATCAGCATTTTCTCCTTTTTCCACAGTGTTTTCAAAAGGCCTTCTTTCTCCGGGTTGTAAAAACATTCGATTGCTTGCTAGAAGCTTTACGAATCTGATTGAAAGGGATATTGAAAATATTAGGGTAAGAGGAAAAAATGCTGGTAACCAACCTTTCTCCTTTTCTCACAATATTTTTTGTTTTACTTTCATTTGATTTGTTTTACTTTCGTTTGATTTGTTGCCTGCAGATGCTTTCAATTTGAAAAGTTCTAGAAAGTTGTCGTCTGGTAAAGAGTTTTAAGTGTGAAAGTTAAAACGCTGCGAAAGACAAAAACTTCGGGGCCCGTACTCACGAATAGAACTTTAATTCTAGTCTAACTCTCAAGACTTTTTAAGTGTTCTAAGTTCCAAAGTAACGCAATTTCAGAAATTGCGTTACTTCCTGAATCTAAAGTAAGACATCAGAATGTTATTTAGAATTTTGTTGCCGAGCCCCGGTAGCTCAGTCGGTAGCGTGCAGGACTTGAGAACAGGGGGTTGTAGGTTTGACCCCTGGCTCAGCCAACTTCCTTCCGAGAATCAGTGATAGTCATTGCGACAGGATTTATTCCCCTCTTATCGCTGACCATTGTCTCGACGATGGTTATTTGGGAAAGCAGCCAGTGGCTTGGAAAGAATATTGTGCGGAGTACTGGTAAAAGAGACTCCAGGAAAGCATGGATAGGTACACTGGCCGCCGCGATATAACCGAAATAATGTTGAAAACGGCTTGAAACACCATTCAATCAATCATACAATAGAATTTTTGTTACCGCATTCCCGCAACGTTTTAACTTCCACAGTTCAACCCTTTGGCGGAAGACAAAAGTTCCGCCCTCTACCGTTCAGTCCCTAATTTCAACGACCCTGAAGAACAAGGCTTTTGAAAACATTGTAGGAAAAGGAGAAAATGCTGGTTACCAGCATTTTCTCGTTTCCCACAATTTTTTCAACCCTATCAAAGACAGAAATCATCATTTGAGCTACATTCAAAATGGCCGTCTGCAAATGCTTTCCATATTTGGTCGGGTACATTATTTTTTGTCGTTTGGTAAAGTGTTAGACCATCAGACAGATCACCCTTAAACTCTAACACTTCTATAAATCAATGTCAGGCAGTTCGTGCAGAAATCTGTCGGTAATTATAGAACTGTCTAAAAGAATATATTTCATCGCAAAATCTTATCCTTCCGCACACATGCATTCGCAGAATGTTTGTCAAACATCACGATGTCAGGTATTGCAATGAAATAAACAGGTATATGTCAGGAAAGTATGCACAAGTAATAACTTGCACGTCGGAGATGCACGATTCTCATAAAGACTCGCCATGGTGCATATTTCGCAGGGGTTCCTTTTTTATTACCTCAAACCCCACCCCCCTTTTCCCCCATCTGAAACTGCAAGAAGGTACCAAATGATTTGATTGCGATTGACTGAACTTTTAGACATTTAATATAATTAACTTTAACTAACGCAATATCAGCCAGTCAAATGCTTGTATCAAGATGAAAAATAACACGTAACTAGTAAACAGATCAGACAGATGTCTTTGACTGAAATAACTGTATAGAGATTAAAAAAAAGACCTAAAAAATTTGGTCTGGACTATAGTGTTCGGAGTTTGTCGAGCGAGATCGGATATGACGATCACATACGGAACTAATCGAGAGAAGTCGGTCACGACGATAATCGACGGAATATGAATTCGGCATACCTTGGGTGATCCGGTGATCATATGCCTCGGCTGTATCTGGTAGCTTGATATGCACCTACACGGTAAATTTCTTCGCCGGAAATACGCCGGTTTACCCTTCTGAAAATTGTAAGGCTCCTCTTAAAAAAGAAAAGTTGAGTCTCAATATTCTGTCGAAATCTTTCTAACTATATTTCAGTTGACAAATAGTTCGTACATTCATTTTTTAACGTGGTTTATCAATTCCGATTGAAGTTTTCACCGACAGATAGATAGTTATGAATAACTTCATCGAGGTTGTTTATGTCGTCGCTAAACGACTTACAGTGGCGCCGCCATGTATTAGATCAACTGATCGGCAGTTCAAATGGAAACGATCGTTATACAGACGAGATTAGATGTAGGTACGGAATCGGCCGAGTTATGACGAGTACGGAATATGCTGCAAAAAATTACCTATGATGCTCATTTACCTAAGTTCGACGACAGATGTCGGTCATGATGATCATGTGCGGAATATGCCGAGAGAGGTAGGTCATGACGATTATGTATACGATTTGTCGAGAGCTGTTTCCCATGACAAGCATAGACGGACTTTGCCGAAAAAGGCGAGCAGGGCGGCCATGTTCGCAATATGCCGAATTAATTCTGCCATGACCGTTATTTACGGGCTTTGCCGAGAAAAGTCGCCGATAGATCGATCATGCTCGGAATATGCCATGTTTTGTCGATTTAACTTCAACACAGACACCTTAAGCTTTTTGATATTAATCAAGTGAACTTTTCATGTTATAAGTAAAAGCCCAAATATTGCGACTTCAGTGTTATTTTCACCAGAAAAATCTCCCAATTCCGAACAGTGTAGATCCAAGGTCAGACTGCACATTCTGCGCAGTCTGATGTTGAACTACACTATCCACAAAAGCTGATTGAACCGCGCTAAGTAGACTTAAGATAATGCTTCCGCAACAATAAGATATATAGATTCGAAATTAGAATAAAATAAAGACCCAGGGGCAATATAAAATGTACATTTGGCTTTGATATACCTGGAAATTCGTCAAGGAATCCTTTTTATTTTATGGGGTTTGACATAAAACCCAGAAATTTAGGAAATTACTGTACATCTTTCTCCTGGAAGCCTAATACCGAGATTAATATAACATTTGAACTATGCTCTGTGAAAAAGGGGCTTATTGCATCTGCGAAAAGTATCGACCCAGGTCAGCCTGCGCGGACTGCGCAGGCTGACCTGGGCCGAAACTTTTCGCCATTTATCAATTTTCTGTATGCCCAAGGACCAGTTTATCTCATGATTAAGATGGTTGTTAAAAAAAGTTGATATCATCGATCCATAAGTATGCGATGGATTGCCTGGCACCATGGATCACGAAGATGCATTAAGCCCCCTTTTGTCAGAGCATGGCTCATGTATAAAACAGGCGGTTGATATACGCCTCCTATTGGGCGAAATGATAATTATTCGAATATGAAATACTTAGGATAAATCCTTGTCTAGGTCGGAGCGGTGGTGTAATGGTGTAATCGGCTGAAACGCTATTGTCTGTATGATATCAGTTTCTGTCTGGCTGACCTTTCTCTGTCTGTCTGTCTGTCAGTCTGTCTGTCTGTCTCTCTCTCTCTCTCTCTCTCTCTCTCTCTCTCTCTCTCTCTCTCTCTCTGTTTGTCTGTCTGTCTGTCTATCTCTCTCTGTCTCTCCCTCTCTCTCTTTCCCTCTGTCTGTCTCTCTCTCTTTCCCTCTCTCTCTCTTTCCCTCTATCTGTCTCTCTCTCACTCTCTCTCTCTCTCTCTCTCTACCCGTCCTATTTTCTCCACTGCCCGTATTTACCATTATTTTAACGTCTTTCCAAGTCTTATTCTAGATTAAGAAAGTATCTTGATTTCCGTTTTCCACTTGGTTTATGATTGGCTAAAACAATTAATTAGTTCAGCCAATCAGAAACTGTATTACTTTGAAATACAGAGGGTTTTTGCAAATTATAAGAATGCGCGTTTGATACGTTTGATAGGGTACTTCTTTAGGTAATTTGAAAAAAAATATATATTTATCTGATATATTGTAAAACTCGTTTATTTCTGTGACAGATGGGTAGAGCCCTAACTAAGTTTTGAACTTATACCTCAACCCATTTGCCGCCTCTCTTGATCGTAATTATTTTTTTCTAAGTTCTCTATGTAAATCAAGGCAATAAAATATGTTTAACTCTTTGCCAGACAACAAAATTTTAGACTAGTCTAAATTAAATTTTCCTTAAACATTTTTTTTCAAATGATGGAAAACATTATGGGAAAAGGAGAAAATGCTGGTCACCAGCATTTTCTCCTTTTCCCATAATGTTTTCAAAAGCATTCTTCTTCAGCGTCGTCAAAAGCCAGGAATGTTTGGAAGAAGGATTGAACTATCAAACCGAAGAGAGCAATAAAAACACTGTAAAGTACACCGAGTCAAAAGTTTGATGATCGTATCTGTAGCTCTGAATTCCTTAACTCATTACAAAAAAAAAAAAAATGGGCCAGACCAAATTGAAAGCATCTGCAGACGACAAATTAAATGTAGTTCAAATGATTATTTCTATCTTTGGTAGAGTAGAAAACATTGTGGGAAAAGGAGAAAATGCTGGTTTCGAGCATTTTCTCCTTTTCCCACAATGTTTTCAAAACCTTTCTCCTTCAGTGTCGTCAAAACAAGGGATTATTTGGTAAAGGGTTAAAGAGACTCCAGGAAAGCATGGATAGGTGCACTGGCTTCCGTTATATAACTGAACTAATGTTGAAAACGGCGTTAAACACCATACAATCAACCGAATTATTGCCTGGTTCTTTAATGTGCTCGGTGTATAGCACTGTCAGACAGGACCTTGGTTTGACGTTTCATTCGAAAGACTACGAGCAATTCTAGATGGTCAGCCATGGGGCTCGCACCCTCAAGTGACCAAAGACTTGATTTTTACAAGTCCTACGCTCTACCATCTGAGCTTTGCAGGCTGGGGCGATTTCTTTCCGAGATTACAGTGCGACAGGATTCGTTCCTCTCTTACCGCTGATCGTGGTTTCGACGATGGTATTGTGCAGCCAGTGGCTAGCAACGAATATTGTCCAAAATACCGATAAAAGGAACTCTATGAAAGCATGGCAAGGTCAACTAGCCGCCGCAGTATAATTGAAATAATGTAGAAAGCGAAGTTAAACACCTAAGAAAACAAGATAAAATACTCCATCAACTCTAAACGCAGGATCTCGTTTATATATTACGCTGCTAAAAGCCTAACAAGCAGATAGAAGCCAACGACGAGTTCGTCCAACTTCTGACTCGGTGAGCTTGTTTTCTCAGTAAATATTAGGAAAAGACAATGTCTCATGATTTTGATACAAGACCGTTGTTACAAAATAGTAACGATATCAAAGTGTCTCTATCTGTAAGATACCAGACAGTTACGATATCATATCAGCACTGTCAATGAGGTATCATCAATAAGACGTATTTACATCACACCTGGTATTCCAGAGTACTTTATCTTAATCAACAAGGACCATTTAACCGTTTTCTAAAAGAGTCCTGTGTTTTGACAACCCTGAAATAGAAAAAAACCTTGAAATCCTTGTTGAAAAAGGAGGAAATGTCGGTTTTCTGGCCTATCTAAAACAAATCACATCATGTGAACATGTTAGCTCTTGGCTTACGGAAAAAACCCGAAAGACATTTCAGTCTAGAAATAAGACTAAAGATAACGTCAATTTTAAGGGTGTTTTTGTCCAGAATCTTGCAGCTAACTAGTCGATGTAGATAAAGGATCAGCCTACACTTTCAGTCTCATTTTGCTTTAGATGAAGTACTGTGTTCAACAACTATTCTAAATTCAATCTGATCCTTAATTCCTAGAGAAGCCATCTGATTGGCTGAGATAAAATTGCCTCATCCAATCAGAAGGCTGGTGATGAAATTTAGATTCGAATTTAGTGCTGGTGAAAACGATCAATGATTTGTATAGTGTGTTTTGTCGCCGGTAAGGCGGTGATCTGTTTAAAGTCGGTTATCAGAACAAACTTTTTCGCCTTCAAACCAAAAACGCTTGCAGGCGCAAAAACGCTCTGCTGCAATTGATTTTTCTGTGAAAAATGAAAGTCGAAAAAGGGGCATGCATGTAACTATCAAAAATAATATTTAAGGTGATTCTGCTCTTCTGGTAATAGATTCCATATCTAATATTTAGTATTTTCACTAAGAAAAAATCATCTTTATATTTCATGAATCCTTCAGTGTTAACACAGGAAATTGAAATACCACAGTTTGACGTATCATGATATCTTGGATAATTGTAATTAGTTCCAAGTATGTTGTGAGAGTTATTCGTATTGACATTATAGACACTGCCTTTTTTTTTATATATATATTTAAGAGTGAATCCAAGTTTGAAGTAAATATTTTCAGTGATTACAGAAAAATGAGAAAATGCCACATTTTTCGCATAACAACGACGACAAGGATATAATACCTTGGTTTTTCTTCGAAATTAGTCAAGCTAAAAATCTTACCGACCTTACATCTAAAGTTTCAACTTCTCTGCAATTCAATTAGTATTTTGTCGCCAGTAACTCGGTGATGTGTATTTAATCGGTTATCAGCACAAACTTTATCGCCCCCCCAATAAAAAAAAAACAAGCGCACCGCGTGCACGCAAAAGGCTCGGCTGCAATTGATTTTTCGCTGAAAGATGTAAGTCGAAAGTCAACTGGTTAATTGATTCAATGGTGTTTAACGCCACTTTCAACATTATATCATTCATATTACGGCGACAGCTCACATATTCATGTATTTCCTGGGTTTTACCAGTACTAGGCTGGGACTCTAAAGTGTCTTGCCCAAGGGTCGAAAGTCAAATATTGTCATCTGTATTCGCTTTATTTTGCCTATTTTTATTATCTACAATTCCAAACTTTCTTGTTACTAGCAATATTTCATTGGCTGCGACGTTTTCTGACAACCAATCAAGTGCTTCCCCCGCCCCCGCCCCCTTAAAAATGAAAAATTGAATTCAGTAGGATGTATTTTCTATGCAGTGCGTTCATTTTCAAGTAAAAGCCCACAGATAAGCTATCCCTTTCTGACTGAAATCAATTTCGCAAATTTTATCAGAGCTGTCGACTCCAATTTGGCGGGTTTTCACATTTCAATAAGAGTTTTATCCCTTAGCCCTTAGAATGCTAAGCGCGACTCACTGACCTTTTGCGGACAGTGCAGATCAAGATCAGACTGCACAGAACGTGCAGTCTGATCTTTGGTCTACACTATCCGATATGGACTATTTTTTCCCTCAAAAAGTACCTTTGAAATAGCAGAATTTGGGTTTTTACTATTGGCTTAAAAGTTTCATTTTCCCTATTTATCAGGATAAAGTTTAAAACCCTGATTTATTGAAATGGATCCTTTAAATGGGATAAAAACAGCCAAATGTTTTAATATATAAATTGGGTTAAAATATGTTACAAAGAAGTGGAAAGTGTAGATTAAAGATCAGACTGCACTTTCTGTCCTGTCTGGTCTTGATCTGTACAGTCTGGAAAAGTTGTGCTTAGCACTTTTATGGGTTAACTTTTTACCTCACTTTAAAATTGTAAGCTTGTCAAAATGCAAAGCATTTGCAGAAGATAATTTACATATGGCTCAAATGATGGAATTTATCATAGACAGGGTAAAAAACATTGTGGGAAAAGGAGAAAATGCTGGAAACCAGCATTTTCTCCTTTTTCCACAATGTTTTCAAAAGGCTTCAGGGGTTGTGTGATCATGAAAGGATTTAGCCAAAGTGCTCTACAGCACGAGATACAAAACGATAATGAAGATGGGTCTTAATGACAGTGAAAGATGATAGAGATCTTTGAAACTTTTTGATGCATTTCACATCTACCTTTGATTCTTTAAAGGCAATTTATTTTATGTTTTTCACTGCAGAACAAAATCTTTGATTTTTATTTTACAAGCGAATGCGGGAGAACTTACAAAATACTAGTAGATACATGTATATACTTGCCGAAATGCTAGTTTGTATTGGCTTTGCATCGGGGCGCTGTTGTAACTTTACTTCTGACGAAAACTAAAAGTGTGATAATTGAGAGAGAAACTGCGAGAGAGAGAGCCGGAGAGAGAGACAGAGAGACAGAGACAGAGACAGAGAGACAACAGAGAAAGAGAGAGAGAGACAGACAGTGAGAGACAGACAGACAGAGACAGATAACAGAGAGAGAGAGAGAGAGAGAGAGAGAGAGAGAGAGAGACATAGATAGAGACAGAGAGAGACACACAGACAGACAGACAGACAGACAGACATAGATAGAGACAGAGAGAAACAGAGATAGAGACACAGAGAGAAAGAGACAGAGAGCGAAAGAGGGAGAGAGGCAGACAGACAGACACACAGACAGTCAGAGAGAGAGAGGCGAGAGACAGAGAGAAACAGAGATAGAGACAGAGAGAGAAAGAGACAGAGTGAAAGAGAGAGAGAGAGACAGACAGACAGACAGACACACACACACACACACACACACACACACACACACACACACACACACAGATACACGGACAGTCAGAGAGAGAGAGAGAGAGAGGCTGAGAGAGAGAGACAGAGAGGTTCAAATAAATCATTTACAGTGGGAGAGACAAACAGAAACAGAGATAGAGACAGAGAGAGACAGAGAGAAACAGAGATAGAGACAGAGAGAGAAAGAGAGAGACACACACAGACAGACAGACAGACAGACAGTCAGAGAGAGAGAGAGAGAGGCTGAGAGAGACACAGAGAGACAGAGAGAGACAGAAAGGTTCAAATAAATTATTACTTCACGCTTAACCAAACCTGTGTAATAAGGACCCTGACTGAGAAAGTTTTTGAAAACATTGTGGAAAAAGAGAATAGGCTGTATCCCACAAATAGGGCTACGTCTTGTCTGCAGATGCTGCTAATAAGGACATGTAAAAACTACGTCGTCAAGAAGAGAGTTTTGACAAAAAAAATCGAATTATCGAGTGTATTTGTTTGGTAGATGTAAAGTTAACCCTGATCCTGCTAAATGACTAATATGAATTTTTCAATTCGATAGTAAAAAAAAAAAACAACAAATATTGTTATTTTAAAGGTATGTTTCGGGGAATACTATATCCCTATCGGACAGTGTAGATCCAAGATCAGACTGCACGTTCTGTGCAGTCTGATCTTGATCTACGCTGTCCTCAAAAGGTCAGTGAGTCGTGCATAGCAGCCTAAGGGTTTATAAGGAAAGTCTTTGTTTTGACTTTACAGATGGTACCGATTAGAGTCACTGTAAACACATTTCTCAGGCCTTTGTATTATTATTTTACATGTTATATTATTGATAAAATCTGTATATCAACATCGATTTCTGGCATATAACCTTGTCATTCTGGCCCCTACCCCGATTAGCATGATTCTTCTTTCTGCGCTTTCGGACAAGAAAGAAGAAAGCAGCCGAAAGTTGTACTCGTGTACTTTGTAAAGAGAAATTACTCTTTTGACTTCTTCTTCGATTTCATATGGTATAAATTAGAGTCGCTGTAAATACATTTCTTACGCCTTCTATTATATTTACATGCTATTACCATTGATAAACTCTGTCTGTAAATACTGCTTTCTGGAATTAATCTCGTTTTTTGTTCAGCATCCAATTTAGCCTTCAGGCTGCTGAGGGCGACTCACTGACCTTTAGCGGACAGTGTAGATCAAGATCAGACTGCACAGAACGTGCAGTCTGATCTTGGATATACACTGTCTGATAAAGAGATATTTTTCTCCAAAGAAATAAATTTGAAATATCATCGATCGGGTTTTAACTAACGTTATAGTCTTGAAAGTTCCATTTAATTCATTCAGCAGAATACGGGTTAAACGGCTGGGAAGCCCAATAAGGAAAAAATATACATGTAGTCTACCTTAGAAAAATAAAATCTGTTTTCGGACATGTTACTTCTTTACTGATGGTTTGCCAGCTATCGCCGTCCCTAACTCATTGATGAATCTTTTTTGAAGTTTGGTAAAAATGATAAAAATCTGAAAAGCCCCTGTTTAAATCACACTACTAGATCTAGTAAAGTTAAAAAAAAAAAAAATGCAGGAAAAGTAACATGCCTGTCCGTATTCACCAAACATTCTTAAGAATATTATTGGTCTAATTATAGATTAAGAAAGTAGCACAACTTCTGATTGGCTAAACCATTTGGTTTAGCCAATCAGAAGTTGTGTTACTTTCAAATTTAGAAAATTAGAATAAGACTAAGAATGTTCTTAAGAATGGTTGGTGAATACGGACTCTAAAGTGATTTACACAGTCCTACCTTTGTCCCTGTCATAATCTCCGATGAATCGTTTTGTTATGTACCGTACGGCGAACGCTGAAAATATACAATATACATGTAGACTGATCTTGATTGATTGATTGAATTTACGTTTACTTATCGTCGCCACCGGTTGCCCATATGGGCGACGCCCCCTGAAGCCTGTTAGTTTTGTTACGGGGGATGGTGCAGATACAGGACGACACCCATCTTATGTTACGCCTGGTTCTTTTACGTGTTCGGTGTATAGCACCGTCCCACGGGACCTCGGTTTAACGTCTCATCCGAAAGACTATTAGTAATTTTAGATAGCCAGCCGTGGGAATCGAACCCACACCCTCAGGTGACCCGAAACATCACGTTTACGAGTCCTACGCCCTACCAACTGAGCTATGCGGGCTGGTCATAGAGTGGTCTTAATTATTTTGGTTCTTTATCAGATGACAACGTTTTCGACTTGTCCAAACTGAAAGTACCTGCAGACGATAAATAAAATCAAAGCTTAAATAGAGGGATTTGTTTTTGATAGGGTTAAGAACATTTTGGAAAAAGGACAGAATGCTGCTTACCCTGTTTTAACCTTGTACCACACAATCCTGAAACCCTGGAGTTAAAGGCATTTGGGGGGAAAAAAATGTCGTAATAAAAGAAAATGCTGGTAATTAACATTTCCTCCCCTTTCTCACACGGTTCTCTATTCTGTCTGATACGAATCTCATCAATTGACTATCATTTTATTCGTTGTCTGCAAATTCTTTGAATTTGTATCAATCTAAAATTTTCTCGTTTGGCAAAAAGTTAAAAAGCATTTTCCTGCAGTATCGTAAAACCACGGGATTTTGTAAGAAAGAGTTTATCCCGACCAGACGTCAAAAATTTCTGACTTATCAGAATTGAAGGAATTTGAACACACAAAAAAGAACCATGTTCTGTGAAAAGGGGGCTTAATGCGTCTGCAAAAACGTATCGACCCAGGTCAGCCTGCACAGTCCGTGCAGGCTGACCTGGGCCGAAACTTTTTGCTATTTTATTTGCTATTGGTCGATTTTCTGCAAGTTCTCGTACCAGTTCACCTCATGATTCAGTCTGTTGTTAGACAATATAGAGTTTACAGATCAATCATAATATGATAACTTGCTTGGTAGCATACATCATGGAGATGCATTAAGCCCCTTTTTGCCAGGGCGTGACTCAATTTAATTATTTCTATATGACGGGATTTGTCTTCGAAAAGGTAGAAACAAATTGAGGGTCTTAATGTTTTCAAAAGCCTTCTTAATGTTCGTTAAAACATGGATTTGCTTTGTGAACAGTTACTCTTTTGACAAACAGTCCCGGGTTTTTACGACTATGGTGAAGAAGGCCTTTGAAAAAAAAGTGTGGGAAAAGGAGAAAATGCTGGTACCAGCATTTTCTCCCTGTCCCACATTGTTTTCTACTCGTTAAATGACAAATCCCAGTTTTTTAGCATCATCAAACTATGTTGTCTGCAAACGCTTCCCATTTGGACAAGTCTAAGAATTTGTCATCTTGTAAAGAGTTAAAACACAATGCTTAGAATGTTTGAATATTTTCTGAGTAAAACATGTGTTTTTAACAAAAAGTACAGCAGTGTTCTACTTAATTTTTCTGACGTAACTGTGCCGAGTCCCGGTAGCTCAGTCTGTAGCGTGCAGGACTTTAGAACAGGGGGTCGTGGGTTCGATCCCTGGCTCGGCCAATTTCTTTCCGAGGATTGATGATAGTCATTGCGACAGGATTCATTCCCCTCCCAGCGCTGACCATTGTTACGACAATGATTATGTGGGAAAGCAGCTAGTGGCTTGGAAAGAAAATCGTGCGGAGTACTGGTAAAAGAGACTCCAGGAAAGCATGGATAGGTGCACTGGCCGCCGCGATATAACTGAAATAATGTTGAAAACGGCGTTAAACACCAAACAATCAATCAATCTGACGTAACTGTATAATCTCGCTTTGGACCTACTTCTTGGTATAAGTCTCGTATAATAAAAAATAACTTCTGATTGGTCAAAACTGTGGATATGTTTACTCTGTGGACCTCTGCGGGCCGTTTGCGGGATTACTTGAGGGCCAATTTGTGACAACAATATATAAAAGTTGCTACGGTTAATAGATAATCCTCAGCACTCGTTTTAATGTTAGCAAATGGATATGATGGGGGATAATCCTTATATTGTACTGATTGGGGATCTAACCTTTAGGCTGCTGAGCTCGATTCACTGACCTTTTGCGGACAGTGTAGATCAAGATCAGACTGCACAGAACGTGCAGTCTGATCTTGGATCTACACTGTCCGATAAGGAGATATTATTTAAAAAAGACACCTTTGAAGGAGCAAAATTTTGGGGTTTTTTAAGCTTGAAAGTTTCATTTCACTTCTTTAGCAGGTAATGTTTCTATGCTTTACCCTATAGCCCATTACTGAACATGTAATGGGCCCCTACATGTATTTACAGATACACCTTTTAGCAGCAACTTTTCTTTTTTCCAATATTATGAGCTAGTTTAACATCTTATCTTTAGTAGAATTTCCGATTGAACTTTTCAATTTGCAACAAAATGCAAATCACAATGAGGAAAAGGATGCAATTGCTGGTATGGTTACTTTTGACCATTTCACTGCGTAATGAACCACAAAAGAGTTTCAATACATGTCTTAGTGCTGGTGAAACCCAGAAAATACATGAATAACATGTAAACTGTTGCCGGGATATGACTGAAATGATGTTGAAAGCGGCGTTAAAGACCATTCAATCAATCAATACATGTATTCATATTCCAGTGCTTCTTACGCCGTCTGTCTTTTTAAAAAAAAGAAAGGGTTGTTTTTTTTGTATCTGTTTTTATTTATTCAATGATTCCATGTTTCCATTTCGTACAAAATTGATATTATTAAAACAAATACACACCTGTTTTTCCAACGCCTGAACTACCGTATATAACTATTTTAGCGCCCGTAAATCTCTTTTGTGACATTTTACGTCCAACAAAAACACCATACTACACGTAATAATCCATTTAATTCAATAATAACAGTCCAACTCTTTCAGTTGGCTCCAACATTATAATGTAAAAGAAATGCGTATCTTCTATTGACTTACTTTCTTCTAACTATTCATTATTTCTGATTTAAGTGATAATTGTTTTTATTTCTGCCAGCAACATTTTTTATCCAGGTAGAATCAGAGACTGATAGACTCAACAATGGTTTACGTGAGTCGTAAGAAATAGATAAACATAAAGAATACAACGTAACCCTTACAGTCCCAAGTGTATAATAATAGAAATGTTCTGTCGATGTTTAAAACCAAAATATTGCAGTGACAAGACCTTTTTTGTCAGATTGAATTACAAAATTCCGGACAGTGTAGATCGAAGATCAGACTGCACGTTCTGTGCAGCCTGATCTTGATCTACACTATTCACAAATAACCCCATTCATAATTGGTACCAAAAGGGTACACACTTTCGCCTACAAAGATATAACTTCAAACGTCTTCGACTGCAGAAAAATACTTCTATTCAGATCGAAGATGCCCTTTTAGTCATACCATGAATGAAGTGGTGAAAGATGGAAATCTAAGATCAAACTGCACGTTCTGTGCCATCTGATCTCGATCGACATTGAGCTGAAAACAAAAGATGCCTCTGGCGCCCGTAAGGGTTGATATGTTTTGATTGGGAGAAATAGTTCCATCTTACAACTTACCTGGATTACATCGCAACAGTGCTGAGAATTCGCAAGGTCACATCAAGATCGGACCCGAGGTAAAAGCAACATCGAAACAATGCTGAGAATACTCAAGGTTGCATCAAGATCGCACCAGTTCGAGGAATATGCAAGGTTACAGCAACATCGAAACAATGCTGAGAATACGCAAGGTTACATCTACATCGGACCAGTTCGAGGAATACGCAAGGTAACAGCAACATCGCAACAGTGCTGAGAATACGCAAGGTTACATCAAGATCGGACCAGTTCGAGGAATACGCAAGGTAATAGCAAAAACCGAAACAGTTCTGAGAATACGCAAAGTTACATCAAGATCGGACTAGTATGAGAAGTACGCGAGGTAACAGCAACATCGAAACAATGCTGAGAATACGCAAGGTTACATCAAGATCGGACTAGTATGAGGAATACGCAAGGTTACTGCAACATCGCAACAGTGATGGGAATACGCAAGGTTACACCAAGGTCGGACCAGTTCGAGGATTATACAGGGTAACAGCAACATCGATACAGTGCTGAGAGTATGCAAGGTTACATCAAGATCGGACCAGTTCGAGGAATACGCAAGGTTACAGCAACATCACAACAGTGCCGGGACTATGCAAGGTTACATCAAGATCGGACGAATTCGAGGTATACGCAAGGTAACAGCAACATCGAAACAATGCTGAAAATACGCAAGGTTACATCAAGACCGTACGAGTTCGAGGAATATGCAAGGTAACAGCAAAACCGAAACGATGCTGAGAATACGCATGGTTACATGAAGACCGGACCATTTCGAGGTATACGCAAGGTTACAGCAAAAATTGAAACAATGCTGAAAATACGCAAGGTTACATCAAGACCGGACCAGGGCGAAAAATACCCAAGGTAACAGCAAAACCGAAACAAAGCTGAGAATCAAATCCGAAACAGTTCTGGGAATAAGCTTGGTAGTGTTAACCCTTTATTCTGCTATATATAGGTGAAATGAAACTTTCAAACCGATGGTAAAAACCCAAATGTTGCCATTTAAAAGTTATTTTTTGGGGGGAAAAAATATTTTCATATCGGACAGCATAGATCCAAGATCAGACTGCAAGTTCTATGTAGGCTGATCTTGATCTATACTGAGTCGCGCTTAGCAGGCTAAGGGTAACAGCAACATCGAAACAATGCTGAGAATCAAATTCGAAATAGTTCTTGGAATAAGCTAGGTAATAGTAACCCTTGTCCCGCTAGATAAGTGAACTGAAAATTTTCAAGCGATGGTAAAAACCCAAATTATGCTATTTGAAAGGATTATTATTTTTTTTTGGGGGGGGGGGAAGAGATATCTCCTAATCGGACAGTGTAGATCTAAGATCAGACTGCACGTTCTGTGCAGTCTGATCTTAAATCTACACTGTCCGCAAAAGGTCCTTGAGTCGCGCTCAGCAGCCTATGGGTTAACATCAAAACAGCTTGAAATATGGAAGGTAATAGCAACATCGAAACAATGCTGAGGATGAGCAAGGTAACGGCATATCTCGTTTCCGTTTCGATTTTACAAATATGTCATACTAGTAATTCGTCTAAACTGCTCACTCCTTACCAGACGACAAAAAATCCAGACTAGCTCATATTGAAGGGATTATGCAGACGACAACTGAATGTATAACAAACGAATGCATTTTTCTTCGAAGGAATGGATAACAAAGTGGGGAAAGGAGAAAATGAGGTTTGGTGGAATTTCTCGTATTTCCTGCAAAGTATTCCTCAGAGTGGTCCAACTATTGTTTAGGAAAAGGTTTAAAGAATTTGGATGAGCCGACATATCTTTTAGATTCGACGCACTTCTCGACAACTTGTCTGAGGTTTCTGCTTTTCAACCTTTGAGTTAAAACATTTCTGTCTTTCCTGGCTTACAGATAAAATACATACTCATTTCACTTATCAAGCGCTCTAAGTTATACTGGATAAGACAGCTCATTATAACATGGCTTGCAACACGCAAAAAAGGGGCATTCGGACATTTGCGTAAAGTGTTGTCTCGGATCAGCCTGCGCAGTCCGCCGAGGCTATTCCGAGACGGCACTTTACGACTACATTAGATTTTGTCCTTCAGTAGACATGCGCTAAACAGAAAATTACATAAAAACGGAAAGTGTCGTTTCGGATTAGCCTGCACGGATTGCGCAGGCTGATCCAAGACGACACTTTACGCAAATGTCCGAATGCCCCTTTTCGCATGCTGCAGGCCAATTATTATCATAGAGATTAAATTATGACCAGGGTCCGTTTTCACCAACCATTCAAAAAAGTAACACAACTTCTGATTGGCTAAACCAAATGGTTTAGCCAATCAGAAGTTGTGTTTCTTTTAAATCTAGAAAATTCTGGAGAATAAGATTAAGAATGTTCTAAAGAATGGTTGGTCATTACGGACCCAGGCTGCAAAGAGTTGAGGGTTGATCTTGGTGTCTCCTCTTCACGAAGAACATACGGAATATGTATGATATAGGTTGAAATTTCTACTGACGGTATAGGCAGTATTTTAGGAGTCGGGATTTATTAAAGACCCACAAGTGGCTGCTAGTGGGTACTTCAAAGTCAGACAGCCCAATACGTGCAGGTGATTGATTGAATTTGAGTTCATGTATCGTCGCCACCGGTTCGACGCCCTCTGAAGGCTGTTAGCTTTGTTAAGGGGGATAGTGCAGATACAGAACGAAACCCATCCTAAGTTACGCCTGGTTCTTTGACGTACTTGGTGAATAGCACCGTCACACGGGACCTCGGTTTAACGTCTCATCCGAAAGACTATTAGTAATTTTAGATGGCAAGCCGTAGGAATCGAACCCACACCCTCAAGTGACCCGAAACATCAACCAACTGAGCTATGCGGGCTGGTCAGTATATATGTAGAGGTCCACACTACGGAGGCATATAGGGAGGGGGGTCGAGAATACAATACGTCTTCCTTGTAATATGTTGTTTCTACAGAATCTCCTTTCAACGATAAACTAACGTGTTCCAACAATATAATACGTATGCCCCAAGACATAATAACTCGTTTCCAAGATTATAATCATCGCGTTACCTATATATTCTCGTATCAATTTCCATGATATACAGCAAGTTTCTGGAATTGCATCGGAAGAACACTGTGCGAATTATACCCATAGTGAAATTTATTTTCATTCGATAATTTGCTTGATAAACGCGATTTATTTTATGCTTTTCAGTGGTTTATAGAGCTCTAACAGTGAATTATAACCTGATAAAATCACTGGTGAATTTTATATCTTGTTCTTGCCTGAACTAATTTCTATTCCGTTTTTTATCTCCCTTACCAATGTAAACATCATTAACTCCCTTTGGGAAAAAAATAATCTCAGGAAAAAAAAACAACTTTTTTTATGAGCTCTCAGTGAATATCATAAAAGAAATCGGATTTTTATTTGTTTCGGTGTATTATCAAAATTTCTTTCACTCAATGAAAGAAATTTCGATTACACAATGGAGAAATACTAACGTTATTATCCTGTATTTCATGTCGTGGAAACGACATAATTATAAACTCGATATTACGTCGTGGGAAAGAGATGGTTATCTCGAGGGGACGATTAATGTTGTAATCTCGTGATCACGACTTACATATTTTTTTTGTTTGGTTTTTCATATGTCTTGCGTACAACACCATCGACAAAATTCTAACCTCTCACTAAACAACCCCATTTTCACGACCCTGGGGAAAAAAGTTTCTGAAAACATTGTGGGAAAATGAGAAAATATTGGTATACAACATTTTCTCCTTTCCTACACGATTCCTACCTTTTTAAAGACAAGCAACACCCTTTAACCCACGTTTCGTTTGTCGTCTTAAGCATAGGGCACCCTGATGGGATTCGTGTAACATCGCCTTTCATCGCCAAAATATCGAACGGATTCGGCTAAGACTCGGGTAATCCGTAAACGATGCGGAGAACCAGCGTATATCGGCAGATCGATTTTAGAGTACCCGAGTCTTAACCGAATTTGTATGTTTTTCGGCGATGAAAGACGATGTTACAAGAATCCCATTAGGCTGCCGTATCTTTAAAAAGCTTTCAAATTCGGACAAGTTTAGAATTTTGTCAAAAATTAATCTATCATTTCGAGAGCTCTTCTATTGTAAAAGAACTGATTTTATTTTCCGCATCCTTTATCAACTCTGCGCAGAACTGAAAAATTTACTTGTCCAAATCGAAAGCGCAACAAGTTTAAGATGACTCAAATGATGGAATTTGTTTCTGAAAAATGAGAAAACACTATGGGAAAAAGAGAAAATGCCGATAAACAGCATTTTATCCTTTTCCCATAATGTTTTCAGAAGCCTTTTTCCTCGGTGAATTGTTTGATTGAAGGTTGTCTGATATTGTATTTTCTGTACATTTATTTTCTGCTGATGAACAACCCTAAATGAATACAGCATGTGCATGTGTACCCCCGGGAAAAATGGTATAGAGATACGTTTATTGCGAAGGTGGGCTTTTGCTCTGAGTTCTGTATGGGAAATGACGTTTATTGGTAACATACGGTGCATTTGTATAATCCTGTTTCTTTGAGGGGGGGTTTGGCATATATTTCTCGTAAAAAAATGACTAAAACTTACATTTAGCACAGCTAAACGGAAATTAAAATGCAAGTCTCTATCTGTCTCCATTTTCAACATTATTTCAGTTATATTTCGCGCTTTAACCCGTTCATAGGCGATTACCGGTGCTTTCGCGGACGGCCTCACAGAACGTGCAGTCTAACCTTAGACCTCATTATCTCCCGCTAGATGGCATTCTACAAATACACATCTATCTAATATGGGCATTATGGGTACAGAACCGGACTACTTGTCAAAACAACAACCGTTACTTTGAATTTCAAAATGAAATAAACGTTTACTTAATAAAACGCTACCTTGTGCGATTCATTCAGCTGTGATCACCTAGCATGTAACCTATGCATCGGCCATTTAATAAAACAGCCCCTACATGCTTGGGTAATAGGCTAATAGCTTCGCTGTAAGCCTTACTTTTCCCGAATATTCGGGGGATGGGTGATGCGTCATAGCAGACTGGTCGAATCTTCGAAGAATATGACATGCGCAGACAACGCCTTAGACCTATGTCGTTTCAGTAGGCCTTAAATTCAGCAGAGTTTAAATATTTGCCGCTGAAATAGTTTGAGGCCTTTTTAAAGGAGCTAGTCGCAGATCTTGTCTTGCTCTTCATATTTATCTATCTTCACTTTTATAACTCTTGCCGATTGATCCCGGGTTTTATTATTTTTACCCAGACTGTCATGGTTGATTGATTGATTGATTAATTGATTAATTGATTGATTAGTTGTACGGTGTTTAACACCGTTTTCAACATTATTTCAGTTTTATCGCTGCGGTCAGTGCACCTATCCATGCTTTCCTGGAGCTTCTTTTACCAGTACCCCGCACATTATTCTGTCAAAGCCACTCACAATGGTCAGCGGTGAGAAAGGAAAGAATCCTGTCGCAATGACTATCATTAATCCATGTAAAGAAATTAACCAAGCCGGGGTTCGAACAAGCGACCCCCTGTTCTCAAGTCCTATGTGCTACCGACTGAGCTATTGGGGCTCGACCCGGACCGTCATGGTAAAAGAAAGAAATAGAGGATATTTGTTGTCTACGGTGAAAGATCGAAATTTATTTCATCGAGTGAACATCATCGGTAATATTTTCACGAGTGGCGCAGCCACGAGTGAAAATATTACCGATGATGTTCACGAGATGTAATAAATTTCGATCTTTCACCGGAAAAAAAAACAAATATTCTATTTATTTCATGCTTTTAACCCTTTCTGGGGGGAATTTAATCAAAATCCAGTACAGTTTGTTTTCGGTTATTCCCCGTGGCGTACCCCTCCGCATAGCAACGTATTACAATATTACAAGCGCGAGAAATGTAAGGTAAATTACGTCATATTTCCATCTGGTTGTGAGGTACGCGCATTTTACCTAGGTACATGTAACTAGTTCGCTGGAACAACTGTTTCCGCCTTCAATTGAAGAGTTAGAATATAAAAATCGGTATTTTCACTGGTCGTAACCATGAAATATGGAAAAATATTTTACCGATATTTCTTGATAACCTACCGGAAAGCATGAAATAAATGCCGATAGCCACTTAGGTTTACGTCGTTAGATTACTAAATCTATCATCACGACGACAAAGCGATGTCAACTGCTCGTAATCAAATAGGCTACCGCCTGGATAAAACCTTAACCTGCTATATAAATGAAATGAAACTTTCAAGCCGGTGGTAAAAAAAAAACAAATTTTGCTTTTTTAAAGTTACTCTGGTGGGAAAACGTCCCCTTATCGGACATTGTAGATCCCAGATCAAACTGCACATTCTGTGCAGTCTGATCTTGACCTACACAGTTCGCAAAAGGTCTTTGAGTCGCGCTTAGCAGCCTAAGAATTGATTATGCCGTAGACGACTTTGAACATTTTTGTAAAGAACGTACAATCGAAATGAGTTGTGGCCCAATACATGTATACATCTGAAATCAATGTAGCAAAAGAATAAACTGCTCGTTATGAGAAGTTTCTCCTTTTGCCGAAATGTTCTCAAAAGTAGGTGGCTGTAAGATGTAAGACTGTTCGCAAGAGGTAATACTTTGACATAATTTTGAAAGACATTCGTGTGACCTTACACCTAATGGCTAGCCAAGTCTACTTGTTAGAGTGCCTACAATAACTATTTTTGTGTTTAAAGGCCCAATAAAGGCCAAAATATCAAAGCATGTGTCACAATACATTTAAATTTAAATCATACCATTTAAAAGTATGAAAAATATTGTGGAGATGAGAGCCTGTTATCGTGTGGTCGGGCCATATGTCAGTCGCTGGCAGAAAAAAAGAATGTTAAAATCAGGCAAAAAGTAAACAAAAGACATAGCTACCTGGCAGGTTTTAACCTAGTTTTGAAATTAATTTCTCTGTCAGCGACCAACACTTGGATCGACCATACAATGACAGATTGTCATCTTCACAATAATTTCCATACTTTTAAATGGTATGATATAAATTCAAATGCATTTAAACACCAGCCTTGTTTACATTTCGCCTTCATTGTTACTTTAAGAAAAGAGTTAATCAAGATTATACTACACAGAAAATGCAGCCTGATATATGATCTGAAATGTTTGCTGGTTTTTAAATCATTCTGACCGAACCGAAGATAAATATGGCTTCCGTCCTGGCCGAGTTATTCGAAAAGCCACCACGACTGGTCCGCCATTGTCCTGATAGCTCAGTTGGTAGCGTACAGGACTTGAGAGAACAGGAGGTCGCTGGTTCGATCCCTGGCTCGGCCAATTTCTTTCCGAGGATTGATGATAGTCATTGTGACAGGATTCATTCCTCTCTCAACGCTGATCATTGTCTCGACAATGGTTATGTGGGGAAGCAGCCAGTGGCTTGGAAAGAATATTGTGCGGAGTACTGATAAAAGTAACCCCTGGAAAGCATGGATAGGTGCACTGGCCGCCGCGATATAACTGAAATAATGTTGAAAACGGCATGAAGCATCATACAATCGATCACTGATAGTTGGAAAATTTTATTTATTTACAAAATGGCAAGTTTTCAGACTTTACCAAATTGAAAGCATTTGTAGAAAAGAAATTAAGTGCATCTCTAATGAGGTAATTTTTCTTCGAAAAGGTAGGAAACATTATAGAAAAAAAGTACCGGTATTTTCGCCCTTTCTCACAATGTTTTCTAAACGGCTTCTTCCTCGGGGGCGTTAAAACATTGGATTATTTGGAGAAGGTATTACTGAGCAATCCCATGTTTAACGACCCCAAGATAAAAGGCTTTTGAAAACATTGTGGGAAAAGAAGAAAATGCTGGTAACCAGCATTTTCTTCTTTTCCCACAATGTTTTCCACCCTGTTCAATGACAAATCCCGTCGTTTGATTCACCTTCAAAAATGTCGTCTACAACTGCTTTTAATTGAACGAGTCTAAAACTGTATCGTTTGATATTTTTTACAGTCTCAGTAATTTTATGGGCGCTCATGAATCCGAGCACCGAAAAAACCCACACGAGCATTTTCTTCATGACATAACAGACCAAACTCAAACCTTTCAAATTTTATACTGTTTAAGTTAGGCTATACGTAACATAACTTAATTTGAAAGAGTTGATTCAAGATCAGATTGTGCATTCTGTACATTCTGATTTTAATCTTCACCGGCTGCAAATGCCACAGTAAAGTTATGACAGGCACAACAAGGGTCACGTTCCCTACCATGGGGGAAAGGCGAGGAGAGGAGTGCTTAGCAGCCCATCCTATTACCAAACAATTCCTAGTTTATTCTGCACTAGGGAAGAATGCTTTTAAAAACATTGAATGAAAAGTAGAAAATGCTTGTAACCAGCGTTTCCTATTTTTTTCCCCTCAATGTCTTCTACAACGATCCCTACTATTTGAACCACTCAAAATTTGTCGTCTGCAAATGCTTTGAATTTGGGCGAGTCTAAAAGTTGGGTCATCTGGTAAAAAGTTAAGATTAGGCTACTCCTGCTCTCATTTCCTACTCCTTGTCTAGGGTGACTATCCCACGTTTGTTATCTTTTAACCCTTTACCAAACAATCCCTGGTTTTTACGACCCTGAGATAGAAGTCTTTTGAAAACATTGTGGGAAAAGGAGAAAATGCTGGTAACCAGCATTTTCTCCTTTTCCCACAATGTTTTCTACCCTGCTGGAAACAAATTTCAATTTTTGAGTTACGTTTCATTTGTCGTCTGCAAGTGCTTTCAATTTGGACCAGTCTAAAATTTTGTCGTTTGGTAAAGTGTTAACTCTTTCAGCGCCAAATAAATAAATTCGACCTCTTTCGACGGCTCTAAATACAATCCATTGAAACTTATGTACAAAGATTTTGACTGTATAGGCTTGACTACACAAGCGGACGGTATAGATCAAAGATCAGACTACACGTTCTGTGCAGTCTGATCTTGATCTATGCCGTCCGCAAAAGTCCTTGTTTTCGCCTATGGCGCCAACAGGATTAAACTATTGCACAGTAAAGCGAAATCTATTATGAAAGCACGAAGTCTCGCATCACTTTTGGTAGTCACTTTTTGGCAACTAAGCAAGTGTTGTTTTAAGGCGGATCTAAAAAAAAAAAAGGATCTAAAAGAGGCGTGGTTATGCAAAGCTGAATCATACAGTTCTAGCGTCGAATTACTGATGTTTACCGAAATGATTTGAACACAGCGCTGGATGTGATCGCTGAGCTACCGGGGCTTTGCCGACACAATTTATACTTTAATCTCTTCCAAAAATCATATATTTCTATATTCCTAAATTACGTTGCGTTTCTGGGATGGCCCTAGCCCGACCAAGGACTGCCTAAAACGCCGAATTTTCTGCAAAATTCAGCAACCTGCTGATCTACAGAAATGCACTTAAACGCTAAACTGTTGAATTGCTACGGTGGCACAAAAGTGACATGGAAGATATATTTTATACTACGTGCGCACGCAGTAGCTAATACGTGCGCAGGTAATAAGTAATATGTGCGCACGCAGTAGTATTACGTGCGCACGTATTAGCTACTGCGTGCGCACGTAGTATAAGATATATCTTCCATGTCACTTTTGTGCCACCGTAAATTGCTGATAAAATGAATTATGATTTTAAATGCTTTAAAGATAACATCATGCATTGAAATGTCCTTATTTTACCTTTAGGTTATTATGTTTAAAAAATTACATTATTATTATCAAATACTAACGTTATGTACAGAGCCATTTACAAAAAAAAAAGGAAAAAAAATTTAAGAAGTGTTTTGTTGCTGAGCTGCTGATAAAATGCCTGGGCAGACATCAAGGTGGCGGGCCGATATTACTCTCCTGCCCTCATCAGCCTAGCCTGGGTCCAGGCAGTATTAATCCCGTAATTACTCCTTGTCGCGTTCTCTATTCATGGTCCATACAGATCTGTGGCAAAACGGTTTATCGCTTCCGTCATTATAACCATTTTTGACATAGTAACGTCTGAATATAGCAAAGGAAAAATGATCGGGCTTGAACCCAGGCTATCATCAGCCGTGTAATAACCTATATGGTTACATTCCGCCCACTGAATTCATGTTGACAGGCAACCCTACCCTTATCATTAACATGCATACCAGACGGTTAAATTTCAGTCTTGTCTAATTATAGAACTATCGCCCAGCTTTTCGCAGACGACGAATTTAATATGTCTCTGGAAGGTAAAGAAACAATATTTCTCCTCTTCCAACAATGTTTTCAACAGTTTCGTTTCTGCAGAGCACGAACTATAAGACTCATATACAACAGTTCTCAAATCGTTTGATAAAATGAATAAAGGCAATATAAAGGCGGGGCTACCATGGAAGAGTACATCCCCTAATTTTGAATGGTGTACAACCTTAAATGGTCGGCGCAAAGTGCCAGTCCCAATCAATTTGCATAAAATTGCACAATGAGTGGCACACGAGTGCCATAAAGAGTTGACCGCCTCGCTGATCTTGTCATAGTTACGATGGAGACCTTTTGTGTTGGAGAAACATTTTGGGTAATATTGCTTTACTAATTTAGTAACTAGATATGGATACAATGCGTGAAAAATCAATGATGGTCGCTGTTTTCATGTTTAGGAATGAAAAATTGAAGCTAAATGCCAAAGAAATATTCCACTCGATGTTGCAGACGACAATTTGTAGGACAGTTTAACTCTTTGTCTGATGACAAAATTTTAGGCAGAATCTAGGTCTGAAAATTGAAAGCATTGTGCAGACGACAAGTTTATTGCAGATAAATGCCGCTCAAATGTTAATTGATGAGATTGTTATTTGAAAGTGCGCTGCAGATCAAGATCAGAATGCACGTTCTGTGTAGTCTGATCATTGATCTACTCTTTAAATTAATCACAATATTTTGAGATCTATTCTATGCAAAGAAGCCTTATAGATTTCGTCGACACTAAATATGGCTCCAAGAAACATAAAGCGACCCTGTCATTTAATTTGACCCCAGACTATATTTAGTTCACCTTTCACCACATAATCCAGAGTTTAAATGGCCTTGACAAAGAGTGCTTTTGAAAACTATGGGAAAAGGAGAAAAAAGCATTTTATCTTTCTCCATATATCCTTTCTACCTTCTCACAGACTCACTGTTTGAGCAACGTTTTTTTTTGTTGTCTGCAAATGCTTTCAATTTCGTCTATTACAGAATTAACCCTTTACCACACAATCCCAACTTTTGACAACTCTGTGAAAGGAGCCATTTGAAAACATTGTGGGAAAAGGAGAAAATTCTGGTAACCATTCCCACAATGTTTTTCTACCCTTTCCAAATCAAATTTCAATTTTTTGAGTCACATTTACTTTTTCGTCTGCAAATGCTTTCAATTTGGACCTGCGTGAATTTTTTTTTGTTTGGTAAAGAGTTAAAAGATCTAATTTATACACCCACTTGTGAATGTCACCCACCCATGAAAGGCAATGATCAATCGATATATCTAGATCTACATGGTTTACTTTGGTTTTATATTTGGATTTTCAAGGTGATTTTACACCTTACTGTACGACCAAATTTTAGGAAAGTCCAAACTGAAAGCATTTGCAGACAAAAAATTAAATGTGGCTCAAATGATGAGATTTGTCTTTGAAAGAGTAGATCTAGATCTACTAAGAACTTAACTCATTACCAAAGCACAAAATCTTTGACTGGTCCAAATTGAAAGCATTTGCAGATGACAAAATAAATGTGACTGAAAAATTGAAACTTGACTTTGGAAGAGTAGAAAACATGGTGGGAGAAGGAGAAAACGGTGGTTACCAGCATTTTCTCCTTTTCCCACAGTGTTTTCAGAAGGCTTCTTCCTCTGGGTCATTAAAACCAGGGATTGTTTGGTAAAGGGTTAAACTCATTTATAAAACAATCCAAAGTTTTTATGACCTTGACCAACAAAGTTTTTGAAAACATTGTGGGAGAAGGAAAAGAGCAGCAGTTTCTCCTTTCTGCACCATGTTTTCTACCCTTTGGAAGACATATGCCATTACTTTAGCTAGTCATTTTGTTTTCTGCAAGTTTTTTTCTCCGTTGATGAGCCCAACATGTCATCTAGAAAAGAGTTAATCCTTTATCAAACAGAGTTTTCATGACCTTGAGAAAAACTGTTTTTGAAAACATTGTGAGAAAAGGAGAAAATGCTGGTAACTAGCATTTTCTCCTTTTCTCACAATGTTTTCTGTCCTTTCAATGAGAAATTCTATCATTTGAATCATATTTGATTTATACTCTGCAGGTGCTTTGAAATTGGACAAGTCTAACATTTGGTAGAGGGTTAACTCTTCATTTGACAATAAAATCTTGGTGTAATTTCCCAAATATCTCAGCATTTACCTTACTTTTCCCTGCCATAAGATGACAGATCTATTTACAAGATCTTATTTCCCAGGATTACTTGCATCATGGAAATTTTGCAAAATGTTTACTAATTGTGCCATATTTGATTTTGTGGTCTGCAAATGTTGTGAATGGTGATCGACCTAAAATTCCATCATCTTGTAAATAGCTGAAAAGAAAAAAAAAACCAGTGTGTTAGCTTTCATTAATTTTGTTAATCCTTTACTAAGCAATAGTGAGTTTTCACAACTGTGGGAGGAAAGGCTTTTGATTGTTTTGTAAAGAGTTACATGGCACTTTAAAGGTTTAAAGCTGCAGTGTCATGGATGAATGATTTTTTTTTTTTTAAATTTCCAACTGTAAAAGGTTTTAATTCTTTTTTAAATCAATTTCAGAACACAAGCCTGACATGGAGTAACAATGCAACATACCCAGAATTCACAGAGTGTTTCCAGAATACCGCTCTTGTATGGTTTCCAACAGGGTTTCTTATTCTCACCCTGCCGTTTTATTTGCCATATCTGATTAACTCACCACAGGATAATCTACCTATCACATGGAAAAATTTGTCCAAATTAGTGAGTATTCTTTTGTCATTGGGCCTAATGAAAAAATATCTGTGCTTAGGATTTCGGTCAGAGATGCTGTAGGTAGGGAAGGTAGAGACTTTTTTTCCCAGAAACTTTTTACATGGGCTTTGTACCGAAATGACACAATAGAAGCGTAAAAAGTTTACGGTCGGCAGCATTTTCTAGGTAGGGTCGGGAAACCCTGAACACAGATATTTTTTTGGTAGGTCTATTGCATCTCCTTGATGCATGATACGAAGCAAACCGTCTCATACTCATCTCATATCTATAAAAGCCTTTTTTTCCCCAGTTGACTTTATCATGAAGTAGACTGGGCCTAGGACAAACAGAAAATTGACAGCGAAAAGTTGAGTGCGCAGGCTGACCCGAGTCGATACTTTTCGCAGATGCATTAAGCCCCCTTTTCACAGAGCATGACTCATATGTGTATGCATGATGCTACTTATTATTGCCAGACCAAAAGAGTTATTGCACTTTGAGCATTCTTGTGCTTATATGGTAAGAATTTGAACAAGTCTGGCAAAACAGGGTGATAATACCGGAACCTACATGGTGCCCATATTATAGCCAAATCATTTACCAACCAACAACGGGTAAAGAAAATGAGAAATGAAAGCCTGCATGGCATGGCATGGCAATGAAATGTACCTTAATTTGTACAGATGGCTGTGACAAATTTAATTGGGCTAAAATGATTACCACTGTTTTTGAAGAGATAGAAAACAAAGTGGGAAATGAAGAAAATGCTGGTAAGCAGCATTTTCTCCTTTTACCACAATATTTTCAAAAGTACTATCTTGGGATTGTGGAAACTCAGGATTGTATGGTAAAGGGTTTGTTAATGTATCTGAGCCATGCTCCCTGAAAAAAAGGGGGCTTAATGCATTTCAATGGTCTATGCATTATTCCAAGCAAGCCATAATTATGGATTCATAAAGTCCATTTCGTCTAACAACAGGCTGAATTCTGAAATACAATGGCCCTTAGACATGCAGAAAATTCATCAATAGCAAAAAAGCAAAAAGTTTTGACCCATATCAGTCTGCACAGGCTGATATGGGTCAATACTTTTTGCAGATGAATTAAAGCCCCTTTTCACAGAGCCTGGCTCATTTGTTACTTTCTATTTTCAGTGTATAGCATTACTACAGATAGTTATATGTGTCATTGAGTTCACCTATGAAGCTTCAGAGATCAACAGAAAAAATGAGAGTTATTGGAGCGCCTATTTCACAGCACCAGTCGTGAAGGCTTTAGGACTTGTAAGTTATGCTGCTGCACAAAAACTGACAGACTGGAATCAAACTGGCTTCATGTCAGTCCATCTGTCTTTCTGCTTGCCTGTGTTCATGTACATAGGAGTATTCATATTGCAAACTTATGTATAAGAGTTGCTGTCTTTGTATAGAAACTATGCACTATTCACCAGAAACTGCAGATCTGCCAGATTAATTGTCATTTATTTTGTACAGGGCTTGAAACAAGGAGGTGGCTGATTCAAATCCCAAGCTCAACCAATTTCTTTCCAAGGGTTGATGACAGTCATTGCAACAGGATTCACTCCTCCCCTCACCACTGATCATTGTTTCGACTGTGGTTATATGGGAAATCAGCCTGTGGCTTGTGAAGAATTCTGTACAAAGTACAGGTTAAAGTACAGGTTAAAGAAACTCCAGGAAATGTATTCTGGCTGCTGCAATATAACTCAAATAATTTTGAAAATGGCATGAAACACCACACAAACAAATAAAACTGACCATTTTCCAAACAATCATGTTATGATTGTATGTTAACAACTCTGAAGAGAGAGGCTTTTAAAAAAATAATGGATAAAAGAAAAAAATGTTTGTAACCAGCATTTTCTCCCTTTTCTACAAAGGCCATGTTGTGAACAATATTTGATTTGTCTTCGACAAAATGCTTCCAGTTTTGGTAACTTTTTACCTGACTTTCAACGAACCTTTGAAGGAAGGATTTTGAAAACATTGTGGAAAAAGGAGGACATACTGATTACCAGCATTTTCTTCTTTTCCCACATTTTTTTCTGTCTTTCCAACAAGTTTCAACTTTTGAGTCACCTTTAATTTGTCGTCTGCAAATTCTTTCAATTTGGCCAAGTCTAAAAGTTTGTTGTGAGGTGAAGAGATAAAGGGTTTACTAATAACCCTCTGTAGAGAATTTTCTGCATGCAACTTTGAATTCTTGTACTATATTTTCTATGATATAACCTTCCTTGTGTATTACAGCCTATACAAATTTTCTTACCTTACACATGTTTGAGATTTATAGCATTATTAGCATATGCCGTCATATTTGACGTCGTTCTATACTTCTTTCAGAGAAGTTAATTAGGTTTTATTAATAGGTAATGTAAATTACCACATGTGCCTACATGGTTTTGAATATTGCCTGTGACCAGTAATTTATGAAATATCTTATGTGATAAAAAGAGTCTAACTTTTGTTGGTTTTTGAAATTGACTATCATAAAACTCATCCATAAAAATGTTTTTCAGCTCACCAGAGTCTCGCTAGTTAACATTTTTCATGACTTGTTGAACCCTTTACCACACAGTCTCGACTATTAACAACTCTGAGAGAGAAAGCTTTGGAAAACATAATGGGAAAAGGAGAAAATGCTGGTAACCAGCATTTTCTCCTTTTCCCACAATGTTTTCTACCCTTCCCAAAACAAATGTAAATTTTTGAGTCATTTTTTTTTTTCGTCGTCTTACAATGCTTCCATTTTGGACTTATCTAAAATTTTGTAGTTTGGTAAAGAGTTAATGCAATACATAATTATTGCAAATGTGATCTTTTGTCAGATCCTACATTTCTCATCACAAATCAAGGTTGATTTTACGAAATACTGAAAGACTTCTATAAAATGTATATTGTGACGGAAGAGAAAATGCTTCTTCTCATACCTAAATGATGTCTGAAGAGTTCTGCTGCTAACAAAAAACTCTTCTGCACGAGGTAATACTGGTCCGTTGGTCAGATTTTTTTTCAAATATGGTCACATATCTTTGTATTACAGCTGATAGTAGTCCTATATCTGGAGCTTGAAAAAAGAAAAGGTTTTATTACATCAGGTGTGTTATTTCTGTATTGGGCATTGTCTACTGCATCTCATGTGATACCTTTCTACTCCAAAATTGTTCAAAAGGTAAGTACAGTGAATTTCCCTTATACAGAATCTATTTGACGAATAAGTTGTCACTAGAATGAAGAGAGATATCTCTGAAAGGGTAGAAAACATTGTTGGAAAAGAAAGAGAATGCTGAGTACCTGCATTTTCTTCTTATTTCCAAAATGTTTCTTGGTTGTTAAATGCCAAGCCCCGGGGGCACAGTCAGTGGCGCACAGGACTGGAGAACGGGGTCTGTTGTCTGCAGGCGACAATATGACTGTGACTAAAAAATTGTAATTTGTAAGTGGAAGGGTAGAAAACTAATGGGGAAAACAGAGGATGCTGGTTACCAGTGTTTTCTCTTTTTTCCCACAATGTTTTCAAAAGGCTTCTGTCCCCAGGTTGTTAAAACTTGTGATCTTTTGGTAAAGGGATAAAGGGTTAATTCCTATTGTATCATGCATATTTTGTGTAATGCAGCTAGCATTTTTGTCCTTTTTCCAATAATGTTTTGTTACTGTGTTGAGACAAGTCCCATCAATTAAACTACATTTGATTTGTCAACTTTTAGTAATTTCAATACTGTCTATTTAACTCTTTACCAAACAACAAGATTTTAGACTGGTCCAAATTGAAAGCATTTGCAGATGACAAAATTTATGTGCCTCAAAAATTAAAACTTGTTCTGGGAGGGTAGAAAACATTGTGGGAAAAGGAGAAAATGCTGGCTACCAGCATTTTCTCCTTTTCCCACAATGTTATCAAAAGGCTTCTTTCTCAGAGTCATGAAAACCCGGGATTGTTTGGTAAAGAGTTAAAGATGCATCTTTACTCGTTTTCATCCAGTTTTGTAACCAATTTTATCATTATTTTATGAAATTATAATCATTCTTGTACCTTCATGCCAAATGTTGCCCATGACGGTTGCAAGGTTGCATGGTTGCACAGATTACGATGGATAGAAAATGCATTTCATTCTATTGCGGCTAGCCATAGACATAACAACCACAGTTTCCGGTTTAAATCGAAGACAAATCCCTGGCGTCTCTTTATCCCATACACCCTATATCGATTTTTTATCTACATTTACATGGCTATCTAGATTCTACACACTGTAAAGTTTTAACAGCGTTTGTTTACTCTCTGGCTGTAAGGGTGCATCTTTAAAGATTTTGTCGTGTAGTAAAGGGTTAACACTTTACCACACGACAAAAAAGTAGATTTGTCCAAATTGGAAGCACTTGCAGACAACAATCTAAATTTGGCTGAATTGATGATTTTGTTAGAGTGGAAAATCTTGTGTGAAAAAGGAGAAACTGCTGGTTACCAGCATAATTTCCTTTTCCCACATTGTTTTCTAAAGGGTTCTTCCTCAGAGTCATTAAAACTCAGTATTGTATGGAAAAGAGTTAGGGTTGAGTCATAGGTAATTGATGTATATTATATAAGTACATAACCCTTTACCGAACAATTCCCTGTTTGAATGACCCTGAGGAAGAGGCCTTTTGAAAACATTGTCGGAAAAGTTCACCAGCATTTTCTTCCTTTTCCCATAAGTTGTTTTTCTACCCTATCAAAGAACTTTTGGTTCATATTTAACACTTTTTGATTTGTTGTCTGAAATTGCTTTCAAGATGGAATAGTCTAAAACTCATGTGTGGGAATGGGTTAACAATATCACTGAAGTATGGACTCTACTGCTCTATCTTCAAGAATAAGATTAGTAAGGAGCTGTAATCGTTGTTCTAAGTACATTACTAGATTTAAACCTATTCTATGGGTATCTATAACTGTTTTAATGTGTAAAAAATTCAAAGGTATAGGTAAAGGGTTGCTCTCTGGAAATACCTTAACCCTTTGCCACACAGTCCTGAGTGGAGTGATACTTGGCCATCATGGCCCTCTTGTTAACACTTTTGAATTTGTTTTTTGAAGATGCTTTAACTCTTTACCAAACGACAAAATTTTAGGCTGGTCCAAATTGAAAGCATGTGCAGACGACAAAATTAATTTTACTCAAAAACTGAAATTTGTTCTGGGAGGGTAGAAAACATTGTGGGAAAAGGAGAAAATGCTGGTTTCCAGCATTTTCTCCTTTTCCCACCATGTTTTCAAAAGGCTTCTTTTTCAGGGTTATGAAAACCAGGGATTGTTTGGGAAAGGGTTAAAGATTGACAAGTCTAAAGTTTGTTACTTGAGAATGGGTAAACAGTATAACTGAAGTATGGATTGTATTATTGCCTTATCTAATAGTCATAAGATTAGTGAGGAGTTATAGCCCTTGTTCTAAATACGGTACTCTATTAGATGTAAATCTATACTTTTGATACTTATTCCTGTTCTAAAGTACAAAATCTAACCCTTTATTACACAATCCCAAGTTTTAACAACCTAGAAATAACAGGCTTTTGAAAACATTGTGGGAAAAGGAGAAAGATAAAGACTGAAGGTTTCATTTGTGAATACATTTGCAAACATTGTGTCAAAAGGAGATGCTGTAACCTCTGAGCATTTTTTTCTTTTGCTTCAATGTCTTCAAAGGTGGTCTCCTTTGACCCTTCACCAATCAATCCTGTGTCCGCAGATTGTAATGTGTTATTTTACCAAATAATGTTGTGTTTTTACTACTCAAGAGATGAAATTTTTAGAACATTGTTGAAAAACATTGTGGGAGAAAGAGAAAATTTTAGCATGATATATTGTCTACTTCTCCTACAGTGTTTTTCACCCTTTCCTAGTCAAAGTGTAATCATTGGAGGCTGATTTGATTGTTGTTCTGCAAAAATGTATCACTATCTAAAGTTTTCTTATTTAGCATAACGAAAAATACTAAAGATTAAAATGATAATACACGTACATATATATATGAGCTATGCTCTGGCAAAAGGGGGCTTAATGCATCTCCATGATACATGATACCAGCCCTAGTCATCAAATAATTATGGATCCATTAGAGCCACTTTTTTAGACAACCGACTTGATCATGAGATAGACTGGTCCTTTGACATACAGAAAATTGAACAATAGCGAAAAGTTTCGACCCAGGTCAGCCTGCGCGGACTGCGCAGGCTGACCTGGGTCGATACTTTTCGCAGATGCATTAAGCCCCCTTTTCTCAGAGCACGGCTGATATGTATTCTTCATTTTTCTTTTCCCTTTCAGGATTATGAAGATGATCTCCTAGATTTAAACTGTTCTATTCATAATTTGCTCTCACACTTTGCCAATTAGTTCTTTCACGAATTAGGTATTTTTCTTTTCCTTTTCAGGATTATGAAGATGATCTCCTAAAGTTTACACTATTCTATTCATATTTTGCTCTAACTCTCTGCCAGTTAGTTTTTGCATGTGTCCCAGAAACTATTCCAGCACCTCCAGGAAAGGTAGGTTTGCTTTCTGCGGAGTATTATTATAACCCTGCATAACAAAATGTGTTCAGGGGTGTGGCAGAGTCAGCAGATCTGTCTGTCCATCTGTAAAGGCTTTCACTGTGGTCCAGGATGAAATTTTGTCATTTGGTAAAGAGTAAACCCTTTACCAAATGGTGAAAATTTAACATGTCCCAATTTAAAGCATTTGCAGACGAAAAAAGAAATTGGACTCAAATATTGAAAATTGTTTTTGGGAGGGTAGAAAACTTTGTGGTAAAAGGAGAAAATGCTGGTTAAATCAAAGACAAATGCCTGTGTTTGAGCCATATTGTAGTTGTTCTCTACAATTGCTTTGATGAGAAGTCTAAAATTTTGTCATTTTCATAGAGTTAATTTACAATTTTTGTTTCAGTTGTTTTCGTTGAAAACATCAAGGTATTGTCATAGCCCTGGCGTCCTCTGCACCTTTGTCTGTCATCTGTGTACTAATTGTTGACCAATACAACAGGGGCAGGTAACCATGAAAATACTTTTAACACAGTTATGCCCCTTTTTTTACTTAAACTTTTTACTGAAAGCAAGTGCTGCCAAGTACTGGCACCCACATGCAGTGCTCTTATTGTTTCATGCATGATTCCATATAATATTTATATTGCAGCCACCTTGTCCAGAAACTAGGGTGTCCTTTCTATCCAGAATTTCCTTTCACTGGGCCAATGGGTTAGTATAATATATACTTTATTTACTCTGTTTTTTTCATTATATATATTTGACCCTTTCAGTGCTAAATCTATGGTCACATTTATGAGAACTTTAGTGTATAAAGCAAATCCCATCATTTTGGATCACATATTTTGTTGTATGCAAATTCTTTCACTTTGAACCAGTGTAAAATTTTGTTGTCTGGTAAAAATTCGATAATGGGCAACAGAATTGTTAGATCTGGTATACATAATGTGGATATCTATGTTGATCTAGATCTGCACTTGTTGTAGTTAGACTGTGAGGCATTAATGCTGGTTCATGTCTCTTACAAGAGAGATACCTGTACCTTTGGCACAGTAGTATGTTATTGCAGGACCATGTCCCTTAGCTCTTTGTCTTATTTACATGTAAATCTTTACCAAACTACAAAATTCAAATCATGTCCAAATTAAAAACATTTTCAGATGACAAATTAAATATGCTTCAGATGATAGGGTTTTTTAGTGAAAGGGCAGAAAAGTTGTGGAGAAAGGAGAAAATGTTGGTTACCAGCATTTTCTCCTTTTCCCAAAAGGTTTTCTTCCCTTCAAAAGACAAATTTTAGTTCTTTACTCATGTTTACTAATGATTTAAGAGAAAATGCTGGTTACCATGTTAAAATGTTTTCAAAAGTCTTCATTCTCAAGGTCGGTAAAAGTCAGGATTGTGTGATAAAGGATTAATTCTAGATGCGCAAATGCCAAACAGGGCATACTTCTAACAACTTGCTCTCTGTTCTTTCTAAAACTTGAGAACTCTATGATAAATACTTTTTTTTTTCCAGGACCCTCGTAAAAGGATACAAAAACCCACTGACGGAAAATGACCTTTTTGAACTCAATCCACGAGATCAAACAAAGACAACCCTGGTAAAGTTTGAAAGAAACTGGCAAAGGCAGGCTCTGAAAGTGCAAAGGCAGACAAGGTAAATGCAAGTACAAAATTTACAACAATGACACTTATCTTGTTAAATTTTCAGTGGGTAGTAACAGATTGTAAACAAAAAAAATAAAATGAAATTGACAATGACAAAGTATTTTCAGCAGAAATGTGCAACACTTACAAGCTGATGAAGTTATACTGAAAGAGAGAAATGCACAATACAGTCAAACCTACATGGCAGCCTTTTGCCTCAACGGGCTGCTGTTTTGTTTCTTCATTCCTTGAATTATTGAAACCTTTGTTTGAAGAACATCATTCTGCTGTAAGAGACTACTTCTCTAACTTCTTTTTTGTGGTCTCTGAATACAAGTTTGTCTTTAAATTACCGATTTTCAGTCAAGATGCGTGTAGTGAAAAGTATTTAAAAATCATAATTACTGTACTCTACCAACAAGCCTAGTTATGTAATAGAAGCACTACAACAGTTCTATAATTTTTTGAATTTCAGTAGAGATGCACACATAGTTAAAGTCGATGCAGAAAGCTTGTATGAGAATCAAAATGGACTCACAGAAAGAACACCCTTACTTGGACCTGGTTCATCCAGCACTCAGACACAATACTCAGAAATAAATGAACCAGCCAAAGCCAAAGATAGTTCTAAAGATGACACAGAAATCAAGATATCTCTGTTCAGAGTTCTGCTGAAAACCTTCGGCTGGCAGTTTGTGTTTGCAAATATATGGAAATTGTTTTATGATTTACTAGTATTTGCAAATCCTATGTTATTACAGTAAGTTTATTAACTCTTATCCTTCTAAATAAATCAAATAAAACTTTTTGGACCATGGTAAAAACCTGAAAAATGTTATTTCAAACTTACTTTTTGAAGAAAAATATATATCCTTATTGGACAGTGTAGATTCAAGATCAGACTGCACGTTCTGTGCAGTCTGATCTTGATCTACACTGTCCGCAAAAGGTCAGTGAGTCGCACTTAGCAGCTTAAGGGTTAAGTGTAATGTTGCTTATTGTTGTTCCTCCTCTAATTAATACTCCCCAAGGTTTTTCTAGCTAAAAAAGGGCTTACCAGACAGCCAATCTATTGATAAAGTTGAAATAGATCAGCTGAAATAAACTTACAGCATTGACATAATCCCAATTACTTCACAAACTGATGTCATTAACACTTGACTATCTGAATATACATACACTTTGGATAACATTATTTATTACATTCTGTTACTAATAATAGTAACATTTTCTACCGAAAATGGTGTAATATCAGTGTCACGCGAGGGCAGATATGACGGGGCAACGGGCTGATATCTGATATCCTGCCCGTTGACAAGATATTTGTTCTAAATCTATAGCAACAGAACACTCGCTCATAAACTTACGCTCTTAAAACATCCATTTTGAAATTTAAAAAAAATGGCTGAATCAGTCCGTCAGTCGCTAGCGGACAAATCTTCAGAACTACTGACAATGATTGAATCGCAAAACCAGCAACGACATGATGAATAAAGAGTAGATTGTTGTTGTTTTAGATTGGGAAAGTTTATCGGGCAAGGCGTGGTGTCTATAGGCTAGTATTTCTACGAATTTTATCCGTTGAGCCGGGGAAACCGAGACTGATTAAGCTTCACATTCCAAAGCACCAACCATCTATCCTATTTATTCCTGTTTGTCATTTATAACACGTTACATACTGAATTGAATATTTGGCCTAATAAAACACACATACTGGCATCTTTTTAACTATTAATAAGTATGAAAAACTGTTTATTCAAAACGTCCTTATACTGTATATGGAGCTTCGGTAGTGATGATGAATGATGCATGATTATGTCATGAACGTGACGTTTACCCACGGAAAAAAAGTTGTGTCGAATAAAGACAAGAATTTCTCTGTTTTAAGTGTTTAAACATGTAATAAAACGAAGCAATCGAGCAAATGATCAATGAATGTAATAAACAGGTTATTACACGGCTGATGAGGGCCGGAGAGTGATATCGGCCCTCCACCTCGAAATCTGCCCTTGGGGCAGATATCAAGGTGGCAGGCCGATATCACTCTCCGGCCCTCATCAGCCGTGTAATAACCTCTAAATATTTCCAGTAACACAAAATTGGTCAACTAACTTGGTGGTAAAATCGATATTCTGCCAAAAGTGCAATGGGTTTCTAAAGTGGCAATCACTTCTAAAGTCTGTACTGACTATAACCTGGACATGAGAGATGATACTGTATTTATTATTGATAACCTATGTTAAACAAATTTGCTGGGGGGGGAACTATGAAGAAATTGCCTATCTGTCTCTTCATTTTGGTCCATATTATAGTGCCATTTTTTTAACAGAACATTCTAGTGAAACTAATCCTTCCCATTTATGTTTTCCTCTCTGGCTTTTGAAGAAATGTTGATGTTGTTGATCATCCACTGAATATATTTCTCACACTTAAAATGAGATGAGTAAGTAGACTAATGAAGTCTTTACCAGACAGCAAGATTTTAGCCTCAACCAACTTGGTCTCAACTAACTTGAAAGCTTTTGCAGGTATCAATGTAATGCGCATCAAATGATGGGAGTTGTCTTTAACTATTTACCACACAATGCCAACTTTTAACAACCCTTTTGAAAGAAGCCTTTTGAAAACATTGTGGGAAAAGGAGAAAATGCTGGTAACCAGCATTTTCTTCTTTTCCCACAATGTTTTCTACCTGTATAAAAAACAAGTTTTGAGACTTCACATTTAATATGTCGTCTGCAGGTGTTCTCAATTTGGAATAGTCTAAAATTTTGTTGTTTGGTAAAGAGTTAAAGTCTTTACCAGAAAGCAAGATTTTAGCCTCAACCCACTAGGCCTAAACTACATTGTAACTTGAAAGTATTTGCAAGTGTCAATGTAATTGCGGCTCAAATGATGGGAGCTGTCTGTAAAATATTGGAAAATATTGTTGGAAAATGAGACAAGTCTAGTTTTCAGCATATTTTTTTTTTTTTGTTTTATAAAGTTTTTAACCATTTACCAAACGACAAAGTTTTAGACTGGTCCAAATTCAAAGCACTTGCAAACGACTAATTAAATGTGACTCCAATAATGGCATTTGTATCAGAAAGGATCCCGCACCTTTTTCTTCTCCCACAATGTTTTCAGGAACCTTTTTTCTGAGGGTGGTTAAAACTCAGGATTGTTTGGTAAAGAGTTAATAGGTTCCTTCTTCATGATTATAGAAACATAAGATCATTTCTGTTTCAGGCAACTGATCATATTTGCAGAATCATATGAAATTCCTAGCTGGAAGGGTTATGTTTTGGCTGGATGTTTTTTCCTGGTTGGCTGGATACAGTCTACATGTTTCCACACTATGATGTTTCAGTCTACATCACTGGGTATTAGAATTAGAGCAACCTTGATTGCTGCTATCTTTAAAAAGGTAACACTTATAATCAAGAGATGCTCTTACAAAAAGGGGTTTTAACTCTTGATCTAACAAAAAAATTCAGACATGTCCACATCAAAGCATTACCAGACGACAAATTAAATACGGCTATAATGGTGGAAATTGCCACTAAAAAGGTGGAAAACATCATGGAAAAAGGAGGAAATGCAGGTTACCAGCAATTTCTTTTTTTTTTTTTTCCATGGTGTTTTCAACAGCCTTGTCCCTCAGAGTTGTGAAAACACGGGATTTGTTTAATAAAAGGTCAGTGTATCTCGGTGATCCATTACAACAAGCGTTTCATCACATAATTATGGATTCATAAAATCCATTTTGTCTTACAACCGACTGAATCATGAAGTACACTTGTGCTTTGACATGCGGAAAATTTACCGTAAGCAAAATTCCTGTACAGGCTGACCTGGGTCGATATTTTTTGCAAATACATTAAGCACTCTTTTTCACAAAGCATGGCTCAACTATCATACCACTTATTCTGTCAAAAGGTCGAGTTTCAGCTTCATATTATCTTGTTTGAATTGAAGTTTTAAGTTACTTTAACCACTATTCAGTCATATCACTGCAACACCTTGTTTATCTCTGTCTTTCCTGTGTTTCACCGGTACTAGGCTGGGGGCTTAGAAGCTCCTTATCCAAGGACACCCCATGTGACCAGCAGTGCTGTGAGGGATCAAGCCAGGGTTTTCTGGTTAAAATCCAATGCTTGAACCACATAACCCCAGAGGACCCCCCCCCCCCCCCCCCCCCCCGTGATTAAGGATTGAGTACCAAACCCACTTAGTATTTGCCGTTTAGATACTTCAAAATTTTTCAGAAGGATTTTATGATTATTACATATGAACCATGCTCTGCCAAAAGGTGGCTTAATGTATCTCCATGATGCATGATCCCAAGCCAGTCATTAAATGATCATGGATCCATACAGTCCATTTTGTCTGACAACAGACTGAATCTACGGTAGACTGATCCTTTGATATGCAGAAAATTTATGAAAAGCAAAAAGTTTCGACTCAGGTCAGCCTGCGCTTACTGCGCAGGCTGACCTGGGTCGACACTTTTTGCAAATGCATTAAGCCCTCTTTTCATAGAGCATGGTTCATATGTCATTTTGTTAACATTCATCAGACAACTAACAATCTGAGATAGTGTGTATTTTACCCTTACTCTAGGAGGTAATTTATAATCCACCAAAATCTGTACAAGATAGTTGAAGATCTACCTAAAATATTTTCACTATTTACAGAAAGAAAAGCCATTTAACTCTTTAATAAACATCAAAATTTTAGACCTCCTGAAATTGAACGATTTGCAGATGAGAAATTTGATGTAGCTCTTAAGATTATTTCTGACATTGACATGGTAGTAAAATCCTGTGAGAAAAGAAGAAAATGCTGGTTACCAGCATTTTCTTCTTTTCTCACAATGTTTTCAAAAGCCTTCTTCAGTGTTTTTAAAACTCTAAGATTGTGTGGAAAAGGATTAAAGGGGGAGAAAATGCTGTTTTTCAACAGTTCATTTTGTACCAAGCTCCTTTCCCCACCATGTGATTTTTTAAAACAGTAGTATATTATATATTTATAGAATGTGTAATCTTTAGGCAATGATCGATATCTCCAATCTATTTTCTACAGTCCTTGAGAATGAACAATAGAGCTAGAACAGAGTCAACTGTCGGAGAAATTGTAAACTTGATGTCCGTAGATGCTGAACATCTCCGAGACGTTGTACAGTATATCTGGGGTGTGTGGTCAAGCCCTTTACAGATAATTTTGTCCCTTGTGTTCCTGTATAAAACAGTTGGGTATGCCATGTTTGCGGGTCTTGGTGTGATGGTCTTGATACTGCCTCTGAATGCCATTGTTATTGGTAAAATACAAAACCTTCAGGTTGTGCAGATGGAAAGGAAAGATGAAAGGATAAAACTTATCACAGAGATACTGAATGGTATAAAGGTATGGCAATCCATTTTATATAGTCATTACTCATTAGAAATTCATTACCACAAATACAG
Organism: Hippopus hippopus; assembly: GCA_946811185.2. Lineage (NCBI taxonomy): Eukaryota > Metazoa > Mollusca > Bivalvia > Cardiida > Cardiidae > Hippopus > Hippopus hippopus. The sequence continues at coordinate 7,421,465 of OX328101.1, read as the reverse complement.
ATTTATATCCTTTAGAAAGATCAACTTTTAAAACATTGAGGGATAAGGAGCTCTTATGGGTCTATGGTTTAGGTGCAGTTCAGTTTGAAATGGGATACACAGTGTTTTATTGAATTGTTTCATATGCAACTTTGAGTAGTAATTCATATTATGGCAACAGCTCACATATTCCTGTAATCATGTGCATACACAAGAAGATAGTTCAGTAACATTTACATCAAAAGTAGGATAGATTACTGACTTAACCCTTCACCACACAACAAAGTTTTAGACTTGTACAAGTTGACAGAATTTGCAGACGACAATTTCATTGTGGCTCAAATGATGCTTTTTTATTTGAAAGGGTAGAAAACATGGTGGGAGAAGAAGAAAATGCTGGTTACCAGTTTTCAAAAGCTTCTTCCTTAGGGTCGTTAAAAGTGGCATTGAGTGGTAAAGGGTTAAATAACTATCGCCGAATTCCAAGTTGCTATTGAACATGCAAATCATAAAATCTTTCACCATGTATATGCCATATGTATTATAAAATCATCGCAAGGACCAAAAAACAATAACACATTCATGTATTTCCAAGAAGAAGCCATGAGTTTAACATAGTGCTGGAGAAGTTTTTTACCTGATAAACATATTTTTCACACTTCTCATCTACATATTCTTGCAGATTTTGAAACTGTATGCTTGGGAGTTGGCTTTTGGGGAAAAAGTGACAGAAATCAGAGAGAAAGAGTTGGCGGTTCTACGTAAAGCACAAATAATAGGAGCTGGAATTTCATTCACATGGACAATCACACCTTTTATGGTAAGCATTTTGGTACGTCTTAAAGTAAAGATGCGGCATACAACCTAGAAAAAATTATTCTGATCTAATAGGGAGAATCAACATAAATTATTTTCCAAACTAGAAAATTTTCGACTGTTCCAAATTGAAAGCATTTGCAGACGACAAACTAAATTTGATTCAAATAAGATTTGTATCTGAAAGATTAGTAAACAATGTAGGAAAAGGAGAAAATGCTGGTTACCAGTATTTTCTCCTTTTTCCACAATGTTATCAAAGATCCTTCTCTCTCAGCGTCGTTAAAACATGGGATAGTGTGGTTATGGGTTTAGAACAATATTTCAGACCACTCAAATTGAAAGTGTTCGCAGCCGACAAATGAACTTTAGCTTAAAATAATCCCAGCATTTGTTTTTGAAAAGGCAGAAAATATTGTGGGAAAAGAAGAAAATGCCAGTAACCAGCATTTTCTTCTTTTCCCATGATGTTTTTCAAAAGTCCTCTTCTTCATGGTCATTAAAACATGGGATTTTGGGAAAAGGAGAAAGGTTTGATATGTGTGGTTAGATTGTAGCAAAAAGAGCAATGACTTTTGCTGCTTATGAAAATATCAGCTTGTGTGTTCACTCAGGATAATGATATATTTTATGTTCTAATTTTTTCGTTAACTTTTTACTAAACAATCTTGGCTTCTTACGACTCTTAAAAAATTTAAGGGTTTTTGAAAACATAGTGAGAAAAAGAAAAACTGCTGATAACTGTTACTCCCTCTCCTGGTGTGTTCACTCGGGGTAATGATGTATGTCATGAACCCTTTACTAAACAATCATGGCTTTTTAAGACTTAACCCTTTACCACACGACAAATTTTAGACCTGTCCGAATTGAAAGCATTTGCAGATGACAGTTTCAATGTGGCTCATATGAAATGATTTTTCTTTGATAGGGTAGAAAACATTGTGGGAAAAGGAGGAAATGCTGGTAACCAGCATTTTCTCCTTTTCCCACAATGTTTTCAAAAGCCTTCTCTATCAGAGGTGTTAAAAGTCGTCATCGTGTGGTAAAGGGTTAAAAAGAAAAAAGGCTTTTGAAAACATAGTGAGAACAGGAGAAAATGCTGGTAACTGTTTACTCCTTTTTCTAATGTGTTCACCCAGTCATTAATGCTTTACTAAATATTTTGGCTATTTAAGACTTCAAAAAAGGAGGTTTTTGAAAACATAGTGAGAAAAAGAGAAAATGCTGGTAACTGTTTACCGTTTACTCTATATCCTTTAATGTATTCAACCCTACAATCAGTTATTTTTTTACACTTCTGCTGTTGAAGATCAGTGAAAAAAGTAGGACGATTGGATGATTTGGAGTAATTTGAATTGTCTCACTCAAGTATCTGCCTATTACCCCATAAACCTATCCAGTTTCTGCTTTTAAAGTGTGACCTTTTCATCTAGGACAAAAAGACAAATTATGTGAATTATCAAGACTGAGTTGTATCGAGATGATAAAAAAAGACAAATTATGCAAATTATCAAGACTGCCTCTTTTTTGCGAGAATATCAGTCTTCCCTACATGGCAGATAGTGTAGATCACTGACCATAAATTTTGTGCAGTCTCATCTTAATCTACATTGTGTGCTATCAAACAGCTATCTTTGAGCATGGCACTATCATTGTGATATGATCTTTTCAAGCAATTTTTATCAAATATCTTTCTCTCTGTTTTTCAGGTTGGTCTTGCCACATTCGCCACATACATTTTCACAAACAAGGAACACAGAATTGATGCCAGTACAGCCTTCGTTGCCATAACATTATTCAACATCCTGAGATTTGCTTTGATTATTGCTCCCTGGACTATCCTGGAAACAGTTAAATCTGCTGTGTCTATAAAAAGAATTGCCAAATTTCTCAATCATGATGACCTGGATCTGTCGGATATTTCCCACATTCCATCAGGTATGAAACTTTCATATTCTTTACAGTTACGTGGTTGTGCTTTTCGAGATTTGTGTTTAATACGATATTGATTCTGTTCTTACCTGCATCTGTGGTTTGTTAAACACAAAGCAGTTTCAATTTGTTTAAATCTTTACCACACAATTCCAAGTTTTAACAACCATAGCAGAGAAGGCCTTTGAAAACATTGTGGGAAAAGGAGAAAATGCTGGTAACCAACATTTTTTCCTTTTTATGCAATGTTTTCTACCCTATCAAACACTGAAATGATTATTTGAGCTATATTTAACTTGTTGTGTGCAAATGCTTTCATTATTTCATTTTTATATGCATTAGCTAATGCTCCTATCCATGCCTGTCTTTTACCATTGCCTTGCACAAGTTTGTCTCCAAGCCTCTGGCTCCTTTCCAACTTGAACATCTTTGAAACAATGTTTAGGGGTGAGACAGAAATGCGATGACAAAACATGCCAATGGTATTAATCCGTTTACCACATTATCACAAGTTTTAATGACCTTGAGGAAGAGGCCTTTTGAAAACAGTGTGGGAAAAGAAGAAAATGCTGGTAACCGCATTTTCTTCTTTTCCCACAATGTTTTCTCTCCTTTCTTACACTTAGTCCATCATTTGACCCACATTTGATTTGTCCTTTGGAAGTGCTTTAGATTTGGAGAAGTCCAAAATTTTGTAGTCTGGTAAAGGGTTAACACCCTCCATGCTGTTTTTCAGGTCCTGCTGTGGAAATTAAAGATGGGTTGTTTTCATGGGACCATAATCTCGGACCTTGTTTAAAGAAGTATGATTTGAATATTCTATTACTTTATAATTATGGATCTTATGAATGTTTTTTTTTTTTAATCTTTATCATTCTACATGTCAATCAGTCACTATCATCTGTAGGAAGGATATAGAGGATATTTGGTGTTTTTTTTTTTTTTGGTGAAAGATAGAAATTTATTTCATCTAGTGAACAACATCGGTAATATTTTCATGAGTGATGCAGTTACGAGTGAAAATATTACAGATGATGTTCATGAGGTGAAATAAATTTGGATATTTTACGGAAAAAAAATGTTTGATTTATTTCATGCTTCTAACCCTCTTTTTAGGGGGATTTACATCAAAATCCTGTACAGTTGTTTTTGGTAATTGCCCATATAATATTACAATATTATGTAAAGCGTGAGAAATTTACCACCATTAATGCATCTCCATGATGTATTATACCAAGCAAGTCATCGTATACATGTAATTACGGATCCTAAAAGTGCATTTTATCTAACAAGTGACTGAACTGAGGGGTGGAATGTCCTTTAACATGTAGAAAATTTAACATTCGAGAAAAGTATCGTCTCAGGTCAGCCTGCATGGACTGCACAGGCTGATCTTGGTCAACACTTCTTGCAGATGCATTCAACCCCCTTTTCACAGCGTATGGCTCACATTTTATATAACCATTTCAAGGTAAACAAATAATTTTTAGCTCCACTGGCCAAAGGCCAGAGAGCTATTGTCATGGCGTTGTGTCCGTCGTGCGTCCGTCCGTCCGTCCGTCCGTGCGTCCGTAAACTTTTTCTTTAAAAAACTTCTCCTCAGAAACTATTGACTGGATTTTTACCAAATTTCACAGGAATGTTCCTTTGGTGGTCCTCTTTCAAATTCCTTCAAATAATTGTGTTCTATGAAGAATTCTGGTTGCCATGGCAACCAAAGTAAAAAACCTTTAAAAATCTTCTCCTCCCAAACCGCTATTTGGATAGCATTATTATTTTGCAGGAATGTTCCTTAGATACAGGTTTACAGAATTCCTTAAAAAAAAAAAGATCTGTCAAAAAACATGGCTTTTATGGGAGACTCATTTTCCTTTTATGGTATAAAGTAAAATCTTTGAAAAATTTCTTCTCTAAAACTATTCATTGGATTTCATTGTTGTTTTGCAGGTAAGTTCCTATGGTGGTTGTCTACCAAATTGTTTCTTCAGTGAGCTAAAATGCAGGATTGAATGATAATTGTTAAAAACTTCCTTTCGCCATTATAGAAATATCAGGCCTGTGGAGCGATACAGGCGCTCAAGCGCCTCTAGTTTATAACTGAATTAACATAAACATTGTTATTTCAATGATTTTTTTCAGTGTAAACCTGAGTGTACCAAAGGGAAGTTTAGTGGCTGTTGTAGGTACTGTGGGTTCTGGAAAGTCATCCCTGATATCTGCCATGTTAGGAGAGATGGAGACTGATGGGGGCCATGTGAACATAAATGTGAGTGAATTCTTTAGTCCAAGACTGGTTGGCTGGGTTTGTTACAACGCTTATGGCTAGCAATGCTTAACTTATGAGCTTGACTCTTAACCAAGCGAAGGCTTTTTTAGGGGATTAATGAATCATTGCCACGGAATTAATTTTTATCACATAACCTCCCTTGTTTTCAATGTAATATACTCATTACAAATTTTCTCATCTTATACACGTTTGATAGCACAATTGTGTGATGTCAATTTTTGACCTCATTTTCTATGTATATCATAGAAGTCAATGGGTTTTATGGATATTACCGCAGGTGTGCATGTATAGATGGCTTTGCATCTTCTGATATATAATTTGTGAAATATCATTATGTGATAAAAAGAATCTGACATGAGTTGGCGTTTGAGAAAAAATTTTAGTAAACTCACCAAGGAAAAATGTTATTAAGCTTGCTAAAGGCTTGCTTAATAACATTTTCCATAGACTTGTTTATTAAAACTTTATCTCAAATGCCAACTCATGTCAGATCCTATATCTAACACAGAAAATGGTTTTGATGTTATGTTAGAAAGAAGTTGATGGTCTAGAAAGAGTATTGTGCATGTTTCTGGTTTAAAAAGGCACCAGAAATTATCTAAGGAGATAAGTGCACAGGTTGTCATGATTTATTTAAAATATTTTTTAAAATGGTGTAAAACACCAAACAAACCAACAAACTTAGCCGTATAGTTTATGGATTTATGATCGGGAAACCCTGGTATAATCTTCATTGGTCATAATGGGAATGCCCTTATGTAAGACACTGCAGAGTGTCAGCTTAGCAGTGGTAAAACTGGGAAAAGGAGAAAAGTTGTTAACCAGTATTTTCTTCTTTCTGTCACAATGTTTTCAACTCTTCAAAGAAAAATTCTACACTTAATTTGTCCCCTGAAAATGCTTTTAACTAGGACAAGTCTGAAATTCTGTCATACTTTTGGTAACCAGCATTTTCTCCTTTTCCTAAATATTTTCTCCCCTTTCAAGACAAATCTCACCATTTGAGAAACACTTAATTTGTCGTCTGTATATGCTTTCAATTTGGACAATTTTAAAATTTTGTTATTTGGTAAAGAGTATACAGTGGTAAAGCTTAAACAGCAGTGCATGTACTTATTCAGGGAACAACTGCCTATGTACCACAGCAAGCCTGGATACAGAATGCAACCTTGAGAGACAACATTTTGTTTGGAAAAGAAATGGAATCCAATAAATACAACAACATTGTCGAGGCTTGTGCTCTTGTTAGTGACCTTGACATGCTACCAGCCAAGGACATGACAGAAATTGGAGAAAAAGTGAGTCAAATATTGTACTTTTCAGGCAGAATTGCAGAGTTATAGTTATTAAGCTGGAAAAGTTTGTATTTTTCTGTAATTGTAGTCTTTGACATATGAAGAAACAGAGACCAGTTAATCCTAAATATCAAACAAGATATTTTATGGTTCAAGGTAATTCATCCTTTTCCCACAATGTTCTTCTACTATTTCAAAGGCAAAGCACATCACTTCATTCACATTTATTTCGTAGTCTGAAAGATGCTTTTGATATTGACCAGGTTTGATTCATGTCAGGTTAACCCTTTATCACACAATCCTGAGTTTTAATGACTTTGAGGCAGAAGGTTGTTGAAAACATTGCTGGAAAAGGAGAAAATGCTGGAACCAGCATTTTCTCCTTTTCCCACAATGTTTTTTACTCTTTTTAAAGAAAAATACCATAGACTGATCTGCATTTAATTGGTTTCTCGACAAGTTTTCCATTTAGACAAGTCTAGAATTTTGTCATTTGGTAAAGAGTTAACACTTAAGCTAGTCAAATGATTGATTGATGTTTCAGGAGATCAATATGGGTGCAGAACATAGACAGGGTTGGATGCAAGCAAGAGCTGTATATTTCATCAGTGATATATATCTGTGGGATAATAGGTTGAGCGCTGTCATCTTGGGATTGCTATGGAAAAGTTTAAGCTTACATAATTATTTTGGTTGGTTAACATTTCAAGGAATCAACCTAAGTGTGGGACAGAGACAGAGAGTGAGCCTGGCTAGAGCTGTATATTTCAACAGTGATGTATACCTATGGATGATCCACTCATCACTGTCAACTTAGCTTTTTCAAGTAAAAACATAAGTTAATGTGCAATTTTAATTGGTTGATATTTTAGGGGATCAACCTGAGTGGGGGACAGAGACAGAGAGTGAGCCTTGCTAGAGCTGTATATTTCAACAGTGATATATACTTGCTGGACGATCCACTGAGTGCTGTTGACTCCCATGTTGGGAAACACATCTTTGAGAAAGTCATCGGTAAAAATGGCCTTCTTAGACACAAGGTAATGTACATTGTTTCAATCCATTACTGTCTGAAGCTACCAACTGCTTGTTGACACCTTTGTGGTATCTTTCAGTATTTAATTTCAGTTTACATGCAAGTTTCCTGCACATTTCATCATTGTTTTCTTTATATATAACTATAATCTTTTGTAAAGTTTTTGCTTCTGAACCTGTTACTACACAATACAGGCATTGAAACTTTCTAGAATGATTAACAAGAAACTGGAGATGGGAAAGACACTAGATTCAGGTTGCTCTGCCAAAGCACCAAGATTATCTATTTCTATGCATGCACAATACTGATAAGGTTTGAGAGATTTTCTTCTCTATCAGCCAATATTAATCTTGTCTTTTTACAGACATACTTGAGGAATTAAGTCACCATTAGTGAAAATTCTAATTTGAATTTTTACAAGACAAGAAAATTTTAGACTTGTCCATATTGAAAGCACTTGCAGGCAGTGAATTACACATGAATGAAATGAAGAGATTTGTCTATAAAAGCATAAATAAACACTGTGGGAAAAGGAGAATATGCTGGTCACTAAAATTATCTCCTTTTCCCACATGGTTTTCAAAACCATTGTTTCTCCAAGCTTGTTATCCCCCGCAGACCAGGTGGTAGGGGATATGGTAATAGTAGCCTTGCATCCTTCCATCTGTCTGTCCATCCTTCTGTCCCACTTTCTTGTCGGGAGCATAACTAAAAAACTAAAAGAGGTGTAAACATGATACTTTACTGGTAGATAGATCTCATCAAAGAGTAGTGCAGTGATAACTCCACCTTCCTTAATTTTTTATTTATTGCTCTTTGTTGTTTTTCAGATTTGTTTTTTCTCTCTGATTTCATGTGTTTACACTTGACAGCTATATCAGAAAAGTATGTTGTTGAAGTTTTTTATTGTACTTTGTAATTAGCATTGCCAGAAAATAATTCTTAAATCTAGCTGTTTCAGCCTTTAAACCAACCTACAAGAAGACACACACGGTCTATTGAGCAAGCATTCGGTGGGGGATGGCCATGTCAACATGGCTCTTGTTCAAATATGGAATTGTTTTGTAAAAGTTAACACACTTTTTTGTTACTACACTGATCTGTTACAGACCAGAATACTTGTAACACATGGTATCCATTGGTTACAATTTGTGGACAAAATAGTTGTAATGAGCAATGGAGTCATCTCAGAAGTGGGGTCATATGATGAGCTACTAGAACACGACGGAGCCTTTGCCAAGTTTCTCAATGAATACTTCATCAACACAGAGGAGGACTCCGACAGTGAAGAAGATGAAGAAGGTTGCTATATTATTTTTGCATTCCAGTCATCTTTTTCATCTCCCAAAACTAACTGGCAGCAGCCTTTCTGTACAGTATTCTTTTGAAAAGTGGTAAACAGAACAGATCTTTTATTCATGATTTTGAATTGAATACTTAAGGTTCATTGTCAAGATTATTAATTTTCATGATTTTCAATATGGATTAATATTTAATACAAAAAACAGTGAAAACTATATGGCAAAATGAGGAAACACCCGTTACCTGCATTTTCTAATATTGCCACAGTGTTTTTTCCACAGTGTTTTCTAAAGCTTTCAACTGCAGGGGCATTGAACTTGTGCTAGTGTGGTACTTTGTTAAAATCACATCATTTCTTGTGTGGCTTTTTTTGCAGAAAACTTGAGGTACTGTAACTGTCTGCATCACTGTGGTCATGCAAAAATGTCGACATTTCCTCATATCTTTGTCACTATAAAAGATGTTCTTTTAACTCTTTATCAAAGGAGGGACCCTGCATGGCTTGTAAGTAAGTTGTAGGACTAGTAACCTGGAGGCCCCAGGTTCAAGCCTCACTGGAAGCAATGGGAGTGTCCCTGGGCAAGATACGTAAGAGCACTAGCTTTTTGCTGGTGAAACCCTGGACATACATGAATATGTGAGCTGTCCTTGTAATATGAGTGAAATAATGTTGAAAGTGGCAAAAATACCATTCAACTTTCACCAAAATACAAATGATATAATTTGTCTTTGATATGGTAGAAAACATTTTGGTAAAAGGAGAAAATGCTGAATTTCTCCTTTTCTTACAATGTTTTCAAAATGCTTCTTTCTGAGGGTCATTAAAACATGGCATTGTGTGGTAAAGAGTTAAACATATGAATTTTTCTTATCTTGAACAGATCAAGAGTTTAAGAGAGCATGTTTACAGAGACTGAAGTCAGTGCAGTCAGACGGTGGCTCGGACAATGAGAGAGTTGATCTAAAACTTCACCGACTGATATCTCTGCATTCTGATGGAGCTGCATCTGATGGGGAGAAGAAGGAAGGAAGAAAACATAAGAAGTAGGAAATATAAATATGTACATAGTCTTTCTTCCATGCTATTTGTTAGATTTTAACCTGAAAATTTGTTATGATTAAATTCAATATTATTAAAATGTTGTTTTCAATTTCAATGTAAAAGTTGGTGCTTTTCATGCAAACTTAATTCCTTACAAGACCATAAGATATGCAGAAAATTTACAAATAGCAAGAAGATTTCGATATTTGTCATTCTGCACGGGCTTTGATTGGCTGTACCATTTGCAAATACATTAAAGCCCCTTTTTTTACAGAGCATGGCTGAAATATTGTATTTATCATATGTTCAGAAATACATCTTTTCATCCAGAGAGTAAACAAAAGCTGCTAAAACTTTACAGTGTGTAGAATCTAGTTAGCTGTGTAAATGTAGATAAAAAATCGATATAAGGTGTATGGGATTAAGAAATGCATGGCATTTGTCTTTGATTTAAACTGGAAAAGTGTGGTTGTAATATCAAGGGTTTAGCCTCCAGAGAATGAAATGCATTTTCTATCCATCATAATCTTTGCAACCTTGCAATCGTCAGGGGTAACATTTGGCACAAAGATACAGGAACAATTATAGTTTCATAAAATAAAGATAAAATTAGTTAAAAAACTGGATGAAAACGAGTAAAGATGTATCTTTAAGATCTGAAAGCAAGGAGAAGACAGAACCAGACAAGAAGAAAATAACTGATGGGAAAGAAGTGGACAAAGAAAATGCAAAACTCATTGAGGAAGAGGAGTTAGAGCAGGGGCATGTAGGTGTATTGTTAATTTTGAATCATTATATGATTTTGATAATTAACCTTTAAAGGGCCCCTCAAAACCACAATTGCCTTTGTGTCTAGCATAGATCAAGATCAGACTGCACTAAATGAACAGTGTGATCTTTGATCTACACTGTCTGCTTTGATGAAACTCTATAGGCAACAGGAGCCATGATATTACAGTTATTTGGGCCTCAATGCTGAGGCTGCCAAACATAACTCAAGGGCCTTTTGCGGACAGTGAAGATCAAGATCACAATGCACAGAATGTGCAGTCTGATCTTCGGTCTACACTGTCTGATGATGAGATCTTTATCCCCCAAAAATTAGTTTGAAATAGAAACATTTGAGTCATGCTCTGTGAAAAGGGGGCTTAATGCATCTGCGAAAAGTATCGACCCAGGTCAGCCTGCGCAGTCCGCGCAGGCTGACCTGGGCCGAAACTTTTCGCTATGGGTCAATTTTCTGTATGTGAAAGGATCGGTGTACCTAATTATGAAGTCGGTTGTTTAAAAAAGTGGCTATTATGGATCCATACTTAAGTGATGGCTTGCTGGAAATCACGCATCACGGAGATGCAATTAGCCCCCTTTTGCCAGAGTGCAGCTCATTTATGTTGTTACTATCATCTTGAAGGTATCATTTAACTTATTCAGTTGGATGTATATTGCACTCTAAAGCTTAATTATACTTTACCACACAATTCTGTGTAATAACAACCTTTCATAGAGGAGGCTTTTGAAAATATCTTGGCAAAAGGAGAAGATGCTGGTTACAAGCATTTCTTCCTTTTGCCACAATGTTTTCTACCACTTTAAAAATCAATGTCATTTGAGTAATATTTCATTTGATGTCTACATAAAATGCTTTCACTTTGGATCAACACAGAATTATTTTATTTGGTAAAGAGTTCATTACCAATTGCAAAAAAAAAAAAATTCAAAGCATCAGCACACAAATGAAATGTGGCTCAAATGATAGACTTTATGAGTGAAATAGCAGAAAAAATCCAGATAACATCATGGAAAAAGAATAAAATACTTGCTACCAGCATTTACTCCTGTTCTCAAGATGTTTTCCAAAGCCTTCTACCTCAGGTCATAAAAACTCAGAATTGTGATAAATGGGTAGACTTATTTGTCTTAAACCTTTTCCCACAATGTTTTCAAAACCTGTTTTGACAAGGTTGTTAACTCTTTAACAAAGGGCAAAACTTTGGGCAGGCCATATTTGAAAGCATTTTCAGACAAAAAAATAAATATAACTCAACAAATGTAACTTGACTTTTGAAGGGTAGAAAACATTGTAGGAAAGGAGAAAATGCTGTATACCAGCATTTTCTCCTTTTCCCATAATGTTTTCAAAAGCTTTCTTCCCCAGGGTTGTTAAAGCTCAGGATTGTGTGGTAAAGCGTTAAAACACAAAATAGTTTTAAAATGTATCAAAAATGACAAATTTTTGGTGTATCTTCAGGTAAGATGGTCTGTGTTTATGTCCTATGCTAGAGCTGTAGGTTACCAGTACAGTGTATTGATTGTGTTTATATATGGTTGTTATCAAGCATGTGCTGTTGGGGCTAATCTGTGGCTGACAGACTGGACATCAGACCCAAAATTACAGGTAAGATTGTGAACTTGTCAAAAGTATTGAAATAATTTGGACCATGCTTGTGAAAAGGGGATTTGAAGCATCTGCTAGAAGTATCAAACCAGGGCAGCCTGCCTAGTCAGCACAGGCTGACCTGGATCAAAACTTTCTGCTTTTTGTAAATTTTCTGCATGTACAAGGACCATTCCACCTCATAATTTGTTTGCTTAGACATAATGGGTGTCAGACAGAAAAAAGGATGCTGGTAACCTGCATTTTCTCCTTCTCCTGAATTGTTTCTACCCTCATTATTTGAGGAATATGTAATTTTTTCTCTGCAGCTGTGTCAAGTCTCAAATTTTGTCGTCCAGTAAAGAGTCAAAGATGTATTTTCTACTCATCTGCTTTTTTATCTGTTTTGGAAAATAACAAGTGAGCCACTCTTTGGCAAAGGGGGCTTTTATGCATCTCTCTGATGCATCGATACCAAGCAAGTTATCACATAATCTTGGATCGATAAAACCCATATAGTCTAACAACTGACTGAATCTGGAGGTTGAATTGTCCATGGACATGCAGACAATTTACAAATAGCAAAAAGTCTGGACTCATGTCAGCCTGCACAGATTGCGCAGAAAGTTATTGTTAGAAAATTACAGGGTTAAACATCCTGTTTCCATGTTAAAGATCTTGGACAATGTTTTTTTTTTTTTACCCTTTACCACACAATCCCGACTTTTAACAACCCTGAGGTAAAAGGCTTTTAAAAACACTATGGGAAAACGAGAAAATGCTGGTAACCAGCATTTTCTCATTTTCCCACAATGTTTTTTACCCTTTCTGATACAAATCCGATCATTTCAGTATCTTTTTATTTGTTGTCCGTAAATGTTTTGAATTTGAACCAGTCTACAATTTGTCCTGTAGTAAAGAGTTAATCCTTTACCAAGCAATTCGGAGTTTTCACGACTCTGTACAAAAGGGCTTTGAAAACATTGAGGGAAAAGGAGAAAATGCTTGCAACCAGCAGTCTCTCCTTTTCCCCCAATTTTTTCTCCCCTTTTAAAATTGATATCAACATTTGACTTGCATTTGATGTCATCTACGAATGCTTTCGAAACGGACAAAAAAATGTTAATGAGATACAACTTGGTCTGAATCCTAAGGCTTGCTAAGTCTGTTTGGCTAAGTCAGAACCTTTCAGCTAATTAGATGGTTGGTCTTAACATTTTTAGCTCGGCTGTTTTCTAAGGAACCATTGAGGTAATTTGGTAGCCCTGTCATTATCGTCTTCTTGGTTGTGAAAAGACTTTGGCCTTTTTTTTTCTCTCTCTTATTACTGAGATGTTTACTTCATACTTGGACAAATTTTTAATTATCAGAAGGGGAGCCCATACAACAAGGGCAGGTAACCAGTAAAGTATTTTTGTCACAGATATGCTCTTTTTTGACTCAGAACTTTCGCAGAAAATCAAGCAACTGCAGCCAAGCATTGGCACCGGCATTCAGTGCTCTTGTTCTTGAATTGCTCCAGTTCGTTTATTTTTCCATTGCATTTTTTCATTCTAGGACTTAAGTGTGTTTCCAGCTAACAGCACAGAGCGCAAGGACAGAAATGACTATTTCCTTGGCATATATGGTGCATTAGGCGTTTCTCAAGGTAGAACTTGTTTTCTGTCTTTCCTTCCCTTTCTTTTATAGGAAAACAAATTGAACAATACGACTGAAATACCTTAACCCCTTACCAAACAATCTCAGGTTTTCACAACCCCCAAGGAAAAGCCTTCTGAAAACATTGTGGGAAAAGGAGAAAATGCTGGTAACCAGCATTTTCTCCTTTTCCCGCAATGTTTTCTACCCTTTCCAAAACAAATTTCAATTTTTGAGTCACATTAGTTTTGTCATTGGCAAATGCTTCCAATTTGGACTAGTCTAAAATTGTGTCCTTTAGTAAAGAATTAACCAATTTCTATTACAATATATCTTTTTATTTCACACCAACAATTTAACGTCCAATGAAATCGCTTTAATACTACCACATGATGACAGAATATCTTATTCCATATTGGACGCTGTAGAGTCCAATATGGATTTTTCAGAACGAGGCTAGAGTCCCGAATATCAATATTTGACTGGAAGAGTAGTCTATTGAAGTCCGTTGTCAAAAAAGCAATTTCAAAACCCGCTTTTGATGTGTTTTGATTTTATTTTTTTTATTATTATTTAAATTGAATACATGGTGATAAGATAAACCGACTTCCTTGGTTACTGTTGCCAAGGGCTCCCAAACAACCACAGTAAATACATATATAGCATAGCAGATAGGCTTCTAAAATCGTGCTGTCATGACTGTTTCTCTCAATAAAATTCCGGAAAAAAATATTTCTAGATCTAACATGATTATGTTTCTGCCAATGATGAATTCTCGGTAAAAAATATAAAGATTCTTGGACTAATTTACAAAATGATATGTACAAAAAGGGCGAATTACAGGGGCTACGGACAATGTAATAGATCTAGTCGTTTTAGCAAAGTTTTGTACTTCAATAAGAAATAATAAAACACCTCAACAAACCTCCATTTTGTCACAGATAATAGAATTAAAGATACTTATTGTTTTCACAAGGCTAGTAAAGTCATCTCAACATCATATCCAATTAAATAACACTGAATTACAAGCATTTCGAAAAATTTATAGATTGTCTGATTCTACAGAGAGGTGTAACTTTATGAAAAAATTCAATTTCAGGTTGAGGGAAAAAGGGTTGTCTGATGATTTTAAAATGTGTTAAGTGTGCTGTCAATTAACAAACTTGTTAATATCATTGACTGTAGTTTGTTTTATCTTATGATATACGGAAGACAGCGGGTGGTCAAGTTGATTAGAGCGGCAAATTGGTTTGCAATCAAACACTTCCTATCGGTTAACAGTTTACCGACACATCCTTTGAAATGGCAGATGTGCTAATCCACTTTAATACAATTAAGTCAAAAGTTTATTTAATTTACATAAGTTGTCTTTCGAGCTGAACTTCAACCAGTACACCAATACAGATCAGAAGTTCGACTTTTTCATGATTGAAAGCTACTTTTAGTGAGGAATATGTAGTGAGGAATACACGTCAATATGCCGATAGTTTTAATCCAAGATTAAACTGCATGTTATTTGCAATCTGATCTATATCTACACATTCAACATATTCTACATGCACCAAGGGTTAAGATTAAAGTCAAACTGAAACATGACAAGTGCCACTTTTTGGATGTGTATTGGTTATTAAACAAGGTTAGATAAATAAAATTATTTTCTTTTGATTAGTATTTCATATAGATCTTATTTTTACCTTTGTTTTTCACTGTAAAATTTTTTTGTCTCTTTAAGAGGGGAAAAACTGTAGCATTAATATTAATCCATTGTGTAATGTAGCGCTATTCAGAACTCTTTTCATATATCCCATTTTCAGTCATTGTCATAGTTCAAACTTGTCTATAGCCTCTGTGTGATCTCACGTCAGCTGTACATGTTAGCAAAGCACATATTTCAAACTTTTTCTTAAATTCAAACGTTTAAAACACAAAATAAATAAATACTATCGCACCCCTCTAACGTTAACAGTCGTTTATTTGGGAGCCGAAAAAGCAGACACCAAGGCTGCACATCGGGTAAAATAAATGCGATGACCTGATTGGTCAAATATCGATTTCTACGGATCCATGTATTGGCCCTACACTTGTGGTTTACTTTAAAGTCAATACAGAAGTGTGAAATAAAGAGGTTATTTAACATGCTTGGGTACAATACTGAATTCAATTGAATTCGTACACTGCAGAACCAGTCTGTATTTTGGACTCGGCTGTTGCCTCGTCCAAAATATAGACTGGTTCTACAGTGTTCTCATCCAATAGAATTCTGTATTGTACCCAAGCATGTTAAATAACCTCATATTATGGACCCTGCAGCTAATATTTTTAGAAAATATTGTAGGAAAAGAAGGTTTAAACAGTCTGTTGAACCCTTTACCACTCAATCAGAAGTTTAAATAACCCTGAAACTGAAAGTTTTTGAAAAAATTGTTTGAAAAGGAGAAAATTCCAGTAACCTACATTTTCTCCTTTTTCCAAAAATTTTTTCTACCCATCAGCTAATATGGAGAAAAGGGACAATTCATCTCATCATGTTTTACATTTATAGCTGTGTTGGTGCTTACATATGCGACAATAGCGTACATCAGAATGGTCAGAGCAGCGAGAGTACTACATCATGAAATGTTGATCAATATCCTGCGATGTCCAATGTCATTTTTTGATACAACACCAGTGGGACGGATCGTGAACAGATTTTCACAGGATGTTGAGGCCATAGACAGTCAGCTTCCCAGACAAGTGGAGGATTTTCTTGACTGCCTGTTTAATGTACTGAGCACTCTAGTTGTCATCACATACAGTACACCTATCTTCCTGGCCACTCTTGTTCCTGTAGGTGTGATCTATGTTGTTATTCAGGTAAGCTTAACAATGACTAAATGACTAAATGATCTTGTGTTCAAACAATGTAGATGACTAGGGATTTTCAAAACATTGTGGGAGAGAAGAATATGCTGGTAACCAATGTCTTGGTACTAAAAAGGTTAGCGTACTGATAAACTTTACCAAACAATCAATAGCTATTGACCCTGAGGAGGTCTGCTTTTGAGAAGAAAGTGCTAGAAACCAGCAACTTCTCCTTTCCCGCAATGTTCTCTACCCTTTCAGAGACAAATCACATCATTTGAGCCACATTTGAATTTAATGTCTGCAAAGTTTTCAATTTCATCTTGTATAAAATTTTGTTATTTTGTATAGAGTGAACCCCTCACCAAATGATCTGTATTTTCAAAACCCATAGGAGTAATGAATTTGAATAGTGTGGAAAAGAAATAAAATGCTGGTAATCCTTTAAGATTGTTTGCTCATCTGAGATTGTGCCAGTGCTAGTAGTCTATGTTGATACTCAGGGAAGCTTAAGCATAAAAGAAGGGCCCTGGCTTAGTGGTCCAGCCCTGGGTTGTATCCTCACCACAAGGAACATGGTTTTTCATATAAATGTCCATGGGCAGGACCTTCAGAGCCCCAGCCTATTACTACTGAAACACAGGACATGCATGAATAAATGAGCTGTCACAATGATATTACTTAAATAATTATCAAAGTGGCATGAAACACCTCTCAATCAATCAGTTTACCAAATGGTAATATGTGTTTTGCCACTGAGGAAGAAGGCTGTTGAAAACATGGTGAGAAAATGCTTGTAATCACATCAGAAATTTTTCTGAGCAGAGATTTATACTCGCAATACCTGTGTATTATTCTCTGAGCTACAGGATTGGTCACCTATTGTAAACAACTCATGTTTTATGTGCTTCTATTCTGTAAGACACATGTACTTAACCTTTTATGAAACAACAAAATTTTAGATTTATTCAAATTTAAAGTATTTGCAGACAACAAAATGGATGTGACTGAAAAATTGATATTTATTATGGAAAGGGTAGAAAACATCGTGGTAAAAGGAGAAAATGCTGGTTACCAGCATTTTCTTCTTTTCCCACAGTGTTTTCAAAAGACTTCTTTCACAGGGTCGTTGAAAGCGGGGATTGTGGATTTTTAAAATAATTTTACTGCAAATGATTCAGTAAAGTTCATTTTATGATAGAGATTATCAACAGGAACGAATGTTTCATGCATGAATCATGTATAAATTTCTAAATTTCACAGAGGTTCTACATTCCCACTTCAAGACAACTACGTCGACTGGAGTCCAAAACAAGATCCCCGATCTACAACAATTTTAGTGAAAGTTTGACAGGTGCAAGTGTGATTCGGGCATTTGGTATGCAGGACTATTTTGTCTCACTGTCAGAACAGAGAGTGGATCACAATCAAGTGTTTGCCTTCACAAATTATACTCTCAACAGGTAAATTATGTTTGAGCAGGGGGCTCTGGCAAAAGGGGGTCTAATGGATCTCTTTAACCCTCTCCCGAACAAACCCATGTTTTTACGTGTCTGCAGTACAAGTCTTTTGAAAACACTGTGGGAAAAGGAGAAATTGCTCGTAACGAGCAATTTCTCCTTTTCCCACAATGTTTTCTACCCGATTAGACAACTTTCTGCCACTTTTATCAAATTTAACGTTGTCGTCTGCAAACTCTTTCAGTTTGGAAGAGTTTAAAATTTGTCGTTTGGGAAAGGGTTAATGCATTATACCAAGCAAGTCATCACATAATTATGGATCTACCAAATCAATTTTGTCTAACATCGGACTGACTCATGTGGTAGAATGTCCCTTGGATATGCAGAAAATTTACAATTAGAAAAAAGTTTTGACCCATGTCAGCCTGTGCAGGTGGCACAGGTTGACATAGATCAATAATTTTTGTAGATGCTTTAGAACCCCGTTTCACAGAGCATGACTCATTTCTGTATGTTTGTAAATTCTAATACCATTTAAGTCTAAATGCGTTTTAAATTTTTTAGCTTGTTTTGTCTGAACTTTTTTATATCTAAGTGAACTGTTTCCCAGTGCTGCTCATCTGATGAATCCTGTTCTCTAATGGAAAAAAACTTTTGTGGGAAAAAAGATTGCTTTTGGTCATTATACCCCCGGGGGTATACTGGAATCAGTCTGTCTGTCCGTGTGTCCGTCCGTCCGTCCGTCCTTGTGTCCGTCCGTGTGTCCATCTGTGTACAAAATACTGTCAAAGCGCTGGCGGGGGTATAAAGTCACATTCAGTGACAGCTCTAGTTAAAACGTAGAATGGTTTTGTAAAGGGTTAATTCTTTTCCAGATGATAAAATTTATCACTTGTCCAAATTGAAAGCATTTGCAGACAACATATTCAGTGAAACTCAAATAATGGGATTTGTCTCTGAAGGTGAAGAAAACATTATGGGAAGATGAAAAAGTGCTGGTTACCAGTATTTTCTCTTTTCTAACAATGTTTTCATAAGGGTTGTTAAAAAAAGGAAATTGTTTTTTAACAGGTTTAACATTTCTTAAGCATTGTCTCCTTTTACCAGTATGTATTTTAAAACCCTCTCTGACTCAGGGTTGTACAGACAAAGAATTGCTCTGTAACCAGTCAACCCTTAGTCAGTCTAGCCCAAGTTTTGATGACCAAAAAGATAGAGGCTTGTGAAAACATTGTGGGAAAAGAAGAAAAATGCTGGTAACCAGCATTTTCTCCTCTTTATACAATGTTAGACCTTTCAGAGACTAGTTTCATTGTTTTGATTATGTTTGATTTGTCATGTGCATATGCTTTCTGTTTGGACAAGTCTAGATTTTTGTTTTGTGTTAAAAGATTAAACAGAAGATATCCTCTGGTCTATTTCAGATGGCTTGGATTCAGGCTAGAACTACTGGGATCAGTGATTGTATGTTCTGCTGCAGTGTTTGCTGTGGCTGAGAGAAACAACATCAACAGTTCTCTGGTCGGCCTCTCCATATCATATGCTCTTCAGGTAGGTGTATTTGCTTGTTGCTCACTTATCCATATTTTTTTTCCATGGAGAAAATGCCGTCACTGAGGGAAATAAGATCATTAGTTATTTGGTTAGCCTTTCAATATCAAATGCTCTACAGATAACACTGGTATTTTGTGTTTGTTTTAACCCTTGCTGAACAATCCCTCGGGAGGAAAGCCTTTGAAAAAATTGTGGGAAAGAGGTCATTGCTTGTGACACAGAATTTCTCCTTTACCCACAATGTTTTCTTCACTATCAGAAAACTCTGCTCATTTGTACTAATTTCAAATTTGGGGTCTGCAAAATGCTTTCAATTTCAAGGTTATTTTATAGTGCTTTCAACAGTCTTTCAGTGACTCAGTAGCTCGCTCTGTCATGTTTTTTTTGGGGGGTTTCATGATTATTAGGCTGGAGTCTGTACCACAGGTAAATGTCACAGTTAACCCTTTACTACACAATCCCTAGTTTTAACGACTTAAAGGAAAAGGACTTTTGAAACGTGGTGGGAGAAGGAGAAAATGCTGGTAAGCGGCCTTTTCTCCTTTTCCCAAAATGTTTTCAAAAACACAGTGTTTTCTACTATTTCAAAGACAAATATCATTATTTGAGTCACAGTTAATTTGTTGTCTGCAAATGCTTTCAAATTGCCTCTTCTTTACACTACAGCAAACGATCCCAAGGTTTAAAGACCCTAAGGGAACAAGCTTTTAAAAACATTGGTGAAAAGGAGAAAATGTAGGGTTTATTTGGCACTCAAAAGTTTAACTCCTTACCACACAATCACGAGTTTTAATGATCGTAAGAAAGAAGTCTGTTGAAAACATTGTGGAAAAAGGAGAAAATGCTGATAATCAGCATTTTCTCCTATTCCCACAATGTTTTCTACCCTATTAAAGACAACTTCCACAATTTAAGCCTCATTTTATGTGGTGTCTGCATAATTATGTTTTGGGTTTGGACAAGTCGAAAATTTTGACATGTGGTAAAGAGGTAAGGACTACAGTTAAATATTTTAGGCAACAGTCAAAATAAATCTTTCGGACTTGCTCAACACAATCACAGTTATCGTGAATTTGACCGATACCTACCATTCTGTACGTACATGAATTCTAGATCACAGACTTGTTGGAGTGAATGATATCTACTCTATACATTAATTTTCAGATTACAGATACACTGAACTGGTTGGTCAGGATGGTCAGTGAGATAGAGACAAATGTGGTCAGTGTTGAGAGAGTCAGACAGTACACAACAAATCCTACTGAGGTATGTTTGTAGATATTTATGTGCAGTAGAACCTGTCATAGAGAACATCTGTATTATGCAACCTACTCCTTTGAGAGACCACTTTGTGACTTTTTGCATCAATTCTCTAAGTGATTTAAATGTTATGAAACAGCCACCTGCTGTAAAATACCTTGTTAGCTCCACTGGCCGAAGGCCAGCAGGCTTATGTCATGGCCCGGTGTCCGTCGTGCGTCCGTCCGTCCGTGTGTGCGTCCGTCTGTCCGTCCATCCATCCGTCTGTGCGTGCGTTAACTTTTTTTTCAAACTTCTTCTTCTCTGAAACTACCCATCCAAATTTGATGAAACTTCACAGAAATGATCTTGCCATGGTCCTCTTTAGAATTTCTTGAAAGAATTTGATTCCTTCTAAAACTCTGGTTGCCATGGCAACAAAACTGAAAAATATTGAACATCTTTGAAAATCTTCTTGTCTGAAACCATAAGGCCCAGGACTACCAAATTTGGCATGTAGCTTTATCTAATGGCCCTTTTATCAAATTACTTCATATTATAGCCCTGGGGTCAAAATTGGCTCTGCCACGGAGATCACAAGTTTAACATGGGCTTATATAGTGACTGTAATTTAAAATAGTAATCAAGGGAAATAACTCCTGTTATACAAGATAAAGTTTGTTACTATTTACCTCCCTTAATTATCAAACTGTAGTTATACATTATTGGAGTTTGGTATTCAAGTTTTTTGGAGAGGAAATGTTCTGTTTTAAGGGAGAGTGATTTATTTTGATGCTAATGGTTATGCTCACATGAATGGAATGTTTTATTTAAAGTAAGGTTTCTATTATTCAATTTTTTTTCAGAACTTTACCTTTCATGTTAATGAATAAACCTGCTTGTATTCACTGACATTATCTTTGCATTTAAAAAGATATGACTGTTTTTGTTTGGCGGGCTGGGTGGAGGTTATGTTTTCAAAATAAGTTTATTACCATACAGACTTTTTATGCTGTATGTCTCTGTCAATGCCAATTAAGCGCATGATACATTAATTTTACTGTTTAAGAAATGACAATTTTTTTTTACTGTACCAAGTTTAAAGCCATTGCAAAAGACAAATTAAATGTAGCTTAAATGACTATTTCTGTCTTTGATAGGTTAAGAAATGTTGTGGGAAAAGGAGAAAATACTGGCTGACAACATGTTGTCCTTTTCTCACGATGTTTTTGAAAGCCTTCTCTTTCAGGGTCATTAACACTTCGATTTGTGTGGTAAAGGGTTAAAAAGCCAGTGGAGCAATACAGGGCCATCATGGCCCTCTTGTTTTTTACTTCCCTTGGGTGGTATTTGAATACATATTGAAATCTGTGATTATATCTCAACGTCTTAGTCTGTGATTATATCTCGACATCTTAGTTCATATTTAGACATCAGTGTTTATTTGAATACTTTTTTTACTTAAACTCCACATGTCTGTACATTTAAGTTTATTTTCTTAATTTCTAGATATCTGTGCAGTTTTACCAGTTTTTGTTTTCATTGTAGACTCTTGTTTTCCTTGCAAAGTAAAGTTGAACAGTATAAAGTTAGAATTAATATATATGTGAGAAATTATTATGGCTAAAGGAGAAAAATAATGCTTGTTAGCTCTGCTACAGTGTTTTCATAAGTATCTTCTTTTAAAGAGGGAAAACTTAACTCTTTCCCAAACAACAAAATTTTCGACTGGACCAAATTGAAAGTATTTGCAGACAACATATTAAATGTAGCTCAGATGATTAATTTTGTCTTTGATAGGATAGACATCATTGTGGGAAAAGGAAATAATGCTGGTTACCAGCATTTTTGTCCTATTCAAACAATGTTTTCAAAAGCCTCTTTCAGGGTTGTTGAAAATTGGAATTGTATGGTAAAGGGTTAACTCTGTGCCAAATGACAACACCTGTACTTTTAACTTGTCAAAACTAAAATCATATACATTTGATTAACTTGTTGTTGGTCAATAATGGGATTTACTTTGAAAGGGTTGAAGACATTGTGGAAAAAGTTGAAAATACAGGTCACCTGTGTTTTCTTCTTTTTCCATGATATTTCCCAAGTCTTCTTCCCCAAAGTTGTAAAAGCACATAATTGTTTGGTAAAGAGTCAACCCTTTACCAAACAAGCCTGTGTTTAATGGCCCTGAGGAGTAAAGCTTTTAAAAACATTGTGGGAAAAGGAGAAAATGCTAGTTACCACCATTTCTCCTTTTCCCAAATTTTCCCCTTCAAAGACAAACCTTTTTTATTTTTGTGTCTGCAAATGCTTTCAATTTGTGCAGGTCTAAAATTTTGTCGTTTAGTAAAAAGTTAAAGATGACAACTAAAAGTAAGAGTTTGGCTTGACAATGATGTTTCAAACGCTTTCAGGCTGCATTAAAGACTAACCGCACTCCCAGTCTGGGATGGCCTGACCAAGGTCAAGTTGATCTGAAGTCCTATTCCGTTAGATACAGAGACGGCTTAGATCTGGTACTCAAAAATGTCAGCATTAACATTAACTCTGGAGAAAAGGTAAGTGAAGTGTGCCCAATATTAATTAGCTACCTAAGTGTTGTATGATAGAAATATTTATTTGTTAACCTTAACGGTCGACATTTCTGTGTTGTCCAGTCAGGTCTCAATGTGTGTATAGAGGTTCGCAACCTTTGGTTTTACCAAATACACACTTCTTTACACAAGTCATGCAACTTGACCTGATCCAACAATATTGAAATACAGACTGTTGTAATATTCCATTTATATAATCTATCTAATATAGCTTTCAAGTAAGGAAGTTTTATCTGGGTTTCTATATCAAACTGAAAATCTCTGTTTTTATCAGCTTGATCGTGTTTGAAGAAATTGTTGTTTTCCTTTTCGCCTGCTTGGTGCCAAAATTTTTGATATTTTGTAATACCTTTTCTATTACTGAAGATAATTACCATCAAAAGGAGAACCCATACAAGAAGGGCAGGTAACTCTAAACACATTTTAGACACAGTTATGTCCTTTGTTTGACTTGCAATTTTCACTGAAAAAGCACTTTCATACAGCACTCTTGTTATTAACTCTTTAACAAACGACAAAATTTTGGACATGTCCAAATTGAAAGCATTTGCAAACGACAAATTATAGGTGGCTCAGATGACAAAAGTAGTCCTTATTAGGGTAAAAAACATCGTTGGAGAGGAGAAAATGCTGGTTACCAGGATTTTCTCCTTTTCCAACAATGTTTTCAAAAGCCTTCTTCCTCAGGGTCATCAAAAGTTGAGATTATTTGGTAAGAGGTTAAAGTACCCTTTAGGTTACAAGCCGTATGAATACCATTGCTTTATTTTCAGGTCGGCATTGTTGGGAGAACAGGGGCGGGTAAATCCTCTTTGGCACTGTCCATATTTAGGTTGATAGAAGCAGCTGGAGGAGAGATTGTGATAGATGGAGAAAGAATTTGTGATATTGGCCTTCATGATTTGAGGGCAAATTTAACCATCCTACCTCAGGTAATTTTTCATTAGAACTTTTTGGTGTGTTTCCATCTGGCATGGATTTTGCGCTATTTTTCTAAAATCAAGTTTGATTTCTGGTGTCCGAGAGATGGCACTTTTGTCACATACCAGTACATTAAAAAAATAAAGAATAAAGATCTTACTTAATCAGAAGTAATTTGCATGAAACCTGATGGTCTGCTGGTCAACAACCATTTTGTTGGTTTTTGAAAACATTGTTTGAAAGCAGAAGATACTCGTGACTAGCATTTTTCTGTTTTTCGCATAATCTTTGCTACCTTTCCAAAGAAAATTCCATCATTTAACTCCATAACATGCACAAATCTTAGATCTATCCAAATTGAAAGCATTTGCAGCCAACCATTTATATGTAGCTCAAGTGGTGGAATTTGTCTGATAGTGTAGAAAACTTTGTTGGAAAAGGAGAAAATGCTGGTTACCAGCATTTTCTACTTTTCCCACAATGTTTTCAAAAGCCTTCTTGGTCAGGGTCGTTAAAACTTGGGATTGTATGGCAAAGGGTAATGCATTTCCCATATTTGTTGCCTGTAAACACTTTTGATATGGACAAGTTTCAATTTTTTATTGTCTGGTGCAGATTTAAACCTTTATTCACATTGGTTAATAGAGTATTTTTGAAATTGTCAGCTGCGTTGTTGTCCCCTGAAGGTGTTTAGCAAGTAAATGGCATGACTTGTATTATAAAACTCATTCTTCAATTTCACATTTTTAATTAGACTTGCTTAACACTATACCAAACAACACAATTTTAGACTTGTCCAAAGTGAAAGCATTAGCAGACAGGTAATCAAATGCTGCTCAAATGGTGGAATTTGTCTTTGCATAGGTAGAAAGCATTGTGGGAAAAGGAGAAAATGCAGATACCTACCTTTTCTCCTTTCGTTCACAATGTGTTTAAAAGTCTTCTTCTTCAGGGTTGCTATAACCTGGGACTGTGTGATAAAGGGTTAAATATTAGCTTTTGTAACTACTGACCATTGACATTTCATTCTATTTCGTTTTTTAAAATGCCCGAAGGGTGGTATTATGTTATGGCCCCTGTCGTCCGTCCGTCCATCCGTCTGTCCGTTAGCAATTTATTGTGTGCGCAACTCCTCCTACAGTTTCATTGGAATAAGTTCAAACTTACCACAATGAATTTCTGTGATGTGTAGTTGTGCATGTGACTTAAAATTTGGATCTCTTAAGGCGTTCTAGATTTTAACCCATGTCACTGACAAGCTCCTTCAGGCGTATATGCGCCGCTCTGCGAAGCTCTTGTTTACAACATATTTATCTTACATGAAGACATAACTTCTTCAGGAGCCTGTGTTATTTTCTGGAACTCTGCGTATGAACTTGGATCCATTAGATGAAAGAAAGGATGACGAGTTATGGACTGCCCTTGAGCATGCTCATTTGAAATCCTTTGTGGATGGGTTACCCAGCAAGCTTGAATACGAGGTTGGTGAGGGTGGTCAAAATCTTAGGTGAGTTTTTGTATTTTGTATCATATGTAAAGAAATGTTTTGAATGGAAAAGTGTACGAGGGTTGTTAAAAAATTATCCGGATTTTGCCTTATAAAAAATTATTTGCGAAGCAATCACGCTAAATTTTGCATCATTCTCTATCGGAATTCAATCCACGCATGTCTATGCGTATTTTATATACTTCTTTCATAAAACGCGCTCGCAGTTGCCATCAAAAATGCCATGGTAACGTGTTCCCGGCGCAGTGCAAAATATTATATCTATACTTGCCCTTCTCTTGTACATATTGTTTCTCTAGTAACTGATTACGTTATGAAATATAAGCAGAATACAAGATTTGGTGCTACTTACATCATGAGTAAATTTGACGTCATGCTTCAGAAAATCGCGTTTAAATACAGTTGGGGTAAAAGTTTTGAACATTAAAGATGGCGTCAACTGACCGTCTGGAAATCCGGTCCATAACAAAATTTTGCCAACAGGTAGGAGAAACTCCGACAAACACATACAAAAAAATTATCATGGCGAAAGGGAATAATTTAGTCACATGGACACAGGTGTATGATTGGCATAGACGCTTCAAAGAAGGGGAAGAAAACCGAGAAGGAAGACGTAGAAAGAAGGAAATACCAGCGACGTTGGTAACGTCCATTGGCAAGGCCCTGAGGCGAGATCGGTGTTTGACAGTGCGGACCTTATCAGAGACCTTCGACAATGCCTCGTCCCATACTGCAGGGGCCACAGATCTGGAGCTGGCTTTACTTGGACTTGAGACCTTGTCCCATCCGCCTTACTCTCCAGATTTGGCACCATTTGACTTTGCCATTTTCCCAACCATAAAGGCACAACTAAAGGGTAAGAAGTATCAGTCCCTTCAAAAACTGCGAGTTGCAACACGTTTAATTACGAAGCAGTACAAGTTCGAGTGGTACAAGGATGTGTACAGCCAGTGGGTACGCCGTCACCGACGATGCATTGAGCATGGGGGCGAGTACTTGGAGAAAGAATAGGTAACGTTGCCTGATGACTTTCCGACGACGTTGATGACGTCGTATATTGTAGCGTTTCGTGCGCCGGTTCCTAGTACCTGTGCATGTTTGATTGCGTGTAAAATCAACATGTATTGTTCGATTGTTGAAATATTTTGCACTTTTGTACATAATGAAGGCCGTTTTACGATTAGTGGACTTTTCTCGCATTTCGATAACTCATTAAAAATTTATAGACTTAATCCGGATAATATTCGAACGACCCTCGTATAAACCATTTACCACACAATTTTGAGTCTCAACAATGCAGATTAAGAAGGCTATTGAAAACATAGGTGGAAAAGGAGAAAATGTTGGTAACCAGCATTTTCTCCTTTTCACACATTGTTTTGTACCCTTTAAAAGACAAGTTCCAGTATTTTTAGCCATAAGTAGACTAATATTTGTCTGGAAATGCTGTGGATTTAGACCAGTTACAAATTTTGTCATTTTGTAATGAATTAAAGATTTTAACTCTTATTAAGTCCAAGTTGGCTAAAATATCCTTGTTTTTTTCACACCGCTTGTTGATGATGTTTTAAAGATGACGCTTATCAGTTCTGTTCTTCTATGGCAGTGTTTTGATCAAATTATAAATCTCATTTTCCAGTGTTGGCCAGAGGCAGTTAGTGTGTTTAGCAAGGAGTTTATTACGTAAAAGTAAAATCCTTGTACTTGATGAGGCTACGGCAGCTGTAGACTTAGAGACAGATAGTTTGATACAGGATACAATATCCAGTCAGTTCTCTGATTGTACTGTACTGACGATAGCTCACAGATTGAATACAGTTATAGACTATGACAGGTTAGTGGGCCTTATTTCTTAAGTCCGTACCAAAAACTCTGATGTTTTTTCAAAGAAGTAGGCTTTTGAAAGCATGTGGGAAAAGAAAAAAGTACTGGTAGGCAACATTTACTCCACTCCTTCAATTTTTTTGTCTCTTATAAATACAAATTTGATCATTTAGCCGATAATTATACAAAATTAAATTGCTGTGTTCAGTATTTGTCAACTGCAAATGCTTTCAATATGGATAAGTCTAAAATAGTAATCTGTCAAATCTTTTCCGTGTGTCTGGGATTAGCAAGGCTATTTGTAGCATGATGGCAAGAGGAAAAATTGCCCAAAATGGCATTTGACCACAGGATAGTTTGATACAGCAATGAGCCAGTTGGACTGCTCAGTCCTGATGATAGCTCACAAAAATGAATACATTCATAAAACTTGATTGGTTAGTGGAATTGAATAATCTATTCCTTAACCTTTTCCACATATCTCTGGAAGACAAAGCTAATGATTTCATTCAACAAATAGAGAAATAGCTGAAAATCAGCAAATTCACACCAATTTTCAGAATACATGATAGCTCACATTTCAAAAGTTCTGTCAGTGTCTTTCCTGCACAAGGCTATTGAAAACATTTTGAGAATGAAAGTTGCTCAAAATTAACTAAGAAACAAAACTATTAATGACATATTCCTGTTCATGTACTAGTAACAATTTTCTTTCAGATAACCAAAATTGTGAGAAATGTATAAACTCTGTTTTTCATGCATAAGAAGATATGTTTTGTGGTTGAGCCAAAGGATGAAAGAAATAATGTTTATAGATGTATGAATATTGAGTTTTCACTACCCTGTGATAGAGGGCTGTTGAAACTGTTCAAATTTTATCCTTTTCCAACAATGTTTTCTAACCTTCCAAAGATAGGTCTTGTCATTTGAGTCATATCTAATTTGATGTCTTCAAATACTTTGAATTTGGATGGGTCTAAATATATTTCTTTGGTTAAGAGTTAAGATCAAAAAGTATTTTGTTCTTCCTATGAGGGTCATTTTGTCTAATTTATTTTTCAGAATTTTGGTATTGAGTAATGGAGAAGTGAAGGAATTTGACAGTCCCAATACTTTGTTACAGGACCAGAGCTCCATATTTTACAGTATGGCAAAAGATGCTGGAATTGTTTAGTACTGTCCACCATGTGTATTTTGTAGTTATGTGTTAACCCTGAACCCTTTACCACACAATATCAAGTTAAAATGACCTTAATAAACGAGGTTTTTTAAAGCATTGTGGGAAAAGGAGAAAATGCTGGTAACCAGCATTTCCCCGTTTCCACAAGGTTTTCTGCCCTTTGGTTGGCAAACTTCAATTTGTTGCCTTCAAAAGCTGTCAATATAAAAGAGTCCTAAATTTGTGGTGTCCGAGGTTGTGAGGTAGAGTGCCAGCCTTGTAACCATAAGGTTCCGAGTTTGATACTTTTGTATCAACTCTGGGATTGTTCATCAGCCTACACATTTGGTGCGAGTACTGGTGTAGCTCCCAGCAAACAGAAACGAGAGAGATCATTATAGATTGTAAGAAACTTGTTTCTCAATCAATGTAAAATTAATATATTTGAATTAAACTAAACTTTAATTCCGTTGTCTGGTAAAGAGTTTGCAAGTTTAGTTGCCTTTGCAGCCAGTATAGATCAAGATAATTAAGGTCAGGCTGCATAAAATGTGCAGTCTGATCTTTTATCTACTCAATCTGTTTAGCTGGGATTTTTTTCTGTACAAAAGCAACTTTGAAGTTGGATGAAGTTTGAATTATTTAGGTTGTATTTCTAAACTGAGTGTCTAGTTTTAGTTTAATAGGTGCACAAGGGTTTAATTCATTTAGTGGTTACTATTTTATATAAATGTAGATATATTTGTGAGGGTAAAGAGTGAAAAAAAGATGCACAAGATTACATTTTTATACGCCCGTCGAAGACTGGCCGTATTATGGGATCACCCATGGCGTACGGGCGGGCGGTGTCCAGTTCTTTGTCCGGAGCATAACTTTGTCATCTCCAGTCCAATTGACTTGAAACTTGGCATTTGTGTTTGTTGCGATAATACGGAGTGCAGTGTGAAAGAACCATAACTCTACCTCTTGCTATCTTTGAGTTATTTCCCTTTGATCATCATTTTTACAGCATTTTCTGCTTGTCTGGAGCATAACTTTGTCATCTTCAGTCCGATTGACTTGAAACTTGGCATTTGTGTTTATTGCAATAATACGAAGTGCAGTGCGAAAGAACCATAACTCTACCTCATGCTGTCTTTGAGTTATTGGCTTTTGATCGTCATTTTTACAGCATTTTCTGCTTGTCCGGAATATAACTGCCATTTTTAGTCTGAACATCTTTAAATTCGGTATGCATGATTGTTGAAAAAATTACGGAGTGCAGTGCACAAGAACCATAACTCTTCCTAGCACGAATTTTGAGTTACTCCCCCTTAGATCTTCATTTTTAAAGCATTTTTTGCTTGTCTGGAGCATAACTTTGTAATCTTAAGTAGGAATGACTTGAAATATTGTATGCTTATTTGTTGCAATAATTGGAAGTGCAGTGCGCAAGAATTGTAACTCTACCTCATGCTGTCTTTGAGTTATTTCCCTTTGATCGTCATTTTTACAGCATTTAGTGCTTGTCTAGAATATAACTTTGTCATCTCAAGTCAGAACGACTTCAATTTTTGTATGCATGTTTGTTGCAATATTACGGAGTACAGTGCACAAGAACAATAACTCTACCTAGCGCAGATTTTGAGTAATTCCACTTTGATCTTCATTTTTACAGTCCAGTTCTTTGTCCGGAGCTTAACTTTGTCATCTGCAGTCCGATTGACTTGAAACTTGGCATTTGTGTTTGTTGCAATAATACGGAGTGCAGTGCGAAAGAACCATAACTCTACCTCATGCTGTATTTCAGTTATTTCCCTTTGGTCGTCATTTTTACAGCATTTTCTGCTTGTCCAGAATATAACTTTGTCATTTTTAGTCTGAACATCTTTAAATTTGGTATGGATGATTGTTGAAAAATTACAGAGTGCAGTGCACAAGAACCATAACTCTTCCTAGCACAAATTTTGAGTTATTTCCCTTAGATCTTCATTTTTATAGCATTTCTTGCCTGTCCGGAGCATAACTTTTTCATCTTAAGTAGGAATGACTTGAAATATGGTATGCTTATTTGCTGCAATATTTGGAAGTGCAGTGCGCAAGAATTGTAACTACCTCGTGCTATCGTTGAGTTATTTCCCTTTGATCGTCA
This sequence comes from Hippopus hippopus, assembly GCA_946811185.2. Lineage (NCBI taxonomy): Eukaryota > Metazoa > Mollusca > Bivalvia > Cardiida > Cardiidae > Hippopus > Hippopus hippopus. The sequence goes on along the minus strand of OX328101.1, from coordinate 7,390,537 downwards.
TTTTTACAGCATTAAGTGCTTGTCTAGAATATAACTTTGTCATCTCAAGTCAGAACGACTTCAGACTTGGTATGCATGTTTGTTGCAATATTATGGAGTACAGTGCGCAAGAACAATAACTCTACCTAGCGCAGATTTTGAGTAATTCCACTTTGATCTTCATTTTTACAGTATTTCTTGCTTGTCCGGAAGGGAACTTTGTCACCTCAAGTCAAATTGACTTGAGACTTGGTAAACATGTTTGTTGCAGTTACGAAAAGTGCAATGCACTGGAGCCGTAACCTTACCTAATGCCCTTTTGGAATTATTCCCTATTCATTTTTTTTTTTACAGCTTTTCATGCTTCTCTAGAATATAACTTTGTCTTTTCATGTTGGAATCACCTGAAACTTTATATGCATGTTTCCTTAACATTAGACATTCATGCCTATTTCAATCACTTACATAATTTCTGCTGCACTACTATTTTCCTCTACCTGCCCTTTACGATTATTATTCCCCCTCGACAACTGGTGGTGGGACGGGCGTGTCTTGCGACAATTTGCCGCTCTTGTATGTAATGAGATCTTCGAAAAAAATAGCAGTGCCAATTGGCAAAATTTCTTAGATGTATTGGATGAAGATGGAAACATTATGACTAAAAGAGAACAATTTTGCTCTGACTAATTTATCGCAGTGTTTTGCTCAGTCATATCCATTTAAGATGAATGAAAGATTCATAAATCCTGTGGACAAAAAGAAAAAAAATGGGTTTATCTGTGTTAATTTTTAAATTGTATAATGTGTACAAAAACAGTTGTTAGACATAGGCAGAATTGTAATGAAATTTTGTGATTTTTTTCTTATCTTTTTATATGGGTTTTGTTTTTTACTTTTTTTAATAATGGATATCAAAATGTTGTTGAGTTTAAGCAGAGCTGAAGTTAAATATGTATATCAGTTTTTATACCTTTATATATACCCCGGTGTCTACATGTTGTATCTTTTATTTGTGCTTGTATAAGATTTTCCGGAGTAAAATTAACCCTCTTGCAAACGACAAATTTTAGACTATTCAAAATTCAAATCATTAGCAGATGACAAATTCAGAATGGATAAAAAGGAACCTAAGTTTTTTGGAAGAGTTGAAAACATTGTGGAATATGATATCATCAAATACCTTTTTCTTCAGAGTCTTTATAATTCAGGATTGTTTGGTTGGTTGAGTGGTAAAACCTGTATAAAAACAGCTTGTGTTAAAAAAATTAAGTTGAAGAAACATGATGATTTCTTAGACATGAGCTGTGCTTTGGCGAAAGGGGGTATATTATATTTCATGTGTCTATTTTTAGAAATGTTATGGGTAAAGAAATGTCGTAATTTAAGCTGGGGGGAATTATTTCCCCGTCACAGTGAATATTTTCCTTCTGCCGAAAATCTGGAACTACTTTTTTAAGTTTTTTAAGTTTTTAAGTTTTAAAAGTGGCATTCGTTGACAAAATAATCAGAGGAAATATACAATTTATTTCATCAGCTTGTGGTAAATATGGGGAAATATTTGCCTCAAAAGGGAAAGGTCTTACGGCACTCGTTATTTTCGCATACCTTTCCCTTTTTCGGCAAATATTTCCCCATATTAACCACAAGCTGATGAAATAAACTCTATTTAATGCCCCTCAATGATGCATTATATAGAGGATATTTGTTTTTTTCGGTGAAAGATCGAAATTTTATTTCATCGAGTAAACATCATCGGTAATATTTTCACGAGTGGCGCAGCCACGAGTGAAAATATTACTGATGGTGTTCACGAGATTAAATTTATTTCGAGTGAACATCATCGGTAATATATTGACGTGGCACAGCCACGGGTGAAACTATTACCGATGGTGTTCACGAGATGAAATAAATTTCGATCTTTCACCGAAAAAAAACAAATATTCTATTTATTTCATGCTTTTAACCCTTTCTGGGAGGAACTTTATCAAAATCCAGTACAGTCTTTTCAGTTATTCCCCGTGGCGTACCCCCTCCGCATAGCAACGCATTACAATATTACGTCAAGCGCGAGAAATGTAAGTAAATGACGTCATATTTCCATCTGGTTGTGAGTCACGCGCATTTTACCTAGGTAACTAGAATATAAAAATCGGTATTTTCACTGGTCGTACCCGTGGAATATCGAAAAATATTTTCACCACTATTTCTCGATATCCTACCGGAAAGCATGAAATAAAGAAAGCAAGTTACCACAAAGTTAACGGATCCATAAAATCCATTGTGTCTTATAACTGACAGAATCCTGCATTAGACTGGTCCTTGGACATGCAGAAAATTGAACAAACGCATAAAGTTTCGATATGGGTCAGCCTGCATCAACAGCACAAGCTGACATGGTCGGTATTTTTTGCGGATGCATTAAGCACCCTTTTCACAGAACATGGTTCAAAACTTTGGCTAGTTCCTCTTAAAGGGCATTCAAAGCTGGAGAAAAGTAGAGTTTGTTTGTTAGCATGGTGTTAAAACTGTGGAAAAAGGGAGAAAAGCTGATTGCCAGCATATTCTCCTTTCCAAAGGATGTTTTCAGAAGCCTATATTCTGAGGGTCATGAAATTGGTAGGATTATTTTGTTATTGTTTTGTTAGTGTTAAAATTCAGTGGCAGATAATGTAGATTCAAGATCATATGGCCAGTGCTGTTCACACTGATCTTGATCTATGCCATTTTACAAAAGCTACTATCACAACAAAAAGGACAGTGCAGATCAAAGATCAGGCTGCATGTTTTGTGCAGTCTAATCTTTGTTCTACACTGGCTGCAAAGGCAGCTAAGGATCCTGTGTTTTAAGGAAAAAGGTCTTTTAAAACTTTCTGGGAAAAGAGAAAATTCTAGTTACCAGTCACCAGCATTTTCTCCTTTTTCCTCAATGTTTTATTGTTTCAAAGATAAATCTCAATCAGGTTAGCCATGTTTAAAGACGTATCTGTATGTGTTTTCAAAGCTACAATACTAACTCTAGTTTTGTTGTCTAGTAAAGAGTTAACTCTTTACCAGATGACAAAATTTAAGACTAGTCCAAATTGAAAGCATTTGCAGACAACAAAATAAATGTGACTCTAATTTCGATGATTGTTTTGGGAAGGGTAGAAAACATTGTGGGAAAAGGAGAAAATGCTGGTTACCAGCATTTTCTCCTTTTCCCACATTGTTTTCAAAAGGTTTCCTTTTCAGGGTCGTTAAAAGTCAGGATTGTGTGGTAAAGGGTTAAGTAGCTGGCAGCTCAGTAAGCAACCACATTGCAACAACTACCTCTATACCAGGATTCTAACCTTTGACCACCCACCTTGTTGGTGATTGCCTTAGCCCTTTACCACACAATACCAGGTTTTAACAACCTTGTGGAAGAAGGCCTTTGAAAACATTGTGGGAAAAGGAGAAAAGGCTGATAACCAGCATTTTCTCCTTTTCCCATGATGTTTTCCACACTTTAAATGACACTTTCCACCGTATGAGCGACATTTGCTTTGTTGTCTGTGAATGCTTTGACTTTGGACAGATTCAAAATTGGGTTGTATTGTAAAGAGTTAAGCACTTATCCAGGGAAATGGTTGATTGGCTCTTTACCACCAATCGAGACTTTTAACAACCCTGAGAAAGCTTTAGAAAAAATTGGGGGAAAGTAGAAAATGCTGATAACCAGCATTTTCTCCTTATCCCACAATGTTTTCCAGTCTTTCATACACTAATCCCATTGTTTTTACCATGCTGATTATTTTGTCTGCAAATGCTTTCAATTTGAATAAGTCTAAAATTTGATTGTGTGGTAAAAGAGTTAAATGCTCTTTCTGATATTGTTTTTTGCCAGTATATGTAGAAAGTGTTCAGAAAGTATAGTACTAGTATAATGATATTTATGTGATTAACTTGTTTTTAGTCAAAAAAAGCCATGCTTTTTACTTGATTTTTGAAAATATATAACCTTTTTATTGAACAATCTGCAGTTTCCTCCTAAGGACTGATCATTGTTTCGACAGTGATAATGTTGGAAAGCAGCCAACAGCTTGGAATATTTTGCAACATACTGGTGAAAGAATCTCCAGGTAAAAAGTGAATAGGTGTTCTGCTCACTGCTATAACTGAAATAATGTTGATATGACGTTAAACATAATACAAACAAACAATCTTCCACAAGGTTGTCAAAACACACAATAATTGTTTGGGAAAGGTGAACCCTACCAAAGAAAACTCCACAATTTGACCTACATGTGATTTGTTGTCAGCAATTGCTTTGGGCTTGACAAGTCTGAAATGTTGTCATCTGGTAAAGGGCAAAAAGGAGGTAATTGTGTTATCCATAACATGTACTTTTGATAGCTGCAGATCTGTATTTACATAAAGTGTCTATCACAGGGTGTATTTCATTTACCTGTTCTGGCACAAGGTACTCTGTTCTGGTATGCTCTTCTGCGATGTTCAAAAGGAATATTTCAGCACATATGCATTGTTCTGGAATTATGTTCTGATAGGAGCATTTTTGGAACATTGTTCTTACTAATATCAAAACGCAAGTTAATTGACATGATGGCTGTTGCAACCTTTTAGTTTACTTGCAATCAATATGCATCACCTCTCCGTAACAACATATAAAACTAAACTTATGAACATAGGAATTGCTTTTGAAAATGAGAAAACATGTAAATATAACAAAACTGTCTGCTTCTACAAAGGGTAAGTTTTCACAGCTCTGTTGATAACTGAGCGATAAATAGGACAATTCTTCACAAGTGCTGCACAGCCTAAGCACACTGCAATATGAGCACCACTTTCTAGCAACACACAATCTATTATATTTTCCCAACATAATTTACTTAGATCTTCTTCATGACCTGAAAATAATAAGATGATCCCAGTAATGATTCCATGGGAGTGAGTAAACAGTAAAGATACTTTTTAGGATATTAAACTGTTTAAAACTGTAACATTCATTTTACATCATCTTTTAGAGCACCTAACAGACTTTTGAATAGTTCCACATTTTGACCATGCATTTCTTTTTGCATTTTGCTTTCCTGTTCATGTTGTTGCTGATATGCTGTTGTAAAATCTTTCATCATGGACACAACTTCATCTTGTTGGAAGCCGCTAGAAAGCGGCTTCCAGTAGGAATGTACCTAAACTTATTATTTCTGGAATTTTTCTAATAATATCGTGTTAGTATTACAAAATTACTCCACATGGCTCTTTCTTAAATATTCAATCAGACCTACATGAACATCAAGTCTGGTTTTCTTGCAATATAAATTCATTCCTAAATAACAATGAAAATACAGAAATTAAACTTCCCTTTATTGGCTAGTCCCCCGAACTTTTCCAACTTAAAGGATTCCTTCCTTGTTCCCAAACAAAATTGTAATGCTTTCCGTCTATCACAGGCTCTCCCACCTCTAAACAGTTTTCGCATTTGTCTTATTTTTTTTTACAAGACAAAATAATGATAATTATGAGATGGAGAGCATCTTAGAATATGATAATCAGAAGCAGTTCTATGTACAAGTGTTTCGTCCAGTGTTAATCTGTAAAGATAACAGGGTGGTTTACCTTTGATCAAGTTATAGACTGGTTACCTCCCTAAACAGTTAATCATATTACAAAGAGCATTCTACATCAGCTATTTATAGAAAGCTTGTGAAAAGATAACCCTTTTTTCTTCCCTTTGTCAACACTTTAGTCGAATGGAATATTTTTACATGGACAATCTAGCTTATGAGCCCTGTAAAATTTAGCATTTAATGTATTGTGTGTCGAAGCTGTTATGATCAGACTGTAAGTTCTGTACAGTATGGTCCTGATCTACTATACCTGTGAAAAATGTATGGATTGTGATGTTAGTTGTCCACAAAAATTGCCAAAGTGGTGCATAGTGCTCTCAGGGTTGAAAATGACAAAAATAGATCAAGATCAGACAGTACATAGCCTGTGTAATATTTTTAAATATTTTATAAGATATTGTAAAGGTAAAAATTTCTTGTTTCTTTTTCCTTACTCAGTATATTAATTTGATTCGGTGTAGTTGAAAGGATAAAGTTATTACCGAACCTATCACTGTGCATATACAACTTTTTACGTCGCTGCTGGTCAAGGGTTTGAAAGGCTCTTGAAGTTTACATTAGGAGTTTTATAGGTTTGTACATGGCCTATGCAGAAAATGGTTCAAACTAATTTTTATTAAATGATATATGAGTATATATAGTAATATTTACTATGTTGTTGTTGAATAGATCCAGATCCTTAAAGACTTAAAAAAAAATTATTTTTTTTTGTGGATCGCGCCAACTGCGGAGGCTATGATCAGAAGAATTTTGGAGATACTATGCAAGTCTCTAATTCTGGAGTAGAAATGTAAAAATTCACTTTGTTACAAGTAGGCTAAGATACTTTTTGACAAGCAAAAAGAAAATGTTTTAGAAGAAAGTTGTTGAATATTTTTTTTTTTTTTCTTTTTGTAGGAAATGAAACACAAAGAAAATATCACTTAAAAATTGTAAATACATGTAGATCTACGTGAATAACGATCTAAATATCACTTTGAATAATTATTAACTTACATAATTCCGCAGTGTCACCTTTGATGCCCCTACAGAAGTTTGTTTTTTAAAATCATTTAATAATGAAAAATGTTGTACTTGAATGCGCAATATCTCCATTTTCAAACTGAGTAGAAATTTGAAAATTCCAATCTTTTACATGTTTTCTCACATAGGCATTATCACTTTAAATGATAATGATTATGATGATAATAATGGTACAAGATAATTTAAGATTCCTCTCTTAACTTCTGCCTTTTTTTCCCTGCATTTTAGTATCATTTGTCATGATCTTTCATTTGTGGGGGGGAAAACAGATACAAAATGTCATCACATTTTTTCTAGAAAGTCAATATTTCTGAAATTGTCCACCAAAAGATTGTGGCTTCTATGATGCCATGCATCATAAATTTGTCTTGTTTTCTTCGTTTTACTGATGCAGGTGAAGATTCCAGCTTACCTGGGTCTGTGTCTTTAATAGTTGAAGTTGCATCCTTTCCTTCTGCAAACAAATGGCATACTGTTCAGTACAGACAGAAAGCAGTTTTCAGCTTCTTGAATTAAAAACTGGTTTGTTATCAAATTGTGGGTGATGTTTTGTGCTGTATTACTACAGAATTAAAACATACCATATTTACATCACAGAAATAAATGTACCAAAATAGTATTTGAAAGCTTGAACACTTGATACTGTTTCTTTTTATCGTGCATGTGTGCTATGACCACCAATCCCATTTCTAAGGGATTGGTAATTACAGTGTGCATATTCTCAAGATAGGGACTGGACCCCAAAACCACTGAGCTTACGGGGACCCAGTTAACTCACAAGTGTTAGCCAAGACTTAGCTGATCGAGAAAACATCTTATCCAATTCAGTCTTTGAATTCCGTAGATAAAAAATATATATACATGTACATGTAATTAAAAATACCTTGTGCTTCAATAACTCCAGAGGCATCATTTTAGCGGCTACTGTCCAAAACATATTTGGGTGGCATATTTAGCTAATTTCCAATGAATTCCAAGGCTACTTCATATGGATGGGTTTTCTGGTTATTTCCAGACTTTCGTTTATGGTCCTTTACATTCTTCATTATCCTCTCATCAAAGTTTTCCACCTTCCTTCACATTGTTAGGGAGTGAAACTATAGTCGTGTTATCCTTACTGCAAAGAAATTTTTTTACAACTGTCCCTTCTTTCTTCTTGTTTCACTGCCTTCAGTAGTTGTTTTAATCTATATTTCTCAGTGAGCAATAGGGTTGCAGGCTGTTGAAAAATGCTATGGCTATTGGGTCCTTTGGGTTCCATACTAAGTACATGTATGTAGTGAGTATGTGAAGCTACATGCTTAGCCACAGCTGCTAGAATAATTTTGGATTCTGACCGAGTCCACTGTTGTCGTAGTTCTCGCATCAGGTCTTGGTTGCTCCATTAATAGAGCACTGGCATGGTAAGCCAATGGTCCAAGTGTTACGGGAGACCAGTCCTTCATGCATGGCTTCATCCCGATTTAAATACAATACCTAACAACTGCATTAGGGAGAATTCTCTTTAGCTCAGTGGTTATGGTGTTGGCCTGTCATCCGGGCGTTCTAGGTTCGAATCCTGCCCAGCCCCTGTATTTCTGCTATGCATTTGTTCATTTGTTTCTTTGTTACGGACTTTGTTCGTAAGATGGGGGCTCATCCGGGATTGGCCATTTTAGCCATTTAATCCCATTTGTTGTCCAAATAAGGACTTTCTGCCGAATAAGGCTTTGAGTCATCAATAAATGATGACTTTAAGAGGGGGTGTGTTACGGGAGACCACTCCTTTATGTATGGCTTCATCCCGATTTAAATACAATACCTAACAACTGCGTTAGGGAGAATTCTCTTTAGCTCAGTGGTTATGGTATTGGCCTTTCGTCCGGGCATTCTAGGTTCGAATCCTGCCCGGCCCCTGTATTTGTGCTATGCATTTGTTCATTCGTTTCTTTGTTACAGACTTTGTTTGTAAGACAAGGTTCAAATCCTGCTCAAGGCGACACATTTTTCTCTGATGATTTTTAAAATTTATTTTTCTGCTTAACTTCTATCCGGAGCGAACTTGTTTTTATACATTGTATATTAAATTCATGCCAGCTGTCACACTGGCTCTAAGATTAATAGATTATGCCATGAAGTGCACTCATGTCTGAAACTAAATGCAAACAAAATATGAACATCCAAAAATCATGCAGCTGCCATAATATTCTGTCTATCTGTAAATAAGACTAAAGAATTACAATTTTATATAGATCTATATATTTATTTTACTTGAATGAAAACGTGTAATTACCTGGCTGGGCTCAACTGTGTCTTGAGAAAATATTCATGTTCTCTATAAGACCATGGCAAGTTATACACTAAAAATTGTTCATCTTTCAGCCATCTTGGAACACATGAGTAAGCATTTGGCAGGTGTGCTGCACCCCAATCAGTTAGAACAGAACATGTTCTGAAGAACATAGCACCATGTTCTGAAATACTCCATTGACCTAGAACATGTTGCGAGTGTTCTGAGCAGCGAATGGAATACCCTCATTACCTGTTAATTGTTTGTTTGTGTGCAAAGTGTTCTTTCATAGTTTTACCCTACAGTATACCCTACAATCCCAACTTCCCTGCGAAAGAGGCCTTTTTAAAACAGTGTTGGAAAAGGAGAAAATGCTGATAACCAGCATTTTCTTAATTTTAAACCATGTTTTCTTCCCTAACAAGGACAAATTTTGTCAGTTTAGCCACATTTAGTTTGTTTTCTGTAAATGCTGTCAATTTTAATTAGTGTAAAATTTTGTCATTAGGGAAAGAGTTAATCCATAGTAAGCCAATCATTAGTTCACTTGGTTTTGAAGACCGTGTAGGTGTAGATCAGACTAAGATGAATGAAGTTTATGTTTCATTTATTTGGAACTCCATGTAGGAACCCTTTTCCAAACAACAAATTTTAGATTTTTTTCAAATTGAAACCATCTGAATACAAAAAATTTAAAACTGGCCTAAATGGACTGAATTTCTTTGTCAGAGTAGAAGGCAGTGTAGGAAAAGGAGAACGTGCTGGTTACTAGCATTTTCTCTTTCTTCCTCAATATTTTCAAAAGGCTTCTCCCTCAGTGTAATTAAAACATAGAATTTTTTGGTAAAGGGTTAAGTTTTAACTACAGGCATTACCTGAGCAAATACTGCTTTTTTAGACAAACTGTTTTAACCCTTACAGATTAAACCATGCAGACATTTTAGATCTAGAAGTAAGACACATATAATTGAGCCATGCTTTGTGAAAAGGGGACTTAATGCATCTGCAAAAAGTTTCCGCCCAGGTCAGCCTGCGCAGTCCGCGCAGGCTAACCTGGGTGGAAACTTTTAGCTATTGGTCAATTTTTCTGTTTGTGAAAGGATCTGTGTACCTAATGATTAAGTTGGTATTTAAAAAAAGTGGCTATTGTGGATCCGTACTTATGTGATGGCTTGCTTGATATCACGCATCACGGAGATGCATTAAGCCACCTTTTGCCAGAGCGTGGCTCAATTGCATTCATAAGGTTGCTCTTTTCCAGGTTGTCTCAGCTAAGGGGACAGTTTAGATCATTTTGTGCAGTCTGATCTTGATCTGCACTAGTGGCAAATGAATTGTCACTGTTTTGTAATAGCCCTGTCATTGTCAATCATTGTCAAAAACTTACGTTATTTTCTTATATCTCTGGACTTGTGCATGTTAATCATTAAGATACATGTATTTATGTGTTTACCAGTACCACATGATAAAATTTCAATTTCAATTTTGTCAGAATTGAAACCATTCGCAGACCACAAATTAAACTAACCCAAAACTGTGAAGTTGTCTTTCAAACAGTAGAAAACTTTGTGGGAAAAGAAGAAAATGCTGGTTACCATCACTTTCTCCTTTTCCCCACAATATTTTCAAAAGCCTTTATTCTCAGGATCTTTAAAACCTGGTATTGTTCAGAAGTAATTTACCAGATATTTTTGCGGGTATTATTTTTGCTTCAGTAGTGATACAGTTTATGCCTTCAAGTGTGTATTTGCCTTCTTTGTGGTATGTTATGTATGCACATGTATTTAAGACTACAGGTAACTTCAGATAATCAAAAGGTTGTCATTTACCTTTTTAAACCCTCAACAATAAAAGTCCATGTTTTAACAACCCCAAGAATGCTTTTGCAAACACTATGGGACAAGGATAAAATGCTTGAAACCAGCATTTTCTTGTCTTAAATGTTTTCTATGTTTTCAAATACAAATCCCATCATTGTTTGCCACATTTGTCATTTGCAAATACTTTCAATTTTGAGGAGTCTTAAATTTTGTCATCTGATAAAGAGTAAACAGAATTTGGGAGATAGAGAATATTGGGCCGTATTTTCCAGCAATGTGAAATTCAAGTCTAGTTCTAAATTTTATGTCTAGGTATCTAATTGGGCGAGACAAAATGACCAATCAGACACTCAGCACTAGAATTACAAAAACTTATTACAACTGGATCAAATCTGGGAGAAAAATCAAAAGGTAACACACTCATATTTGGAAAGGTAAATGTAAATAATATGAATGATTAGCTGTTTAAGATACATGTGCTTGTTTTTATTTAATACATGTATTTTGTTTATTATAATCATATACATTTTGCATACATATACATTTTGCTTACAAAACTTTTAGATAGATATAGTTTATACTGAATAAAATCATTCTAGCTTTGGAAAAGAAATACTTTTTTTTTTATTTTATTGATTCATCTACATGTGTTTCCCCAACTCCTGCTTTTTCCCTTGGGGAGGTGTGGGGTTTAAATGCTGTTTTTATCAGTGTTTTATCTATGTCAAGTTCACCTACGTATTTGTTTCTATGTGCATTTATGTACAAGTATGTTTCAATATGGACAAATGTCACATTTTGTCATCTGCTAGAGACTTAACAATAAGAAAACACTGTACATTTATAAAGCTTTAATAATGTTAACCTTTTTTCCACACAATCCTGAGTTTTCACAACCCTGGAAAAAGACAGGTTTTGAAATCATTGTGGGGAGAGAAGAAAATGCTGGTTACTAAAATGCTGGTAACCAGCATTTTCTCCTTTTCTCACAATGTTTTCTTATCCTTTCTGATACAAATCCAGTCATCTGAGTATCATTTTAAGTGTTGTCTGCAAATGCTTTCAATTTAGACCAGTTGGAAATGTTCACATTAGAACTAGAGGGTTAAGCCTTGCAGTACTATATATGACTTAACCCTTTACCACACAATCCCAACTTTTCATGACTGTTAGGAAGGAGGGTTTTGAAAACATTGTGGGAAAAAGAGAAAATGCTTGTTACAAGCATTTTCTCCTTTTCTCACATTGTTTTCTACCCTATGAATGACAAATTTCATGTTTTGAGTCAAATTGGATTTGTTGTCTGCAAATGCTTCCAATTTCGACAAGGCTAAAATTTTGTCATCTGGTAAAGAGTTTATAATACAGACATTCCCAATCAGTACACATTTACAGATATTGCAATATCCAGACTATTTTTGTCAAAATATTTGGCAAAAAAAGTGGATGGTGTAGATCCAAGATCAGACTGCATGTGCTGTGCAGTCTGATCTTAATCTACACTGTCCACATCAGAGACTAAACCAGGGCTCAACACAGTAAGGATTTTGTCCTTCTCCCACATTTTTTCTACCCTCTGACCTTTCACCAGACAATCCAGAGTTTTAACGACCCTGAAGAAGAAAGCTTTTGAAAACATTGTGGGAAAAGGAGAAAATGCTGGTAGCCAGCATTTTCTCCTTTTCCCACAAAGTTTTTGACTCTATAAAGGACAGTCATCATTTGAGCCACATTTAAATTTAAATGCTTTCAATTTGATCTAGTCCAAAAAAAAAATTCACTTGCCAAAGAGTTAAAGGATAAACTTCATCATTTGATTCACAGTTAAATTATCTCAGAATGCATTTAACATGGGTTAGTCAAAAGACGTAGCTTCATATACAGTTAACTACATGTATTAGAATGATTCCTTATTCTGTTCCTCTGTGTACATGTGATGAAGAAAGGTGTCCGTGGTTGCTGAGTACCAACAACATGAGACAAATCCTGCAAAAAAAAAAACAAAATGAACTATTACAAGGAAGAATTTACATGTTTCATCTAAGAGGGGACATTGTTACCAGCTGTATAAAAGTTTTGTTATATAACTATAAATGACACATACAGTCTACAACAGACCAGAATACCTTTTCAGTATCATGCATGTACTCTGTGTAAGTTTTCTGTCTCAGGCATGTACTCTATAGAACATCATCATGTTCTTGGGCTACTTCACTTCTTCTATCATATATCCATGCTTGGCTCATTCTGTTAGATCAAGAAAATGTGCTGCTCTCTGTATTTTTCGTTTTATGTAATCTATATTATGATGCTTTCTACTGTTACAAAGAGGAGGTATATTATAAAAGAAACATTACAACAGTCTGTATTTCTGTGCAACTAGTCAGATCAGGTCTTGTTGCATGTGTACTGAGGTTTACATCGTATGAGACCAAAGATCTCATCGGATACACCCTCTTTACACAATTAACTCAACCTGATCGGACCATACAGAAATGCAGACTGTTGCAATCTTCCATTTATATCAGCCTGTATCCTGCAACATCATAACTGTAGCAGACAACATTGAAAATACTTTTATGAAATAAGTACATGTTCGGATATCAATTCTTTAGTAGACACTATGATTTAAGACTTGTCCAAAATTGAAAGCATTTGCAGATAACAATGACAATGTGTCTCAAAGGGTTACATGTGTCTTTCAAAGGATAAAGAACAAAGTAGGAAAAGGAGAAAATGCTGGTAACTAGCATTTTCTCCTTTTCCCACAATGTTTTCTACTCTATGAAGAACAAATTTCATTTTTCGAGTTACATTTGTCGTCTGCTTTCAATTTGGACAGGGCAAAAAGTTTGTTTTTGGGTAAAGAATTTTTTTGACACAGTTATGCCCATTTTTTTAAACCAGAGTTTTCACTGAAAATCACTGAAGCAACTGCAACTGAGTGTTGGCACTTGCATGTGGTGCTCTTGTTTTTTGAAAAAAGGTGAGCTGAAAATGAACACACTTACAGCTTTAGGTACTGGACTGTGTATAGTTGTGTCAAATTTCAGTAAAAACAAGGCAACAAATAGCTCTATCTCCATCAAGGCAAACCATCTATAGAAATAAACCAAATTTTCATTGTTAAAAAAGAAAAACTCTGCCCTTATGTAGACAACTTTTGAAAACATCGCTGGTAACCATCATTTTCTCCTACAGTGTTCACTCTTTCAGAGACAGATCATTTGAGCCTCAATTACTGTGCTGATTGCAAATGCTTTCTATATAGATATTACTACTTGCTTATTGCCTTCTTTTTTTTTTCATAATGATTGATAGACTATTATAGAAGTAATGACTCTGAGAATCATTTTTCCCAGAACCAGTGAAAAAGCAACTGGTTTGGGCCTTGCGGTAGTTCTAGTTTCTTCTAGTAGCTGGGCCTTCTTGAAAATAATGTCACAAAATTGAGAAACTGGTTGTTGCAAGTCTTTTTTTCCAAAAAAAGATTCCACACTGTATTTATCTACTAAACAATAATCCAGGCTGATAATCCATGCTTTACATTTTTGATGTCAGAGTTTTCATAGGCATTGTTTTTCCTTTATATGAGGCAATGTATTTACCCTAGGGCAAACAACCCTTTCATACCCTGAGTCACAAACTGTTTATAAAACAATTATGGAAATGAGAGAAATGCTGGAAATTAGCATTTTCTCATTTTCCCTGAATATTTTCTACTTTTTAAGGAATAATCTCATTACTTGAGACATAGTTTAACCCTTTACCTGATATGCCAATTTGAGGCTCTTCCATTTCAGCAGCAAATAAAGATATGATGTCAAAAATATGGACAAATGAGGATATAAATATCTGATTGAGTGGAAAACATTGTGGGAAAAGGAGAAATTGCTCGTTACAAGCAATTTCTCCTTTTCCAACAATGTTTTCAAAAGCTGTCTGTTGTTGATACGTCAAAATGAGTATCTATGGAGTAAAGGGTTAATTTGCTGTCTGCAAAAGCTTTTAATATGGAGCAAGCCTATGATTCTGAGTTAACCCTTTACCACACGGCAAAATTTAAGACCTATCCAAATTGAAAGCATTTGCAGTAGACAATTTCATAGTGGCTCAAATGACGCAACTTTTCTTTGATAGGGTAGAAAACTTTGTGGGAAAAGGAGAAAATGCTGGTTACCAGCATTTTCTCCTTTTCCCACAATGTTTTCAAAAGGCCTCTTCTTCAGGGGTGTTAAAAGGCGTCATTGTGTGGTAAAGGGTTAACTCTTTACCAGATGACAAAATGTTTGCCTTGTCTAAATTTGGTGTCAACGAATTAATTTTCATTGAACTCAAAACATAAAATTTGTCTATCAAAGGGTAGAAAAATTGTGGGAAAAGGAGAAAATGCTGGTAACCAGCATTTTCTCCTTTTTCCACAATTTTTTCAAAAGTCTTTTTCTTAGGGTGTTTAAGGTCAGAATTATTAGGTAAAGTACATTACCTTCCAGGGCATCTATATCGACCTCCACCAAATCCAATAAATCCATCTAGCGTAGCTTTTTTATTTTCCCATCTTTCTGGCATGAAAACATCGGGATTTTCAAACAAATTCTCATCTCTGTTTGCCCAATATGGGGATATCATTAACATAGTCCCTTTTTCTATGATGTAATTCTAAAACAAAGGAATTTGTTGCTGACTGACTGTATGGTGTTTAACGCTGTTTTCAACACTTTCAGTTGTAATATGGTGGCCGTGCACCTATCCATGCTCTCCTACAGTTACTTTATACTAGTACATGTACTATGTATAATACTCTTCAAGCCATATAACACATTGTAGAAACAATCATCAGTGGTGAGAGAGGAATGAATCCTGTTGCAATGACAATGATCACAGGAAACAAACTGTGTACCATAACCTGAATTTTATCCATTTTCCACAATATTTTCTGTAGTATACTTTTGGTCATAACATATGGCCTTAACAAATTTATTACAGGTTTCTAGGATGCAGTATTTCCTAGTAAGTTATCTTTTTCCAAATGATCCTGAGCCAATTACCAGCATTTTCTTCTTTTCATAAGACAAAACAATCACTTGAGACACATCTAATTTGACATCAGATTCTGTATAGAGGCTGTAGAACTTATTTCAAAATCAATGGAAAAAAAATATGGTGAAGCTATTGAACTATCCTCATGGCTACTCTTCTGTTTGACCTTCTTTTTTTGGGGGTGAAAAAAGGAGATGCATGAGAAAATGAGATGGGTCAAAGGTCAGATAATGGACTAGGGTCAAATAATGGGCTAAGGTCAGAGGTCAGATAATTGGTTATGCTCAGAGGTGAGATAACAGACTGAAGAGAGCTAATAAGGATTAATAAGGTACAGTACAATGGACAAGGTTCAGAGGACAGAATATTAAACTTGCATGTACAGGGTGTCTGGAAAGTAAGGTAACACTTTCGTACATTTATATTTTGGCTTAAAATATGAGATAAAGAGATAAAAATATATATATACATGTAAATAAAACGTGTAAGTTTTTTGAGTGATAATTTAATCCAATTTTCATTATATTTTGCGTTTTTATACAGATTTTAATTCAAAGGTGCTTTTTTGGTCATTGGCGTCATTTCAATAATGACGTTTTCAAAGTGATTGCCGATTATGCTCTTTCCTTGCCGAACATGCACGATAAAATTGTCAATCACATTAGCGCACATTTCAATATCAATCTTCTTGATTTCACTTTAAGTGTTCTTTAACAATATATCTGAGCTGTCTGGTTGGGATTGTCGACCTTTGACATCACATAAACCCACAGAAAGAAGTCGCACGGGTCGAGGTCAGGATGAAGTCATCCACATTGCAAAACACTTGGTTCATGCAGGATGGTGCTAAGGCACACACATCTAAATCTGTGACAGACTTTTTATATGATACGTGAAAGGATAATATCAAAATGATATTCCGGAGGTCACAGATTGCTGAATATCGTGGCCTGCACACAGTCCCAAACTCAACCTGCGTAACTTCTTCCTTTGCAGTACTTTGAGGTTGAAGGTCTACGATCCCAACCCAGACAACACAGACATGCTGTTTAAAAATCTTTCAAGTGAACGCAATATCACTGATATTTGAATGTGTCCTAAAGTGATTGACAATTTCATCGTGTGTGTTCGGAAAAGAAAGAGCATAAAAGGCCGTCAAATTGAAAACGTCATTAATTACTAAAATGACGCCAATGACAAAAAGGTACTTCTGATTTGAAATCTGTATAAAAGTGCGTAATGTTAAGAAAATTAAACGAAATTGCCACAGAAAAAACTTGCATATTTTATATACATATCCGTTTATTATTACCTCTTTATCTGAATTTTAAAGCCATATTATAGATATACAAGTGTTACCTTACTTTCCGGACACCCTGTAGTTGGATGCCAAGATATGAACTAAAGTCTGGTAAGGGGCTAAGATCAGATAATGGACTAAGGTCATAGGTCAGATAATGGACTAAGGTCATAGGTCATATAATGGATTAAGGTCATAGGTCAGATAATGGATTAAGGTCATAGGTCAGATAAATTTACCTCTATCTTAAAATCCTGTGTAACTCTCCGTGTAAGGACCCCTACTGACTGTATTCTAATGGCCTCCATTACACAGCATTTCAAATATGGCACCGTTCTCAAATCTTCTTGCGTAATATTAATGATAGAATCTGTGTAAGAAGTATACTTTTAGTACAGTAAAAAAAATGGTCACATGAGCAAAGCCTAAAAGTACTTGATATTCAAAATTTGAATTTCATGAAAACTAATTTAACTCTTTACCATACAGTACAATGTTTTTTTTTTTAAATTTAATCTGTTGTCTGCAAATTCTTTGGATGTCCACGCCACTAAATTTTGTTGTTTGCTGGTTTTATTGAGTAGTTTTTGTGGTGAGACAGGAATTACTCGTTTGAGTGACAGGTAAAATGTTACAGCTGGCCTCATCAAAAATTTGGTCATATGACAGTGTTAATGAATAATCAGTTAGGATGACGACATAGACAAAATATAGACACTCTCAGACTCACAGGTACAAATTTTTGCAAAAGATTCTTTCTTAAGGTTTCTCTGTAATTCCAAGTTCTATGTTCTTACATACACTGCAGAAACAGGTAGAATAAAGCAAACAAAAATTTGAGGAACAAGAGGAAGAGAAATCTACTTAAGTGCGCAAGGTTACTGGACGGGCAAGATCACTAGACACGACTGTAATAATTTACAAAAATAAATATATTTCTTACTTTCAACTTGATGCCCAAATGTGTCATTCAGCTCTTTCCTTAACCTCCTTTCAATTTCTTTATTTCCAAGAATGTTTGTTAAGGTCCAAAAAGTAAACTGTAAAAAAGAAGGCAATATCAAATTTCTTAATACATGTACATAAAAATTCTGTGGGAGAAGGTTTTTGAAAACAATGTGAGAAAAGGAGAAAATGCTGGTTACCAGCATTATCTCCTTTTCCCTCATTGTTTTCAAAAGGCATCTTCCTAGGGGTCATTAAAAGTTGGCATTGTGTGGTAAAGGATAAATAATATATGACTCTGCAACTTTACCTTGCCCATATGAGCACTGTCTACACCAAGACTGAACTCTTGATAAAACAAGTGCACCACATGCACATGCCAATGCTTGGCTGCGGTTGCTTAATTTTAAGTGAAAGTTTTTAAGACGAAAAAAGGGCATAACTGTTTCAAAAATACTTTGATGCTTACCTACCCTTGTTGTATAGGTTCCCCTTTTGATAGTAAACAACTTTGTCCAAATATGAAGTAAATATCTTAAGTATTAACAGGGAAATTATAATATTGTAAAGTTTTTGTGCAACACAGCTAACAACACAGACTTGATGACGATGCAGACAATGGCGCCAGGGCTATGACTATACCTTGACATTTTCTTCAAAAACAGCCACGCTAAAAGTCTGTTGACCTGTCTAAATTGAAGCAGATGATAAACTGTCTTGACTTACTGGAATGGCATTGGCAAGAGAGGCCCAAAGTAACAAAACAGCATAGTTGGTGGCACATTTCTCATCTAACACTGATATATACTCTTCTAAAAGTGTTCTCTGTGAAAGGAAAATAAAAATTCCTCAGAAGTTAGAAGTAGTCAATTAACCCCTAGAGCACCAAATAAACCTAACAGCAATTTTCACTCCAGGAAAAAGACTCAAATAAGAGCAATGTCAAGACTGCCATAATCCGGAATGTCCCAGCAAAGCAGACAGCGTGGATACAAGAACATCAAGGTCATCAACACTCAGGATCGTGTATAAAAAGGTTAAACCTTTATCAGATGACAAAATGTTAGACTTGTCCATTATGACTGCATTAACAGATGACAAACTTATATGGGACTGAAATGCGACATATACGGTATTTGTCTTTCAAACTTTAGAAAACACTGTGGGAAAAGCTTGCTACCAGCATTTTCTCCTTTTCCAACAATGTTTTCAAAATCACTTTCCATCATGGTCATTAATGCCCTGGATTGTGTCTGAAGTTTAACAAAAGAAAGTCACATGTAAATAAAAACTTGACATTTATATGTGTCTCACAACCATAGAAAACCTACTCACCTTGTTCTTCGCTTTTAATCCTTCTTTCACAATTTTTGAAGTAATTGGCTTGACAAGGCTCATCAGAAAATGCTTTGCTCTTGTCCATTTTGGAAGAAAAATAGATGGAAGCCTGGCACCTCTCTCAAATTGCCTGTCAAAGTCCAGGAATGTGTCAACAAACACACGAAAATCAGCCTGAAATAAACGTAAGAGGTGCTGCCTAAACTCTCTACCAGACAACAAAATTTTAGATTTCTGGTAGTTCATCTTCTAAGCATGTGCAGACAACAAATCAAACCTGGCTGAAATTTGAAAGCAACATTGCTTTGAAAGAAAACAGTAAAAGTAGAAAATCTGCACAAATCTAAAATTTTGTTTCCTGATAAAGAATTATCAACACTTAATACACATATACTTAGAAGCCTGAGACATAAATTCATGACTGGCTGCCAATATGATAGGAAGTACTACAATTGAAATGGAAGATTGATGATTATCATTGCAACTGTATTTGTTTCTCTCTCACTGTGATCATGGTTATGTGGGAAAGTAGCCAGTTGCTTAAGAAGAATATTGTGTGAAGTACTGGTAACAGAAACTCAAGGAAAGCGTGGGTAGGTGCACTGGCCTCTGGGACATGACTGAAATAATGTTGTAAACAGCGATTAACACCATACAATCGATCAATCAAATTACCTCATCCTTAATCTGGAGGAACTCGTGTTCAGGTCCAAACAGATTGTTGATGACCCCCCTATACATGCTGTACCTCACTGTCTCCATCAATTCATGCTGGACTGAAACAGAAAACAACTCAAAATCTTTGTATGGCAACAGCAACATCAGGGCTATCAAAAAAACCTTGACATTTTCTTGGAAAAATAAAAAGGACACATGAGTAAGCAGGAAGGACTCCTCCAATTCATGACAAAAAAAATATATGATCAATATATGACATTGTGGGATAAAGAAAAAATGATGGTATCTTTTCTGAAACTATTGTCTACCTATTAACGACTCTTACTTTAGCCTTTAGAACGCCAATTAAACCTATAAGACATTTTCATTGTAGATATACGACCTTAATAATAGCAATTCCATGGTTGCCTTTGTCTACAGTGTTTCAGCAAAGCGGACAGTGTAGATCAAAGATCAGGCTGCACATTCTGTGCAGCCGGATCTTGATCTACACTGGCCACAAAGGCAACTATAGTCGTAAAAGGTGCTTTAAGAATTAAGACTCTAACTCATCGGAAAATATCCTGTAACATAGACGTTTTCATAAAGGCTATTTGGCCAATCTTGGCAGCTTCCGTCTTTTAATATGAGAGTAAGGAACCGTAGACTCACTAACTCATCGGTAAATATCATGTAACATCGACGTTTTTGTAAAGGCTTTTCGGCCAATCTCGGCAGCTTCCATATTTTAATATGAGAGTAAGGGGCCATAGACTCACTAACTCATCGGTAAATATCGTGTAACATCTACTTTTTTGTAAAGGCTATTCGGCCAATCTCGGCAGCTTCCATATTTTAATATGAGAGTTAGGGGCCGTAGACTCAATAGCTCATCGGTAAATATCATGTAACATCAACATTTTCGTATAGGCTGTTCAGCCAATCCTGACAGCTTCTGTCTTTTAATATGAGAGTTAGGGGCCGTAGACCTTAAAGGTTAATTTCTATGCCCAATCTTTGCTGCTCAACATACATTAATTTATTTCACAGACAGAAAGAATTGATTTCATCCACCCTCGTAAGAGACAGAATTGCAAAAAAACGGTTGATTAGCCAGTTGCCTTAGTCTTGAAGGGTCAGAGTTAGTCGGTTATTGGTGCTGCTTGCGGTTGGTCAGTCAGAAAAATCAACCCTAGGCTGCTTAGCGTGACTCACAAACCTTTTGTGAACAGTGTAAATCAAGATCAGATTGCACAGAATGTGCAGTCTGATCTTGGATCTACACTTTCCAACAACAGGTTGTCTTTCCCAAAAAATACATTTGAAACAACAAAATTTGGGTTTTTACTGTAAGCGTGAAAGTTTCACTTATTTAGCAGGATAAAGATTAAAACCTTACCATCAGGTATCACATAACTGTTCAAGTGAATATTAAATTGGTAACACAGGTTATCCTCTAATCCATTAAGTTTGGCACTGGCAAGTTTCCCTCTCACTACATCATGGACTTTCGTGTGATAAGTAAAGAAAGATGTTTTGTCTAAGGAGGCTGAAAAGTATTTACAATTAGTGAATTAACTCTGTACCAAACAACGAAACTTAGACTAGTCTAAATTAAAAGCATTTGCAGACGACAAAATACATGTAAATGAGACTCAAAAAATAAACTTCTTTTTGAGATTGGTAGAGGACATTGTGGAAAGCCTAAGGGTTAACACCACTTTCAACATTATTTCAGTTATATCATGGCAGCCAGTGCACCTATCCATGCTTTCCTGGAGTCTCTTTTACCAGTACTCTGCACAATTTTCTTTCTAAGCCACTGGCTGCTTTCCCACAAGAGATTGCTTGTTACAAGCATTTTCTTCTCTTCCCACAATGTTTTCAATACACTTTTTCTTCAGGGTCCTTAAAACTTGTGATTGTGTGGTAAAGAGTAAATTCTTTACTATGCTATAAAGTTTGAGACTTGTCCAAACTGAAAGTATTGCAGACGGCAAATCAAATGTTGCTCAAATGATGGAATTGTCTTAGAAGGTGCACAAAATTTTTGCAGGAAAAGCAAAAAAATGCTGGTTTTCACCATTTTTTCCTTTTCCTTCAAAAGCCTCTTACTACAGTCATTGAATTTTGATTTGATCTCTGAGCTGTTCAAGTTTGGCCAAAAATTACCTTTTAGCCAATTTAAATCTGTTCTTTGCAAATGATATCAGTTTGATCCAGCCAAAAATTGTACTGTCAAGTAAACAGTTGAAAACGTAAGAGATTGATCAGTAAATAAACAATAGGGGAAGTACCTATTTTCATCACCACATCTTGAACTGCTTGTTGGAAATCCACCAAGGATTCATCAAAAAAGTACGAGAAATGTTCCGGCTTTGTCAAAAATGTCATCCTCTCTCCCGCAACATACAGGCTGAATACTGCTCCAAGCTGAAATATGAGTATCATTTACTTGCATTGATGCATGAGAAAACCTGACTTTATGTACTAGATAATGTTTTCTAACCTTTCAAAGATTAATGAAGAATTGAAGCAACATTTTATTTGTCTGTAAATGCTCTCAAAATTGTATCGTTTAGTGATGGATTAAAACTTTAATAAAGCTCCCCAAAGTAATAACAGAATGTGTAGTTACAAAATTACTCTGCTATGCTTTCAAACTAGACTAGTCTACACTTTTGTAAATGGTTATTCAATGGAGTCTATATTTAGTTTGATGCCCTACATAAAAAGTTCTGATAAATTACCTATAACTACAACATATACATTTTTATTTGCAATCATATAAACTGTACAGCTACATTAGAAAAGTGCAATTTGCGGCACTTAGATACAGATACGGTAATTTTGCAATTAATAATTTTGTCTTTTTTTTTTTTTTTTTTTAATCAGATATGATATCATCATACTGATTTGAATATGAATCCACTTATTTAGAGCATGTTATTGATCATGTCACATTCTCACGAGTCTTTGCAAAAACAAAAATACACAAATAGGCTACGTAGCCAATCCAAGAAATACCATTCAATTTTTTCTTCACTGATGATTTGTAAGCTATCGGCTTCACTCATTGACAATTTTTTTCCCAGTTTTATGAGATTATATAAATCTGAATAGCTCCCTTTAAGTTTATATCAAAATGTAATACAGTAAATCTAACTTGCCTGTCTTCTTTTTTTCTCGATAAATTCCAATGGATTTTTCCCAAATGAAATAGCACATCCAAGCCACGGAATGGACCCACTGTAACACGGCGGTGCATTTTTTGATCGTCTGTTTTTGTGAAACAAAACTGCAAGAAATGTGATTACGGCGGTGAGAACCACCTGTAACCACAAAATGAAACCGAAAGTAGACGGTACAAACATCGTTGATTTGCGTATTCTCTCGTTTCATACGAGACTTTCTCAAACGCCGGATTTACCGAATTTACACGGGTTGCCAAGCAAAACAGAGAAATTGCAAGATGTCCCTGAAAACGTTGCCTTTGCTTTTCATAAATTTAGGCGGAGAAATGGTCTATATCCTAGACCAGCGACTCCGAGCACAAAATATTCCCGACGAAAAAGCCAAAAAGGGTGAGTACAGATCGTACGGTATCAATAAAATTGTTTTTCAGTCCATTATCATACCGGAATGACTGTGCATAAACAAAAAATTCCAAATATGACAGTTGGGTGTGAATGAAAAGAGCCATTGAAAACTTCCTCCTTTAAGGGCAAGCCTAAATATGAAACTGATCATTGGGCCTGGATTTTACCTCCCAGGATTTATGTTGTCATTAGTAATACAGTTGTTTGGGGTTTGTAATTCTAAACCTCATGTGACTGATTGCGAAATCGTCCATTATTCCTCACCTGGCCTCAGAACTCTTTACTACTCAACACAACTTTGGACATGGTCAGATTGGCAGCCCTTGCAAATGGTTAATTAAATGTTGGTCTACAGTTATACTTTGCCTTTGAACATATTGAAAACATTGTGAGACAAGGAGAAAATGCTGCTTCATTATCTCATTTTTCTGCAGTGTTTTCAGAAGTCTTCTGTAAGATTGCAAAAACATGGGATAGTGTGATGAAATACAAGTTCAAGGATAGACAGGGTTGTGTAATAAAAGGTTTATCTGTATTAGATCTAGATTTCTGTTTCTGTTCATACTTGCGCTTCCAAAATACACTTTCTGAGTATGGTAGCACAGATGATGGTGAGACAATGGGTTTACTGGTTCTAATCCCCAGCTTGGCTAATTTCTTTCCCAGGATTGATGATAGTCATTGCTGCAGGGTTCGTACTTGTCTCAGAACTGATCATTGTTTCGAGGATGATTATGTGGGAAAGCAGCCATTGACTTGGGAAGAATTCTTTGCGAAGTAGTGTTAAAGAAACTTGAAGAATGCATGGATAGGTGCAGTGGCTGCAGCAGTATAACTGAAATAATGTTAAAAATGGCTTAAAAACACCATACAAACCCAGAAACGCTTCAGTATATATTTGTGCATATAAAATAATGAGAGTCAGAATATCTGGAAATAGATGGATAGACATTATTGTAACTCATTCAGTATACCACCTAAACTCTTAAGCAAAAAGTCCTCCACTTCAATAGTCTGGTTTAGGATCTGTGAGATTTTTTGTAAGTACTGGTGAAGAGCATTTTATCCTTTTCCCACAAAAGTTTCAACTCTTTCATTAACAAAATTTAAATTGTGAATTAAGGTCTACGACCCCTAAATTATCGGTAAATATCAAGCATCATCGACTTTTTCGTAAAAGCTATTAGGCCAATCTCGGCAGCTTCCATCTTTTAATATGAGAGTTAGGGGCTGTAGACTCACTAACTCATCGGTAAATATTGTGTATCATTGATGTTTTTGTAAAGGCTATTCAGCCAATCTCGGTAGCTTCCGTCTTTTTATATGAGAGTTAGGGGCCCTAGACCTTAAATGGTTATTGATGTTGATCATCAATACTTTAAAGGGGTCCTGCATAGCTTAATGGTAAAGTGTAGTGCACATAACCTAAAGGCCCCTGGTTCAAGCCTCAGTGGAATCACTTGGTTTTTCGTAGGAGTGTCCTTAGGCAAGACAGTTCAGAGTCCTAGCCTAGTTCTGGTGAAACCTAGGAAATACTTGAATACTATCACTGATATAACTGAAATAATTTTGAAAGAGGCATAAAGCAATATTCAACTAATTCAATAATTTAACTCTTTACCAAACAATCCCTGGTTTTAACGACCCTGAGGAAGAAGTCTTCTGAACACATTATGGGAAAAGGAGAAAATGCTGGTAACCAGAGTCAAAGTCAAGTTTCAATTTCTGAGTCACGTTTTGTCATCTGCAAATGCTTTTAATTTGGACAAGTCTAAAATTTTGTCGTTTGTTAAAGATTTAAAAGGATTTTTTTTAATTAGCCTGCTGAAATTTTGATTCATTTTTCAAGAAATTACTTGCAAAGTTGAGATAATATGACTGGATTACTGTTGAAAGGGGCAAATAATCCCATGTATAAATAGAAACAAAAGTGTTGGAGTCTTATCCAAATTAAAAAAATATAAAACTTGTCCACATTTTGCAGACATCAAAGTGAAAGTTGCTGAGAGACAGAGCAACTTTTCAGCTTTTCTGCCTTTTCAAAAGTGTTTTGACTCTTTACCAAAGCAGAGCTCCAGGTAAGAGGGAGTGATGATATTCTAAATCCATTATTTCCCATTGAAACCCTATGTTGTTGGTACTCATAAGAATTGTCTCGATGAGACGATTCTAATGACTACCCATAAAATAGGGTTTAGTGGAGAATAATTAATATTTTCAATTTTGAAATCAAAATCACTCCTTCTGTCTGGAGCTTTGCAAAGGACAAAATTTTTTACCCATCCAAACTGAAAGCTTTGCAGACAACAAATCACAAGTGGCAAAATTCAAGGTATTTGTCTTTAGTTGATTGATTAATTGTATGGTGTTTAACGCCGTTTTCAGCATTATTTCAGTTATATCACGACGGCCAGTGCACCTATCCATGCTTTCCTGGATTCTCTTTCACCAGTACTCAGCACAATTTTCTTTCCAAGCCAGTAGCTGCTTTCTCACATAACCATCATAGAGACAGTGGTCAGCGGTGGGAGAGGAATGAATCCTGTGGCAATGACTGTCATCAATCCTCGGAAAGAAATTGGCCGAGCCAGGGATCGAACTCACGACCCCCCTATTCTCAAGCCCCGAACACTACAGACTGAGCTACTGGAGCTCGGTATTTGTCTTTAGTAGGGTAAAAAACATTGTTGGAAAAACCTTCTTCTTCTTGGTTATTAAAAGTCCGGATCAAGTGGTAAAGGTAAATGATTGAACCACTGGTTACTTGCAGTTCTTCATGACATAGTATCAACCATGTTCCATAAGAGGTTTGTAGAAGAGCTGTTCAAACCCCAGCCATTGTACTCCAAGAAAGCTCTAAGGACAGTATTTGACAGGCTGGCACATGCTTCGATCATGCGACTGAACGCAGCCAGTATGGATAAGGTATGTTCAAAACTGAAAGTTTATCCATTTTCTCCTGTCCATTAACTCTTAAGTACAAGACGATATTTTAGGGTTGTCCAAAGTGAAACCAGCAGCAAATCAAATGTTACTCAAAGCATTTAATTTGTCTTTCATAGTCTAGAAAACATTGTGCGAAAAGGAGAAAATGCTTGTTACCACCATTTTCTTCTTTTCCCAAAATGTTTTCAAAAGTGTTCTTCCTCAGGGTGGTTATTGAGTAAAAGCCGGGGTTGAACTTTATCTATAATCTGGTCTTTTAAGTAATTAGAGTTTTCTCTTTTTCCCCCAAATTCCTTCTATACTTTCAAAGACGAATTTCATCATTTAAGCTTCATTCAACTTGCAATCTGCGTATGGATTAAATTTGGACAAGAGTGGTATTTTGACTACCAAAATAACAATCATTTGGACTTGTCCAAATTGAAAGCAGATAACAGTGGCTAAAACAATGAAATAAATATTTGTAAGGGTAGAAAACATTGTGGGAAGAGAAGAGAATGCTGCTTACCAGCATTTTCTTCATTTACTATAATGTTATACGAAACTTTCTTTAAGGTTATGAAAACATGGGATTGTGTGATACAGGGTTTAGTTTATTTTTGAGGATTGATGATTGTCATTGTGACAAGATTCATTATTCCCCAGCCATTTAACATTGTTTTAAAGATGTCTGTGCAGGAAAAAACCTGGTGCCAGGGTCGTTAAAATTTGAGAAATTTTAATATAGGATTCAAAGTTTGAACCAGAATAATGGTTAACTTGATCAGTTCAAAGATTTATGAAGCTGGAGTATAGCAGAGCAATAGAAAACAT